>CM077150.1:192799232-193399232 GCA_039583875.1 Platanthera guangdongensis | reverse complement strand
CCTGTGCTGAGTTCGCCGGTTGGAACCGAAGGCTATGAGATATATAGCGATGCTTCGGGCAGCGGTTTGGGTTGCGTGCTATTGCAGCACGGCAGCGTGATAGCTTATGGCTCGAGACAGCTAAAAGTGCACGAGAGGAATTATCCGGTCCACGACTTGGAGTTGGCGGCCGTGATTTTTGCCTTGAAGCTGTGGAGACACTATTTGTACGGTGTGAAGATTGATATCTACACCGATCACAAGAGTCTAAAGTACCTGATTGATCAGAAAGATCTGAATATGCGGCAGCGTAGATGGATGGAGTTCCTGGGGAACTATACATTCAAGATCCACTACGTGCCTGGAAAAGGGAATGCGGTTGCGGACGCGTTGAGTCGCCGAGCCCCAGCTCAAGACAATTGGCTATCGGTGCATGACGAGCGGTTGATGCGGGAGTTGGAGGCGTTGGAGATTGTTTGTGTGGATAAGCAAGCAAGTGCTGAAGCAGTTCTGAATTGGACTGAAGTCCAATATGACCTGGCTGATCGGATTCGGAAGGCTTTGGATATGGACGCTCATATGAAGCAGTTCATGATAGAGGCTCTGGATGAGTCAAATTCCCAATTCGTCGTGGAGGACGGATTGCTGTGGAAAGACGGTCGTCTGTGCGTCCCAAGCGTGGGCAATTTACGGGTGGAGTTGTTGTATGAGGCACACCATACCAAGTACTCGATTCACCCGGGGAGCACGAAGATGTACCGCGACGTCAAGAAGCTATTTTGGTGGCCGGGTCTGAAAAAGGATGTGGCGCTATACGTAGCGAAGTGCCAAACCTGCGCCTTGGTAAAGGCGGAGTGCCAAAAGCCGGGAGGATTTCTTAAGTCCTTGCCTATTCCGGAGTGGAAATTCGACGACATCTCTATGGACTTTGTGCATGGTTTGCCAAGGTCGCAAAAGGGGAACGACGCCATTTGGGTGGTGGTCGATCGATTAACGAAGGTGTCGCATTTTATTCCGCATAGGAAGGATGATCCAGTGGAGAAGCTGGCAAAGCTATATGTGGATAACATAGTACGGCTTCATGGTGTGCCCCGCAGCATCGTGAGTGACCGGGATGGGCGGTTCACGTCCAATGATTGGAGGCTGGTGCAGCAAATGTTGGGAACAAAGCTGAAGTTTAGCACAGCCTTCCATCCGCAAACGGATGGGCAGACCGAGAGAGTCAATAGAACCATGGAAGACATGCTTCGCATGTGTGTCTTGGACTTTGGAAAGCAATGGGAAGACCACCTTTATTTGGTGGAGTTCGCATACAACAATAGCTACCAAGCAAGTATTCAGATGGCGCCCTTCGAGGCCCTATATGGTAGGAAATGTCGCACGCCGTTGTCTTGGTTAGAAACGGGCGAGTCAAAGTTGTATAAGCGATCGGAAGTGGAGGATGCTACTTCTTTGGTGAGAACCATTCGGGAGAGGTTGCTCATCGCTCAGGATCGGCAAGCAAAGTACTATAATGCCAAGCACAGGAACGTGGAGTTCGCTGTGGGTGATTATGTGTACCTAAAGATCAAGCCGTTCAAGGGTGTCTCGCGGGTGCGACGGTTGAAAAAGCTAAGCCCGAGGTACCTTGGACCGTTTGAGGTTCTGGAGCGAGTTGGAGAAGAGGCCTATAGGTTGAAGCTTTCGGTGGAGCTAAGTGGTTTACACGATGTGTTCCACATTTCGATGCTTCGGAAGGCGGTGCAAGAGCCTATGCAAGTGATCGCGGTCGATCAAGTGCCGGTGGATAGTGGGCTAACGACAAAGGTCAAGCCCGTGTGGATTGAGGACTCGGAGGTCAAGCGGCTACGCAATAAAGAGATCAGGATGGTCAAAGTCCGGTGGGACAATTGCGGTCGTGAGGAGCTCTCTTGGGAGCGAGAGCAGACTATGCTTGATGAGTATCCGGAGTTGTTCCGCTCAGGTACAAATGTTGGTTTTTGTATATCTTTCCTTTATGTAATTTCGTGGGCGAAATTCTTTTAAGAGGGGGAGAGTTGTAACGCCCCGAAACTCAAAGGAGCAAAGGGGGACGTTTTGGGCCAGTTTTGGTTTCTGGCTGAAGGCACACGGCCTGGGACACGGGCGTGTCCCAGGGCGTGTCAAGCGTGTGTCGACACTTATCCGCGAAGTCGTCGAGTTATTCTCGACGATTCGTCGAGAATGGGCACACGGCCTGCGACACGGGCGTGTCGCAGGGCGTGTCGACCCGTGTCGACACTTAGCCGTGAAATCGTCGAGTTATGCTCGACGATTCGTCGAGAATGGGTACACGGCCTGCGACACGGGCGTGTCGCAGGGCGTGTCGACCCGTGTCGACGATCATCAAGGTGAAATCGTCGAAATTCACTCGACGATCGTCAAGTCAAGGCACACGGCCTCGGACACGGGCGTGTCCAAGGCCGTGTCATCGAGTCGTCGATCTTCCCTCGACGAAATGTCCCGTGTACACGGCCTGGGGGCCCAGGCGTGTCACTATGACACGGGCAAGGACACGGGCGTGTCCTAGAACCCTTGCAGTGCTCGGGTTGAAAGCGGGAGAAAATAATGGGGTACACGGCCGGCTACACGGCCGTGTCAGCTGGAACACGGGTGTGTCAGCTCGAACACGGGCGTGTTTGATACCCGTGTGCGGGTTCAGAAGATTCGAATTTGACGGCGAATGCGGCACACGGGCGTGTGCCAGGCCGTGTTCGGTCCAGATTGGGCATTTCAGCCCCGAATCAAAGCCGCTCGTTTTCTTAGGTTGAGATCCGACGGCTGGGGTTGGTTCCTGAGAGGATATACTCGGGTTTGACTTAGAAAATCCTTCACTTTTCACCCTTCTCATCTCTCCAAACCCTTGGAGAAAGAAGAGCTAAGGCAAGAGGAAGAGGAGCTAGATCCGCCATTGGAGGAGCTTCGGAGCTCCGAATCGCAAGCCGACTCCGGATCCACGGAGGCAACGCAAGTGTGGTGATTTCTATCCGATTACTTTTCGATGGCGCCAAAGTGGAACGCAAGGGTAACGATCCTCATCTTGAGCTTGAATCGCTCCTTTTCTTAGCATAGGAAGCCCCCTCTCGCGAGTTTGCGGAGAGTTGGAGGCGTTCCTTCGGGTAGATATGTAAAGTCCCCGTTGTTTAGAGTCCGTATGCGAGAACGGACATAGGCATTTTGGTTGAAGCCTGCCCGGACATGTTAGTCCGGATCGGTGATGTTGCATTGCATAAGGCCGGAGAAGACTCCGTGCTATTGGGTGTTTTCGGGTTTTCTACGCGGTAGATTGCAGCAGGGAGCCTTGGGGACTAACCCAAAGGTGCACCCGGAAAACTGGGCGGATACGAGATCTTGCCAACTTGGTGGCCTGAGAGCCAGCTTGAACATAACGGGGTTATGTGATTTGTGTTAGAATGGGACTCGGTGAAAGTTTGACCCGCGCATATGGCTTAAATTGTCGTTGCGATGTGAGCACGGGTTAGATGGAGCCGTACCCGCTCTATGTCGTTCGGGTTAGAGAGACCTAAAGTTACATGGCACTCGCCGTTGGCATAGATGTGAGTCTTCGGCGGTCTATGGCTTAAATTGACGTGACCAATGCCAGGAAGACGAATTGCTCATAGGAATGGCCGTCTAAGTGGCGGTGGTGAGTCCGGAATGTTGATGGCTTTAATTGACGTAACATCGACCGGTTCACCGAGAATGTGCCCTGAGTGCACGGGACGTGTGGCCGTACGAGCCAACGTCTGTGTTGAAATGGCTATGGTTGTATGCATTGCTCGCTTGTGCTAATGAAATGCAGGGAAGGAGCATCGCCGCCCCGAGTTGGGGGCGGGATTGTTATAATTTGGTCAGCATTGCTGACCGTTGCCTTGTTTGCCACCGTGCGGTGGTTTGTTGCTTGCAGGTGTAGCTGGACCAAGCGGTCAATAGCGGGCTAAAGCCCTTTTTGCGAAGCTGGCCCTCGAAGGCCCAAATGGAAATGTTTTTCTGTTTTATTCATGTATGACCGGCCTGCGTGCCGAGGTTTGTAAATCATGTATTAAACAAGTGGAACGTTTTGTAAGGCCTTAAGGTCGACTTTTGAGTATTTTGTAATAACATTCCTTTTGGTAGTAGTGGACATTTATGCTTGTTGCTGGGTTCTTGAGTACAACTTATGTAAACTGCTTCCGCTAGAATGCTCTGTGTAGGACGTTAAGATTGGTTGGATGATTTCCATACGTAACCACCGGTCTGTCTGTGGTATATGGCGTCGGGCCCCGGACGGACCTACTGCTATATGCTATGCGACGGATAGGGGGTGTTACACCTTGCCTATTCCGGAGTGGAAATTTGACGACATCTCTATGAACTTTGTGCACGGTTTGCCAAGGTTGCAAAAGGGAAATGACGCCAATTGGGTGGTTGTTGATCGATTAACGAAGGTGTCGCATTTTATTCCGCATAGGAAGGATGATCCGGTGGAGAAGCTGGCAAAGCTTTATGTGGATAACATAGTACGTCTTCATGGTGTGCCCCGCAGCATCGTGAGTGACCGAGATGGGCGGTTCACGTCCAATGATTGGAGGCTGGTGCAGCAAATGTTGGGAACAAAGTTGAAATTCAGCACAGCCTTCCACCCGCAAACGGATGGGCAGACCGAGAGGGTCAATAGAACCATGGAAGACATGCTTCGCATGTGTGTCTTGGATTTCGGAAAGCAATGGGAAGACCACCTCTATTTGGTGGAGTTCGCATACAACAACAGCTACCAAGCGAGTATTCAGATGGCGCCCTTCGAGGCCCTATATGGTAGAAAATGTCGCACGTCGTTGTCTTGGTTAGAAACGGGTGAGTCAAAGTTGTATAAGCGATCGGAAGTGGAGGATGCTACTTCTTTGGTGAGAACCATTCGGGAGAGGTTGCTTATCGCTCAGGACCGGCAAGCAAAGTACTATAATGCCAAGCACAGGAACGTGGAGTTCGCTGTGGGCGATTATGTATACTTAAAGATCAAGCCGTTCAAGGGTGTCTCGCGGGTGCGGCGGTTGAAAAAGCTAAGCCCAAGATACCTTGGACCGTTCGAGGTTCTGGAGCGAGTTGGTGAAGCGGCCTATCGGTTGAAGCTCACAGTGGAGCTTAGTGGTTTACACGATGTATTCCACATTTCGGTGCTTCGGAAGGCGGTGCAAGAGCCTACGCAAGTGATCGCGGTTGATCAAGTGCCGGTGGATAGTGGGCTAACGACAAAGGTCAAGCCCGTGCGGATTGAGGACTCGGAGGTCAAGCAGCTACGCAATAAAGAGATCAGGATGGTCAAGGTCCAGTGGGACAATTGCGGTCGTGAGGAGCTCTCTTGGGAGCGAGAGCAGACTATGCTTGACGAGTATCCGGAGTTGTTCCGCTCAGGTACAAATTTTGGTTTTGTATGTCTTTCCTTTATGTAATTTCGTGGGCGAAATTCTTTTAAGAGGGGGAGAGTTGTAACGCCCCGAAACTCAAAGGAGCAAAGGGGGACGTTTTGGGCCAGTTTGGGTTCTGGCAGCAGGCACACGGCCTGGGACACGGGCGTGTCCCAGGGCGTGTCAAGCGTGTGTCGACACTTAGCCGCGAAGTCGTCGTGTTTTACTCGACGATTCGTCGAGAGTGGGCACACGGCCTGCGACACGGGCGTGTCGCAGGGCGTGTCGACCCGTGTCGACACTTAGCTGTGAAGTCGTCGAGTTATACTCGACGATTCGTCGAGAATGGGCACACGGCCTGCGACACGGGCGTGTCGCAGGGCGTGTCGACCCGTGTCGACGATCGTCCTGGGGAGTCGTCGAGATTCACTCGACGATCGTCGAGATTCACTCGACGATCGTCGAGACAAGGAACACGGCCTAGGACACGGGCGTGTCCAAGGCCGTGTCATCAAGTCGTCGATCTTCCCTCGACGAAATGTCCCGTGTACACGGCCTGGGGTCCAGGCGTGTCAATGTGACACGGGCAAGGACACGGGCGTGTCCTAGAACCCGTGCAGTGCTCGGGTTGAAAATGGGGGAAAAATCATGGTGTACACGGCCGGCTACACGGCCGTGTCAGGTGGAACACGGGCGTGTCAGCTCGAACACGGGCGTTTTCGATACCCGTGTGAGGTTCCAGGTGATTCGATTTTGACGGCGAATCCGGCACACGGCCCTGGACACGGGCATGTGCCAGGCCGTGTTCGGTCCAGATTGGGCATTTCAGCCCCGAATCAAAGCCGTTCGTTTTCTTAGGTTGAGATCCAACGGCTGGGGGTTGTTCCTGAGAGGATATACCCGTGAGTTGACTTAGAAATCCATCACTTTCCTTCACTTTTCATCTCTCTAAGTCCTTAGAGAAAGAGGAGAGCCAAGAGTGGAAGAGGAGCTAGATCCGCCATTGGAGGAGCTTCGGAGCTCCGAATCGCAAGCCGACTCCGGATCCACGGAGGCAACGCAAGTGCGGTGATTTCCATCCGATTACTTTTCAATGGCGCCAAAGAGGAACTCAAGGGTAACGATCCTCATCTTGAGCATGAATAGCTCTCTTTCTTAGCATAGGAAGCCCGCTCTCGCGAGTTTGCGGAGAGTTGGAGGCGTTCCTTCTGGTAGATATGTAAAGTCCCCGTCGTTTAGAGTCTGTATGCGAGAACGGACATAGGCATGATGTGTGAAGCCTACCCGGACATGTTGGTCTGGATCGGTGATGTTGCATTGCATAAGGCCGGAGAAGACTCCGTGCTATTGGTTGTTTTTCGGGTTTTCTACGCGGTAGATTACATCAGGGAGCCTTGGGGACTAACCCAAAGGTGCACCCGGAAAACTGGGCGGATACGAGATCTTGCCAACTTGGTGGCCTGAGAGCCAACTTGAACATAACGTGGTTATGTGACTTGTGTTAGAATGGGACTCGGTGGAAGTTTGACCCGCGCAAATGGCTTAAATTGTCGTTGCGATGTGAGCACGAGTTAGATGGAACCGTACCCGCTTTATGTCGTTCGGTTAAAGAGATCTAAGGTTACGTGGCACTTACCGTTGGCATAGATGTGAGTCTTCGGCGGTCAATGGCTTGAATTGTCGTGACCCAGGCCAGGAAGACAAATTGCTCATAGGTTTGGCCATCTAAGTGGCGGTGGTGAGTCCGGAATGTTAATGGCTTTAATTGACGTGACATCGACCGGTTCACCGAGAATGTGCCCTGAGTGCACGGGACGTGTGGCCATAAGAGCCAACGTCTGTGATGAAATGGCTATGGTTATATTTATCGCTCGCTTATGCTAATGAAATGCAGGGAAGGAGCATCGCCGCCCCGAGTTGGGGGCGGGATCGTTATAATTTGGTCAGCATTGCTGACCGTTGCCTTGTTTTGCCACCGTGCGGTGGTTTGTTACTTGCAGGTGCAGCTGGACCAAGCGGTCAATAGCGGGCTAAAGCCCTTTTTGCGAAGCTGGCCCTCGAAGGCCCAAGTAGAAGTGTTTACTGCTTTATTCATGTATGACCGGCCTGCGTGCCGTGGTTTGTAAAACATGTAATATTCAAGTGTAACATTTTGTATGGTCTTAAGGATTGTTTTGAGTATTTTGTAATAACATTCCTATTTTCGTACTAGTGGACATTCGTGCTCTAATGCTGGGTTCTTTGTTTACAACTCTTATAAACTGCTTCCGCTAGAATGCTCTGTGTAGGACGTTGAGATTGGTTGGATGGTTTCCATAAGTAACCACTCGGTCTGTCTGTGGTATATGACATCGGGCCCCGGCCGGACCTACTGCTATATGCTATGCGGCGGATAGGGGGTGTTACACCATGTTAATGCTTCTCTAGTCTTAGAAGCAGAAACTTCAGCTTCTTCCTTAGTTTTTTGTAGGTTTAGTACCTTTCTCAAACTCTTAGATGAGATCTTCACCTTTGCCCCATGAACCCTAGACTTAATCTTTAGTCCTGATTCATCTAGGGATGCTCCATTCAGAAATTCCAGAACTTCTTTCTTCCATATCTTGGTCGACTCTGAAACAAGAAAATCTAACCCTGAGGTTGCAACTAGGGTTACCACATCCTCGATCTCTGGTTCTACATCATCAAATGCATGTTGCACCAGTTCATATCCTTCATTCACGTTCTCTTCGAGCTTGGGCGCCATTAGGGTTTGAAGAATTTGAATTGAGAGAAGAGAGGTGTCGACACACAAGTTTGGTCTCGAAACTTTGGTGAGCGTGTCGACAGACAATGTTGAAACCCTATTTATACCTTTCTAGGATCGAAGACGAAAGGGCGCGTAAAAATACTTAAATTGTGTCGACACTATTGATAAGTGTCGACAGAGACTTATAATGTCTCGACATCTATGTGTCGACACAAGTATAGTCGACAGAATATATGTGTCGACACTTGTTTATGTGTCGACACCACTTAGCTCGACACTTGGTCGAGACTTTACTTCATTAATTCTGCATAAAGTCTAAGTGTCGACACCACCTTGGATGTGTCGACACCTATCCTATATGTGTCGACACTAATTTTCTGAAGTGTCGACACCAACTTCCTAGATGTGTCGACACTTTTTCTCTGAAGTGTCGACACCAATTCTCTGTCTCGACACAGACAACTCTGTGTGTCGACACTATTTTACTTAGCCATTTCTGTAAACTTATTCTAAGTTTATCATACCTAATTCAATTTTAAATCTATTGAATTTGGTTTCTTCTAAAGGCTTAGTATACATGTCAGCTAGTTGATTATCTGTATTAACATACTCCAGTGAAATATCTTCTTTTTCTACAAGTTCCCTTAGAAAATGATATTTTATGTCAATGTGTTTAGTTCTACTATGGGAAACAGGATTGTTTGCAATAGATATAGCACTAATAGAATCACAAAATAGTGGTGTTCTACTTACTTGAATACCATAGTCTTCTAGCTGATGTTGTATCCATAGAAGTTGAGCACAACAACTTCCTGCAGCCACATACTCTGATTCTGCTGTGGAGATAGCCACACTTGTTTGTTTCTTGCTACTCCATGATATCAGTCTTCCACCTAGGAATTGACAGGTACCAGTTGTACTTTTCCTATCTTCTTTATAGCCTGCAAAATCTGCATCTGAATAACCTGTCAGTTCAAAGTCTTCATTCCTAGGGTACCAAAGGCCTAGATAAGGAGTGCCCTTTAGATATCTCAGTATCCTTTTGACTGCTGTCAAATGAGACTCTTTAGGGCATGTTTGGTACCTAGCACAGACACATGTAGCATACATGATATCTGGTCTACTTGCAGTCAAATACAATAGGGAGCCAACTATCCCTCTATACAAAGTCTCATCTACAGGTTTCCCAGAATCATCTTTGCTAAGAGACATACTTGACCCCATAGAAGTTTTCATGGTACTGGATGATTCCATACCATACTTCTTTATCACTTCTAGGGTGAACTTAGACTGGCATAAGTTCCCCCATACTGCTCATCTCAAAATGTCCTTGCATAAGTTTTGTAAACGTTTTGCAAAGACTACTTTCAGTAGACCCAAATATGATGTCATCTACATATATTTGGACTAGTATGATCTTGCCTCTGGATTCCCTAAGAAATAGAGTCTTGTCTATTTTCCCCCTTGTGAATTTATTCTCAATGAGAAAACTAGACAGGGTTTCATACCAAGCCATAGGTGCTTGTTTTAACCCATACAAAGCCTTCCTAAGTCTATAGACATAATTAGGTTGAGTTGAATCAACAAAACCTGATGGCTGTTCCACATAGATCTCTTCCTTCAGATTATCATTCAGAAAGGCTGACTTAACATCCATTTGGTATACTTTAAATCCTTGATAGGTTGCATAGGCCAGGAACATCCTTATGGCTTCCAGTCTGGCTACTGGAGCAAAGGTTTGATCAAAGTCAATACCTTCTTCCTGCCTGTATCCTTTAGCAACCAGTCTTGCTTTGTTCTTTATAATCACTTCATGTTCATCCATCTTGTTCCTGAAGATCCACTTAGTCCCAATTATGTTGTAGTCTTTTGGTTTAGAAACAAGCTCCCAGACTTTGCATCTCTTGAACTGATTTAGCTCCTCTTGCATTGCCTCAATCCAATGAGGGTCTAGGATGGCTTCTTCAAATTTCTTTGGCTCAACTTGGGATAGAAAACTGGAGTAGAATGAACTAAGATTTCTGCTCCTTGTTTGTACCCCTTGTCTTAGATCACCAATAATTTGATCTGCTGGATGATCTCTTAGATGTCTATTAGCTGGAGTCAGCCTGGCTTCATGTTTAACTCCTTCAGCTTCTTCAACCTGCTGCATTCCTTGGTCTTCTTCTGCATCAGGTGCATCTAATACTCCCCCTGGACAACAACCACTATCATCTACATGCTGACTTGCAGTAGATCCTTCATCAATAGTGAGCTTGTCCATCTTCTTAGTCACAACTGTGGAGCTGCAAATACTTCTAGACAACTCATGGTTAATAAGTCTAGCTTCATCAAATACTACATGTACTGACTCCTCTACAACTTGAGTAGTCAAGTTGTCGACCCTATAAGCCTTACTATTGTTGCTGTACCCAACAAATACCCCCTCTTGGGATTTGACAGCAAACTTGGTTAAGTAAGACTTACCATTGTTAAGTATATAACATTTACAACCAAAGATCCTAAAATAGGATAGGTTTGGTTTTCTGCCTTTCACAATCTCATAGGGGGTCTTATTGTGGCTCTTAGTAATGGTAGCCCTATTAATTACATGGCATGCAGTATTAACTGCCTCAGCCCAGAATTATTCTGGGAGAGATGTGTCACTTAATAGGGTTCTACCAGCCTCAATCAAGGTTCTATTTTTCCTTTCAGCAATGCCATTTTGCTGAGATGTTCTTGGTCAAGAAAATTCCTGAAATATCCCAAATTCTTCACATAGTCTTATCATACTATCAGACTGGAATTCAGTACCATGGTCACTTCTTATTTTGACCACTGTACTGTCTAACTCATTCTGAATTTGTTTGACAAAACTATAGAAGATACTAGGTGTTTCAGATTTCTGTCTAAGGAAGAACACCCAGGAAAACCTTGAGTAGTCATCTACAACCACAAATGTGTAGACCTTCCTACCTAGGCTGTGAACTGGAATAGGACCAAAGAGATCCATATGCAAGAGGTATAAGCACGTCACAGCATCTTTGTTCTCAATGCTATTAATGGTGGATGTAGTCTGCTTGCCCTTTTAACAAGCTGAACATATCCCATCTTTAATACACTTAACCTGAGGACCATTCCTCACTAACTCTTTGCTAAAGAGTTGACCAATTATCTTGTAGTTAAGATGGGCTAGCCTCTTGTGCCATTTGACACAATGAGAGACTTTCTCATCAGCTACAAGACACACTGGAGAAGCATTGTTCTCACTCATAATATCTAGACAATAGACATTTCTCTTTCTATAACCAGTCAAAATGATCTCTTGATCATTTGATCTCCTGATATGACAACCATCTTTGACAAATGAGATGTCATATCCTAAATCACTCAGTTGACTTGTACTAATAAGGTTATGTTTCAAACCTTTAACATAAGCCACTTGAGTAATAGTTATAAGGTTGATAGAAATGTTACCAAAACCTTTGATGATTCCTTTTTCAGAACCACCAAAGGTGACTTTAGGACCATCCTTGATTGGTGTGAAGTCCTTTAGCAATCCTCTAGTTCCAGTCATGTGTCTGGAACATCCACTGTCCAAGTACCATATTGGGGCGTGGCCACTTGGACTCACCTGTAAAACAGATTAGTTGACCTTAGAACCCAAAGAATTCTTGGGTCCTTGGTGCTGGTTAGTTTGCCTCTTAACAAAGCTACCTGCAGATTTTCCAACAGGCAGTTTGCTATTCACTTTGGCACTTGAATTGTGCCAACAGTCCATGGCAAAGTGGCCTACCTTGCCACAGCACCAACACTCAAATCTATTGTACCTTTGCTTAGGTACAACCCTAGCTGTTCTATCTACAACAGGCTTGTTGAGTACTGGGGCTTTTCCCTTAGACTTGGACTTTGCAGTCCTAGCAGGTTGTGTAAACCCTAATCTAGTTTTACCCTTGTGAGGTATAAACTCATCTATCAAAGGTAGAACTGACTTTGGTTTAGAGAACCTTGCTACTAAATCTCTCTCCTTCTGAAGACTTATCTCCAGATTTCTGATTTGATCATTCTTAAATGTTATAGTCCCCATCTGAATAACAGTTATGTTCTTCAGTCTGGCTACTTCATTTAGCTTTTGATCAGTCAACTTCTCAAAATCAGTTGCAGCCTCTTTGAGACTAGCAATCTCCTTTGCGTGACTCTTGGCCAAGGATTTGCTTTTCTTAAAAGCTTGCAACAGTACACTATATTCATCAATTAATTGATGAATATCCCCTTCAGATTCAGATCCACTGGCATCACTTGATGATGATGTAACTGAATCTGAACTAGCACTAGAAATTGAACTTAAAGAACAATTTTGTACCTTACTAGGTTCAGGCTGATCCTGGATTTTGTCACCTTCTATTAAGGTCATCAGTCCTTTGCACTGAATATCCTCTTGCTCATATATAGAGTTCATTATCTGGATGAACTCCTCTTCCTCTTCTTCAGCAAACAGTCCTATGTATGCTTCAGCTTCTGACTCAGTTTCTGAAGAAGATATGTCTGACAGGCTTTTGTCCTTATTGGCAACAAAGGACCTTTCCTTTTTGCCCTTGATCTGAGTCTTCTTCTTATCATTAGACTCTTTCCTTTTCTCTGGACAGTCAGCAATAACATGTCCTTGTCTGTTACATCAATAGCATACAATTTTTGATAAAGTTGCTTTGTTTGACTTGGGCTTTCTCCTGTCTTTCTTTGATGACTTTTTGTTCTGATAATAGTCATCTTTTCCCGGTGAAGTGGATGGCTTTGACCTCCACTATTTATTCTTTAGAAACTTCTGAAAGTGTCTTGTGAAAGCTGCAAAGTCCTCATCACTCTCACTGCTTTCAGAATTCCTGCCTTCTGATTCATCTGACTCAGTCTCAGCCACTTTTGGAGGTGGAGATGGAGACTTACATTTGTATTTCCTGGTGGCTTCTGTCTTGAATGCCACTATCCTTTCTTTATGCTCACTTCTTGTAGTCTTCTCCTCTTCTTTCCTCACCATCAACTGCATCTCATAGGATAGCAGTTTTCCAAACAATGTTGGAGGAGGGATATCTGCTAACTTGGCCATTTCCCTTATGGCATAAATCTTGGTGTCCCAATCCTTTGTTAGAGACCTCGAGAACTTATCATTCAGCTCATAGTTGCTGAATTCTCTTCCATAAGACATCAACTCATTGACAATCCTATAGAATTTCTTATAGCATTCTGTTATGCTATCAGACCTGCCTTGCCTGAAACTTTTATATTCCTGGTTTAACAAAGACTTTCTGTCCTGCCTAACTTCTTCAGAACCCTCCATATACACTATCAAAGTATCCCACATATCCTTAGATGTCTTACAGTGTATCAAGTTCTGAAATATAGCATCATCTATGGCACTCACAATGATATTCTGAGCCCTCTTGTCCATGGTGGCCAGAATAATCTAATCTTTTGTCATTTCAGAAAAGTCTTTTGGTGTTCTCTGATTTGCATCTAACACAGATACCTTCATAGGCACATATGGCCCTTCTTTAACTGTGATATAAATTCTAGGGTCTGAAGCTTCCATAAACATTCTCACCCTTTCTTTCCAGATGCCAAAAATCTCCTTTCTACATATTGGCAACTTCATGGATCCAAGTTCTTTGTGATTCTCCGTGGAACCCATTTTCTTGGTTTTCTTGATTCTGCACTTGATTAAAACTGAATCTGCCAACAAGATCTACTCAGACAGTTATGTCCTTTTTGAGTAACCTGGCTCTGATACCACTTGAAAGAAATTGTACCCTAATCACCTAGAGGGGGGGTGAATAGATAACTAAATCTTTTTTAAACTTTTAGGCAGATTGCAGATAATATCACAGATTTATAATTACTTCTTCACAGCAAATAATTAGCAATCACAGATTAAACATGCACACAGTGAACACACAGATTTATAGTGGTTCCCCAAGGTTTGGGTACATCCACTTTCCCCCTTCGCCTATCTAGTAGTGTACTAGATTCGGCCAAACTCCTCAACTATTCCTCAGATCCTCAGATCTTACACTCAGAACCCCAAATGGTTCCTACAGCTCAGGCCCAAGGCCCTACAACTCAGTCTTCTCCAAAGACCTACACTCAGCCACAAGGCCTACACTTAGACACAAGGCCTACACTCAGAGATATGGATCTCCTACACTTAGGCACACAGGCTCTACCACTCAGCATTTATAATTACAGGCTTACAACTCAGATCCCTAAGGATCCTACAAGATATTAAGAATACAAAGTGTAAACCTACAACTCAGAATGAGAGAGAAGAGTTGACAGGTTCTTAATGAGTTCTTGGAAGAACTCTGCTGAGATCAATCTCACTTGGCTTTCTTCAAAGCTTCTTGAATGTAGAACACAATAGGGTTGATACTCTCTGCAGCTGATCTTCAATCACTGCAACTTAAGAATCAGACCTTGATCTGAAACCTTCTTCACAGCCTGGTTCCAACGGCTGTCTTCTTGGAAGGAGCTCTCTCTCTCCAACTTCTTAGATCTTCACTTGAATTGATTCTTCAATGAATAGCTAGAGCTTCTTCTCTTTCTCTTATTGTTAATCCTCTTCTTTTGTTGACAAAATAGGCCTATATATCGGCCTTCTTCATGGTGACCGGCTGATCCGGTTTCTAACGACTTTCTGACAACTCTGGCAGTTGCAGTAGACCGGTTGGAATGGCAGCTGTCATGTCATCCAGTCACTTCTTGAAATATCTATAACTGTCTGAAAGTGTCGAGACAGTCTGTCTTTAAGTGTCGACACTTGTAGACTAAGTGTCGACACAAGTAGACTAAGTGTCGACACTAGCCTTCAAGGTGTCGACACAACTACTTGTGTTGTAGAAATTACTTCTCGACACAGCTTCTTCATCATGTGTCGACACTGATAATGTGTGTCGACACAACTCCTTGTTCTTCAGTACTTTGTTGATTTCTTGTAAGTGAAGACACAACTCCTTTGTGTTGACACATATTCTTGTGTTGAACTTGTTAAGTGTCGACACATCTTCTTAGTGTTGACACATGCCTTCAGTGTTGATACTTTTGCTGAGTGTCGACACATCTGCTTGGTGTCGACACTTGTACTTAGTCTTCATAGAAATTTGCTGAGTGTCGACACAGCTCCTTGTGTCGACACTTTCTTCATGTGTTGAGACTTCTGCTGTGTGTCGACACATTCTTCATTATGTCGACACATTCTTCTTCTGTTGAGACTTTGGCTGAGTGTCGACACATCTCCTTTGTGTCGACACTTGTACTTAGAATTTGTTGAACTTTGCTGAGTGTCGACACAGCCTCTTAGTGTCGACACTTTCTTCATGTATTGAGTCCTCTGCTGTGTGTCGACACATTCTTCATTATGTCGACACTTGTACTTAGAATTTGTTGATCTTGTTGAGTGTCGACATAGCCTCCAAGTGTCGACACTTTCTGATGTAGACAAAATTCCTCTGGGTGTCGACACTGCTTCTAAGTGTCGACACTGCTTAACTGGACATTTCTTCATTAAGTGTCGACACACCCTGTATGTGTCGACACTTTCCTTCTGCTGTCGACTCTGCATCCCTGGTGTCGACACAAATACTCCAAGTGTCGACACTGCTTCTCTGGATGTCGACACAAGGCTTCTTAAGTGTCGACACTTTTCTTCTGGGTGTCGACACATGGACTTAGAAACTTTTCAGCTTTCCCTGCAAATACTTAACCTGCACAACTAAACTCAAAACACATCAAATACATTTTGATGTATATCATTGAGTAGGGTGAGGCTTCTTCAAATCAGGTACATTTAATACCAATGTACCCAACATAGAGTGTTTTCTCGGCATTGTGCATGTTCACGATACAATAGCCATGTCTCTTAAAGCTGCAATTGAATCATTATTAATTGATCATTTCTTAAATTTGTCTAAAATCTGTGGGCAAGAATACGATGGTGCAAGTAATATGAGTGGTGAGATAAATGGACTCAAAAGTATAATTTTGAAGGAAAATCCATCAGCTTATTACATTCATTATTTTGCTCATCAGTTTCAGTTAACCGTAGTTTCAGTTGCAAAAATAAATGATGATTGTCAATGATATTTTGAAGCAATTTCGACATTATTAAATGTGGTTGGAGTTTCTTGCAAGCGAAATGAGACGCTTAGAAAAAGTCAAGTGCAAAAGCTTACTCAGACACTAGAAGATGGTGAACTACAAACGGGGTCGGGTTTAAATTAGACACTTTCTTTGGGTCGGCTGGGGGATCCTTGTTGGGGCTCACATCACAAGACATTAATCCATATTATTTCTTTATATCCTGATATTGTTGCTACACTTTTGAAGATTAGTAAGAGTAAGGCAAATGATCGGGTGAAGGCACAGGGTGTATTCTTTGCATTAGAATCGTTTGACTTTATTTTGATGATTCATGTGATGATAAATATATTTGGTTATACACATGAATTTAATCTTGCTTTGCAAAGAAAAGATCAGGATATTATTAATGCTATGTCTTTTGTTAGTATGACAAAAAGACAATTGCAAAACTTGCGCGATGATGGGTGGAACACTCTATTCAATAATATCTTACTTTTTTGTAGTAAAAATATTATTCATATTCATAAAATGGATGATTTGTATGTTCCGCACAAAGATCAAGACGATTTGTTGAATACTACGCATATTTGCATCATTATCGGGTGTCAATTTTCTTAAAAGCAATTGATTTACAATTGCATTAGCTTAATAACAAGTTTGATGAGGTGAGTATGGAGTTGCTCCATTGTATGACTTGTTTGAATCTCATTAACTCCTTTGGTTGTTTTGACAAGCAAAAAGTGCTCAGACTTGTAGAGTTTTATCCTAATGATTTTTCAAGTATGAAGTTGTTTAATCTTGACTTTCAGCTAGACAATTTCATTGTGGATATGAAAAATGACGAGAGGTTTTTTGACTTGAACGACCTTGGTCATCTCTCTATGAAACTTGTTGATAATGCGAAACATATTGTTTATCAACAATTATACAAGCTATTGAAGTTTGTACTGATTCTTCCTGTGACCACTGCAAGTGTTGAAAGAGTCTTTTCGAGCATGAATTATGTCAAGAACAGATTACGCAATAGTTTGGACGATCAGATATTGAATGACTGTTTAGTTACATTCATTGAAAGAGACGCATTTTTGAAAGTTTCAGATGATAATGTTATTGATTGTTTTCAAAAAATGAAGACTCGTTGTGTACAATTGTAATATTTCTGGTATTTAGTAATTTTCAATTTAGACATTTATATGTAATTTGTATGAGTTTATAATATCAGACATTTTCATTTTCTATATTATTCTATTAAAAGTTTTTTGTGCACCCCTTTTTCTAAATTTCTGGATCCGCCACTGCCCGCTCAGAAGAACGAAGACATCGATTGCTCAAGATTAAAATTGGTCAGTGAATAATAGTTTGTAAAATCAAATAAAATGTGAAAACATTGGTCTGCAGATACACATTTATTGTCTGCGAATGACAATTACTTAATTGTAATGACGACATTTTTTGGCCTTTTTATAATGGTCTTAAAACCAGAGTGACGCTTCTTTTCCATCTACATATTCGTAACAAAGGTTGCATCGAGATGTGAAAATGTAAATTTAACCACCAGTCTAGACCAGCAATATAAATATTTCCATCCAAAAAATGATAACTACGAATTCAAACCATACTGGGACTTCAGATGCCAACCCACATGTATGGTTCCCTCACTTGTCATGCCATGCTCAAGTATGAATGTAACACAACTGAGCAAGTGAATACATATTGTTTACGCGCTATACAAAGCTTTACTGAACCTAAAAACCAGTCCAGAGAGAGTTGAAGTTCTTGAAATGAAACTCTAAACAAAAATAATGTATGTTTGATGCACTCAGCTTGGCCTCCTCATAGAGATACAGTACCAGCCATAACACATTATTTACTGTCATTGTTCCCCTCCCATTCCTCCTTCAATTATTGAATCTCTCTCACTCTTACTCCAGTTATTTATATATGACGATATTGATATCATATATTCACACTGAAACGCGAAAAACATGGCAAAGAAGCTATTCATTTGTTTCTCCGTCAAGTGCTCTCTTTCTAACATTCCTCTCTTCTTTTTCTACTGCTTCTTCTTCTCAACAGCAATCCAAGAACCGATTTCTCTACCCAGAATCTCAAGATTCAAGTAGTTGGATCTCAGGAAGAAGCATCTGGAGGAGATAATCAATCACATGGATCAGGTTCCATTCTCTACTTTCTAAATCTCAAATTTGATGCTTTATGAACAGAGATGGGAATCATAATTTTGATTGTTTAATTTCACAAAGGCTGGAAGATTTGATCAATCTAAAACAGGTTCAGTAAATGGCCATGAGAATAATGGGGAAGGTGAGGAAGATAATATTGGGATTTGTTGGTTCGGAATTTAAATTCAAAATTTGAAAAAAAGGCGTAAATGGTAGCTGGCACAATTCAGTAAATAAAAAAAAGGAATATTTTTTCTTTTCCTATTTTGATGTAGGGCAAGATTATATCCTTTTTATTGAGTTGGATATGAAATCTTTTGGCCCATCATCATCACCGTGAGAACTTGGAGCAACCCGCCTGTGAGAAATTGGTGCCTCCTGTAGCAATCCAGTGGAGAGCCGCCTGGAGATTTTTTTTGGAGGAAGCCGCACTCTCTCTCCTCTATCTCTCTCTATCGCTCGTGCACTCGGAGAGGCCGCGGGCCTTGGGTGTTGTTGCCGGTCTTGGAGGAGGCAGCTGCCGGCGTTGAGAGAGGGAGTTATCGTCGGGCTTGTTAGAGGTTGTCTCCGGCGTTGCAGTGGACGTTCTTTGGAGTGGAGAGACGTGGTGTCGATGGCGTGCACGTGTGCAGTTAGCCTCGACGGAGGCTTCTCTCCGGTGGTGGCGTTCTCCGGTGGCGGCGTTGTTCTCTGGTGGTGGTGCGGCTGAACGTCGGACTTCGACGTTGAAGGTTCGGTGAACCTTGTGCGTCCGCAAGACGGATTGCAGTTCAGATCTCTGATTCTCGCCGCGGATCGTGCGTGTTCGGTGCACCCTCGGCGTATTCACCGGACGGTCATTTCTCTCCTATTTCTATTGTATTTGAATTTATATTTTCATTTATAAATTTTGTGGCCGTTTTTTGTGTTCTTGTTAATCTGCAATATTTTATAGCTGTGACTACATTTTGTACTGGATTTTACAACAAGTGGTATCAGAGACAGGTTCCGTGTAGGTTACTGATTGGACATTCCGGTTTTGGGTTTGGGTCAATAGTAGGTGGCGGCATCGGTCCGCTCCCTATCTTCCCAGATCTGATTCATGAATTAATCAGATCATCTAGATGTACTGCAGACAGCTATGGCAGCGAAGAACACCATGTTGTCCAGATATTCGGTGGAGAAATTTGACGGTAGCGGGAACTTTTGCCTATGGCAGATTTGGGTCAAGGATAGCTGGTTGAGTAGGGGTTGATACAAGTGCTACGGGGGCGTGATACTTTGCCCGCTCCGGTGAAGGATTCTGAGTGGATGGAGATGGATGACTGCACCACTAGCGCTATCAGGATGTGCGTCGACGACAAGTTGCTGTTCAACATCGTTATTGAAGAGTCCGCCGGCACGCTATGGGAGAAGCTGGAGGGACTTTACATGAGCAAGTCGTTGACCACGAGGCTGTTACTGAAGCAGAGATTGTACGGCCTGAAGATGCAAGAAGGTGGTAACCTGCAAGAACACTTCAACGTGTTCAATGAACTTCTGAGCCAACTGCAGGTGGTTGGTGTGAAGGTGGAGGAAGAAGACAAGGACTTATTGCTTCTTAACTCGCTCCCGGCGTCGTATAAGAACATGCAGACCACCCTGCTGTATGGGAAAGATACAGTAGATGTGGAGCAGATCACGTATGCGTTACTGTCCAGTCAGATGCCGTTGGACCCCGCTCCTGAGTGTGAGCATGCTTTGGTAGTAGGAGGACGACGAGGGAGGCAGTTCGAGAAGGGATCTGGAAGTGCACGGGCCAGATCCGCAACGAGAAAGGCAGTGACGTGCTACCATTGCGGGCAGAGTGTCCATATCAGGAGAAATTGTCCGCAGCGTGTGTCACAACCCGCATTTTCACCGCCAATAAAGTTTATCAGAGTAAGGTAAAATGCGCGTCATGATGCCACGTCAGCAGGGGATAACTGCGGACGCTCAGGCAGACACCAACCGACAATGAAGAAATGTTCCTTTCTTCATTGTCGGTTGGTGTCTACCTGAGCGTCCGCAGTTATCCCCTGCTGACGTGGCATCATAACGCGCATTTTACCTTACTCTGATAAACTTTATTGGCGGTGAAAATGCGGGTTGTGACAGTTGGTATCGGAGGGAGGTTGCTTGACAATTTGTCGGGCAACCTTTCCTTGTTAGTAATAGGTGTTTAGCATCATATCATACACACACACACCGATATGTCATCAGCACGTCTTGGCCGAAGCACGAACACTACAATCATAGCATAACATGAAGTATACGGGACATATTATGTAGTATGGGATGCATAATATGTGTCTGTGTTGGGTACATTGGAAAATATGTACCTGATTTGAAGAAGCCTCATCCTACTCAATGATATACATCAAAATGTATTTGATGTGTTTTGAGTTTAGTTGTGCAGGTTAAGTATTTGCAGGGAAAGCTGAAAAAAGTTTCTAATTCCATGTGTCGACACCCAGAAGCAAAGTGTCGACACTTAAGAAGACTTGTGTCGACACCCAGAGAAGCAGTGTCGACACTTGGAGTAATTGTGTCGACACCAGGGATGCAGAGTCGACACCAGAAGGAAAGTGTCGACACATACAGGTTGTGTCGACACTCAATGAAGAAATGTCCAGTGAAGCAGTGTCGACATTTAGAAGTAGTGTAGACACCCAGAGGAACTTTGTCGACATCAAAAAGTGTCGACACTTGGAGGCTGTGTCGACACTCAGTAAACTTCAACAGAGTCTAAGTACAAGTGTCGACATGATGAAGAATGTGTCGACACACATCAGAAGACTCAACACATGAAGAAAGTGTCGACACTAGGAAGCTGTGTCGACACTCAGCAAAGTTCAACAAATTCTAAGTACAAGTGTCGACACAAAGGAGGTGTGTCGACACTCAGCCAAAGTGTCAACATAAGAAGAATGTGTCGACACAAGGAGCTGTGTCGACACTCAGCCAAGGTCTCAACACAAGAAGAATGTGTCGACACAAGGAGCTGTGTCGACACTCAGCAAGTATCAACACAGAAGGCATGTGTCGACACCAAGAAGATGTGTCGACATTGAACAAGTTCAACACAAGAAGATGTGTCGACACAAAGGAGTTGTGTCGACACTTACCAGAATTCAACTAAGTACTGAAGAACAAGGAGTTGTGTCGACACACAATATCAGTGTCGACACATATTGAAGAAGCTGTGTCGAGAAGTAAATTCTACAACACAAGGAGTTGTGTCGACACCTTGAAGGCTAGTGTCGACACTTAGTCTACTTGTGTCGACACTTGGTCTATAAGTGTCGACACTTTAAGACAGACTATCTCGACACTTTCAGACAGTTACAGATATTTCAAGAAGTGACTGGATGACTTGACAGCTGCCAATCCAGCCGGTCTACTGCAACTATCAGAGATGTCAGAAAGCTATTAGGAACCGGATCGGCCGGTCACCATGAAGAAGGCCTATATAAAGGCTTATTCTGTCAACAGAAGAGGATGATAAACATCAATAAAAGAAGAAGATCTAGCAATTCATTGAAGAATCAATTCAAGTGAAGATCTAAGTAGTTGGAGAGAGAGAGCTCCTTCCAAGAAGACAGCTGTTGGAACCAGGCTGTGAAGAAGGTTTCAGATTGAGATCTAAAACTTAAGTTAGCAGTGATTGAAGATCAGTTGCAGAGAGTATCAACCCTATTGTGTTCTACATTCAAGAAACTTTGAAGAAAGCCAAGTGATGTTGATCTCAGCAGAGTTCTTTCAAGAACTCATCAAGAAACCTGTCAACTCTTCTCTCTTATTCTGAGTTGTAGGTTTATACATTGTATTCTTAATTTCTTGTAGGTTCCTTAGGGATCTGAGTTGTAAGCCTGCAATTATAAAGGCTGAGTGGTAGGGCCTGTGTGCCTGAGTGTAGGAGATTCATATCTCTGAGTGTAGTCCTTGTGGCTGAGTGTAGGTCTTTGTGAAGACTGAGTGGTAGGGCTGTTGAGCCTGATTTGTAGGAGTGGGATCACTCTGAGCTGTAGGAACCTGGTTGGGGTTCTGAGTGTAAGATCTAAGGATCTGAGGTATAGTGGAGGGGTTTGGCTGAATCTAGTACACTACTAGATAGGCGAAGGGGGAAAGTGAATGTACCCAAACCTTGGGGAACCACTATAAAACTGTGTGTACTCTGTGTATGTGATTGATGCTGTGTATGCTGTTTATAGTTCTGTGAAATCTGTGATATAATCTGCCTAAAAGTTTAAAAAGATTAAATCACCTATTCACCCCCCCCCCCCCTTTAGGTGATTAGGTACAATTTCTTTCAAGTGGTATCAAAGCGAGGTTACTCAAAAAGGACATAACTGTCTGAGTAGATCCTATTGGCAGATTCAGTATAATTAAAGTGCAAAATCAAGAAAATCAAGAAAATGGGTTCAACAGAGAATCATAAAGAACTTGGATCCATGAAGTTGTCAATTTGTAGAAAGGAGATTTTTGTCATCTGGAAAGAAAGGGTTAGGCTATTTATGGAAGCCTCTGACCCTAGAATCTATATCATAGTTAAAGAAGGGCCATATGTGCCTATGAAAGCATCAGTCCTGGATACAAATCAGAGAACATCTAAGGACTTTTCTGAAATGACAAAAGATGAGATTATTCTGGCTACAATGGACAAAAGGGCTCAGAATATCATTGTAAGTGCAATAGATGATGTTACATTTCAGAACTTGATACACTGTAAAACATCAAAGGAGATGTGGGATACTCTGATAGTGTACATGGAGGGTTCAGAAGAAGTTAGACAGGATAGAAAGTCTTTGTTAAACCAAGAGTATGAGAGTTTCATGCAAGGTAGGTCTGATAGTATAACAGAATGCTACAAGAAATTCTATAGGATTGTCAATGAGTTGATGTCCTATGGAAGAGAATTCAGCAATTATGAGCTGAATGATAAGTTCTTGAGCTCCCTAACAAAGGACTGGGACACCAAGATTTGTGCCATAAGGGAAATAGCCAAGTTAAAAGATATTCCTCCTCCAACATTGTTTGGAAAGCTGTTATCCTATGAAATGCAGCTAATGGTAAGGAAAGAAGAGGAGAAGACTACCAGAGTTGAGCATAAAGAAAGAGCAGTGGCATTCAAGACAGAAGCCACCAAGAAATACAAAAGTAAGTCTCCATCTCCACCTCCAAAAGTGGCTGAGACTGAGTCAGATGAATTAAAAAGCAAGAATTCTGAAAGCAGTGAGAGTGATGAGGACTTTGCAGCTTTCACAAGACACTTTCAGAAGTTTATAAAGAAGAAACAGTGGAGGTCTAAGCCTTCCACTTCACAGGGAAAAGATGACTATTATCAGAACAAGAAGTCATCAAAGAAAGACAGGAGAAAGCCTATGTCAAGCAAAGCAACTTTATCAAAAATTGTATGCTATTGCTGTAACAGACAAGGACATGTTGTAGCTGACTGTCCAGGGAAGAGGAGAGAGTCAACAGATAAGAAGAAGACTCAAATCAAGGGCAAGAAGGAAAGGTCCTTTGTTGCCAAGAAGGACAAAAGCCTGTCAGATATATCTTCTTCAGAAACTGAGTCAGAAGCTGAAGCTTACATTGGACTGTTTGCTGAAGAAGAAGAAGAGGAGTTCATCCAGTCAATGAACTCTATATATGAGCAGGAGGACAATCAGTGTCAGGGACTGATGGCCTTAACAGAAGGTGACAAAATCCAGGAGCAGCCTGGACCTAGTTAGGTACAAAATTGTTCTTTAAGTTCAATTTCTAGTGCTAGTTCAGATTCAGTTACATCAGCATCAAGTGATGCCAGTGGATCTGAATCTGAAGGGGATATTCATCAGTTGATTGATGAATATAGAGTACTGTTGCAAGCTTTTAAGAAAAGCAAATCCTTGGCCAAGAGTCAGACTAAGGAGATTGCTAATCTCAAAGAGGCTGAAACAGATTTTGATAAATTGATTGATCAAAAACTAAATGAAATAGCCAGGCTGAAGAACATAACTGTTATTCAGATGGGGACTATGACATTCAAGAATGATCAAATCAGAAATCTGAAGATTAGTCTTTAGAAGGAGAGAGATATAGTAGCAAGGTTCTCTAAACCAAAATCAGTTCTACCTCTGATAGATGAGTTTATACCTCACAAGGGTAAAACTGGATTGGGGTTTACTAAACCTGCTAGGACTGTTCAGTCCAAGTCTAAGGGCAAAGCCCCAGTACTCAACAAGCCTGCTGTAGATAAAACAACTAGGGTTGTACCTAAGCAAAGGTACAATAGATTTGAGTGCTGGTGCTGTGGCAAGGTAGGACACTTTGCCATAGACTGTTGGCACAATTCTAGTGCCAAGATGAGTAACAAACTGCCTGTTGGAAGATCTACAGGTAGCTTTGTTAAGAGGCAAACTAACCAGCACCAAGGACCCAAGAATTCTTTGGGTTCTAAGGTTAACTAATCTGTTTTGCAGGTGAGTCCAAGTGGCCATGCCCCAATATGGTACTTGGACAGTGGATGTTCCAGACACATGACTAGAACTAGGGGATTGCTAAAGGACTACACACCAATCAAGGATGGTCCTAAAGTCACCTTTGGTGGTTCTGAAAAAGGAATCATCAAAGGTTTTGATAACATTTCTAGCAACCTTATAACAATTACTCAAGTGGCTTATGTTAAAGGTTTGAAACATAATCTTATTAGTATATGTCAGCTGAGTGATTTAGGATATGACATCTCATTTGTTAAAAATGGTTGTCATATCAGGAGGTCAAATGATCAAGAGATCATTCTGACAGGTTATAGGAAGAGAAATGTCTATTGCCCAGACATTATATGTGAGAACAATGGTTCTCCTGTGTGTCTTGTAGCTGATGAAAAAGTCTCTCATTGTGTCAAATGGCACAAGAGGCTAGCCCATCTTAACTACAAGACAATTGGTCAACTCTATAGCAAAGAGTTAGTGAGGAATGGTCCTCAGGTTAAATGTATTAAAGATGGGATATGTTCAGCTTGTCAAAAGGGCAAGCAGACTAGATCCACCTTTAATAGCATTGAGAACAAAGATGCTGTGAGGTGCTTATACCTCTTGCATATGGATCTCTTTGGTCCTATGCCAGTTCACAGCCTAGGTAGGAAGGTCTACACATTTGTGGTTGTAGATGACTACTCAAGGTTTTCCTGGGTGTTCTTCCTTAGACAGAAATCTGAAACACCTAGTATCTTCTATAGTTTTGTCAAACAAATTCAGAATGAGTTAGAAAGTACAGTGGTCAAAATAAGAAGTGACCATGGTACTGAATTCCAGTCTGATAGTATGACAAAGCTATGTGAAGAGTTTGGGATATTTCAGGAATTTTCTTCACCAAGAACACCTCAGCAAAATGGCATTGCTGAAAGGAAAAATAGAACCTTGATTGAGGCTGGTAGAACCCTATTAAGTGATACATCTCTCCCAGAATATTTTTGGGCTGAGGCAGTAAACACTGCATGCCATGTAATTAATAGGGCTACTATCACCAAAAGTCACAATAAGACCCCCTATGAGATTGTGAAAGGCAGAAAACCAAATCTATCCTATTTTAGGATCTTTGGTTGTAAATGCTATATACTTAACAATGGTAAGTCTTACTTAACCAAGTTTGCTGCCAAATCCCAAGAGGGGATCTTTATTGGGTACAACAACAATAGTAAGGCTTATAGGGTCTACAACTTGACTACTCAAGTTGTAGAAGAATCAGTACATGTAGTATTTGATGAAGCTAGACTCATTAACAATGACTTGTCTAGAAGTATTTGCAGCTCCACAGGTGTGACTAAGAAGATGGACAAGCTCGCTACTGAAGAAGGATCTACTGTAAGTCAGCATGTAGATGATAGTGGCTGTTGTCCAGGGGGAGTACTACATGCACCTGATGCAGAAGAAGATCAAGGAGTGCAGCAAGTTGAAGAAGCTGAAGGAGTTCAACCTGAAGCCAGGCTGCCTCCAGCTAGTAGACATTTGAAAGATCATCCAGCCAATCAAATTATTGGTGATCTAAGTCAAGGGGTACAAACAAGGAGCAGAAATCTAAGTGCAGTACTCTACTCTAGTTTTCTATCCCAAGTAGAGCCAAAGAAATTTGAAGAAGCCATCCTAGACCCTCATTGGAGTGAGGCAATGCAAGAGGAGCTGAATCAGTTCAAGAGATGCAAAGTCTGGAAGCTTGTTCCTAAAGCAAAAGACCACAACATAATTGGAACTAAGTGGATCTTTAGGAACAAGATGGATGAACATGGAGTGATTATAAAGAACAAAGCAAGACTGGTTGCAAAAGGATATAGGCAGGAAGAAGGTATTGACTTTGATCAGACCTTTGCTCCAGTAGCCAGACTGGAGGCAATAAGAATGTTCTTGGCCTATGCAACCTATCAAGGATTTAAAGTATACCAAATGGATGTTAAGTCAGCTTTTCTTAATGGAAATCTGAAAGAAGAGGTCTATGTGGAACAGCCATCAGGTTTTGTTGATTCAACTCAACCTAATTATGTCTATAGACTTAGGAAGGCTTTGTATGGGTTAAAACAAGCTCCTAGGGCTTGGTATGAAACCCTGTCTAGTTTCCTCATTGAGAATAAATTCACAAGGGGGAAAATAGATAAGACTTTATTCCTTAGGGAATCTAGAGGCAAGATTATTCTAGTCTAAATATATGTAGATGACATCATATTTGGGTCTACTGAAAGTAGTCTTTGCAGAAAGTTTGCAAAACTAATGCAAGGACAATTTGAAATGAGCAGTATGGGGGAACTTAAGTTTTTCTTGGGTCTCCAAGTTAGACAGACTGAGAATGGTTTATCCATATGCCAGTCTAAGTTCACCCTAGAATTAATAAGGAAGTATGGTATGGAATCATCCAGTACCATGAAAACTCCTATGGGGTCAAGTATGTCTCTTTGCAAAGATGATGCAGGGAAACCTGTAGATGAGACATTGTATAGGGGGGATAGTTGGCTCCCTATTGTATTTGACTGCTAGTAGACCAGATATCATGTATGCTACATGTGTCTGTGCTAGGTACCAAGCTTGCCCAAAAGAATCTCATTTGACAGCAGTCAAAAGAATACTGAGATATCTTAAGGGCACTCCTTATCTAGGCCTTTGGTACCCTAGGAATGGAGACTTTGATCTGACAGGTTATTCAGATGCAGATTTTGCAGGCTGCAAGAAGGATAGGAAAAGTACAACTGGTACCTGTCAATTCCTAGGTGGAAGACTGATATCATGGAGTAGCAAGAAACAAACAAGTGTTGCTATCTCCACAGTAGAATCAGAGTATGTGGCTGCAGGAAGTTGCTGTGCTCAACTTCTATGAATACAACATCAGCTTGAGGATTATGGTATTCAAGTAAGTATACCACCACTATTTTGTGATTCTACTAGTGCTATATCTATTGCAAACAATCTTGTTTCCCATAGTAGGACTAAGCACATAGAAATAAATATCATTTTCTAAGGGAACATGTGGAAAAAAAAGATATTTCACTGGAATATGTTAATACAGATAATCAACTAGCTGACATGTATACTAAGCATTTAGAAGAAACCAAATTCAATAGGTTTAAAATTGAATTAGGTATGATAAACTTAGAATAAGTTTACAGAAATGGCTAGGTAAAATAGTGTCGACACACAGAGTTGTCTGTGTCGAGACAGAGAATTGGTGTCGACACTTCAGAGAAAAGGTGTCGACACATCTAGAAAGTTGATGTCGACACTTCAGAAAATTAGTGTTGACACATGCAGGGTAGGTGTCGACACATCCAAGGTGGTGTCGACACTTAAGAATTACACAGTATTAGACAAGTAAAGTCTCGACTAAGTGTCGAGCAAAGCGGTGTCGACACATAAACAAGTGTCGACACATATATTCTGTCGACTAAACTTGTGTCGACACATAATTGTCGAGACATTATAAGTCTGTGTCGACACTTTTCCACAGTGTCGACACAATTTAAGTATTTTGACGCGCCCTTTCATCTTCGATTCTAGAAAGGTATAAATAGGGTTTCACCATTGTTTGTCGACACGCTCACCAAAGTTTCGAGACCAAACTTGTGTGTCGACACCTCTCTTCTCTCAATTCAAATTTCTTCAAACCCTAATGCCGCCCAAGCTCGAAGAGAATGTGAATGAAGGATATGAACTGGTGCGGCACGCGTTTGATGACTGGGAACCAGAGAACAAAGGCGTGATCACCCTAATAGAAGAGACAGGGTTAGAATTTCTTGTTTAAGAGCCAACCAAGATATGGAAGAAAGAAGTTCTGGAATTTCTTAATGGAGCATCCCTAGATGAATATGGACTCAAGATAAAGTCTAGAGTTCATGGGGCAAAGGTGAAGGTCTCACCCAAAAGTCTGAGAAAGGTACTTCAACTACCTAGGACTAAGGAAGAAGAAGATGTTTCTGCTTCTAAAACTTGGTGTGGACTGGATTCCAAGATGAAAATAGGATCTGTTTTCAATAGGAAGGGGATGAACAGCCAAGGCAAATTCTTACCTGAGATTGTGGGGAAGGTTATCTTGAGCAAGCCTGGAGGGCATGATAGAGTATCAGCGCATATGTTTGGTCTAATGATAAGAATTATCTTCAAACTAGAAACTGACTGGTCTGTAGTAGTGTTTGAGAAGATTAAGGAGATTATGAAGAAGCCCAATTTGGGTAGGATTCTTAGTCTATACCTAGCTGGTTGTATACCAGAGGTAATGACCCAAGCTGTAGGATCCAAAATTAACCACATGAGAAGAATGGATTTGAGGATCTTCTCTAGATGGGATAGAGTCTTGACTAAGGAAATGCCAACTCTTGAGAAGGTAACACCCCAAAAGAAGAAGAAGACAGCCCTAGTGGCTCAAGAATCATCAAGCAGCTCAGAAGAGCAGGTAGTGTTCACACTAGATGAAGAAGAAACTGGAAATGCTGGACAATCTCCAGCTAGACAAGAAGATGCCCCAAGGCAGGGGGAGCTACCACAAGCTAGCCCAGTACACTTGGAATCAGTCCAGGGGGAGCCTCTACTGGTGAATGAGTCAACTCCACTAGAGAGTGAACAGGCTACCCAGACCATACTTGAGTTAATAACTGACATCAACCAATTAGATTTCTCTATTGAAAATGAAGATATGACTGACAGATTGTCTGATGTTAATCAGCAACCTCAGATTCCTAGTCAACCCCAAGATGTTGTCATGGAAGACACATCTGTTGCTTCTCAAGTGGTATCTGATCAAGTGGTTGATGAGATAAGAGAATCTCCACCCCATCCTCAACAAGAGTTTACATTGGAAGAGCTGTTCCCAGACCTTCTTCAAACAGACTTTGAGAAAGAAAGTGCTGCTGCTGAGGGAGAGAAAGTAATCATTGAGGCGGAGCAAGTGGAGAATATAGAAGAAACTGCAGTCAAAGAGACTGAGATGCCAAGAGATACTGAAGGGCTCCAAAGGACTGAGAAGGAGTTACCTCCAAGTCCTAAGGATAGAGTGACTATTAATAGCACATCTGCTTCTGAAGATGAAGAGGCTGCAAGAGCCAAGAAGAGGAAATTTCAAGTCTTTAAAAGAAGGAGTCAAAATTATAAGAAAGCTTTACAAACAATAGCACCACAGCCTACACCACAGCCAGCACCATCTACAGATTTTAGTTCTCTGATGGTTGCATTGCAGATAAAGATGGATGAGCAAATACAGGCTTTGCAATCTTATATGGATGAAGGGCATAAGTCATTGCAATTTGATCTTGCACAAGACATTAAGTCCATCAGATTTGAGATGAATCTGAATAAGAAAGAGATGACTGACTGCTTTCATAAGGGAGGAAATTCAGTAGTCTATCTAGCAACTCATCAAGAGAAGATCAAAGCTCAAGTGGATGAAATTAAAGTGAAGCAAGGCTATATTCTGGAGAATCAGATAAGGATGAATGATAATTTGACAGCTTCCCACAATGTCATTGTCACTGAACTTAAGAATATAGCTACTGCCGAAAATGCAGCCCTGACCACTGCCAAAGAAGAATTTGACAAAGTATTGCAAGAAAGCCTAACTGCTGTTACTTCTGCACTTCAGAATTCCCAGAAGTTAATAACTGACAAACTCCAAAGGTTGAAACCTTTCTTTAAGGATGGAGTAAACTATTTGGATGCCCAAATAAGATTTCAGAAAGATGATCTGAGGGATCATATTGTTAGAGAAGTCATAAAGGGGGAGAGGGTGTTAGTCAAAGCCAGCTATGATCATGCAAAGTGGATATCAAATTCCATCAGAGCCACCCTTGGATATCATCCATTATGTGATGATGATAATGTTGCAGAGTCTGGGATTAATCCTGCATATCTTGGAGGTGAGCAAGCTGAAGTAGCTCAAGTAATTTACCCTCCACCAGACTTTGATATGATACATGCAGATATACAATCAATGTATAGCCCTCCTGAGGGAATTGAGAAGGTCATCATAGAGAAAGTGGTTCAGCCAGTGCCAGAGGCTATACTGAAAGAACAAGAAACTTTGCTGAAGGAACAAGAGACCCAATTGTCTAAGAAGAGATTCAGAGAGCAAGCTGAACTCAGGCCTGTCTTTGAACAATGGAGCCCCACTTCAAGGAATATTATCTTGACTGCATGGAAGGCTGTCAAGGACAATATTCAAGATAGAAACAAGTGGTATTCTGAACTGGAGTGGAGGAAGCATGAGTCGAGGCAAGAGGCAATTGTGCAGTATAGAGGAAAGGCTAAGATGGAAAAGCTACCTCCTACTCCCCAGGATCCTAGCAAATACTTTCCCAAGCCTTATCATTACTTTGAAAGGAAGAAGATCAAAGCTGAAGAGCAGAAAAAGAAGGATCTAAAAGGAAAGAAGCCTGCTGCTGCTGAAGATGCTGATGCCCCAGTCCAAGCAAAGATACAATCTGGAAAGGGCATAGTTATCAAGGAGTCTGAGCAGCAATAGGATAGAATTTTTCTTTAGTTTACAGTTGTAATCATTTGTATTAAAACTTTCTGTAAACTTTTGGATAATGAAAAACATTAAAGTTCTTAGAACTATGCGATATGTGTTAAATTTATTACATTATTGTTCTGAGATATATGTGTATACATGTTTGTTTAATACATGTTTATGAACTTACCCTGTTATATAATCCTGTTTTACATCATACTGTAATTTTGTTATATATGGTGTATATCATTGACTAAGTGTTATGACTTCTCCAAATAGGGGGAGATTATTGGGTACATTGGAAAATATGTACCTGATTTGAAGAAGCCTCACCCTACTCAATGATATACATCAAAATGTATTTGATGTGTTTTGAGTTTAGTTGTGCAGGTTAAGTATTTGCAGGGAAAGCTGAAAAAAGTTTCTAAGTCCATGTGTCGACACACAAAAGGAAAGTGTCGACACTTAAGAAGACTTGTGTCGACACTTGGAGTAATTGTGTCGACACCAGGGATGCAGTGTCGACACTAGAAGGAAAGTGTCGACACATACAGGTTGTGTCGACACTCAATGAAGAAATGTCCAGTGAAGCAGTGTCGACACTTAGAAGCAGTGTCGACACCCAGAGGAACTTTGTCGACATCAGAAAGTGTCGACACATGGAGGCTGTGTCGACACTCAGTAAACTTCAACAGAGTCTAAGTACAAGTGTCGACATGATGAAGAATATGTCGACACACAGCAAAAGACTCAACACATGAAGAAAGTGTCGACACTAGGAAGCTGTGTCGACACTCAGCAAAGTTGAACAAATTCTAAGTACAAGTGTCGACACAAAGGAGGTGTGTCGACACTCAGCCAAAGTGTCAACATAAGAAGAATGTGTCGACACAAGGAGCTATGTCGACACTCAGCCAAAGTCTCAACACAAGAAGAACGTGTCGGCACAAGGAGCTGTGTCGACACTTAGCAAGTATCAACACAGAAGGCATGTGTCGACACCAAGAAGATGTGTCGACACTGAACAAGTTCAACACAAGAAGATGTGTCGACACAAACGAGTTGTGTCGACACTTACCAGAATTCAACTAAGTACTGAATAACAAGGAGTTGTGTCGACACATAATATCAGTGTCGACATATATTGAAGAAGCTGTGTCGAGAAGTAAATTCTACAACACAAGGAGTTGTGTCGACACCTTGAAGGCTAGTGTCGACACTTAGTCTACTTTTGTCGACACTTGATCTATAAGTGTCGACACTTAAAGATAGACTGTCTCGACACTTTCAGACAGTTACAAATATTTCAAGAAGTGACTGGATGACTTGACAGCTACCAATCCAGCCGGTCTACTATAACTGTCAAAGTTGTCAGAAAGCTGTTAGGAACCGGATCAGCCGGTCACCATGAAGAAGGCCTATATAAAGGCTTATTCTGTCAACAGAAGAGGATGATAAACATCAATAAAAGAAGAAGATCTAGCAATTCATTGAAGAATCAATTCAAGTGAAGATCTAAGTAGTTGGAGAGAGACAACTCCTTCCAAGAAGACAGCTGTTGGAACCAGGCTGTGAAGAAGGTTTCAGATTGAGATCTGAAACTTAAGTTAGCAGTGATTGAAGATCACCTGCAGAGAGTATCAACCCTATTGTGTTCTACATTCAAGAAGCTTTGAAGAAAGCCAAGTGAGATTGATCTCAGCAGAGTTCTTTCAAGAACTCATCAAGAAACCTGTCAACTTTTCTCTCTTATTCTGAGTTGTAGGTTTATACATTGTATTCACAATTTCTTGTAGGATCCTTAGGGATCTGAGTTGTAAGACTGCAATTATAAAGGCTAAGTGGTAGGGCCTGTGTGCCTGAGTGTAGGAGATTCATATCTCTGAGTGTAGGCCTTGTGGCTGAGTGTAGGTCTTTGTGAAGACTAAGTGGTAGGGCTGTTGAGCCTGAGTTGTAGGAGTGCGATCACTCTGAGCTGTAGGAACCTGGTTGGTGTTCTGAGTGTAAGATCTGAGGATCTGAGGTATATTGGAGGGGTTTGGCCGAATCTAGTACACTATTAGATAGGCGAAGGGGGAAAGTAGATGTACCCAAACCTTGGGGAACCACTATAAAACTGTGTGTACTCTGTGTATGTGATTGATGTTGTGTATGTTGTTTATAGTTCTGTGAAATCTGTGATATAATCTGCCTAAAAGTTTAAAAAGATTAAGTCACCTATTCACCCCCCCCCCCTTCTAGGTGATTAGGTACAATTTCTTTCAGCCTGTATATGGATCCACCATAGGGGCAACATGTGAGGGTTATGTAGTATGGGATGCATAACCTCACCACATGAATGCGACTAGCACGTTTCCTTTTCGTTGCATGAGAATGTCATGTAGTATGGGATGCATAACATTTTCATGTGTACGCCGCTCATAACATGCATTAGGGCTTTTTTAGAATGCATAGCACAATCATGCATAGCATAACATTGCATAAGCACAACGTGCCAAGCTAAAGATTGCGCGATGACGTATGTACAAACATGGGTTTAAATCAGAAAACAAATATAAATACATACATTCATGTCATAGGCACAAGAGTTAATAGGATGAGAGGATATCATCCTAAGTACGACATAGCATCATTATAAAATCCCAGAGCAAGTTGCAGCATAAGCGGGTGTCTTTTAAGTATGGTTCTGAACTAGTTGTGTGGCTTTATCGTAAGCTAGGATTTTGATGAGTTGTTCGTTTGCTTTTTAGAATGCCGCCAAAGCATCCTGTGACGAGGTCGACTCCCCAGTCGGAGGGTGAGTCATCAGGTGCGCAAAGTGACGCGATTATCGAGAGTCTGCTTCAGAGCAATGAGGCTCTGTCAAGGCAGTTGGCTGCGATGCAATCGCAAATTGAGTCTTTGTTATCTGTCGCTCCCGCGCAGCAACCTTTAGCACAAGAGCCAGCCTCGGGCCAAGTCATGCCCGATACCCCTGCTCCTCTGGTTCCCCCGATGGCGATACCACTAGAAATGAATTTCATATCGCACTTCCAGCGGTTGGGGCCTTCCACCTTCGACGGGAGTACTGACTTTGTGGTTATAGATGACTGGATCATCTCCATCGAGGAGATGTTTTCGTATTCTGGAATTCTAGAAGCCCAGAAGGTGATGATTGCAGCCTATCAGTTAAAAGGTCTGACGAAGAGTTTGTGGATTCGGGATAGAGAGAGCCTGAAGGAAGGCTGTACTTGGGAATCTTTTAAGAAGATGTTGCTGAAAACGTTTCTGCCCTCGGTCGAGCAAGACCGCCTGATGAATAACTTCTTGCATCTAAAGCAGAGACAGCTTGTCACAACCCGCATTTTCTCAATGGTAAAAATCGAATCAGAGTAAGAGAAAACACGTGCCGTGATGCCACGTCGTGCAGGGGATAACTGCACACGCTCAGGCAAAACTCCAGACATTTGATTTTAAGGAAAATTGTTGATTTGATATGAAAGAAAATCAGTTACGATGAATGGCCGTATCCCTCGGCCCGGTGGATCAGCTAGTCCACAGTTAAAACTATATTTACGCGCAGCAGAAAATACTTTGGTTCAATTAAATTGACACCTTAAGCGAGCATAAGCGTCCCCGGGGGATGACTTATACGCGCATGACTCTAAGGTGAATATAATATGTATGAAAAATAGTGTTTTACGTTGAGGAAAAGTAGTGTCTTTGATTTGGAAACATGTTATGCATGGGGTACATATAATAATACTTTTAGATTTTAAAATATCTAACATGCAGCCTAACATAAATCCTTCGCATAAGCAAGTAACCAACCTCAAATAGGCAAAAACAGCAGTTTAAATTCATATTCAGCATCGCAAAAAGCCACCAGTGGGCGCCAACAACCTGACACGAACCCACTGGCGAGTATGTATGTCTATACAGAAGAGTAAAGAACTACCTCACAACAAACGGGGATCAGCAATCTCAGCTACCCTAGAGGCCACCAACAAGCCCCTCCAAAGAACTAGCCGCTAAACAGGCTACAACCTGGACCTGAGGCATTCAAGAAAAGAACACCTCAGCAAGGAAATAATCAAAAGTAATTAGAGCAATAGGTTAATGAGCAATAAGATGAAGGGTTTACCAACCCGGCAACAAGCTGCTATAAGAAAAGAAAAAGGGAAAGGCAGCAAGAAAAGAGTACTGTCTAAGACACCGCAGGGCACACCAAGGGTGAGCATTAAAACCAACATGCCCTACCAAAAAAAACCTGCAACAGCATCAAGACATATATATGCCAAAAGAAAGGAAAGCATAAACAGGAAAAGGACTAACAGTCCTAACACGTGGGTAAGTGGCAGTGGTCAAAACTTGGGTCTGAATGCATAACCAGAATCAGACCCAAAAAGGGCTAAGGGGTCAAACAGTGGCAGCTTTAGGGTCCCACACACACCAACCCAAACCGGGGCAAAAGGCGGTGGCCACAGCTCTCCACATAAAACTATCCCTCTAGAGGCCACCAAAACTCCACCACCTGCCACGACCCAAGAGTCGGCATGCAAAAAATAGCCGAACACCCAAAGCACCCCCCCCTAGGGAAAAAGTCAATCTAACAATCCTAAGAAACACACGAACCCAAGACAAAATGTCGGTCCGACCGACGCGGCCTTGCACGCCTAACCCGAACCAACCCCGAGTCTACCCGACCCCAAGACAAGCGCAGCACCAGTGTCGACACGATGTGTCGACACCTCGACAAGCCGGCGTCGACATAAGGTGTCGACTCAACCACGGCCAGTGTCGACACCAAGTGTCGACACTACAGAGGTCAGTGTTGACACAAGGTGTCGACACTGCCGCGGCTGGTGTCGACACCAAGTGTCGACACCACTGCAGCCGGTGTCGACACATAGTGTCGACACAGCCACTGCTGGTGTCGACACCAAGTGTCGACACCACTGCAGCCGGTGTCGACACCTTGTGTCGACACAGCCGCTGCTGGTGTCGACACCAAGTGTCGACACCACTGCAGCCGGTGTCGACACCTTGTGTCGACACAGCCGCTGCTGGTGTCGACACCAAGTGTCGACACCACTGCAGCCGGTGTCGACACCTTGTGTCGACACAGCCGCTGCTGGTGTCGACACCAAGTGTCGATACCACTGCAGCCGGTGTCGACACCTTGTGTCGACACAGCCGCTGCTGGTGTCGACACCAAGTGTCGACACCACAACTGGCCGGTGTCGACACCAAGTGTCGACACAACAGTGTCGACACCCCAACTGGCTACAGGAGCCAGATCCAGCAACCGACCAAAAACAGGAACGGGGAAAATTCTCTTCTCTCTCGAGTACGACCTCCATCGGCAATGGTAACTACTCGACCTAGACCGAACCAAATCTGTCCCTAATAGACGAAATCCCTCAGGAAAACTGAGATTAACTGGACCTTCCTATACTAACCACGGCATGATCGGGAACAATCCCTAGCTTACACCTCAGATCTAAACAAAAGAGATAAAAGATTAAATCAAAAGAAGGCAAAGATCGACTAGGCAAGGATGAGGGTACATCGCTTGCCTCAATACCAGGAACTCGGTCGGCGGCCTCCCCCGCTTGCAGATCTGGCCGCAAGGCAGCAAGCTGAGGAGCAGAAAGAAGGCAGATCCCGGCGGGGGTAGTCCAGATCCACCCTCGAAACCGAAATCCGATCGCGAAAACTCCAGGAAAACGGTAACCCAAGGCTAGGGCAGTCCGGCAGTGCTCTTCCTCTCCACTCGCACATGCGACGGGCGACGGCTTCCTCCAAACAGAGAAACAGGAAAAGAACCAAAAAGGAACCCAGCCCTAACCTGACCCAAGACTATATATATCAGCAGTAATAATAATAAACAACAATACATAATAATTACTATTTACACCCAATATCAAAACAACCCGAAACCCGAAACTTCTCGGAAAAAGATGAAATTCACGCCGCAGCTAAAAACCCACGCTACGAACGCAACTACAAAGTCGAAATTAACATTCGACGAACAAAACCCGGGATAACACCTCCCGAAGCCAAAACACAAGCACTCCCTAAGAGGCCCAACCGAGTCATCAAAAGAGACTCCGGCTAGCTGGAGAATCTTGCTAACAGGCTACAAACAGGCTACATAGGGAACCCTAAGAGCTAAGACCACGCTATACAACGACAAAAAGCCGGAAATACGCCATCGTAATGCCAGCCAAAGATCAAACAAAGCACAGAAAAACCGGGGGCGTTACAGCCACCCCCCTAAAAGAAAGTTTCGCCTCGAAACTTTACTCACAACACTCCTATAACGAAGGAGAGAGAAAAAGCCGGGAAAGGGCTAAATAAACAACAAAATAGAACATACCAAGCATAGGATCAGGGAAATAGATGAGGGTGAGCCTCCCTCATAGCCGACTCCAACTCCCAAGTCGCGCTTTCCACATCTTGATTCCTCCATAAAACTTTAACCATAGGAATAGTCTTCTTCCACAACGCCCGAACTTGAGAATCCAAAATTCGAACAGGCACCTCCACATAAGAAAGATTCGGCTCCAACTGAGGCACAGAATCCAATACCTGCCTGCCATTTATCACACATTTTCGCAGCTTACTGACGTGAAAAACATCATGTATGCCAGGGAAATTTGCGGGCAAAGCCAGCCTGTAGGCTGGTACCCCAATCCGCTCAACAATCGGAAACGGCCCCACGTACCTCGGGTCCAACTTCCTATTCTTGCCAAACCTCTTGACTCCAATCAACGGGGACACCTTTAAGAACACCGAGTCCCCCACAGCAAATTCCAAGTCCGATCTACGTCGATTGGCGTTCTTCTCATATCTCTCTTGGGCTAACCGAAGCTTTTCCCGAATAAGCTTCACAGCGGTTTCCATCTCCTCAAGCGCTTCTGGTCCCAACAAAGGTCCCTCGCCAAGCTCAGCCCAAAACAAGGGAGTCCTGCAGCGCCTCCCATATAGAGCTTCAAAGGGAGCCATTTGCAAGCTTTCTTGGTAACTGTTGTTATATGCGAACTCCATAAGCCGCAAGCGCTCGTCCCACGCTCCTCCGTGGTCCAGAATGTAGCATCAGATCATATCTTCCACAATCTGATTTACTCGCTCCGTCTGACCATTGGTCTGCGGATGATAAGCCGTGGAATATCTCAAATCTGTACCCAACCCTTCTTGAAGGCTCTTCCAAAAACGAGACGTGAACCTGGAGTCTCGATCTGATATGATACTTACGGGTACACCATGCAATCTGACAACCTCTTCCAGATACAGCTCGGCTATCTTCCTCATCGGATAATCGATCTTAAATGGCACGAAATGAGCGTTCTTCGTCAATCTGTCTACAATTACCCAAACTGAATCATGCCCCTTAGGCGATCTCGGTAAGCCGGTGTTAAAAGTAGCGAATAGAAAAGAACAAACGGATAGACTTTTGAATAATTGGAATTTTATTATCCAAAAAAGGTATCTATTACAAATGTATGCCCTCCTTTATATAGAATGGAGGAGAGATGAGAGAATACAAATAAGAGATGTGGGACTATAATTTACAGGACTAAGCGGACTATACAAAACAAACTGCACAAGCCGCGCGGTTAGACAGCAGGGCTAACCGCACGGCCACCACCAGAGAGGAAGAGAGACTGCCAGGGTAGACCGCCATACCGCCCGGTCTCCAAGCCGGCTGAGACATACCGCCAGACCGCGCGGTCTTCAACCCGCCAAGACAAACCGCCAGACCGCCCGGTCACCAACTTCAACACTCCCCCTCAAGCTGGAGCATATATATCGATCATGCCCAGCTTGTCGCAGATGTGGAAAAAGGAAGCGGACACCGGCTTGGTGAAGACATCTGCCAACTCGTTGTCGGAAGTGACAAATGGAGTGCAAATCTGTTTCTTCAATATTTCTTCCCGAATAAAATGACAGTCGACTTCTATGTGTTTTGTTCTCTCATGAAAGACCGGATTTTTGGAAATGTGTATCGCGGCCTTATTGTCACAGAACATAGGAAGAGGATAGTTGTAAACCTCTCCTAAGTCAAGCATGAGAGCCCGCAACCACTTCAACTCACATGTAGTCGATGCCATGCTGCGATATTCCGCCTCTGCACTAGACCTGGAAACGACATACTGTTTCTTGCTCTTCCAACTCACAAGATTGCCTCCAACAAATGTGCAGCAACCTGAAGTCGATTTGTGGTCCCCTTTGTCATCCGCATAGCTTGAATCAGAGTACGCTTCAACCCTAAGGTGACCATTTTTCTGAAATAGGAGTCCTTTCCCTGGAGCAGCTTTAATATACTCTAATATCCTCAGAGCAGATTGTAGATGACACTCCCTCGGAGCTTGCATGAACTGGCTCACCTTGCCAACAGCGTAAGAGATGTCGGGTCTGGTTACCGTGAAATATATGAGCTTGCCCACCAGATGCCGGTATCTCGTAAGATCGGAGAGAAGAGGTGAGTCATCTGTCCAAGTTTTGTCTTCTCCAACAGCCATAGGACAACGTGCAGGTTTAGCACCACTCAGTCCTGCCTCCTTTAAAAGATCAAGAGCATACTTCCGTTGTGAAAGGACCATGGAGTTGGGCTTTCTAGAGATTTCAATCCCCAGAAAGTATTTCGGGGAACCCATATCCTTTGTGACCAGATGTTGACGAAGGTGTTTCTTGGTCATCAATACCCCATCCTGGTCATCGCCAGTAAGAAGAATGTCATCAACATAAACCGCAAGAACAACAAGAGCAGAGGCGGTTTTCCGAACAAACAAGGAGTGATCTGCTGAGCTTCTTGTAAAACCAACGGCCGCAACAATGCCACTGAACTTGTTAAACCAGGCACGAGGACTCTGCTTGAGGCCATAGATAGCCTTCTTTAGCCGGCATACCCGTGTCTCCCCCTGAGCAACATACCCAGGAGGTTGCTCCATGTAAACATCCTCCTGCAGATTACCATAGAGGAAGGCATTCTTAACATCTAACTGCGAGATGGGCCAATCCCTGTTGACAGCCACAGAGAGAAGAACCCGAATAGTGCTGAGACGAGCCACGGGAGAGAAAGTGTCAAAGTAATCAACCCCATAAGTTTGGGTAAAACCCTTGGCAACCAGGCGAGCCTTATAACGATCCACACTGCCATCCGGGAGAAACTTCACCACGAAGACCCAGCGACAGCCAACAACATATGTGCCGAAAGGAGGAGGAACAAGGGTCCAGGTACGCCGTTTAGTGAGAGTAGCAATCTCCTCATCCATGGAAACTTTCCAATGAGGAATAGTAAGGGCCTCCTGGTAGGAACGGGGGGTGGCAGTGGCCGAGATAGCCAGTGCAAAAGCTCTGCGAGCAGGGGTAAGACGATCGTAGGAAACAACTGCAGCAAGCGGGTGTTGGGTACAGGCCCGAACCCCTTTGCGAAGAGCAATCGGGAGATCCAGGTCAGCAGGTGCCTCAGTATCCGGAGTATCCGTGGTGGAGAGAGCTGGCCCGGGAGTAGAGAGAGATGGCAGCGGAGTGGAGGGAGAAAGCGGAGTAGAGGGTGGAGATGATGAGGATGGGGAAGACGGTGGAGTGGGTGGAGAGGGCGGAACATCAGTGGGAGCAGAGGGAATGGATGAGTTGGTATGAGAAGTAGGATCAGGAGGAGTAGAAGAGGAAGCGGGAGAGAAGTAAGATGCATTGGCAAAGAAGGTGACATCCGCAGAGACAAATTGCTTGCGGGTAACAGGGTCAAAGCAACAATATCCTTTCTGAGTGGTAGAGTAGCCCAGAAAGACACATTTGGTGGCACGTGGTGAGAGTTTATCATGGGTGGCAGCGGGAGAGTGCACAAAAGCGGTGCACCCAAAGATGTGCAGAGGAAGAGGAAAGGGATCCTTGTCCGGATAAAGAATGGAGAAGGGGGTAGCACCGTGGAGAACTGTGGAGGGAAGGCGATTGATGAGATAGCAGGAGAGGAGGACAGCATATCCCCAATAGGAGCGAGGAACATGCATTTGAGTCATCATAGTACGAGCGACATCAAGGAGGTGACGGTTTTTGCGTTCCGCCATCCCATTTTGTTGGGAGGTGTAGACACAACTTGTTTGACGAATAACACCATGGTGAATACAAAAGGAGGAGAAGTCGTGGCTAAGATACTCCTTAGCATTGTCAGAATGAAGGAGTTTAATAGATGTATCAAACTGAGTCTTAACCATAGAATAAAAGGAGGTCCAAACAGAGAACAGCTCGGAGCGATCTTTGAGAAGATATACCCACGTACATCGAGAGAAATCATCAATGAAGGTGACAAAATAGGAACTACCCCGACCGATGGTGAGGTTAGGAGCGGGACCCCATATGTCAGAGTGAACGAGGTCGAACGGACGGGAAGAGCCCCGACTTTGCGTTGGTGGGAAGGATGAGCGGTGATGTTTGCCAAGTTGACATGCATCACAGTTGAGAGGAGGATGATGAGGAGGGAGGTGCGGCAGGAGCTGGCGGAGAATTCGGGGAGGAGCATGTCCAAGGCGAAGATGCCATTGGAGAAGATCTGTAGAGGAGGAGGAGAAGGCGGATAGAGCAGAAACGTTGTCGAGGAAGTAGAGGCCACCACTCTCAGTCCCGGTAGCAATCGTCCGTTGGGAGTCCGGATCCTGAAAAACACAAGAGCTAGGGGTGAATATGACAGAACACCGCAGTTGCTTGCATAAAGAAGTAACCGATAATAAATTGCACGGAAACTTGGGCACATGGAGGGTATCAGCCAGGTAGAGAGATGGAGTGACTTGAACCATGCCCGTCCCATGGACCGGGGAGGGAGATCCATCAGCAACAATGACCGGGGGCAACTGAGCATGTGTTTCAAGAAGAGAGAAACATTGAGGATTGCCTGTCATATGATTGGTTGCACCAGAGTCGATTAGCCATCTTCCGCGAGTAACAACATGAGCACTACCAGAATAGGTGACCACAGAGGCGGACAGGCTGGAGGAGGGGAAAGCCATGGAAGCAAGAGAGGAGCAAGTCGCGACGATAAGAACAAGTCGCGAGAAGAGAAAAGAGCACCAAGCCGGGCGAACAGAAAACAGGTCGGGCGGCTAGGAAGGCCGCTACCAAGAAGCAGAGGGAAAGAAGTCGCACGGCTTGAAAAAGTCGGGCGAACAGAGGAGAACAGGTCGCACGGCAAAAGATGAGGCCGGCGCGTCTAGCAAGCAGGAGCGGGTAGAAGGCAACAATAAGTAGAGTGCGAACAGTAGTGGCTAGCAAGAGGGCAAAGGCACAGCGGGGAAGAGGTCGCGCGGACTGAAAAGGCCGAGCGAACAGAAGAGAGCAGGTGACCGCGACCAAGATGCGGGTGAGAAAGGAACAACCCGCACGGTCAGGAAGATCATAGCAGCAAACCGCGAGTATAGGGACAAGCGAATATGGGGAAAGCAGAAGCGGACAGGGAGAAGAAGTCCGCAGCGGGTAGACACAAGCCGCAAAGACAAGGAAGTCAGAGAGGCAAGAAAGAGCAAGGAGCGCGGCGACAAGGAAACAGGTCGCTGCGACGAATAGCAGTAGGAGAAGAGAACCAAGAAGCAAGCCGCGCGAACAGGGCAGCGGACAGAAACAAGCCGCTCGAACAGGGCGGCGGACAGAAGAGAAGGCAAGCCGCGAGAGAGGTCGCGGAAAGCGGAAAACAAGCCGCTAGAAGCAGAGAGCTCACAGAATCAGGAGGAAATGACCGTGTGCTCTGATACCATGTTAAAAGTAGCGAATAGAAAAGAACAAACGGATAGACTTTTGAATAATTGAAATTTTATTATCCAAAAAAGGTATCTATTACAAAGGTATGCCCTCCTTTATATAGAATGGAGGAGAGATGAGAGAATACAAATAAGAGATGTGGGACTATAATTTACAGGACTAAGCGGACTATACAAAACAAACCGCACAAGCTGCGCGGTTAGACAGCAGGGCTAACCGCACGGCCACCACCAGAGAGGAAGAGAGACTGCCAGGGTAGACCGCCAGACCGCCCGGTCTCCAAGCCGGCTGAGACAAACCGCCAGACCGCGCGGTCTTCAACCCGCCAAGACAAACCGCCAGACCGCCCGGTCACCAACTTCAACAGCCGGTAATGAAATCCATCGAGATACTCTTCCACTTCCACATCGGAATCTCCAAGGGAGTCAGCTTGCCACCAGGCCTCCCATGGTCGGCTTTCACACGCCTGCAAGTGAAACACTCTGAAACAAATCTGGCTATGTCCTTCTTCATCCCATACCACCAGGCAATTTGTCTTAAATCATGATACATCTTGGTAGACCCTGGATGGTAGGCAACACTAGACCCGTGGGCATCTCTGCACACCATACCCCGGATATCTCCAACTGCGGGGACGCAAAACCTGCCACGGTACTTCAAGGTACCCGCATCATCTATAGAGAAGTCTGGTAATACACCCTTCTCAGCTCGAAGATACAAATGCAGAAGATCGGGATTGTCCTTCTGATGCAGTCTCGCAAGCGTAATCCACGAAGGTTCTGCTACTGTCATGCTACTCTGCGAATCACAGCTTCCCACAGAAATGTCCATCAATAGAAACTCTTCCACTAGACGCTCGGCGGAAAGATTAAAAATCTTACCTGACTTCTGAATCAGGGCATCAGCCACCACATTTACCTTGCCTGGATGATACTGAATTTCAACATCATAGTCGGCCACGTACTCCAACCACCGCCGCTGGCGCATATCCAATTCTTTCTGAGTGAAGACATACTTCAGACTCTTATGATCTGTGAAAATCTTGCACTGCGCGCCATATAGCAGATGCCTCCACAATTTCAACGCATAGATCACAGCTGCAAACTCCAGGTCATGCGTAGGGTAGTTCCTCTCGTGAGTCTTTAACTGCCTCGACCCATACGCAATCACCTTCCCACCCTGCATCAAAACGCAGCCCAGACCGACATGCGACGCATCCACATAAATATCGTACTCACTGCCCTCCGTAGGCAAAGACAAAATTGGAGCCGAACATAGCCTTCTTTTTAGTTCCTCAAAAGCCTCCTCACACTTGTCATTCCATATAAAGGCTACATTCTTCTACGTCAACTTGGTCAACGGCGCGGACAAGGTAGAGAAACCTTCTACAAACCTTCTATAATAACCAGCCAAACCCAAGAAGCTTCTGATCTCTTTGGGGGTAACTGGTCTCGCCCATTCCATAACAGCAGCGATCTTTTCTGGGTCCACCGATATTCCCTCCTTATTAATCACGTGGCCTAGAAATGAAACTTGAGGCAACCAAAACTCACATTTGCTCAGCTTGGCGTACAACTTATGGTCTCTCAGAGTCGCCAAGACCAGGTGCAAATGTCGATCATGCTCCTCTGCATCCTTAGAATACACCAAAATATCGTCTATAAAGACAATCACGAACTTATCTAGAAAATCCTTGAAAACTCTGTTCATCAAATCCTTAAAAGCTGAGGGCGCATTAGTCAAACCGAATGACATAACCAAAAACTCAAAATGCCCATGACGAGAGCGGAACGCCGTCCGCGGAACATCTGACTCCCGAATCCTCAACTGGTGATAGCCCGAACGAAGATCTATCTTGGAAAACACGGCACTACCACGCAGTTGGTCAAACAAATCGTCGATTCGCGGCAAAGGGTACCTGTTCTTAATAGTAACCTTGTTCAGCTCTTTATAGTCGATGCATAACCTCATCGACCCATCCTTCTTTTTAACGAACAGCACTGGCGCACCCCAAGGCGAAGAACTTGGCCTTATAAAGCCCTTTTCCAATAACTCATCCAGCTGAACTCGCAACTCTTCCATCTCTCGCGGGGCCATCCGGTACGACGCATTCACTATAGGACGCGTGCCTGGCTCCAAATCTATTGCAAACTCGACATCTCGGTCGGGTGGAAGACCGGGAAGGTCGTCTGGAAACACATCAGAAAAGTCACGCACCACGGGAATTCCTTCCAAACGGGGCTCACTAACAATCGACCCTACCAGGGAAACCACACATGCAAAACAGCCAGAAACAAGCAACTTACGAGCACGCACCGCAGAAATGATTGGAGACTCCTGGAGAGAACACCCATAAACGCTCCCTGGCTGACCGTTGTCTTTGACGAAGTCCAAGCGCTTACCCTTGCACTGGATCACAACATCGTACCTTGACAACCAGTCCATGCCCAAAATAACGTCGAAGTCCTCCAGGTCAATCACCTTCAAATCTGCCTTGGCTAGAAAATCTCCCAACAAAATTTGACAATCAAGGATACCCAGGTCTGTAACCACAGAGTCACCGGAGGGGAACTTAACGCAGAAGGCACCACCAACACGATCTAGGCCCAGACTGAACCGCTCCACAAAGGCTCTAGCCACAAACGAGTGGGTAGCGCCGGAATCGAAGAGAACTCGCGCCCAACGGTTCTTTACCTTAAATCGTCCTACGAATTGCACACGCATCTAAGGCAACAAGCGCCAAAATGAAAACTACAACCAAAAAGGGAACGTAACGAAACGACTGGGGCGGAGTCGAACCTGAGATAACCTGGGTCGAGGTCTGCGCTTCATCTGTCGAGAGCACATTCAACTTTCCTTTTCCTTTATCCACTTGCTGAGGCGGTGGCAGAGCCTGGAGGGGAACTGGCTGCAGAATAGACTGGGTCTGAGGGCACCTTGTCTTGAGATGACCCTTCTGGCCGCACTGAAAACAGACCTTATCTTTTAACCAACAACGGGCAGCCTCATGCCCCTTCCTTCCACACGAGGCACACACCAAGTCTCCCCTGGAAGTACCCTGAATCGCGTGCACATGTTCCTTCTTCTGCGCTCCCAACCTTTTGAAACACTTCTCAAAGGGGTGGCCTGGCCGGCCACAAAAGCTACAAATCTCTTTGACCTTCTTTCTTGCGACAGCATCAGGTTCCTGAGGGCTCTTCCCTCCACCGGACGTCCGCTTATCTTTCCTTAACTGCTGGCCTCTATTCTTGGCATTCTCAATGGCCTCAACTCTCAAAGCAACTTCAACCGCACTGGCATAACTGACTGCTCCATAGGCATTCGCTAACTGCTGTATGTCGCTTCTTAATCCACCCAGAAATCGCTTAACTCGGTCTGCCTCAACACTCACCAGACCCGGAGCAAACCGACTCAACTTACTAAACTCAATCTCATACTCACTAATCGTGAGTTTCCTCTGCTTTAAGTGAAGAAAGTCGTTCATTAGCCGGTCCCGTTCGACTGAAGGCAGAAACTTACTTAACAACAGCACCTTAAAAGACTCCCAAGTGCTGAAAGATATGGCACCTAAACACCTAGAGGGGGGGGGGGTGAATAGGTGACCTAATCCTTTTTGAGCTTTAATGGCAGCAATCAGTTATATCACAGATTACTAACTATTTTATCACAGCAAAACACAAAGCATACACAGCAAATCACAACACAGCACAGCAGACATAGTGGTTTATAGTGGTTCCCCAAGATATGGGTACATCCACTTTCCCCCTTCGCCTATCTAGTAGTGTACTAGATTCGGCCAAACTCCTCCACTGTCTCAGAACCCAAATTGGTTCCTACACCTCATGCCCAAAGCCTTACAACTCAGCTTTATCCCAAAGCCTACACTCAGCCACAAAGGCCTACACTCAGCCACCCAGGCCTACACTCAGCCAATCAAGGCCTACACTCAGAGATAATAATCTCCTACACTCAGGCCAAAAGCCCTACCCTCAGCCTTTATAATTATAGGCTTACAACTCACTCAGATCCAGAGGATCCTACAAGATAAAATGATTTTACAAATATTAACTCAACAACTCAGAAACAAGAGAGGGGAGTTGAGAGTTTCTTGATGAGTTCTTGGAAGAACTCAGCTGGATTCAATCTGACTTAGCATTCTTCAAAGCTTCTTGAGTAGAACTGAATAAGATTGTCTCCTTCTGCACTTGTTCCTTGACCTCTGCCACTTAGAATTCAGAATAGATCTGAACCCTTCTTCTCAGCCTAGTTCCAACGGCTGATTTCTTGGATGGAGCCCTCTCTCTCCAACTTCTTAGATCTGCACTTGAACTGCAAGATCTTCTTGATTTGATACTCTGTGTACCACTTTAATAACTTGTTCTTCAACAATGTGATCAACAGTTTCTGTAAACTATATGTGCCTATTTATAGGCCTTCTTCATGGTAACCGGCTGGTCCGGTTCATAACTGTCTTCTGACATCTCTGACAGGTGCTGTAGACCGTCTGGAACGGCAGCTATCAAGTCATCCAGTCATTTCTTGAAAATCTCTAACTGTCTGAAAGTGTCGAGACTTTCTGTCTTTAAGTGTCGACACTTATAGTCCAAGTGTCGACACATGCTGTGTAAGTGTCGACACAAGTCTACAAGGTGTCGACACAACTCCTTGTATGTCTCGACACAGATTCTTCTTCAGGTGTCGACACTGAAATTGAGTGTCGACACAAGTACTTGATCTTCTATCTTTAGCTGTATTCTTCTAAGTGTCGACACATCACCTTTTGTGTCGACACAACTTCTTGTGTTGAATCTGTTAAGTGTCGACACAGCTTCTTGGTGTCGACACATAGTCTTCTATGTTGATACTTGCTGAGTGTCGACATAGCTCCTTGTGTCGACACTTGATTCTTCTGTCGAGACTTCAGCTGAGTGTCGACACATTCCCTTAGTGTCGACACTTGTACTTAGAATATTTTGTTGATAACTCTGTTTTTACTAAGTGTCGACATAGCTCCTTGTGTCGACACTTTCTTCAAGTGTAGAGTCTTCAGCTGAGTGTCGACACATTGTTCTAGGTGTCGACACTTACTTCATGTGTTGACTCTTCTGTTGAGTGTCGACACTTTGTTTTTGGTGTCGACACTTTCTTCAAGTGCTGACTCTTCTTGTTGTGTCGACACATTGTTTTAGGTGTCGACACTTTAACTTAGTCTCTGCTGACTTTTGCTGAGTGTCGACACAGCTCCAAGTGTCGACACTTTCTGGTGTAGACACAGCTTTACTGGGTGTCGATACAGCTCCTTGTGTCGACACTTTCTGTCTGCACTTTTCTTCACTGAGTGTCGACACAGCTCCTTGTGTCGACACTTTCTGTCTGGTGTTGACTCTGCATCCCAGGTGTCGACACAATGACTCCAAGTGTCGACACTGCTTGTCTGGGTGTCGACACAAGCTTTCTTGAGTGTCGACACTTTCCCTCTGGGTGTCGACACATGGACTTAGAAACTTTTTGCTTCAGTCCAGTAATTACTTAACCTGCACAAGTAAACTCAACATACATCAAATACATTATGATGTATATCATTGAGTTGGGTGAGGCTTCTTCAAATCAGGTACATTTAACCAATGTACCCAACAATCTCCCCCTATTTGGAGAAGTCATAACCCTTAGTCAATGATATACACCATTCATAATTAAAAATTACAAAATGATGTAAAGCAGGTTATATGCAGCAGGGTAAACATAAACATGTATTAATTTCACATGTATACAAATTCAACATTTCAGAACAAATAAGAAATAGACACATTCACAGAACAAACATGAAATATATTGATTATATATTGTTCTAACATTTGTCTTATACATTCTCAGTAGTTTACAAAAATGTTTTACATTCAAAAGATTACAAAATAATCTTCAAGTAAATTCTTAAACTATTTCTGTTCAGGTTCCTTGATAACTATTCCCTTGCCAGCTTGAACTTGAGCTTTGACAGGGGCATCAGCAGTTTCAGCATCAGCAGGCTTCTTACCTTTTAGATCTTTCTTTTTGAGCTCTTCAGCTTTGATCTTCTGTCTCTCAAAATAATTGTATGGCTTAGGAAAGTACTTGCTAGGCTCCACTGCAGTAGGAGGTAGCTTTCCCATCTTTGCCTTCCTTCTATACTGAACTATTGCTTCCTGCCTGATCTCATGTTTTCTCCATTCAGCTTCAGAAAACCACTTGTTCCTGTCATGAGTGTTATCCTTGGCAGCTTTCCAGGCAGTTAATATTATATTCCTAGAGGTAGGGCTCCACTGTTCAAAGTCTGGCCTTTATTCTGCTTGTTCCCTAAACCTCTTCTTAGACAACCTTGTCTCTTCCTCCTTCTGTAATGCCTCTTGCATGGCTTCAGTAATAGGCTGAACCACTTTATCCAGAATAACATTAGACTTCCCTTCAGTTGAGCTATACATCTGATGAATATCAGCTTGCACCATGTCAAAATCTGGTGGAGGATAGATCACTTGAGCTACCTCTGGTTGCTCACCTCCAAGATATGCAGTTTGAATCCCAGATTCAGCAACATTGTCATCATCACAGAGTGGAGGATATCCCAGTGTAGCTCTGATGGAATTAGATATCCATTTGGCATGATCAGAGCTAGCTTTGACTAAAACTCTCTCCCCCTTTATGACTTCTCTAGCCATATGATCTCTGACATCATCCTTTTGAAATCTTATTTGACTATCCAAGTATCTGATTCCCTCTTTAAAGAATGATTTGAGCTTTTGAAGTTGTTCAGAGATGGCTTTCTGGGAGGCTTGGATAGCAGACTTAACAGCAGAAATTTCTTCTTGAAAGGCTTTGTCAAATTCAGCTTTGATAGTAGTAGAAGATGTAGAAGGTTCAGCAGCCTTGTTCTTCAATTCAGTGACTATAGCATTATGAGAAGCAGTCAAGTTGTCATTCATCCTTAGTTGATTTTCAAGAACATATCCTTGCTTCAATGCTATATCATCTACTTGTGCTTTGATCTTCTCTTGGTGTGTGGCCAAGTATACTACTGCATTTCCACCTTTGTGAAAACATTCAGTCATCTCCTTCTTGTTGAGATTCATCTCAAACCTGATGGATTTTATATCCTGGGCCAGATCAAATTGGAGTGATTTTGCCCTTCATCTACATAAGTTTCGATTGCCTTTCTTTGTTCATCCTGTTTTATTTGCATTGCCACCATCAGTGCATTATAATCAATGGCTGGGGCTTGTTGAATTATAGGCTGTGGTGCAACTGTTTGGAGTGCGTTCTTGTAACTCTGGCTTCTTCTCCTGAAGACATAAAGTTTCTTCTTCTTAGCCCTTGCAGCCTCCTCATCTTCAGACTCTGAGGAGCTGGCTATGTCAACCCTCTCCTTAGGGCTTTGAGACTTCTCAGGTTGTTGCCTTATAGGCTCTTCCAGAACTGGCATTTGCTCCCCCTCAGCAGCAGCATGATCTTTTTCAGCAGCATCCTTGTCCATGTCAAAATCTTGTTGGTCTAGATTTAGGAATAAATCCTCCATGGTGTATTCTGGTGGTGAAGAAGCTGGAGAAGTTCTTGGTTCTTCAATCACAGGATCAGGAATTACTGGAACAGCAGATGTGTCTTCTATAACAACATCTGGAGCTTGACTAGGCAGCTGAGTTTGCTGAGGAACATCAGACAAATCAGCATCTTCTATAAGATATGCTAAAGTATTTAGGTCAGTGAGTACCTCTTGTATGATGGTGGTGGCTGGCTCACTTTCCAGTGTAGAGGGTTCTTCTACAACTGGAGGCTCCCCCTGGCTGTGATCCCTGTGGATGGGGCTAGCTTGAGGCAGCTCCCCCTGGATCTCAGCAGCCTCTTGAGGAGCAGGAGATTTCACTGCAGTCTCTTCCTCTTGGTCATCTGGAGTGAAAACAACTTGTTCTTCACTTGCAGAACTGCTGGAGGACTCTTGTGCCACTGGAGCAGTTTTTCTCTTTTTCTTTGGAGGAATCTCCTTCTCAGTAACTGCCTTCTCTGGGGTTGGCATTTCCTTGGACAACACCCTGTCCCATCTAGAAAAGATCCTTAAATCCATCTTCCTCATATGATTTATCTTGCTGCCTGCAGCAGTACTCATTACCTCTGGTATCACACCAGCTAGGTAGAGACTTAAGATTCTGCCCAGATTGGGCTTCTTCAGACTTTCCTTAATTTTGTCAAATACTATAACTGACCAATCAGTTCTTATAGTGAAGATAATTCTTGTCATTATATTGAACATGGAGGCAGACACTCTGTCATGCCCTCCTAGCTTACTGAGGAAGACCTTTCCCACTATCTCAGAGAGGAATTTGCCTTGGCTATTCATCCCTTTCCTGTTAAAAACAGAACCTATCTTCATCTTGGAATCAAGACCACACCAGGTTAGAGCTTCCCTGGTCTTGATAGCAGTAACTTCTTCTTCATCTTGAATTCTTGGAAGCTGTAGAATCTTCCTCAGACTTTTAGGGGTTATCTTAACCTTTTCTCCATGAACTCTGGATTTGATTCGGTATCCAGACTCATCTACTACAGCTCCATTTAGAAATTCAAGAACCTCTTTTTTCCAAATCTTTGTAGGTTCAGAAACTAAGTATTCTAATCCAGAATCGGCGACTAGGGTTACTACCGCCTGGATTTCTTGATCTGCTTCTTCAAACGCGCCGCGCACCAGCTCATATCCTTCGTTAACGTTCTCCTCTAGCTTAGGCGCCATTAGGGTTTGTAGAATTTGTCTTATGAGAAGAGAGAGGTGTCGACACAGTAGTTTTGGTCTCGAAACTTTGAAAGCGTGTCGACAAACAAAGACAGAACCCTATTTATACCTTTCTGATTTTGAAGATGAACAGGCGGGACAGCTAACTTAAAATGTGTCGACACTGGCAATAAGTGTCGACACTGACTTATAATGTCTCGACACACATGTGTCGACACAAGTTTAGTCAACAGATTTTATGTGTCGACACATGTTTATGTGTCGACACAACATAACTCGACACATTGTCGAGACTTTACTTAGAAAAATTCTGAGTAAAACTTAAGTGTCGACACCATATTGGATGTGTCGACACCTACTTGACATGTGTCGACACTAACATTCTGAAGTGTCGACACCACATTCCTAGATGTGTCGACACCTTTTTCCTGAAGTGTCGACACCACTATTCTGTGTCGACATAGACTTGTCTATGTGTCGACACCTTTTTACTTAGTCATTTTCAAATCTGTAAACTTACTCTAAGTTTATCATTTCTAGTTCAATTTTGAATCTATTGAACTTAGCTTCTTCTAGGGGCTTAGTAAACATATCAGCTATTTGATTATCAGTTTTAACATATTCAAGTAAAATATCTTTTCTTTCTACATGCTTCCTAAGAAAATGATATTTAATTTCAATATGTTTAGTTCTACTATGAGATACAGGGTTATTAGCTATTGAAATAGCACTAGTAGAATCACAGAAAAGTGGAGTTCTACTTACCTGAAATCCATAGTCCTCTAGCTGATGTTGAATCCACAGAAGTTGAGCACAACAACTTCCTGCAGCCACATACTCTGACTCTACAGTGGAGATAGTCACACTGGTTTGCTTTTTGCTACTCCATGAAATTAGTCTCCCACCTAGGAATTGACAGGTTCCAGTAGTGCTCTTTCTATCCTCTTTGCATCCTGCAAAGTCTGCATCTGAATACCCTGTTAGATCAAAATCTCCATTCCTAGGGTACCAGAGGCCTAGATAGGGAGTGCCCTTTAGATATCTCAATATTCTTTTGACTGCTGTCAAATGAGGCTCTTTAGGGCAGGCTTGATACCTGGCACAAACACATGTAGCATACATGATGTCAGGTCTACTAGCAGTCAAGTATAATAGGGAGCCAACTATCCCTCTATACAAGGTTTCATCTACAGGTTTCCCTGCATCATCCTTGCTAAGAGACATACTTGACCCCATAGGAGTCTTCATGGTGCTGGATGAATCCATACCATACTTCCTTATGAGTTCTAGGGTGAACTTTGACTGACAAATGGATAAACCACTCTCAGTCTGTTTAACTTGGAGACCCAAGAAAAACTTCAGCTCTCCCATACTACTCATCTCAAACTGACCTTGCATAAGTTTTGCAAACTTTTTGCAAAGGCTGCTTTCAGTAGACCCAAATATAATGTCATCTACATATATTTGGACTAGTATGACTTTGCCTCTAGATTCCCTAAGGAATAGAGTCTTATCTATTTTCCCCCTTGAGAATTTGTTCTCAATGAGAAAACTAGATAGGGTTTCATACCAAGCCCTAGGGGCTTGCTTTAACCCATATAAAGCTTTCCTAAGTCTATAGACATGATGAGGTAGAGTTGGATCAACAAAACCTGAAGGCTGTTCCACATAGACTTCTTCCTTAAGATTATCATTTAGGAATGCTGACTTGACATCCATCTGGTAAACCTTGAATCATTGATAGGTTGCATAGGCCAAGAACATCCTTATGGCTTCCAGTCTGGCTACTGGAGCAAAGGTTTGATCAAAGTCAATACCTTCTTCTTGCCTATATCCTTTAGCAACCAGTCTAGCCTTATTCTTAATGATGACCCCTTGTTCATCCATCTTATTCCTATAGATCGACTTAGTTCCTATTACATTGTGGTCTTTAGGTTTAGGAACAAGTTCCCAGACCTTGCACCTCTTGAACTGATTAAGCTCTTCTTGCATTGCTTCAGTCCATTGTGGATCTTGTATTGCTTCTTCAAATTTCTTAGGTTCAACTTGAGACAGGAAACTGGAGTAGATTGCTGTATTCATGTATCTGCTCCTGGTTTGTACTCCTTGTCTTGGATCTCCAATAATCTGCTCTACTGGATGATCTCTTAGATGCCTGTTGGCTGGAGGCATCCTAACTTCTGGTTGAACCTCTTCAGCATCTCCATCATGCTGTACTCCTTGTATTTCTTCAGCAATTGGCACATGTAGTTCTCCCCCTGGACAACAGCTACTGTCTTCTACTTGCTGTCTTGCAGCAGGTACTTCTTCTATAGTTAGCTTGTCCATTTTCTTTGTTAAACCTGTGGGGCTGCATACACTACTAGACAACTCATTGTTAATAAGTTTAGTCTCATCAAAAACTACATGCACAGATTCTTCTACAACTTGTGTAGTCAAGTTGTAGACTCTATAAGCCTTACTATTATTGCTGTACCCAACAAAAATTTTCCTCTTGGGACTTGGCAGCAAACTTAGTTAAGTAAGACTTCCCATTGTTAAGTTTGAAGCATTTGCAACCAAAGATCCTGAAGTAGGATATGTTTGGTTTCCTGCCTTTCACAACATCATAGGGGGTCTTGTTTAGCCCTTTAGTGATGGTAGCCCTATTTATAACATGGCATGCAGTGTTAACTGGTTCAGCCCAGAAATACTCTGGCAGTGATGTATCACTTAATAGGGTCCTACCAGCCTCTATCAAGGTCCTATTTTTCCTCTCAGCAATGCCATTTTGCTGAGGTGTTATAGGTGAAGAGAATTCTTGAAATATCCCAAAGTCTTCACATAGTTTTGTCATGCTATCAGACTGAAATTCAGTACCATGGTCACTTCTAATCTTGACCACTGTACTGTTTAGTTCATTCTGAATTTGTTTGACAAAGTTATGGAAGACACTAGGTGTTTCAGATTTCTGTCTTAAGAAGAACACCCAGGAAAACCTTGAGTAGTCATCTACAACTACAAAGGTATAGACCTTCCTACCTAAGCTGTGAACTGGCATTGGACCAAAAAGATCCATATGCAAGAGGTATAAACACCTCACAGCATCTTTGTTTTCTATGCTTCTAAAGGTGGATTTAGTCTGCTTGCCCTTTTGACAAGCTGAGCAAATACCATATTTAACACACTTAACTTGAGGACCATTCCTCACTAACTCTTTGCTAAAGAGTTTGCTAATAGTCTTGTAGTTAAGATGGGCAAGCCTCTTGTGCCATTTGACACAATGAGAGACTGTCTCATCAGCTACAAGACAAACTGAAGAACCATTGTTCTCAATCATAATGTCTAGGCAGTAGACATTCCTCTTCTTATAACCAGTCAAAATGATCTCTTGATCACTTGACCTCTTGATATGACAACCATTTTTAACAAATGATATGTCATACCCTACATCACTTAGTTGACTTATACTTATTAGGTTGTGTTTCAACCCTTTAACATAAACCACTTGAGTAATGGTAACTAAGTTGCTAGAAATGTTACCAAACCCTTTGATGATTCCTTTTTCAGAACCACCAAAGGTGACTTTTGGACCATCTTTTATTGGAATGTAGTCCTTTAGTAGTCCTCTAGTTCCAGTCATATGTCTGGAACATCCACTGTCCAAGTACCATGTTGGGGTATGGCCACTTGGACTCACCTGCAAAACAGATTAATGAACCTTAGAACCCAAAGAATTCTTGGGTCCTTGGTACTTGTTAGTCTGCAATCTGACAAAGCTACCCACTGGCTTTCCAACAGGTAGTTTGGTACTCACTTTGGCACTAGCATTGTGCCAACAGTCCACTGCAAAATGGCCAACTTTGCCACAGCACCAACATTCAAACTTATTGTACCTTTGCTTAGGTACTGCCTTGGCTGTCTTGTCTACAGCAGGCTTGTTGAATGTTGGGACTTTGCCCTTGGACTTAGACTTGGACTGCTCAGTCCCTGCAGGTCTAATAAAGCCCAATCCAGCCTTTCCTTTATGATGAACAAATTCATCAATTAAAGGTAGCACTGACTTAGGTTTAGAAAACCTAGCAACAAGATCTCTCTCTTTCTGAAGATTTATCTCCAGACTCTTGATTTGATCATTCTTAAAGGTGATAGTGCCCATCTGAATCACTGTTATGTGTTTCGGCCTGGCTATTTCATTAAGCTTTTGATCAAATTGCTTCTCAGAATCTGTTGCAGCAGCTTTAAGATCAGCAATTTCCTTTGCCTGACTTTTGGCAAGGGACATGCTTTTCTTGTAAGCTTGCAACAGCACTTTATATTCATCTATAAGCTGATGAATATCATCCTCAAACTCAGATACATTCTCATCACTTGATGAAGAAGAATCTGAATCTGAACTAGAACAAGAAACTGAACTTGAACTTGAACCTTGTACCTTACTGGGTCCTGGCTACTCCAGGATTTTGGCACTCTCTGTCAAAGCCATTAGCCCTTGGCAATGACTGTCTTCTTGTTCATAAATAGACTCCATGATCTGCATGAATTCTTCTTCTTCTTCTTCAGCAAATAGCTCTATGTAGGCCTCAGCCTCAGACTCAGTTTCTGAAGAAGAGATATCTGATAGAGTCTTCTCCTTCTTGGCAACAAAAGACTTCTCTTTCTTGCCTTTGAAGTGAGGCTTTTTCCTGTCACCAGATTCCTTTCTCTTCTCTGGACAATCTGCAATAACATGGCCCTGTCTATTGCAGCAATAACACACTATCTTTGAACCAGTTGCCTTGCTTGACTTTGTCCTCTTCCTGTCTCTTTTTGAAGGCTTTTTCTCCTGATACAAGACTTCCTTTCCCTTTGAAGTAGAAGGTCTTGACCTCCACTGTTTCTTCTTCAAGAATTTCTGAAAGTGTCTGGTGAAGGCAGCAAAGTCTTCATCACTTTCACTGCTTTCAGACTTGGTGCTGACTGACTCATCTGACTCTGATTCAGCTACCTCTGGAGGTGGAGTTGATGACTTATTCCTGCACTTCCTGGAGGCTTCTGTCTTGAAGGCTACTGTTCTTTCCTTGTGTTCAATTCTTGTTGATTTCTCCTCCTCTTTTCTCACTGTCAACTGCATCTCATATGACAATAACTTGCCAAACAGTGTAGGAGGAGTAATTTCCCCCAACTTAGCCATTTCTCCTATGGCACAGATCTTGGTGTCCCAATCTTTGGTTAGGGACCTTAGGAACTTGTCATTTAGTTCATAGTTACTGAACTCTCTTCCATAAGACATGAGTTCATTCACTATTCTGTAGAACTTCTTATAGCACTCAGTTATGCTATCACCTTTTCCTTATCTAAAACTCTCATACTCCTGATTTAGCAAGGATTTTCTATCTTGTCTAACTTCTTCAGATCCTTCCATATACATTATAAGAGTGTCTCACATCTCTTTGGTTGTCTTACAGTGTATAAGATTCTGAAATGTTGCATCATCTATGGCACTCACTATAATGTTTTGTGCCCTCTTGTCCATGGTGGCTAGGACAATCTCATCCTTAGTCATCTCAGGGAAATCCTTTGGAGTTCTCTGATTTGCATCTAGAACTGAAATATTCATGGGCACATAAGGCCCTTCCTTTACTGTGATGTAGATTCTAGGGTCTGAGGCCTCCATAAACAGCCTTACCCTTTCCTTCCAGATCCCAAAGATCTCTTTCCTGCATATGGGCAATTTCATGGAACCCAATTCCTTGTGATTTTCAGAGGAACCCATGTTTCTTGATTTTCTTGAATTTCTTGAATCTGTATTTTGCCTTACACTGAATCTGCCAAACAGGATCTCCTCAGACTGTTAGTCCTTTTTGAGGAACCTCCCTCTGATACCACTTGAAAGATATGGTACCTAAACACCTAGAGGGGGGGTGAATAGGTGACCTAATCCTTTTTGAGCTTTAATGGCAGCAATCAGTTATATCACAGATTACTAACTATTTTATCACAGCAAAACACAAAGCATACACAACAAATCACAACACAGCACAGCAGACACAGTGGTTTATAGTGGTTCCCCAAGATATGGGTACATCCACTTTTGGTGGAGATGCGGGGTATACTTGGACACACACCAAGAGAAGATCAAAGCACAAGTAGATGATATAGCACAGATTACTAACTATTTTATCACAGCAAAACACAAAGCATACACAACAAATCACAACACAGCACAGCAGACACAGTGGTTTATAGTGGTTCCCCAAGATATGGGTACATCCACTTTCCCCCTTCACCTATCTAGTAGTGTACTAGATTCGGCCAAACTCCTCCACTGTCTCAGAACCCAAATTGGTTCCTACACCTCAGGCCCAAAGCCTTACAACTCAGCTTTATCCCAAAGGCTACACTCAGCCACAAAGGCCTACACTCAGCCACCCAGGCCTACACTCAGCCAATCAAGGCCTACACTCAGAGATAATAATCTCCTACACTCAGGCCAAAAGCCCTACCCTCAGCCTTTATAATTATAGGCTTACAACTCACTCAGATCCAGAGGATCCTACAAGATAAAATGATTTTACAAATATTAACTCAACAACTCAGAAACAAGAGAGGGGAGTTGAGAGTTTCTTGATGAGTTCTTGGAAGAACTCAGCTGGATTCAATCTGACTTAGCTTTCTTCAAAGCTTCTTGAGTAGAACTGAATAAGATTGTCTCCTTCTGCAGTTGTTCCTTGACCTCTGCCACTTAGAATTCAGAATAGATCTGAACCCTTCTTCTCAGCCTAGTTCCAACGGCTGATTTCTTGGATGGAGCCCTCTCTCTCCAACTTCTTAGATCTGCACTTGAACTGCAAGATCTTCTTGATTTGATACTCTGTGTACCACTTTAATAACTTGTTCTTCAACAATGTGATCAACAGTTTCTGTAAACTGTATGTGCCTATTTATAGGCCTTTTTCATGGTAACCGGCTGGTCCGGTTCATAACTGTCTTCTGACATCTCTTACAGGTGCTGTAGACCGGCTGGAACGGCAGCTGTCAAGTCATCCAGTCATTTCTTGAAAATCTCTAACTGTCTGAAAGTGTCGAGACTTTCTGTCTTTAAGTGTCGACACTTATAGTCCAAGTGTCGACACATGCTGTGTAAGTGTCGACACAAGTGTACAAGGTGTCGACACAACTCCTTGTATGTCTCGACACAGATTCTTCTTCAGGTGTCGACACTGAAATTGATTGTCGACACAAGTACTTGATCTTCTATCTTTAGTTGTATTCTTCTAAGTGTCGACACATCACCTTTTGTGTCGACACAACTTCTTGTGTTGAATCTGTTAAGTGTCGACACAGCTTCTTGGTGTCGACACATAGTCTTCTATGTTGATACTTGCTGAGTGTCGACACAGCTCCTTGTGTCGACACTTGATTCTTCTGTCGAGACTTCAGCTGAGTGTCGACACATTCCCTTAGTGTCGACACTTGTACTTAGAATATTTTTTTGATAACTCTGTTCTTTACTAAGTGTCGACACAGCTCCTTGTGTCGACACTTTCTTCAAGTGTAGAGTCTTCAGCTGAGTGTCGACACATTATTCTAGGTGTCGACACTTACATCATGTGTTGACTCTTCTATTGAGTGTCGACACTTTGTTTTTGGTGTCGACACTTTCTTCAAGTGCTGACTCTTCTTGTTGTGTCGACACATTGTTCTGGGTGTCGACACTTTAACTTAGTCTCTGCTGACTTTTGCTGAGTGTCGACACAGCTCCAAGTGTCGACACTTTCTGGTGTAGACACAGCTTTACTGTGTGTCGACACAGCTCCTTGTGTCGACACTTTCTGTCTGCACTTTTCTTCACTGAGTGTCGACACAGCTCCTTGTGTCGACACTTTCTGTCTGGTGTTGACTCTGCATCCCAGGTGTCGATACAATGACTCCAAGTGTCGACACTGCTTGTCTGGGTGTCGACACAAGCATTCTTGAGTGTCGACACTTTCCCTCTGGGTGTCGACACATGGACTTAGAAACTTTTTGCTTCAGTTCAGTAATTACTTAACCTGCACAAGTAAACTCAACATACATCAAATACATTATGATGTATATCATTGAGTTGGGTGAGGCTTCTTCAAATCAGATACATTTAACCAATGTACCCAACAAGTGCAACCTGCCACTAAGTTCTCTTTCTCTCTCAGCCACCAATTCTTCGCTAAGCCCTTGAGCTGGTAGGCAGCGAGCATCACTCTCTGATCATCCGTAATCCCTGAGTACGAGAACATTTCCTCAATGGTAATCAGCCAGTCATCCAAAATCATAAAATCTGCCTGTCCATCATAGGTAGGGGGGAGCCGCTGAAACTGGGATATGAACGCCATCTCCGGAGGCACTACAACCAAAGGCACGGGAGGAGCAGGAGGGGCAGGGACAGCTACCCCCTCTGCGGGGTTCTGAGCTCTCGGGGGCTGTCCCGCCACAATTACTACAAGGGACTGAATCTGAGCCTGCATAGCCACTACCTGCCTCGATAACTCCTCATTACTTTGCCGCAAGCTTTCTACCAACGCATCGCTCTGCGCTCCTGACGTCTCACCCTGGGATTGGGGGGTCGATCTCATCGCAGGACGTCTCGCCATCCTAAAATCGCACAAACTTTAGACAAATCCTAGCCCATCAACTAGAACAAAACTACCCGGTACGGACAAACACACTTGAATATGAACTTCAACTGCAAAACTTGCTCTGGGAGTCGTTTTCACCATGATGATGTTATGCTTATCCTAAGATGGTTCACCACCATCATACTAACTCAGGTGCCTAAACCATGAATGCATGTATTTGTATTCTTTTTGACTCAAAACCATGTGTGTACATATGTCATCTTTCAAATCTTTAGCTTGGCACGTTGTGCTTATGAAATGATATGCTATGCATGATGTGCTATGCATTCTAAAAAGGCCTTAGTGCATGCAATGGACGGCATACACATGAAAACGTTATGCATCCCATACTACATAACATTCTCATGTAACGAAAAAGAAAACGTGCTAGCCGCATTCATGTGGTGAGGTTATGCATCCCATACTACATAACCCTCACATGTTGCCTCCTATGGTGGATCCATATACAAACACATATTATGCATCCCATACTACATAATATGCCCTGTATACTTCTTCATGCTCATGAGTGTAGTGTTCGTGCTTCGGCCAAGACGTGCTGATGACATATCGGTGAGTGGATGGTATGATGCTAAACACTAATGCAGACAAGGGAAAGGTTGCCCAACCATTTGTCAAGCAACCTCCCTCTGATACCAACTGTCACAACCCACATTTTCTCAATGGTAAAAATCGAATCAGAGTAAGAGAAAACACGTGCCATGATGCCACGTCGTGCAGTGGATAACTGCACACGCTCAGGCAAAACTCCAGACATTTGATTTTAAGGAAAATTGTTGATTTGATATGAAAGAAAATCAGTTACGATGAATGGTCGTATCCCTCGACCCGGTGGATCAGCTAGTCCACAGTTAAAACTATATTTACGCGCAGCAGAAAATACTTTTGTTCAATTAAATTGACACCCTAAGCGAGCATAAGTGTCCCCGGGGGACGACTTATACGCGCATGACTCTAAGGTGAATATAATAGGCATGAAAAATAGTGTTTTACGTTGAGGAAAAGTAGTGTCTTTGATTTGGAAACATGTTATGCATGGGGTACATATAATAATACTTTTAGATTTTAAAATATCTAACATGCAGCCTAACATAAATCCTTCCCAGAAGCAAGTAACCAACCTCAAATAGGCAAAAATAGCAGTTTAAATTCATATTCAGCATCACAAAAAGCCACCAGTGGGCGTCAACAACCTGACACGAACCCACTGGCCAGTATGTATGTCTATACAGAAGAGTAAAGAACTACCTCACAACAAACGGGGATCAGCAATCTCAGCTACCCTAGAGGCCACCAACAAGCCCCTCCAAAGAACTAGCCGCTGAACAGGCTACAACCTGGACCTGAGGCATTCAAGAAAAGAACACCTCAGCAAGGAAACAATCAAAAGTAATTAGAGCAATAGGTTAATGAGCAATAAGATAAAGGGTTTACCAACCCGGCAACGAGCTGCTATAAGAAAAGAAAAAGGGAAAGGCAGCAAGAAAAGAGTACTGTCTAAGACACCGCAGGGCACACCAAGGGTGAGCATTAAAACCAACATGCCCTACCAAAAAAAACCTACAACAGCATCAAGACATATATATGCCAAAAGAAAGGAAAACATAAACAGGAAAGGGACTAACAGTCCTAACACGTGGGTAAGTGGCAGTGGTCAAAACTTGGGTCTGAATGCATAACCAGAATCAGACCCAAAAAGGGCTAAGGGGTCAAACAGTGGCAGCTTTAGGGTCCCACACACACCAACCCAAACCGGGGCAAAAGGCGGTGGCCACAGCTCTCCACATAAAACCACCCCTCTAGAGGCCACCAAAACTCCACCACCTGCCACGACCCAAGAGTCGGCATGCAGAAAATAGCCGAACACCCAAAGCACCCCCCTAGGAAAAAGTCAATCTAACAATCCTAAGAAACACACGAACCCAAGACAAAATGTCGGTCCGACCGACGCGGCCTTGCACGCCTAACCCGAACCAACCCCGAGTCTACCTGACCCCAAGACAAGCGCAGCACCAGTGTCGACACGATGTGTCGACACCTCGACAAGACGGCGTCGACACAAGGTGTCGACTCAACCACGGCCGGTGTCGACACCAAGTGTCGACACTACAGAGGCCAGTGTCGACACAAGGTGTCGACACTGCCGCGGCTGGTGTTGACACCAAGTGTCGACACCACTGCAGCCGGTGTCGACACATGGTGTCGACACTGCCACTGCTGGTGTCGACACCAAGTGTCGACACCACTGCAGCCGGTGTCGACACCTTGTGTCGACACAGCCGCTGCTGGTGTCGACACCAAGTGTCGACACCACTACAGTCGGTGTCGACACCAAGTGTCGACACCACTGCAGCCGGTGTCGACACCTTGTGTCGACAAAGCCGCTGCTGGTGTCGACACCAAGTGTCGACACCACTACAGCCGGTGTCGACACCTTGTGTCGACACAGCCGCTGCTGGTGTCGACACCAAGTGTCGACACCACTGCAGCCGGTGTCGACACCTTGTGTCGACACAGCCGCTGCTGGTGTCGACACCAAGTGTCGACACCACGACTGGCCGGTGTCGACACCAAGTGTCGACACCAAGACTGGCTGGTGTCGACACAACAGTGTCGACACCCCAACTGGCTACAGGAGCCAGATCCAGCAACCGACCAAAAACAGGAACGGGGAAAATTCTCTTCTCTCTCGAGTACGACCTCCATCGGCAATGGTAACTACTCGACCTAGACCGAACCAAATCTGTCCCTAATAGACGAAATCCCTCAGGAAAACTGAGATTAACTGGACCTTCCTATACTAACCACGGCATGATCGGGAACAAGCCCTAGCTTACACCTCAGATCTAAACAAAAGAGATAAAAGATTAAATCAAAAGAAGGCAAAGATCGACTAGGCAAGGATGAGGGTACATCGCTTGCCTCAATTCCAGGAACTCGGTCGACGGCCTCCCCCGCTTGCAGATCTGGCCGCAAGGCAGCAAGCTGAGGAGCAGAAAGAAGGCAGATCCCGGTGGGGGCAGTCCAGATCCACCCTCGAAACCGAAATCCGACCGCGAAAACTCCCGGAAAACGGCGACCCAAGGCTAGGGCAGTCAGGCAGAGCTCTTCCTCTCCTCTCGCACAGGCGACGGGCGACGGCTTCCTCCAAACAGAGAAACAGGAAAAGAACCAAAAAAGGAACCCAGCCGTAACCTGACCCAAGACTATATATATCAGCAGTAATAATAATAAACAACAATACATAATAATTACTATTTACACCCAATATCAAAACAACCCGAAACCCGAAACTTCTCGGAAAAAGATGAAATTCACGCCGCAGCTAAAAACCCACGCTACGAACGCAACTACGAAGTCGAAATTAACATTCGACGAACAAAACCCGGGATAACACCTCCCGAAGCCAAAACACAAGCACTCCCTAAGAGGCCCAACCGAGTCATCAAAAGAGACTCCGGCTAGCTGGGGAATCTTGCTAACAGGCTACAAACAGGCTACACAGGGAACCCTAAGAGCTAAGACCACGCTCTACAATGGCAAAAAGCCGGAAATACGCCATCGTAATGCCAGCCAAAGATCAAACAAAGCACAGAAAAACCGGGGGCGTTACACAGCTCACCGTGAGCGAGTACGAGATTGAGTTTAGTAAACTGAGCAGGTTTGCTCCGAATTTGGTAGTTTCTGAAGAGGGTAGAGTGAAAAGTTTCTTGGGAGGACTACGAAGCGATGTCCAGCAGTTGGCATGCGCTTACCAAGCTGAAAGTTATGCTGAAGCAGTGGAAGCCGCTTTAAAAGTGGAGGCGATTGAAAACGCCAAGAATCGCGGTGCTACGACAAAGAAGGAGAAAAGAAAAGGTGTTGAGGATGGTAGCTCCAGGGCATTTGGCCCTTTTTCGAAGAATAAAAGTAAGGATGTGTGTAGCTTCTATGGTCGACCTGGCCACCCCTACGAAAGGTGCTTCAAGAGGACTGCAACCCTGAAGCAGCAGGTCCATGCCATCCAAGGTGCACCCAAGGGAGAGATTGTGTGCTCGTTCTGTGTAAGGAAGGGTCATGATGTGACTCGTTGCTGGATGAAAGAAAGGGTTTGCTTCCAGTATGGGCAGAAGGGACACCAAAAGTCCTCGTGCCGCCAGTCTTAGCCCCCACTGCAGCCTGCCCCACTTCGAGCTCTGCCGCCGCCGCCAAGCCTGGATAAAGGAAAGGGAAAGCTGAACGTGATGACCAGTGAGGAAGCCCAAACCTCAACGTAAGTGATATCAGGTTAGCCTCAGTTTAATCTATCTTTATTAATTATCCTTGTTGTCCTAGTTATTGTTCGTTTAGTTACGTATGTTACGGTTTTAGGGGAGTTTAAGGTGCGGAATAGGTGGGCTCGCGTCCTTTTCGACTCGGGTGCCACCCATTGCTTTGTGGCCCGGAGATTTGTCGATAAGCACCATCTGAGTGTGGACCAATTAGGAGGCTAATTCAATGTCAAGCTCCCTTCCGGTGATTTGGTGATATCTAACCAAGGAATTCTGAGATGCCCTATCTGTCTTGGCAATTTTCTGGCTTATGTGGATCTGATGGTTTTGGATCTGTCTGATTTTGACGTAATTCTGGGCATGGACTGGCTGTCCAAGTTTGATGCGGTCATCCAGTGAAAGGCTAAGAGATTGGATTTCAAAATGGACGACGGACAACCTATGAGCGTCTATGGATTTCAGGACAGAGTTTCTCCTGTAATTTCTGCGGTACGTGCTTATCGTGCTATAGGGTCTGGTTGCGAGGCGTTTTTGGTTTCTATTTCTGCTCTGGAAATAGCTTTTGTTACGCCACGTCTTGAGGATGTCTCGGTGGTGCGAGAGTTTCCAGATGTCTTTCCTGATAGTCTTCCAGGACTTCCTCCTGAAAGGGAGATAGAGTTTGTGTTAGACCTCGAACCGGGCACTCGTCCCATTGCTAAAGCACCGTACTGTATGGCTCCGTGTGAGTTGGATGAGTTGCGTACTCAGCTCGATGAGTTGCTGAGGTGTGGTTTTATTAGGCCAAGTACTTCTCCATGGGGTGCTCCTGTTTTGTTCGTCAAGAAGAAAGATGGATCGATGAGACTTTGCATCGATTATAGGGAATTGAACAAGGTAAAAATTAAGAATAGATATCCCCTGCCAAGGATTGATGATTTGTTTGACCAATTGCATGGTAGCTCGGTATTTTCAAAGATCGATCTTCGCTCAGGCTACCACCAGTTGAGGATTCGAGAGGCAGATATTCCTCGAACCGCTTTTCGTTCACGACATGGACATTATGAGTTTCTGGTGATGTCTTTTGGTTTAACCAATGCACCTTCTGCCTTCATGGATTTGATGAATCGGGTGTTCAAGGATTTCTTGGACCGATTTGTTATTGTGTTCATAGATGATGTCTTGGTGTACTCTCGCAATGTTGAGGAGCATACTCAGCATTTGCGTCTGGTTTTGTCGACCCGGAGGGAGCATAAGTTATATGCGAAGTTGAGCAAGTGTGAGTTTTGGTTACCTCAGGTGTCCTTTTTGGGTCATGTGGTAAGCAAGGACGGTATTTCTGTGGACCCGACTAAGATTTCTGCGGTAATGGAATGGGAGAGACCTTCTACGCCGAAGGAGATTAGGAGTTTCTTAGACCTAGCTGGCTATTACAGAAGATTCGTGGAAGGATTTTCGGTGTTGTCTGCTCCTCTAACTAGACTTACTCAGAAGAATACTGCTTTCATTTGGAGTGATAAATGTGAAGAGGCTTTCCAAGAGCTGAAGAGGACATTATGTACTGCTCTGATTTTAACCTTACCTACTGAGGGAGTTGAGTATGTTGTGTATGTCGATGCGTCACATATCGGACTTGGTTGCTTTTTAATGCAAGAGGGTAAGGTGATTGCGTACGGATCAACACAACTAAAGATCCACGAGAGAAACTATCCGACGGACGATTTAGAGTTTGCTGCTGTAATTTATGCACTGAAGTTTTGGAGACACTTATTATATGGCGCGATGTGCAAGATCTATACTGACCATAAGATTTTGAAGTACGTCTTCAATCAGAAGGAGCTAAATCTGCGCCAGCGTCGGTGGTTAGAATATGTAGCAGATTATGAAGTGGAAATTCTTTATCATCCAGGAAATGCTAATGTAGTAGCCGATGCCTTGAGTAGAAAGACCGCTAAGATTTTTAATCTGTCGGTGCAGTCCTTGATAGGAGAATTTTTGTTGATGGATATTGAGGTTGGGAGTAGTACTGTGCCTGCTAGTCTAGAAGCAGAAGAACCCTCTTGTATTTCCCCTTACTCGAGCACATCAGAAGGATGATCGGACTTGTTACATCTCCGGAATAGAATGGTGAAGGGAGAGCTACCTGATTTCTCTGTGGACGAGTTGGACACCCTGAAGTATCGGGGTAGATTTTGCGTCCCCGCCTTTGACGATATTCGAGCTAAGATCTGTGTTGAAGCTCATGGTTCCAGTGTAGCCTACCACCCTGGCTCCACAAAGATGTATAAAGATCTGAAGCAAATTGTTTGGTGGTCAGGGATGAAGAATGACATCGCAAAGTTTGTATCAGAATGTTTTACATGTCAGCGTGTTAAGGCTGATCATAGAAGTCCTGGTGGTAAGTTGACACCGCTTGATATTCCAAGTTGGAAGTGGCAAAGTATTTCAATGGATTTTATCACCGGTCTGCCAAAGTCTCCCCGTGGGCATGACTCCGTTTGGGTGATAGTCGACAGATTGACAAAGTGTGCTCACTTTGTTCCATTTAAGATTGGGTACTCGATGAAGAAGATAGCTGAGTTATATCTTGAGGAGGTCATCAGGTTACATGGTGTGCCTGTTAGCATCGTATCAGATCGGGACTCTAGATTTACGTCTCGCTTTTGGAAGAGTTTACAGGAGGGGTTGGGTACCGATTTAAGGTATTCCACCGCATATCATCCTCAGACTAATGGTTAGACGGAAAGAGTAAATCAAATCGTAGAAGAAATGATCAGGTGTCATATTTTGGATCATGGTGGTGCTTGGGATGAGCGTCTCTGACTCATGGAGTTTGCTTACAATAACAGTTATCAAGAGAGTCTGTAGATGGCTCCGTTTGAGGCCTTGTATGGGAGGCGTTGTAGAACCCCACTATTTTGGGATGAAGTTGGTGAGAGGCCGTTGTTAGGTCCGGAAGCCCTTGAAGAGATGAATTGTGTTGTGTCTCATATTCTAGAAAAGCTTCGTGTGGCTCAAGAACGCTATGAGAAATATGCTAATCTTCGAAGGGTCGATCTGGAGTTTGCGGTTGGAGACTTGGTGTTTCTGAAGGTTTCTCCAATGTCCGGTGTTAAAAGATTTGGTAGGAACCACAAGTTAGACCCCCGGTATGTGGGACCTTTCCAGATTCTTGAGCGCATCGGAGTGTCGGCTTATAGGTTGGAATTGCCTGTGACCTTCCCTGGTGTCCATGATGTATTCCATGTGAGCCAGTTGCTGAAATGTGTTCGTAATGATCGTCAAATCCTCCACTCGATACCCCAGATTCAGCCCAACCTTACTTATGTGGAAGAACCTGTACGTGTTCTGGATTTTCAAGAGCGGGTGTTGCGGAGAAAGACCATCCCTATGGTCAAGAGTTTTTGGAGAAATCAAGACGTCGAGAGCGCGACGTGGGAATTGGAATGGGTGATGAGGGGATCTCACCCGCACCTCTTCTCTTAGTTTCAGGTATGTCGTTATGTTTTCAGTTATTTTTGATTTTATCGTTTTGATTGGTTTTGGAGTTGTGTTAAGTTTCAGGACGAAACTTATTTTTAGGGGGAGTGACTGTAATGCCCCCGATTTTTCGATGATTTAATTTGTTTGGGAACGTCAGATTTATGACGTCGTGGCGTTACTTTTAACGTCGATTTGACGGCGCAATATCGTTAAGGCAATTTCGCGTCCTTGCGGTCGAGTAGACCGAATTCTTGTTGTAATGGGAAGATTTTGCATTTGGAATTTAAGTTAAGTAATTTTGGACTTGCTCGTCAAGTTTCATCGCAATCCGAGCATTTTTGGAGTCTCGGCGCGCGATTGAAGTTTTGGATTGTTTATATTCGCCGTATACTTCGAATATTAATATCTCGGGAATGGCTCGTCGGATTCTAGTATTGATTTTGCCGTTAGATTTGTAGCATTAGTGTTTTCCTTCGGAGCAAGTTTCGTTTAATTTGGTGCTCGTTCGGGCTTCCGTGGTGAGTCGTCTCGAGAAGCTATGGTTCTACTCATTTCTCCTTGTCCGATTCGATGGTAACGGCTATGTTTTCATGTTCCCTAAAATTTTCTACGCTTATTCTTCCAAATTATTGCTACGATTAACCGCTTTGTTGATCACATGTTGTTATGATGTTTTGCCATGCTAACTCGATCCTGTCTATTTATGTTTAATCGTTCTTGAAGTGTCTTACCGATGGCTTAAATGTCTTAGCTCTCGTTATCAAACGTATTAGAGTTTAATTAGGATTGTAAATCGTTCCTAAGGGTTGATCAACCATGTCCGGAATCTAGTAATGTCAAGTAGAGTTTGTCGAGTCAAATCTCGAGATATTTGTGTTATGGTTTTTTTTGGGTTTCTTAAATGCAGGAGTTAGTGGACGATTCCACCTTCGCGGTATTTATCACCTTCATTAGTGCCCTGTGGAAGTCTACCTGGTTTTTGGATGCCTGCGGTGTATGGTGGAGAGCATGAGACTCCCTCGCAGTTAGATGGATAATATATCCGTTTGTTTTGAGTGGTGTGTCCAAGAGTGACCACTACGCCTGTGTTTTTCGGTGGTGTGTCCAAGAGTGACCACTTCGCGGTGTTTTTGGGGTAGAGTCAACCACAGGTGCCTAATGAAGGTTTTGTACTTTCTTTCTAGAGAGATATTTTTGTAGTCACCTTATAGCCATGTGCGTCTGGTGCACCCTTATGGAACGTGACAAGTCACGTTAGAGTTCTTTTCCTATTGATGCTCAGTTTTCTTTTGTACATTACTTCAGTACTTTTGGTCTTGGGTTGGTACCCCGGTTGACCCCTTTGATTATTTTGTTTTATTACTTTTCCTGCCACCATTTGTACCTTCTTACTGAGTTGTTTTGTTTTTGGAATGCCTCAGGTTCAGAGCAGTAGCAGTTAGCAGTGCTGGTGTTGGATTTCTGGCGGCAGTGTTGGCCGTGGTTGTTGTCTCGTCTTAGCGAGATAGTTTGTTGTTGGTTTAGTTTTACTAGTTCAGACATACTTTTATACGTGGGTTCGTGTCAGCTTGTTGGCGCCCACTAATTGTTAGTTGTTGATACTTGCTAGCTGCTCATTTATTTAAAAGTGGATGTTTTACTTGCTCTCTGGGAGGATTTATGCTAGGAATGCATGTTAGGTATTTTAAACTATAAAACCTACTACTACTTCATGCATTGCATAATTTGAAACTCTAACTTGTTATTTTTGGCGACCGTAAAAGCTATATTCCCTACTATAATAAATTTAGAGTCTTGCATAGCATGAGTTGTCCTTTAGGGACGTTTTTACTCATGTAGGATGTTTGAGTTAATCTAATCAAGTATTTTTCCGCAGCGTATAATATATGTTGATTCGTGGACTAGATGAGCCACTAAGCCGAGGGATACGGCTAACTTCTGCACTTAACTGATTTTCCTTAAAATAACTTAAAAGGAACCTTTCTTCATTGTCGGTTGGTGTCTGCCTGAGCGTCCGCAGTTATCCCCTGCTGACGTGGCATCATGACGCGCATTTTCACTTACTCTGATAAACTTTATTGGCGGTGAAAATGCGGGTTGTGACAGCGTGCGCAGATTTCTGGGGACGTCCAGGGTGCGGGCAAGGCGGCGGTAGCTACGACAGATGATAGTGATGTATCTCTCCTCATCACTGATAGTCCATGTGACTCTGATAGCTGGATATTGGATTCTGGTGCTTTGCAGCACATTTGCTCGGATGCGGGGATGTTCAGTTCACTGGAGGTGACGACTGGGTTGGTCTTTCTGGGTGACGGCTCAGCATGTGAGGTCACGGGAACAGGGACGGTGGACATCAGGTTGCATGATGGAGCAATGTGTAGGCTTGAGCGGGTACATCTGGTACGTAAGCTGCGCAGGAATTTGATATCGCTGGGCAGACTAGACTGCAGAGGATGCAGTTTTGCGGCGAGAGGTGGAGTTCTAACGGTGACGCGAGGACGTACCGTTCTCATGCGAGCTATGTAGTGCGGTAGTCTTTACCGGCTGATGGGGATCACGATGCGAGGTAGTGTGCCCATGATTTATGCGACAGACAAAGTTGATGGTCGAGGTGGTGCAGGGGTTCGTCCTTCTAGTAGTCTGACAAGGCTAGTCAGATTCAGTGATCCAGTTGCGTCGACATTCAAAGGTTGAGCCCGAGCAGGGATGAGTCGACTGGAGCAGGTCGGCTGACACCTTAGGTTCTTGAGGTGGTGCTTCGTGCAGACTGGTGCTTCGTGCAGATCGTGTTTAGTGCAGTGCTGCTACGCGCAGTTGGTGCTTCGTGCAGGTGGTGGCACCAGATTCCGAACCAAAGTGGTGATTATTGGGATTTGTTGGTTCGGAATTCAAATTCAAATTTTGAAAAAAAAAACTTAAATAGTAGCTGCCACAATTCAGGAAATTAAAAAAAAAGAATATTTTTTTTTCCTGTTTTGATGTTGGGCAAGATTATATCCTTTTTATTGAGTTGCATATGAAATCTTTTGGCCCATCATCATCACCGTGAGAACTTGGAGCAGCCCGCCTGTGAGAAATTGGTGCCGCCTGTAGCAATCCAGTGGAGAGCCACCTGAATATTTTTTTTGGAGGAAGCCGCACTCTCTCTCCTCTCTCTCTCTCTCGCCCGTGCACTCGGAGAGGCCGCCGGCCTTGGGTGTTGTCGCCGGTCTTGGAGGATGTAGTCGCCGGCGTTGAGAGAGGGAGTTGCCGCCGGGCTTGTTAGAGGTTTTCGCCGGCGTTACAGTGGACGTTCTTTGGAGTGGAGAGACGTGGTGCCGACGGCGTGCGCGTGTGCAGTTAGCCTCGACGGAGATTTCTCTCCAGTGGTGGCGTTCTCCGGTGGCGGCGTTGTTCTCTGGTGGTGGTGCGGCTGAACGTCGGACTTCGACGTTGAAGGTTCGGTGAATCTTGTGCGTCCGGAAGGCGGATTGCAATCCAAATCTCAGATTCTCGGCGCGGATCGTGCGTGTTGGGTGCACCATCGGCGTATTCACCGGACGGTCATTTTTCTCATATTTCTATTTTATTTGAATTTATATTTTCATTTATAAATTTTGTGGCCGTTTTCTGTGTTTTTGTTAACCTGCAATATTTTATAGCTGTGACTACGTTTTGTACCGGATTTTACAACAGATAAACGATGAATTTACACTACAGACTACAACAGAGTTAGAACACATTCTTCTCGGTTGTCGAAGCATCCAAAGCCATAGTTGAGTTCATGAGAAAATATTCAGTGTTTTATGAATGCTTATTTAGAAAGACTGGATTTACCAAATGCTGTCTAAAGTTTGTTGAGAATTTTGTCCCTGATTCGGCGGTAGATTTTCAGCGGTCTGGATCTGCTGGAGTACATTTGCTGCGTTGCGGCCGTTTGGCCGGGGTCAAGCTCATTCCCTTGATTGTTTCCTCATGTATCTTTATGAACTTAATATAAATCTTAGGCCCTTTCACATATAATTAATTGATTTGGGGTTTAATACCGATGATATTGGATGGTCCAACAAGCAACTAATAAATCCCTTCAATCTCGATTTAGAGAAAATGTATTTCCTTGACAAAGATTCTTTTAAAACGTACTAGAATTTACTGTTGATTTATACCATAAAAGAAGAGAGCATTTATCCCGTTGAAAGATGAGAGTGATGGCAAATACGCTGGAATATAGGATGTTAAAATTTTTGAAACCATTTTGATAGAATCATAAAAATATTATTAGGAACATTTTGAAAGAAACCGAAAAATATTTTGGATTATTATTTTCCAAAACAGTTCACATATGCTAACATATTTGACTGAGCTTTCTTGTCAAGATTATTAAGACAATATTTTCCCCAATCACATGCGTTGCATCCAATTTAGTAGGTGACATCAACTTAAGAAGCAAAAGAGTTACATTCAATGTTGAGCAACTTGAAGCTTCATAATTCACCTAAAACAAACTTTGAATCTATGACCTGATATTTTTTTAATCAAAAGTAAACAATTATTATGTTGTCTACATTTCGTAAATAACTTAATTTCATAATTAAAAAAAGGATTAAAGTTAAATGGTTGTGTTTGTAATTGGTGTGTCAATAACAGATCTCCTCCTTTGTATTTAGTCTCACACCGCTAGTATGAAGTCGTAGTTGTTCTTGTTTGTGTATATATAGAGACAAGACGTAAAGGTTTTAATATAAGAAATAAAATTCCTTATTTTTTTTCACTTGGCATCGAGCTAGATTCCCTAAATTCCCCATTTTAATCTTTTCTTTCTTTTTGGCGATTGTTAACCGCAACCCGTTATTAGCTAGTCGCATCCCAAAATCTCATAATTTTTCTCGTCTTTTCAAAATATTCCTTGTACATGCAATTTTAGGAAAAGTGCTCAACACAAAAGTTGTAGATCTCGTTGAGATCTACAACTTTCGTGTTGATCACTTTTCCTAAAAAATCATGTACAAGGTGTACTTTAAAAATATGCTCAGGTTTTGCGCCTTTCAGAAATACGTCTTGTACATGCAATTTCAGGAAAAGTGTTCAACACGAATACAACTATCGCGCCAAAAACTTTTCCTGAAATTGCATGTACACGGAGTATTTCAAAAAGGTGCGAAAAATTTGTAGATTTTGAGTTACGACTAGCCAATAACGGATTGCGGTTAACAATCCCCTTCTTTATTTTTCGTGATATCCAAGTGCGTCTTCGGCTGGAAAGGGTAGAGCAGAAAAGGAAAGTAACGTGGAGGAGTACGTAACCTATGCCAATTGCACGCAGGGAGAGGTAGTGTTTGGATTTCTGAGATCAACGAGGAGAATTTTTTGATCAAAATTACAGAGAGGTTTCTCGTACCATGAAGGAACTGCGGAGGAAGACGGTCGACAATATCTGCTTGTGACAGCAGGAGCTTTGCGCGGGAATTACGGCATGAGCACGAGTGCGGGAGAAGCATCAGACGTCGCAACATCTGCTCAATAGAAGAAGAGTGTGACGGGTTGCGCACGAGGGACCTTCACCGCCATTGATGCGAGCTTGTGCGCAGGAAGGAGTGCAGCTCGTCGGGCTTGCACAGTGTGGCATTGGCTCTACAGGGAGGGATTGCACCGCGTGACGCAAGCTTGTGCGACAGAATTCATCTCATGCGATAATGTCGAGTGCGACGGTGGAGGAGCGCGATAGCGCAGGGAGAAGCATCACCACGCAAGAATCATGGCCCCGTGCAGAGAGGAAGGAGGAGCACGAGATTTTGGTGCAAGGGGCGCTGAGATCTGAAAAAAAAATTGACGATCAGACTCCATAGCCTTGAATTGTTCTTTGACGGTTTTTGGTGATTTATGCTCCAGTGAAGAAATTGATTTGAATGAGATGAAGGTGGTGTTTGGTTCAGCTGATCAGCTGCGGTGTAGTTGAAACGCACCACTCTTTTGTGCAAAAGCTGTGTTTGGCGTGGCTTGTTTTAAAAACTCCGATTTTCATAAGCCGCGTTTCCTTTAACTCCTCAACCAGAGATTTTATTCACATTTCACCGCAAAAGCCGACCCGCTGTTCCTCCTCCCCCCCCCCCCCCCCGATACCCTCAGCAGATTTTAGGGTTTCGCATCTCATGGAGCATGCCGTCGACGTTTCCTTCCTCGACGTCGTTGACGCTTCGTTCCTCGACGCCCTCGACACTTCCTTCCTCGACTCTTTGTTGCAGTTAGTGAAAGAAGTGATTCATCCATCAGATAGATCTTTCAGCAGTACTCCCCCAGAGATTATGTATGACAGAAGTTACATGCCATTTTTTAAAGATTGCATATGAGCAATTGATGGGACACATGTTCACGTGTGCATACCAGTTGGAAGTCAAATACCTTATATTGGGAGACGTGACAGTGCAACTTAAAATATCATGGCTGCTTGTGATTTCAATATGTGCTTCACTTTCATTATGCCGGGTTGGGAGGGATCAGCGCACGATAACCGTATTTTCAATTTTGCGATAAGTGATCCACGTTATACCTTCCCTCATCCACCTCTAGGTAACTATGTAAAATTTTGTTATATTATTTATTACTACACAAAATAACTGCTGGTAAATATTATTAAATAATTTTCAGAAAAATATTACTTGATAGATTTTGGTTATCCTCTGCAAAGAGGATACTTGAATCCGTATCATGATACACGGTATCATCTACCAGACTTTGCTCGTGGTGGTCGTCGAGCCAAAGGAGATCGAGAGATTTTCAATCACGCACAAACATCACTAAGAAGTGTGATAGAACGATCGTTTGTTGTTTGGAAAAAGAAATGGGTCATATTGAGGGACATGCCAAGCTATCGTCTCGACAAGCAAGTAGCTACTGTGATCGCCACTATGTGTTTACTTAATTTCATTTGTTGGCATCCAACGCGTGTGAACATTGATTTTAGTGAGTCTGAGCAAGGGGTTCAAGACCATGGGATGTCCTCACAAGGTCCACAAGAGACATGTACTGACACTGCGGTGGTGTAGAGGAGATGATTGCGCTACGTAATATTATTGCGAATCAGCAGTATGAAGCAAGAGCGTAGAGTGTAAAAAATTGTATCAATGAACCTTAATTTTGTGTTATGAATGAATATTTGTTTAGTGTTGTGTTATGCCACTTTCATATTTGAAATTGTTTTTTGCTAAAAACTCTCTTTTGAATCCAAACAACTTTTCGAAAACTCCGTTTTGTAAACTTTGTTTCACCCAAACAGTTTTTTAACAAAACTCTGTTTTCTAGAATCAGCACTTTTTCAATCAACAACAGTTCATCAGCAGCTTTCCATTAACGACAACCCAACCAAACAGAGCCAAAATCTCACATAAAACCATGTGTAAGGAGGAAGGGCGCTCAAGTTTGCTTTGTGACTCAATTTGTTTAACAACAAAAAATTAACAAGTAGATTAACCAAGAGTTATTTGCGCTCATGGAGAAATTAGTCGCCAAAATGGAGGCGGCAGACTTAAAAGTATTCCTCAAGTTCCTGCGGATGTCAAATGGTGAGGAATTGACACATCCGCCAAAACCTGTGGTAAAGCTGGATCTTAAGTTGGTCGCGTCGGGTGAAAAGGGCATTCTCCGAAAGGAATCTGTAGGGCTACCTGACTGCGAGAAGAGAGAGATAGGGAAAGACATTGATGGGTACAATGAATGGAAGACTACACACAGTTTGTTACACACATGGCTCCTAAATGCAATGGTTGTGTCTGTCGTTATCATCGTAGATGGCATAGAGATAGTAAACGATGTTTGGGGGAAGTTACTGAGGTTTTACGCAGGAGTCAACAACAACATGCGCGTGTTTCAGATCGAACAAGAGATTGAGACCGTAATCCCGCGTGATCGTTTGATTCAAGAGTATGTCGCATATCTGGAACGACTATAGACAGACTATGATTATTTCTCACCAGCCGCATGCTGCAAAGATCCTGAATGTACGAAAAGGGAGAAAGATAACAGAGGACCGTGCACTTTTATGAGGTGGTTCAACCCGACATTTGAGCAAAGGAGTGTGATGTTGCTCTCTTAGCCAAAGATCTTTTCTGTATGAGATGATCTCAGGCATGATGCAGGTGGAGAGCATGATTTGGCTCCAGTCTGGTGTAACCACTCTTCTGGGAGGGAAAGAGGCTATAGAGGGCACCAATCAAGGGCACAAGAGTTACAAGAGTGACACGCGATAATGTTGTCATTTTGGTAAAATAGGTCATCTTCGTCTGACTTGCCCCAAGCCACAAAAGGAGAAGGGTGTTGAAAGATGGGGTTAGACCTGATTTACTCTAGATGGGGGTGGGGGTGGGGTGAATAGAGTAATATAAAATATTTTTGTTGTTTAAAATATTATCAGAGTAATAAAAATAAATGTGATACCAATATTAATAGAGAAGAGATAATCTAAGCTAAACTAATCTAACACAGCACAGCTAGCCTAATCTATCACAGCCACAACACGAACAATAAGAAAAGGGGCATCCAGACAACACAAGAAATTTTATAGTCGTTCCCCAACCTGGGTACATCCACTCTTCTACCACCCTGGTAGGAATCCACTAGCAGGTTTTGATCAGGTGATTGCCACCAATGAGCTTTTGATCAGGTGCCCAAAAATCAAATAAACATTTGAAGAGATTTAATAAACCCTTTATACAGGAGGGGGAGAGAAATTGATGGTGTCTTCTCTTTCTCAAACAGCTGATAAGAGAAGTGGATTGCTGTTGTCAAGAACTCCTTTCAATATCACTTGGAGTCTTGCACATGGTGTAGTAGGTCTTCTTCCTTGACTTGTGAAAATCCAGAAACTCCTGACTGATTTGAATATGTTGTCCTTGAGAGCTCCTAGAGTTGAAGATTGAAGAATACTCTTGATTTGTATTTGTTGTTATTCTTCTTCTTCAGTGAGGTCAAGGAGAAAACATAATGTTTTCTGTACAGAGAAGCAGATGATCTTGAGTATTTTTGCGAATCTTCTCTGTGTACTGAGAGCTCTGTATTCTCTGTATATTCTCTATATCCCTTGTTATCGACTGAAAAGAAAATCCCTTTTATATTTCTCTGTCGAATTCTCCTTTGAATTTTGAATTGTCTGTATTATTTGGTGACGGCCTGGAGAATGAAAGTCGGATGGAAAGAATATTTCCATTAATGAATTTCCCTAACTGTCCCGGTTAATTAAGCAAGTATTTAACCTGATAAAGACCATAATTAATGCTGCCACTAACGGATATATTCAGAGAATATATGCATTAATTACTCAGGAAAATATTGCTAAATAATATGGAATAAGAACAGAAATTGAGGGAAATACTAAGTCTGGAACTTCACAGAAATCGTCGACCAGAGAACAGATTTCGTTGACCTGAGATCAAAGTTCGTCGAGCTGAGAAATCATGTTCGTTGACCTGAGAAATTTGATTCGTCGACCTGAGAACCAACTTCATCGACCTGAGATCCAAAATCGTCGACCGGAGCTCAACTAACTGCTTTTTGTGAATAACTTACCAATTCTATGGTCACACTTTGTCGAGATGATAATTGGACTTCGTCGACCTGAGTTCAGAGAAAGTATTCTGGATAGAATGTGTTGAAGTTGAACTTCCAGACTTCGTCGACCTGAGCTCGAATATCGTCGAGCTCAACTCAGAGAATTTACTCTAAGTTCATCGAGCGAAGCACGAATATCGTCGAGCTGAGTTCGATGAACGTCGAACTCATTTTCTGAACATGATTTTCTTCTAAGTGTTGATTCTTTTGAAGTCTTCTGTTGGATGATCCATGCAAGTTTGATTCTAAGGACTTAGTCGAAACTCTAGGACACAAAGACATGACCCTGGCTATAAATGGTGGGTCAATCATCTTAAATAATGAACCTAGCCAAATCCAACTATGGATCCAACAATCTCCTCCTATTTGGGTGAGGTCACTAATACAAATGAAAAAAAAGCATTCACAAAGCATGAAAAAAATATATTTGGCAGAAAAATTGAAACATTTAGCAGATATTTACATAGTAACTTTGTGTCAGTAAATAAATAAAGAGTTCAGAAAAACAGAAACTATACAAAATATATCATTTATTTTTCTTCTGCTTTTCGTTTTGCTTGTCACCTTTCTCTTGGTCAAAAGGCTGTGTAAATTTGATTTCTCTATTTGGATTAGCTGCTTGATTCTTGGACATTGTCAAATCAGCATCTCCAATAATATTAAGAGAGATAGCTCTGGGCACAACAGCCTCCGGATGTAGATTCATGTAAGCATCTACATTAAAGAATTTATTATCTTTATCATACATTTTTAACTCTTCTTTTCTGTAGGTAGACATTGTAGAGCATTGGGATGGATCTCTTCCTTCAGGTTTAGCTTTATTGGTCATTGAAAATCCACCAAGTTCCTGGAACCTAGCCATTCTAGAAGTTGTCTCAGTTTCTAGATCCACAAAGGGAATAGGTGGAGACTCTGGCCTTTTAGGATTTTCAGCTTTATCTATTTCGGGAGCTTGCTGTTGCTGCTGATGTTGTTGATGTTGCTATTACTGTTGTTGATATTTCTGTTGTTGATGTTGTTGTTGTTGTTGATATTATTGTTGATGATGTTGCTTGCTGGAGGAATACCTCTGCTGGCTGCTTTCTTGATATCTTGAGGATCTACCTTGATGTCTTTGATAAGTTTGAGCATAAGAGGTAGACCTCTGAGAAGTGTTTCCTGAAGCACCAGCAGCAGGTGGAGGAGGAGGAGGACCTCTCCAGTTTCTTTGAGGAGGCCGAGGAGAGTACCTCCTGCTTTGCTTTCTAGATTTTTGTTCATTTTTAGAAAGCTACATCCATGCTGGCATCCCAGGGTATGGAGTGATATTTTGTAGAATGTAGTATGTAGTGTCATGTGTGGGATTTGGTTTGGGAGCAGCAATGGGAGCAGCCTTTCTCTTCTTGGAAATCTTCTTCTTTGCAGTAGAGCTCTCATCAGAATCATCATCCTCATCTTCATCATCAGAAGATCCTTGAGGATTATCATATAAGGCATTAATGGCCTTCAGAAGATCTTTGGAAATTATCTTTTCAGCCTGAGGCTGTGCTTGACATTCTGGAAGAGCTGGAGCAACAGTTTCAGCAATATTTTCAGCAACTAATAAATTTTCTTGTTCTACATCTGCCATAATGATCTCATCCCGATCTGGAAGAGGACTGGCATCCATCTTGTATGTTGGAGCTGAAATAGCTTCTGGAGAAGAAGTATCCTTGGGGGGGATGGTATAATTTGTGGCTTTGTTACTGCAAGTCTGGCCATAGGTTGCTTGGCAACTGTGGGGCTTATTGGTGTAGTGTATGGAACTATAGCCAAGGATTGTTGTACATCAAAGCTGGGTAGATTATTTCTGTAGACAAGATTGAATAAATCTAATAAAGAATTCAGATTAACTATGAGATTTATAATACAATCAACAATAGTTTTTATTTCTGGTAGAGCTGAAAGATCCATATCTATATCAGAATCAACTAAATCAATAATTTCAGTAGGAGTGGCTACTTCTTCTTAAGAATCTGACATTACTAAGTCTGCTGCTGCTTCTACTACTGCTGCTGTCACCACTGGAGCTTCTTCATTACAGAGCATCTCCCACTGACTGGTTTCAGGGGGTCCTGAAGCCAGTCCACCAGAAGAAGGGACAGGGGATAGAGCAACAATTCTGCTAGAAAGGGATGTGATGGAAGCAGTAAGAGGATTAGAGCATCAGTTAGAAGCTTATTAAGGGTGGGAGAGATGAATGCTAGCAAGTCTTTAGTAATGTTAGAAAAGTTGAGATAGAGAGATTCTGGAGCAGTGGAGGAGTATGGAGTGTGATGACCATAATTTGAACAGACAGAGAATGCACATGACATATCTGTATGTGTGTAGTCAGGTGCAGTGGACGGAATATCATTTTGGGTGAGTGGAAGGATGGGAATAGAGGGAGTTGCAGTTGTAAAAAGGGGAACTATTATTGTGGGGGAGAAGATGGGTTCCTGATATGGAGATGGTGGAGGAAACAGTACATTGAAGCTATGGGAGGAGATAAATGTATCATGGTGTGTGGCAATTAAATGAGGTGGAAGTGGAGATTGAAGTGGAGTGATGTGCTCAGGAGATGGAACTGGGGTTGATGCTGATGTAGGTTGATGTTGTTGGTAAGTTGGTGAAGTATGAACTGGAGAGTGAACTGGTGATGGAGTTGGTGTGGGTAGATGAATTGGATGTTGTTGTTGTTGTTGAGGTAGAGGAGGAGAATGAATGTTGGTGGAGGAAGGAAATTCTTCTAGAGGGGGAGGAGCGGCTATTATAGCCCTAGGGCTCTCAGAAGGTATTGCAGATGTGGAAGCCTTGGGTGGCTTGGTAATATTCCTCTCCCATCTGCTAAACGGGGCAGAGGTAAGCCTTTTAGAGGCATTTATGAACACTGTCGTGGAGACCAGATGTTCAGGTGCCTTTTCTTGCAGAAATATCCCCAATACCATTCCAAAACAGACCTCTTTCTTATTATTCTTTTTTTTAATCAAGTCAAAGAGCAGTTTGCCCCAGTTCACTGCTTTCTTCTCTACTAAAGCACCCATGACTATGAACCGGTGCCTGGTGATGTTGTCATGTGTTGTGTGTTTGCCCAACAGCACTTTTCCAACTACATTTGCTAAGAACTTATACTCAGCAAACAAATTCTTCTTTAATAATTTGTTTGGGTTCTTTCCAGAGTGACCCATTTTGATCATCATATTCTCATATTCCTCATTATTCATTTCGATTTCTTCATCACCATTCAGTAAACCAAAAACTTCAGTTAGTACAGTAGGTGAAAGGGAAACAATGTTACCAGATGTTGTTCCCGACATAGTATCTTCTGATGTTACAGATGCAAATACCCATTCCTTTATCTCTATGATGGCTATCTTGATTCTGTGAGTGATGAACTGCTTCAGATTTTGTTCTTCAAATAATGTCAGAATTTCCACAAAGATCGGGTCAAAATGTTGGAATGATTCAAAGTCAATATCAAATCCCATATCAAATTTCATTACAGCAAGAGTGGTCGCCGAAATAGCCATTGTTTTCACCTGCAACAAAAAACAAAGAGATCAAGTGCAAGAGAACTGAAAGCGCCAGACGGAGGTCGAAGAAAACCTAGATATGAGTATTCAGAATATGAACCGGCAGACTCCGTTCGACGAATAATAAAAAAATTTTCGATCTGATATCGACGAAATATTTTATAGTCAAAATAATTCGTCTATCTCAGTTAGAATATGTGAAAACATTTCATTGAGTTCAGTTCGACGAAACTTTTTTAAAGCAAATTCATCGATCTCCGGCCGACGAAAAAGAGCTTCACTCACAGAGAGTTCGTCGATCTCCGTTCGACGAATTTCTCTAGAACTCTTCCTAGTTCGTCGATCTTCGTTTGACGAACTTTGAAAAATTCATCGAACATAGATAGAAATTAAATTAAGGCTTCTCCATTTATCATACCAAGTTGATTTATGAAGAACAGATGGTTCCTCTCATCCAAAAGTTTGGTGAAGATATCTGCTCTTTGCAAATCAGTATAGATATAGACAAGATTAATTTTATTTTTGTCTACACACTCTCTAATGAAATGGTGCCTAATGTCTATATGCTTAGTCCTACTGTGATGGACTGGATTTTGTGCAATGGAAATTGAACTTGAGTTGTCACATAGTAGAGTTGAATTATTTAAGTTGAACCCATAGTCTAGAAGTTGGTTCTGAATCCATAGTATCTGGGAACAACAACTGCCAACTGCTATGTATTCTGCTTCAGCAGTTGATGTAGACATAGATGACTATTTTTTGAAATACCAGGAGACTAATCTAGCACCAAGAATTGGCATGTTCCGGGGGTGCTTTTTCTGTCTACTCTGCATCTAGCAAAGTCAGCATGTGAGTATCCAGTTAACTCAAACTCTAACTCAGTGGGATACCAAAGTCCTAGACCAGGATAATTTTTATATATCTCAAAATCCTTTCTAAGAAAATTAGGTGAGATTCTTTAGGGTTCACTTGGAACCTAGCACAAAGACATGTAACAAACATTATATCTAGTCTGCTTATTGTAAGGTATAACAGGAACCCAATAATGACCCTATATAATTTCTGATCAACAGACTTGACATGTTCATCAGAATCAATTACAGCATTAGTGGTCATGAGTGTTTTCTTTGCTGAGGTATCAGCTATCCCAAACTTTTTGATAAGCTCCTTAGCATACTTTGCCTGGGATATGAAGATGCCATCAGGTAGCTGCTTCACTTGGAGACCAAGGAAGTAGGAGAGCTCACCCACGCTACTCATTTCAAACTTTGAATGCATGAGGTCAGAGAACCTCTTGCAGAGTTTGGAATCTGTAGTTCCAAAAATAATATCATCTACATAAATTTGTACCAACAAAATTTGATCCTTATGGTGTCTAGTGAATGATGTTCTATCTATAATGCCCCTAGAGAATTTATGCTCTATGAGAACGCTTGCTAAGGTTTCATAACAAGCACTTGGAGCTTGCTTTAGACCATATAGAGCTTTATGAAATTTAAATACATAAGAGGGATAGGTTGGAGAGATAAAACCTGAAGGTTATTGAACATAAACCTCTTCTTTGAGTTCTCCATTCAGAAAAGAACTTTTGACATCCATTTGATAAACCTTGAATTTCTTTTAGGCAGCATATGTAAGGAAGATCCCGAATGCTTCAAACCTTACAACAGGAGCAAAAGTTCGGTCATAGTCAATGCCTTCATCTTGCCTATAACCTTGAGCAACAAGCCTTACTTTATTCCTTATGATGACACCTTGGGCATCCAACTTGTTTCTATATACCGATTTATTTCCAATGACTAGGTAGTCTTTGGGTCTTGGAACTAAATCTCATACTCTGCATCTCTCAAATTGGTTGAGCTCCTCTTGCAATGCAACAATCTAGTGGGGATCTTGCTCTGCATCTTTAATGGATTGAGGCTCAATTTGAGATATGAAGCAGGCTTGTATCAAGCATTGGTTGAGTTGATGCCTTGTCTGCACACCAAATGAAATGTCTCCAATCACTTGAGATACTGGGTGATCCCTAAGTGTGACAAATTAAGTGGGTGGAGTTGGTTGAGCAACACCTTGGGGGATAAATTCCTCTTGTGGAATTCCATTAGCTATTGGATAGGTTTCAGCCACCTCTAAACTTTCTTCTTAACTTTCTTCTTCAACTTGTGGAGAGGGATGTGTTGGAACCTTTTGGGTGAGGCTTAGATCATGCAATCTCTCACACAAGTGAGATACCTGCAATGTGCTATTGGTAAAAATTTCTTTCTACTTATAAGATATGTTAATTTCATCAAAAGTTACATGAATAGATTTCTCAATTTTTAAAGTAGATTTATTAAACACCCTATAAGCTTTGCTGACTTGGGAATATCCTAGAAGAATTCCCTCTACATCCTTAGCTTCAAACTTTCTAATATATTTCTTGTAATTATTATGAATATAGCATATGCAACCAAATATTTTAAAATAGGTGATTTTAGGTTTCTTCCCTTTAAGCAATTCATAGGGAGTCTTATTCTTATGTTTATGTATTAAGTTTTTATTAAGTACATAATTTGCTGTGCTCACAGTCTCTACCCAAAAGGATAGGGGCATGTAAGCATCTGCAAGTAATGTGTCTGCAGCTTCAATTAGGGTTCTATTCTTCCTTTCAGCAACCCCATTTTGTTGACGTGTTCTAGGAGCTGAGAAATAGTGTCTGATACGTTCCTTCCTACAGAACTCTTGCATAAGAAGAGACTCAAACTCAGTACCATGATCACTTCTGATAAATGTAACTAGAGTAGAGTACTCAATCTGTATGTTCTTGAGAAAATCTGTAAGAAACTTGAAGTTATCAGACTTAGATCTCAGAAAGAAAACCCAAGTGAATCTTGAGAAGTCATCTACAATAACTAGAGTATAAGATTTCCCTCCTAGGATTTGTACAGCAATAGGGCCAAAAGGTACATGTGTAGCAAGTACAAGATACTAGGTGATTCACTCTTATTAACTCATTTAAAGCTAGATTTAGTTTGCTTGACTAATTTACAAGCCCTGCAGAGGCCTTCCTTCTTGTAGGGACCAGAAAGCAATCCTCTAACAATGTTGTCTTTATATAACCTAGCAATGTTTTTCAGATTAATATAACCTAATCTTTTATGCCATAAATCATTCTGATTACTAACAAGATTAAATAAACAAATATCTGATGTTGCAGATTGAAAATTAACTATATATATGTTGCCTTGTCTATTTCCAATTAAAACAGTTTGGTTTTCTTTATTAGAAATAATACAAGAGCTTGAGTTAAAAGATACCTGATAACCTTCATCACATAGTTGACTTATGGAGATGAGGTTATGTTTCAGTCCACTTACATATGCAACCTTTTTGAAAGTGACCAAAGATCACCTTTGGTCCCATCTTGGACTTGTAATTATTTAGGTTGTCCTTGCTGTTAGTCATATTCTTGGAGCATCCACTGTCCAGATAACATTGTTGATTAAAAGCTGGATACCCCTTTACGTGCAAAGGAAAAGATTAGTGGTTCTTGACCGAGATTATCTTGGGCCCTTTGTTTTCCGGATATGAAAAGCTTAATATAACCGAAAATTTAGGTTGAGATTTATATCTAAAATATGGTATCTCCTAGGTGGAATGATCCACTGATTGAATTGATTATAAGTTTTGGAAGAATTAAAATTTTTGTTATACTGAACTTTGTTAGACGAATTTTGGTGAGTTCGTCGACCTGAGTTCGATGAATTGGGATGAGTTCGTCGAACTCCACTCAGAGAATGAAAGTAGTCATTTTCTGAGCCCCAAAATCGTCGATCTGTGGTCGATGAACCGTACTAGTTTTGTCGATCGTAGTTCCATGAATAATTATAATATAAATCTTCGTTCGGAGTTCGTTGACTGGAGTTCGACGAACTGTACAAATTTCGTCGATCTGCGTTCGACGAAATATGTTGAACGTTGTTATAATTTGGATTTTTCTTATATTGTTTCTTTTTCTTATTCTTTGCTTTAAGCTCTGTTTGTTTAACATTATTATTGGTTTATATCTTTTCTTTTCACTTTTCAGAAACAAAATTTATAAGAGTAGTTAATATATTTTTTTAATTAGTGAGGGTTGGCTTGATGATGCACCTAAGCCCAAATCTGGCATTTACTGTGCTTGTGATGTCCATCAATTTGATGCTTCTCCCATTTAGGGATTCTTCAAGTTTCCTAGCCTCAGCCAATTAAGATTTTAGTGAAATTATTTGCTCTTGAGCTAATATTAGTTCATCTTTAAGTTTAATGTTTTAAGAGACAAGGTTTTCTTGATCAATTAACTTTTCCCTAAGTGATTTAATTTCCTTTTCAGAATTTATTAAATCTATGCATATGGATTTAAATTCAATTTTAAAATTATCAAAAATGTAATCAAATGAAGATACCACCTGATCTGCTTCAGATTCTTTATTGCTAGATTGTTCTTCAGCATCTGATGGGCTGCAAGAGGCATTGATAGCCATGAGGCAGACTTCCATTGCCTTTGCCTCTTCTTTCTCTTCACTTGAGTTGGAGGATGTGGATTCATTTTTTGTGTCACTCCAAGTTTCAGCCACAAAGCCCTTCTCCTTCTTTTTTTGCTTGTTGGAGGAAGGCCTGCTGTATTGCTATCTTCTGGAGTTCTTCTCTCTTCTTCTTTCTTTCTTCCGATTCTCTGGACACTCTGAAATAAAGTGTCCTGGTTTCCTGCACCCAAAACACACTATTTCTTTAGTGGGTGTTTTATCATACCTGGGTTTGTCATCCTGCCTGGATGACTTTCTCCTGAAGTCCTTCCTAGCTATCTTGTAGAATCTCTTGGCTAAGAGACTTAGGAGTTCTTCATTTAATGTTAAAGCTTCTGGTTCTCCTATAACTTTAAAATCTATATTTTGCTCCTTCCTTGTTGGTGGAGGAGTCCTTTGTTCTGCAGCTTCTCTGAACTTGATTAACAGCTCATAGGATTTGAGCTTTCCCAGGAGAGATTCTGTGGAAATCTCATTCAAACTTCTGACCTCCTTAATTGGCCAAATCCTAGAATCCCATGAGCTTGGGAAACACATGATGATCTTATCATTGATCTCAGTGAGAGAGATGTCTTTGTCCAAGGACTTTAATTCACTGATAGTGAAACTTAATCTGTTGTACATGTCACTAACAGATTCAGCTTCATCTTTCTTGAAGTTCTCATACTGTGAGATGAGAGTTGATCTTCTATCATTTCTCTCATCTTCTGAGCCAGCAACCATCTAATTGAGAGAGTCCTAGATTGCCTTAGCACATGTGCATTCAGCCACCTTTTGGAAGATGTCATCTGACATGGTTTGAGCCAATATGTTCATGGATTTTGCATCTGCAATCTTTGCCTTCTTCTATACATCTATCCACTCAGGTGGTGGGACAGAATGAGTGCTTGTTGTTGCAGTAGATATAGATGCTGTTGGTTGTGGAGGACCTGTCAAAATAGAATTGTAGATGTCCTCATCAATAGATTTCATGTACAACCTAATTCTTGCCTTCTAAATTGCAAACTTGTTCAGATTGCAAACTGGAGGTTTGGTGCTTGCATAGTCTTTGTTTTGTGCCATGCTGTGAAAGAATCTAAACTTACGATCAGATCTAACAAAGGATCTTTTTGTTCAAGGGTTAGCTTGTACAACCAAAGGAAACTGCTCTGATACCAATTCAAAGATGTGGTTAGACCTGATTTACTATAGAGGGTTGGGGGATGAATTGAGAAATCTAAAATCTTTTTGCTGTTTAAAATATTATCAGAGAAATGAAAATAAATGTGATACCAATATTAATAGAGAAGAGATAATCTTAGTTAAACTAATCTAACATAATACAACTAGCCTAATCTATCACAGTCACAACAAGAACAACAAGAAAAGGGGTAACCAGACAACACAAGAAATTTTATAGTGGTTCCACAACCTGGGTATATCCACTCTTCTACCACCCTGGTCGGAATCCACTAGCAGGTTTTGATCAGGTGACTGTCACCAATGAGCTTTTGATCAGGTGCCCAAAAACCAAATAAACTTTTGAAGGGATTTAATAAACCCTTTATACAGGAGGGGGGAGAGAGATTGATGGTGTCCTCTCTTTCTCAAATAGTGTTGGCCCGACCAATGCTTACGAAAAGCAAACAGCCGAACTAGCAATCCAAATAGGCAAGTATACCTATCGGACTGTAGTAAGGGGACACAAGTGTCGTATTTAAATCCGGGAACTGTTGAGTAAATCTACTCACACGAAGACTATTATTCTATCGACGAAAATCTTTGGGTTTAAAAGAAAGCTAAGAGCGATTAGGAAAAGAAATATTACACTAGAAAAAGAAATGCTTGCGGTTAAAAAGAGAGCTAGTAAAGGCGATTAAAACAAGGGGTTAAGATGATGAAAAAGAGAAGCACTCGATCGAGAATCACCTAGGCAAGAGTCGATTAAAAAACGATAAATAAAACTAAGCTTAATAGGGTAAGGTCCTTGACCGTGGTGGTTCCATAAACATGAAAACACTTTTCTCGAAGACGTGCCCACCTGAGTTTAGGAAGGTCCGACCGACTTTCGCCTAAATCGGAGGACTAAAACTCGCTTTACGCGGTGAACCCCACTATTGGATTTTACTCCAATCCGGGAGATTTGGACGTTTGCCTCTCTCGAGGGGTGCGCACAACTCCCTTTACTCTTGAGTGCTCACTTCAAACCATCAGCCTCTCGGCTAGCCAGGAATGAAAGCAAAGGTGGAGAGTATATATCGAATGATATACCTCCAACCTGGGATAAATCAAGAGTATTCAAGGCTAAACCGTAAAAAGAAAAGGTAAGATTCAAAGCGTCATAACTTAATCACTCGAACCTCGGATCATCAAGATCGAGTACAAGGAGGATTAGTTAATCATGGTGAGGTGGAAGAGGGGGGAGGAGTAGTAAAGCATAAGGACACAAAATGCTAAAGAGAAGAGAATACAACAGTTTTATTAAGATTAAAGAGAGCTACACTTGGAAAGAAAATTACAATTGCATGGAATCAAAAATCCTATTCTGGCCCTATCATAAGCAAATAGAGCAATTACAAGAGCTATTACAAAAGCTTAAACTAAATTAACATTAAACTAAACAAACTAGCATGAGAAAGAGAGAGAAAAAGCATGAAAAAGAACAAGAAACAAAGGGGCAGCACCTCCCCCTCTCTGCCAAAAGATCCATGAACCCTTGGAGATGGGCTCTATTTATAGATTTTTTTTTCAGGTCGGGTCACGCCCCCTGACACACCCGGGCAGGGCGTGTACCTGGGGCGTGACACATTCGGTACGACTTCTTAGGTTGAAATTGAATGCTGGAGGTGACGGCGTTGTAGTTGGAGTACACGCCCATATGTCACACCCGACCAGGGCGTGTCAGGGGGGCATGACCACGTCGGTGTGACTTTTTTGGCTGCAATTTACTGTTGGAGGTGACGGGCGTTGAAGTTGGAGTACACGCCCATATGTCATGCCCGACCAGGGCGTGTCGGGGGGGGGGGGGGGAGGGCGTGACTATTTCGGTGCGATGTTGGAGCGGGAAAAAGTGCTTGTTGTGGCGATTTTTTGGGATCAGGGGACATGCCTCTTGAACACGCCCGTGTCGGGCGTGACACGGGCGTGACAAAGGGCGTGTTCACTAAGTTTCCAAGAAATGCATTTTCGGACCTATTGCTTCATTCCTCTGGGCTACACGCCCTAGGTACACACCGTGGTAGGGCGTGACCTTGGGGCGTGTTTCAGCAAAATTTTGCTGAAAGCCGTGCAAACATGCAAAAAGCAGAAAATGCATTAGTGATAATAATATTTACAAAAGGGGGTCAATATAAGCACTTGCAAGACATGATTTGTGCTTTAAAAACCCGAAAATACACTAATAAATTTAACTGCAAAAAGTACTATCAAATTCCCCCAAGCTTTAGCTTGCTTGTCCCCAAGCAAAGATACAAAAACTAGATAAACATAAAATAAGACTAATAAAAAATTTCTAATTATGCCTACACAAGTACTATGCTAAATTCTAAGTAGGGAAAAGGTGAAACGTGAATCTAAAATAATTATTTAGGTATGGTTTAACTTTCATAAACTTTACTTAATCAAAAATAAATCATCCAATATTTTGACGGAATTCTTTAAATAGATTTAAGTAAAGGAACGAAAATGAAAAAACACATTGAGTTATTACTAGATCCAAGTAACGTATTATAATTATATCAATTAAATAACAAAAATCTAAGTTTAATCCAAAACTAAAACTGATTTACTTTTCTTATTTTCTTAGTTGTTAAATAAAATTTAAAAGGCGTGAATGAAAAGAACTTAATAGGACTGAAACGTTTGGTTTATGATTATGAATAGGAGTGGAATTCAAAGATATACATGGAGGCTTTTAAAATCGCACTAAACCAAAACAAAGAGTTTCAAAATTTTTCATTTTAAACAAAATATTTTTTTCTTTCTTTTTCTTCTTTTCTTTACCATTTTTTTTCTTTTTTTCAAAACAAAGGCCATAAATAATTTTATTTTTCATTCTGAATTGGCCAAATAAAAAAAACATTTTTTTTGAGCATATTTTTTTTCAATTTTTTAGAAAATTTTTCAAAAATAACACAAAATATTCTATCATAATCAAGAAAATATATTTATGAAACTCAAAAAGGTTAGCGTGATTAGATATGTTGGAAATTTGGCCTTGGTGAAGATGATATGATATGTGGAGCTATCAAATGAAATTGGAAAAAAGGCTCAAAAGCGGCTAACTGGTGGTGAAAATTTTTAGGTTGGCATAAAAACTCAAACAAAAACAAAAACGGCCTAAATCATTTTCATGCTTTTAAACTTATTTAAAACATAGATTTGAAAATTTTCAAAAAGCAAGTCCTAGATAAAAAGAAGATTGATGAAATTATCTTGAAAACAGAAATAATTAATAGGTGACTTGGATCATTCATATCTACTACGCTATTCAAAAGTTGACTTTGCAAAAATTATTAAAAACGAAAAATAAAATAGTGGATGATGAATTTTTGAGAAAGTAAAGAAAATAAATAACGAAAAACCATAATAGAAATGCGAGTTTTTGAAAAAATATTTCACCTTAACATGCTATCGTGAATTAGAAACACAGCATGACCAACATTTTACTTATGAAACGTAATTAAAAAATGATTAAAAAAATTATGATTAACTAAGTTGTTTATAAGGAATTTTGAGAAAAACAAAACACAAACATGGGGTACTATTGAAATACCAAAATGCATAAATTATTATAATATATATATTTTTCCAATTTTGAAATATTCTATTTTTTTGGATTTTGGAGGTATTTTCCTTTTTTTTGATGTCTGAAAAATATTCACAAAAAGTAAAAGATATTCACAAATAGCAAAAAAAAGGAGGAAGTCCTCCCCCCAAGCATAAAATGGACATTGTCCTCATTGGAGAAGGAGGTTAGAGAGAGGGAGAAAATTAAAGTACAGAATTGAAAAATAGGTGCTTCCCTGATTTGCTACGAAGGCTGAGTGATGTCGCTCCCCCATGCTAGCACTTTGGATCTTCATGAAACGTCTTCTGTGGACTTCGTCATGGAATCAGCACCGTTGGAGCAGGCGATCGCAGAAGTTTCAGCTTGTCGGAGCCGTCCGGGGAAAAATTGTAAAATAAAGAAAACTAAAAAATATAACCTGGGGTGCCTCCCAAGAGCGCCCTTTGTTTATAAAGGTCGTTTGAGCTCGGCCAAAAAAATATTGTTCAAAAGTTTATTTGTCCAAAATAGCATGTAAATAAATGGTGTCCAGTCTGTTTAAAGTTCGTGCAGAAGATAATTAATATAGTTTAGAATGACATCACCACAGAAATAAAGTTTAAGACACTACCCATTTACTTTGAATTCACACTTATCAGGGTGTGAAATTAAAATCATGCCATACGGAAAAACTTCTTTAACGGTAAACGGTCCAGACCATCGCAATTTTAACTTGCCTGGAAATAATCGTAAATGGGAGATATATAAAAGTACTTGGTCGTCTGGCTTAAAGATTTTTGGGTGCCTAAGGTTGTTATCGTGTAAACTCTTCGTCCGCTCTTTATAAAGTTTGTTATTGTCATTTGCGTAAGAGCGCCACTCGTCGAGTTCATTAAGTTGAAATTTTCTAAAATTGCCGACATAGTGGGGATCGAGGTTTAAAAATCTTAAGGCCCAAAAAGAGCGGTGTTCTAATTCTACGGGTAAATGGTACGATTTTCCATAAACCAACCGATATGGCGTACATCCGAGAGCGGTTTTGTACGCTGTTCGGTAGGCCCATAGAGCATCGTCTAACTTGGCGGACCAGTCTTTTCTAGATGTTGAAACAGACTTTTCTAAAATTCTTTTTAATTCTCTATTCAATACTTCGACTTGTCTGTTAGTTTGAGGGTGGTAGACAGTGTAAAGATTATGAGTAACGCCATATTTTGTAAGGATTTTAGAAAACTGAGCGTTACAGAAATGGGAACCGATGGCGCGCGGTGTACCGAATTGAGAAAATGAATTTTTTAAGAAAGTAACGACGACTCGGGCGTCGTTCGTAGGAAGAGCTTTGGCCTCCGCCCATCGCGAAACATAATCAACGGCAACTAAAATATACTTATTCCCGAAGCTAGAAGGAAAAGGGCCAACAAAATCAATTCCCCAGAGGTCGAAAACTTCGCACTCTAGGAAGTAATTTTGCGGCATTTCATTTTTATTAGAAATATTACCCGACCGTTGGCAACTATCACACCTACTCACAAAGGCCTGCACATCTTTAAACAGGATAGGTCAGTAAAAACCCACGCTTAGCACTTTATGAGCGGTGCGGGCAGCTTGATAGTGCCCACCAGTCGGTCCTTCATGCAAATGCTTAATAATGTCCAAACCTTCTTCATAAGAAACACACCTCCTTATCACTTGGTCTACACAGACTCGGAAGAGATGCGGGTCCTCCAAAAAGTAGTTCTTCAACTCAGAAAATAATTTCTTCTTTTGCTGAGATGAGAACTCTTTTAGGAGCACCCGAGCCACTAGATAGTTGGCGATGCGTGCAAACCAAGGAGAAGTAGATGTGTTGATCGAAAATAGCTTCTCATCGGGAAAATAATTGTTAAAAGATTTTTCATCTAATTTTTCTATAAAGGGTTTATCTAGGCGTGAGAGGTGGCCGGCGGCCAAGTTCTCGTCTCGTCACTTATCCCTGATCTCTAAGTCAAACTCCTGAAGGAGCAAGACCCAGCGAATCAAGCGGGGCTTGGCATCTGTTTTAGAAAGGAGATATTTTAGGGCTTAGTGGTCCGTAAAAATAGTAATTTTGGAAAGCGTAATATAAGGGCAAAATTTATCAAAAGCGAATACTACAGCTAGGAGATCCTTCCCGTTTGTTGTGTAATTTTCCTTTGTAGATGTGAGTGTTTTGCTAGCGTAATAGATGGGGTGGAAGTTTTTAGATATACATTGACTTAATACGGCTCCAACCGCATAGCTACTCGCATCACACATTATCTCAAATGGAGAGTCCCACACCAGAGCTATCATGATTGGGGCATTAATTAATTTTTCTTTTATTAAATTAAAGGCAGCTAGGCAAAGGTCACCAAAGATGAATGGGGCATCTTTTTCTAAGAGATGGGTAAGGGGCTTGGTGATCTTGGAAAAATACTTTATGAAGCGGTGGTAGAAACCCGCGTGACCTAGGAAATTTCTTATAGCTTTTATGTTTGTAGGTGGTGGCAGCTTCTCGATAACTTCTATCTTAGCAATGTCTACTTCAATACCTATTGCAGAAATTTTATGGCCCAAAACTAACGCTTCCCTCAACATAAAATGACATTTTTCCCAATTTAGGGCAAGGTTACTTTCTTCGCATCATTCTAAGACTTTTTCGAGGTTCTCTAAACAACTATCGAAAGCTCACCGAACACAGAGAAATCATCCATGAAAACTTCCATAATGCCTTCTACGTACTTATCAAAGATAGCGAGCATACTTCGCTAGAATGTAGCTGGCGCATTGCACAATCCAAACGACATTCTTCCATAGGCGAAGGTGCCGAAGGTACAAGTAAACATAGTTTTCTCCTGGCCCTCGGCAGAGATGGGGATTTGAAAATACCCCGAGAGGCCATCAAGAAAAGATTAAAAGCTATGGCCGGAAAGTCATCTAAAATCTGGTCAATGAATGACAAGGGGAAATGATCCTTGCATGTGGCGTCATTTAACTTACGGTAATCTATGCACATTCGCCATCCGGTCACCATCCGTGTCGGGATTAATTCATTATTTTCATTACTTATTACCGTTATCCCTCCATTCTTTGGTACTACCTGGACTGGGCTAACCCACGTACTATCTGATATAGGATAGATAATTCCTGTGTCTAACAATTTCATAACCTTGCCCATAACTACTTATTTCATGTTAGGGTTTATAAGACGCTGAGGTTGTATAGAGTTACGTGAATTATCTTCCATTATGATCTTGTGAGTGCAGAAAGATGTGCTTATGCCCTTGATATCAGATATCTGCCAAGCAATAGCTCGGCGATATTTACGTAAAATTGAAAGAAGTTTATCATTTTGTGCATCCGTGAGGTAGGCCGAGACTATGAAGGGCAGCTTGGACTCCTTTTCTTAGAAAGCGTATCTAAGATGCTCTGGTAATTCTTTTAGTTGCAGGGTAGGGGGCATCATACGAGGTTTTAGAAATCCGTTCTTTTTCAAAAACTATGTCCTCATAGACTTTTTATGTGTAAAGTTAAAAGGGGCGGGGCTAGCGGTCATGGCGGCTTCTTGCAGTAATTCATTCGGAAGAGTAGAAAAGGAACAAAAATCAAAAAATTCTTTTTCAAATTCAGAAAGATGACTAGAGGATTCTTCACTTAGGTGTAGAGATTCAGTTGGAGGAGTAGGAGAGAAACATAAATCAGAAAATTCTTTTTCAAAATCAGAGAGGTGAGAGGAGGATTCTTCACTGACGACATCTATGAAAAAACAAGAGTCATCATTGGCTAGGGTGTTCTTCATTGAGGGGGTGATAGAAAAAGTTACTTCGTCGTCGCCTACTCAAAGGAAGAGCTTACCATTTCTTACATCAATGATAGCTCGGGAGGTGGCAAGGAAGGGTCGGCCAAGGATCAGGGGAACATCGACGTCTTCTTCAATGTCCAATATGACAAAGTCCACCGGGAAGATGAACTTGTCCACTTTGACTAGGTCGACCTCCAGTATATCTAACGGGTATTTGACTGATCTGTTGGCGAGCTGGATACTCATGCGTGTGGGGTTGAGACTACCCATTCCTAACTTTTTAAACAATGAGAGGGGCATCAGATTAATACTCACACCTAGGTCGGCTAATGCGTGCTTGACAAAAAGATCACCAAGGACACACGGGATAGAAAAACTACCCGGATCACTGATTTTCTTTGGTAAACCTTTTTTCAAGACCGCCGAGCGCTCGACATTTAACGTGACATGCGAAAGATTCTCTAACTTCTTCTTGTTGGTCAGGAGGTCCTTAAGGTACTTAGCGTACTTCGGCATCTGGGATATGGCTTCGTGGAAAGGCAGATTTATGTGGATTTGTTTAAACATTTCTAAGAAACGGGTGTACTGATCGTCCTGACGTTGTTTATTAAGTTCGAAAGGGTATGACGGGGATGAATTTTTTCTAAAGGTGGGTGGTGGAGTGAGTTCTTTTTCTAAAACAGTGGTGATGACTTCTTCAGCAGAGGGTGGAATTTTGAAAACAGGAGCGGAGCTTTGATTTTTTAAAGCGGGAGCGGAGTTTTGATTTTTTAAAGCGGGAGTAGAGCTTGCCTCGGGCTCTTCACTTACCATACCAAGAACTTGCTTCCCACTCCGAAGAGTTATAGCTTTCGCTTGCTCTCTCGTTTTGGGCTTGGTATTGGAAGGAAGAGACCCCGCGGGTCGCTCAGAAATTATTTTAGCGAGCCGTCCTACTTGATTTTATAAATTTTTAGCGCTTCCAGTTAACGTTCTTATCGTAGCATCATTAAGATTCATGTATTTTGAAAACATTTCCTCCAAACTTAGAGGTTTTGGAAAACTTTGAGGAGGTGGTGGTGGTGCAGAATAATCAACTTGTGGTGGCGGGCGCACTGCGTTTGATGGATTACTCCACGAAAAATTAGGGTTATTTCTTAAAGCAGGATTATAACCATTCGCAAAATTAAAACTAGGCGGATGAAAATTCGCAGCAGAAAAATTATTAAGAGTATTTTTAGGCAAATTATTGACATAATCCAAATGTTCTGGAGCAGGAGTTGTAGATTCCCATACCTGAGGGGCGGAGGCAGCAGTCATCTCCGTAATTTTTTTGCTTAATATTTCAACTTGCAAAGCGAGCTAGGAGACGTTGTCCACTTCAAAGATACCTGCAGGTTAGTTGGGGTGGGACCTAGGCACATTCTACTGGTAAGTGTTCATGGCCATGTTCTCAAAAAGCTCGAGAGCTGCTTCCGGGGTCTTATGGTTTAAAGTACCACCAGAAGCTGCGTCTATCATTTGCTTCGTGCTTTCATTTAGCCCATTATAAAACGTCTGCACCTGTAACCATACAGGCAGAGCGTGATGTGGGCATCGTCTTAATAATTCTTTAAATCTTTCCCAGGTTTCATATAAGGTTTCAGAGTCGATTTGTCCAAAAGCAGAAATATTGTTCCTATGTTTTGTAGTTTTAGCAGGCGGAAAATACTTCGCCAAAATTTTTTCATTTAATTGCGTACAAGTTGTGATGCTATTTTTAGGTAGAGTGTTCATCCACTGCTTAGTCTTAGTTCTAAGAGAGAAGGGAAATAATCTTAGCCTAATAGCATCATTTGTGACACCATTAATCTTAAACATGTCACAAATCTCAAGAAAGCTTGCATATGTACGTTTGGATCTTCATCTTGAAGTCCGTCAAATTGCACATACTGCTGCACCATTTGAATTATGCTAGGCTTCAATTAGAAGTTATTATTTGCTATCGCAGGGCGAACTATGGTAGATTCAGTACCCTCGATATTCGGTCGTGCATAATAAGACATAGGCCTTTGCACGGCTTCGTCCACGTTGGGTTCTTCCATTCTTAAAGTGGAAAATGACTCGGAATCCTCAACCGGCACTTGGATAGTAGGACCTTGAAATCGCAATCTTCTCCGAACAATACGTTCAATTTCGTGGTCCAGGTCCAAAATAACCGACGGACTCCCGCGGGTCATGCACTAAAAGAAGAGAAGAGGAGAAAGAGAAATAAAATAAACTAAAAAAAGTGTTACAAATTTTTTTTGAAATAAATTTTTTTTTAAAGTTTAACTCCTGAACTTCCCAAGGGCTACCCGGTGAAGGGTTCGCAAGGTACTAGACAAGATAGCGGCACTTAAAACCGCTTTGCCCTTTTCAAGAGATTTAGGTGGCGTAAAAAAATTGTGGAGTGGGTTTCTATTATGAGAGCTAAATAATTTTTTTTTATTTTAAAATTTTTAAAGAAGGAGGGCGAGGAAGAGAAATGATAAAACTAATAGATTCGTATTTTCAATTTATGAACGAGCGTTGCTCCCTGGCAACGACGCCAAAAACTTGATGGACCGGACAACGCTTACGAAAAGCGAGTAGCCGAACTAGCAATCCAACTAGGCAAGTATACGAATCGGACTGTAGTAAGGGGACACAAGTGTCGTATTCAAATCCGGGAACTGTTGAGTAAATCTACTCACACAAAGACTATTATTCTATCGACAGAAATCTTAGGATTTAAAAGAAAGCTAAGCATGATTAGAAAAAGAAATATTACACTAGAAAAAGAAATGTTTGCAGTTAAAAAGAGAGCTAGTAAAGGCGATTAAAATAAGGGGTTAAGACGATGAAAAAGAGAAGCACTCGATCGAGAATCACCTTGGCAAGAGTCGATTAAAAATACGATAAATAAACCTAAGCTTAATAGGGTAAGGTCCTTGACCGTGGAGGTTCCATAAACATGAACACACTTCTCTCGAAGACATGCCCACCTGAGTTTAGGAAGGTCCGAACGACTTTCGCCTAAATCGAAGGCCTAAAACTCGCTTTACGCGGTGAACCCCACTATTGGATTTTACTCCAATCCGGGAGATTTGGACGTCTGCCTCTCTCGAGGGGTGCGTATAACTCCCTTTACTCTTGAGTGCTCACTTCAAACCATCGGCCTCTCGGCTAGCCAGGAATGAAAGAAGAGGTGGAGAGTATATATCGAATGATATACTTCCAACCCGGGATAAATCAAGAGTAATTCAAGGCTAAACACTAAAAAGAAAAGGTAAGATTCAAAGCATCATAACTTAATCACTCAAACCTCGGATCATCAAGATCGAGTACAAGGAGGATTAGTTAATCATGGTGAGGTGGAAGAGCGGGGAGGAGTAGTAAAGCATATAGACACAAAATGCTAAAGAGAAGAGAAGACTACAGTTTTATTAAGATTAAAGAGAGCTACACTTGGAAAGTAAATTACAATTGCATGGAATTGAAAATCCTATTCTGTCCCTATCATTAGCAACTAGAGCAATTACAAGAGCTGTTACAAAAGCTTAAACTAAATTATCTTTAAAGTAAACTAAACTATCATGTGAAAGAGAGAGAAAAAGCATGAAAAAGAATAAGAAACAAAGGGGCAGCACCTCCCCCTCTCTGCCAAAAGATGCCTGAAGCCTTGGAGATGGGCTCTATTTATAGATTTGTTTTGGGTCGGGTCACACCCCCTGACAAGCCCGGGCAGGTCGTGTACCTGGGGCATGACACATTCGGTGCGACTTTTTGGGCTAAAATTGAATGCTGGAGGTGACCACGTCGTAGTTGGAGTACACACCCATATGTCACGCCCGAGCAGGGCGTGTCAGGGGGGTCGTGACCATTTCGGTGCGACTTTTTTGGCTGCAATTTACTACTGGAGGTGATGGGCATTGAAATTAGAGTACACGCACATATGTCACGCCCGACCAGGGCGTGTCGGGGGGGGGGGGGGGGGGGGGGGCGTGACTATTTCGGTGCGACAGTGGAGCGGAAAAAAAACTTGTTGTGGCGATTTCTCAGGATTAGTGGACACGTCTCTTGAACACGCCCGTGTCGGGCGTGACACGGGAGTGACAGAGGGCGTGTTCACTGAGTTTACAAGAAATGCATTTTTGGACCTCTTGCTTCATTCGTTTGGGTTACACGCCCTAGGTACACGCCCTGGTAGGGCGTGACCTTGGGGGGTGTTTCAGCAAAATTTTGCTGAAAGCCGTGCAAACCTGCAAAAAACAGAAAACGCATTAGTGACAATAATATTTACAAAAGGGGGTCAATATAAGCACTTGCAAGACATGATTTGTTCTTTAAAAACTCGAAAATACACTAATAAATTTAACTGCAAAAAGTACTATCAAACAACTGAGAAGACAAGTGGATTGCTGTTGTCAAGAACTCCTTTCAATATCACTTGGAGTCTTGCACAGGGTGTAGTAGGTCTTCTTCCTTGACTTGTGAAAATCCAGAAACTCCTAACTGATTTGAATATGTTGTCCTTGAGAGCTCCTAGGGTTAAATATTGAAGAAGACTCTTGATTTGTATTTATTGTTCTTCTTCTTCTAAAGTGAGGTCAAGGAGAAAACTGAATGTTTTCTGTACAGAGAAGCAGATGATCTTGAGTGTTTCTGTGAATCCTCTCTGTGTACTGAGAGCTCTGTATTCTCGGTATATTCTCTATATCCCTTGTTATCGACTGAAAAGAAAATCCCTTTTATATATCTCTGTCGAATTCTCCTTTGAATTTTGAATTGTCTGCATTAATTGTTGACGGCCTGGAGAATGAAAGTTGGCTGGAGAGAATATTTGCAATAATGAATTTCCCCAACTGTCCTGGTTAATTAAGCAAGTACTTAACCTGATGAAAACCATAATCAATGCTGCCACTAACGGCTATATTCGGAGAATATATGCATTAATTACCCAGGAAAATATTGCTAAATAATACGAAATAAAAACAGAAATTGAGGGAAATACTAATTCTAGAACTTCACAGAAATCGTCCACCATAGAACAGATTTCGTCGACCTGAGATCAAAGTTCGTCGAGCTGAGAAATCATGTCTGTTGACTAGAGAAAGTTTGTTCGTCGACCTGAGAACCAAGTTCGTCGACGTGAGATCGAAAATTGTTGACCAAAGCTCAACTAACTGCTTTTTGTGAATAACTTGCCAATTTTGTGGTCACACTTCATCGAGCAGATAATTAGACTTCGTTGACATGAGTTCAGAGAAAGTATTCTGGATAGAATGTGTTGAAGTTGAACTTCTAGACTTTGTCGATCAGAGCTCGAATATCGTCGAGCTCAACTCAGAGAATTAACTCTGAGTTCGTCGAGCGGAGTACGATTATCGTCGAGCTGAGTTCGATGAACGTCGAACTCATTTTATGAATTTGATTTTATTCTAAGTCTTGAGTCTTCTGAAGTCTTCTGTTGGCTGATCCATGTAAGGTTGATTCAAAGGACTTAACCTAAACTCTAGGATATAAAGACATGACCCTGGCTATACATATTGGGTCATGAAAGTCCACTTAGTGTCGGCTATGTGTACCTATGGGGGGGGGGAATAGGTGACGTGTGGTTCTTTTGCGGAATTTACAGATGTACCTGCACAATAAAAACAACAAACACAGCACACAGAAAACACAGCAAATTTATAGTGGTTCCCCGACTTGGGTACATCCACTTTCCCCCTTCGACCTATCTCCCCAACAAGGGACGACTCGGTCACTTCACCAACGGGATTGAAATCCAATCCATGCACTAACGGAAGGAGCCCTTCCACACGTGAGAGTCAACACTCCCACAAACTGGGTTGCACCCAACCCTTACAACACGGAACAAAAGTTCCTTTACAACAAAAATAAATATGAAATGTATATGAAATACAAACTTCTTTCGGAGACTACGGTGTTCCTCTTCGTTCGACGACGTGTTCTCGAGGTCGATGAGGAGTCTACAACCTTGGTCTCTCTTGGAGAGGATCTCCCGAAACCGGCGGCGGCAATCCGAGCGGCGGCTTGGTTCGGAGTTGGCGGCTATGAAGGTGCGCTGCTGCAGTGATTTGAGATCCAAACTTCTTTGCGAAGCAAACTAGGTCTACCAACGGTCACTCTAGGATCGGTCGTCTCGATCGATTCGGACGGGGAAGATTTTCCCGGTCAACAAATCGAGAGACAAGAGATCTCTGGATAGACACGTGAGACGCAAGCTTTGCTAAGCTTCTGTCGCCGGAGATCGGGAAGGAGAACGATCGGCGGAGGCGACGTACTAGCCCGAGCGCGACGGCGGCGGCGGAGAAGAGAGATCGCGATTTTAGGGTTTCGTGCTCGGGTTCTTTCTCTTTTTCTTACTGTTCAAAATGCCCGAGTATAAATACTGTAGCTACCCCCAATAAGACCGTTTGTGGGACCCACAGAAATAATCCCCAAATCCCGGTCCAGATATTAAACAGCGGCAGAATCCGGTTCAGGGAATTAGCTGAGACAGAATCCGGTTCAGGAAATTAACTGAGAAAGCGCCAAGTCAAAATCGACGAGAATCGCAGACGATTCTCGACGAATCGGCGAGAATCACCAAGTGATTCTCGACGATTCGTCGAGAATCATTTGTGATTCTCGTCGAATCACTTATTGATTCTCAACGGATTTTACTTGGTATTCATGGGCTGCTTGACCACAGGTTCGGCTGGAATTACAAGTGATTCTCGCCGAATCTTACTTGGCACCATTTTGAGATGGCCAGAAGGAGTCGGCGAGAATCACTGACGATTCTCGACGATTCGACGAGAATCGCCTAGTGATTCTCGCCGATTCGGCGAGAATCACTTGGTGATTCTCGTCGAATTTGCCTTGGACGATTTTTCGTCTTCCACCTAGGAGCTGCTCCTTGATCCTCCATGCTCCTTGTCTTCTCTTGCATATGAGCGGCCCTGTACTTGAAAGTAAGTGCACTCCAATAGAGAGAGTACAGATAGGCCAACACACTGATCTGCTCAACGAGGGATTACGTCGTGCAGACCCGTGTATATTGACCTACTGCACCCTGACATTGGTGTGCACTTAGCGTGAAGAAACTGCAAGTACACCTTGAAAAAGTTTATCAAATACATAGTCTATTAACCTTAGCTTGTCCAGGGGCTTCTTCAAATCAGGTACATTGTGGATACAATACCCAACAATCTCCCCCTATTTGAAGAAGCCTAAACCCTACAAGCTAAGGTGAATAGAGCAAATGAAAAGGAAAGCAAACTGAAGGCCATAAACTTAACATCATTAAGTGGAGACATCCCTTACCAATACCGAGTGCTTGGGAGCAAGCTGGAGCCACCTTAGCCTTGACCCCGAGAGGGTTATCTCCCCCTTTTCGGCTTCGGCAAATCGGGGGTAAGTAACCTTTGGCCCTTAGCTCCCTCTCAGTTCTTGCAGCTGTACTCACTCTGGAGTTCCCGACTCCCCCTCAGCTTATGCCTCTGTAGTCTTCATTCTTCATAATTGAGCATCCCCAATTCTGTCTTGAAAAGATTGAACTTTGCCTCGTCTAGGGGCTTTGTGAATATATCAGCAATCTGCTTGTCCGTGGGGACATAACAGAGAGAGATATCCTTGTTCTCCACGTGCTCCCGAATGAAGTGGTAGCGTACTTCAATATGCTTCGTTCTGCTGTGCGACACCGGATTGTTGGCAATGGCAATTGCACTGGAGGAGTCGCAGTACATTGGAACTTCCTTGAACTGAAGGTTGTAGTCGGCCAACTGATTTCGGATCCAAAGGAGTTGTGCGCAACAGCTTCCTGCTGAGATATACTCTGACTCGGCTGTGGAGGTTGCAACACAATTTTGTTTCTTGCTGTTCCATGAGATAAGCCTCCTGCCGAGGAATTGACACGTCCCGGAGGTGCTTTTCCTGTCATCCCTGCTCCCTGCAAAATCAGCATCTGAAAAGCCTATTAACTCGACATCATTGTTCCTCGGGTACCACAGGCCAAGATTAGGAGTACCTTTAAGGTATCTTAGAATTCGCTTTGCAGCGACATAGTGAGATTCCTTAGTGTTCACCTGATATCGGGCACATACGCATGTGGAGAACATAATATCCGGTCTACTGGCAGTAAGGTAGAGCAGGGATCCAATGATGCTTCTGTATTTGGTTTCATCGAAAGGTTTACCTTTCTCATCCTTATCCAGAGACATGGTGGATCCCATTGGAGTCCTCATAGAGGTTGCACTCTCCATACCGAATTTCTTAAGGAGTTCATTTGTGAACTTCGTCTGAGAGATGAAGATTCCATCCTCAGACTGTTTCACTTGAAGGCCTAAGAAATACTTGAGCTCTCCCATACTGCTCATTTTAAACTTTCCTTGCATGAGTTTAGAAAACTTTTTGCAAAGATTGTTGTCTGTTGAGCCGAATATTATGTCATCGACATAGATTTGCACCAGCAAAATCTTGCCTTTGACTTCCCGGAGAAACAATGTTTTATCTATTTTACCTCTGGAGAACTTGTTCTCAAGAAGAAAACTAGATAAAGTCTCATACCAAGCTCGTGGAGCTTGTTTCAACCCATATAAAGCCTTATTAAGAAAATAAACGTGATTGGGATAAGTAGGGTCGACAAAACCTGGGGGTTGAGCGACGTATACTTCCTCTTTCAGTTCTCCGTTCAGGAATGCCGATTTCACATCCATTTGGTACACAGTGAATCCTTTGTGTGAAGCATATGCCAGGAACAACCGGATTGCCTCGAGCCTTGCGACTGGTGCGAAGGTTTGGTCGAAGTCAATCCCTTCCTCCTGTCTGTAACCTTGAGCCACCAGCCTGGCCTTGTTCTTTATGATGACACCATGTTCATCCAGCTTGTTTCTGAAAATCCACTTCGTGCCAATGACATTCTGCTTGTATGGTCTGGGAACCAGTGTCCAAACCTTGCAACGTTCGAATTGATGTAGTTCCTCTTGCATGGCCAGAATCCATGCCGCATCCTTGTTCGCCTCGTCGAACTTCTTTGGCTCTACCTGTGACAGGAAGCTGAGATGCAATACTTCGTTAGTTGTACCTCTTCGAGTTCTGACGCCTACACGAGGATCTCCGATGATCTGTTCTCTAGGATGATCCCTCACGTGACGGAGCTCTAGAAGTCTGGCGTCTGGAGCTTCAGCTACTTCTTGTGCTTCTCTTTCTTCTAAAAGATTTGTTTCATCTTGATCTTCAACATTTTCAGTTGACGTGGAGGTGGAAACTTTGATGTACTTGGGTGCGTCATCTTTAGGGGTCTCATCCAGATTCAGCTGGTCAAGTCTAGCACCTGCATCTTCAAGAAGACTACTGGAAGAATTGCAGTTAAGCAAGCTTCCTTCATCAAATACAACATTTATTGATTCTTCTACCACTAGGGTTTTCTTATTGAAGACCCTATATGCCCGACTATGGGAACTATAGCCCATGAATATGCCTTCGAAGCATTTTTCACCGAATTTAGTACGCGGGTACTTCCCATTATTCAGTACATAGCATCTGCAACCAAAGATCCTCAAGTAGGACATGGTTGGTTTCCTGCCTTTCAGTAGCTCGTAGGGCGTCTTACGATAATGTTTGTTGATCAAAGCTCGGTTTTGTACATGACATGCCGTATTGACACCCTCTGCCCAGAAGTATTCCGGGAGAGAAGCATCTTTCAACATGGTCGTGCAGGCTTCAATGAGTGTTCTATTTCTCCTCTCCGCAACTCCATTTTGCTGAGGAGTGCGCGGGGAGGAAAACTCATGAAAGATACCTTGTTCTTCACAAAATTCTGTCATAGCACCAGACTCGAATTCTGTTCCATGGTCACTTCGGATTTTGACCACAGAGCAGTTAAATTCGTTCTGAACCTGCTTGACAAAATTAGTGAAGATGTCAAAAGTATCTGACTTTCGTTTCAAAAAGAACACCCATGTAAACTGTGAGTGATCATCAACTATCACTAGCGTATATGTCTTGCCTCCCAAGCTATGAACTTGCATTGGGCCAAACAAGTCCATATGTAGCAGGTAAAGACATCGGGAAGAGTCTTTGTCTGCAATGCTCTTAAAGGTAGCCCGTGTCTGTTTGCCCATCTGGCATGCATGACAGGGGCTATCCTTGATGCACTTGATACTGGGAGCATCTCTTACCAAATTCTTAGAAAATAGCATACTAATCGTCTTATAATTAATATGTGCCAATCTCTTGTGCCAATGTTCGCAAAGAGACGCACTGCCTGTTGCCACAAGGCATACGGGGGTAGATGAATCTATACTAAGAAAATCTAAGCAGAAGATATTTCTGCTCCTAATGCCTGATAATACCGTCTCAGAAGAGGTACGTGAAATTATCAGACATTTATCCTTGCAGAACTTAACGTCATAACCTTTATCACATAACTGACTTACACTGATCAGGTTATGATTTAACCCTTCAACATAAGCCACGTCGGTGATAGAGATTATACCGTTGGAAATCATACCATAACCTCTGGTGACTCCTCGATCTGACCCTCCAAAGATGACTTTGGGTCCATTTTTGACTGGAGTGTAATCACGCAGCAGGTTTCTTGTCCCGGTCATATGCCGGGAGCATCCACTGTCCAAATACCAGATTGGCGTTTTGGTGGCCTTTGGACATTCCTGCAAAACAAAATTAATTTGCCTTAGGAACCCAATCGAACTTGGGTCCTAGATTCCTGGTTAGCACACTCCCCCTCGGTTGGTTAACCCTACGAGTGGTCGGTCTCGCATTGTTAACATGGGGAGTCTCGTAGTTCCTTGGATTAAACCAACAATCCACGGCAAAGTGACCGACTCTGCCACAGCACCAACAGTCGAACCTGTTGTATCTCTTCCGAGGCTCCTGCCTTACCCTGGGAACAACGGGTGCAGCTGGGGCCTTGGATCTGGAGGTGGAGGCCTCATGGTGACGGCAGTCCCATGACGTTGTCACCTTCTGAATAACAGGCTTGACTTTTGGCGCCTGCTTTCCATTTTGGCCGCTAGCGAACGGACCATAACTTCCTATGTGGATCTCCTCATAAGGTGCCTTGAGGGCACTCTCACCAAAGTTCCAGGGGAAGTTCCAACCGTCATACCGGCTCTTAGGCTTTGCAACCGAGGGCCGGAAATGATGCCCAAATGTTGACTCAAAGTCATGTTGGTTGCAAAGAAAGCCAGGCTTTCTGAATGCAACAGGACTAAGAGGAGCCTTCCCCTTTTCATCAGCAGAGGCCTTCTTGGCGGCCTTATTCTTCCTCTGGTTCTTGTTCCTCCTAGATGAAGAACCAGATGCCCCAATATGCCCCAAGCCAGCTCCTTTGGCCTGAGCAGAGAAGGTGTCAACGACTGGAAGCACTGTTTTTGGCATAGAGAAGCTCTGTACGATCTTCCTTTCTGCCGCAAGTAGTTCTCCCAATTTGTTGACTTCCTCCTGCTTGAGATCAAGGAGCTTCAAGGACTCTGAGTGCTTTGAAGTTAGGTCAAGGTGCTCCTGTCTGAGAGAGATCAAGCTAGTGACCTCTTCCCTTAGGGATACACACTCACCCTTAAGGAATTTTACTTCCTTCTTCTCAGCCTTCAGTCTCTTGCGGCACTCGTCGAAAGTGTTGAGCAGAAGCTCATACTTTTCGAGGAGTTCAGCTTCGCGGGCCGAAGGGCCATCCTCAGGTTCATCATCCTGAGACTCAGGATCAGAGTCGGAGTCGGAGAGAGGGGTGTGAGCTTTTACCTTCCCAGTAAATGGGGGGCATTCTCCTTCTGAGTCCGAGCGACCCACCAGCCCGAAGTAGGCTTCCTCATCATCACTGGAGTCTGAGGAGTCAGACTCACTTAGTGTCTTTGGTCTTCTAGCGATGTAGCTCCGCTCCTTCTTCTTATCTCTGGAGGATTTGAGCTCCTCTCCTTTCCCTTTATCTCTTTTGCTTTGATGGCAGTCGGCCACAACGTGACCTGGCTTATTGCATCCAAAACAAATGATATCAGAAGAACGATGTTTGTTAGGTTTAGATGCATACCTGTCAGAAGAGTAGTTTTTCTTCTGATGTCTGGAAGAGGAGCCGTCTCTTTTTCTTTGATTCCTCATCTTGAGGAATTTCTTGAACTCTCGAGTGATGAGGGAGAAATCCTCTTCTGACAGTTCTGAGCTGGAGGAGCATGGATCAGAGTCCTCCTCTTCTTCCTTATTTCTGGCACGGTATGACACCGCACCCTTCCCTTTTCTGGAGTGACTGGCTTTTAGGGCCACAGTCTTTTCTTTAGCAGCAGCCTTCTCTGCTTCTTCCTCTGCCTTCCTGGTGTTCAGCTGAAGTTCATAGGACATCAGCTTCCCGAACAGGATTTGTGGATCAGTTTCTGCTAGTCTGCCAAATTCTCTGATGGCGCAGATCTTTGTGTCCCATTCCTTAGTAAGGGACCTAAGGAATTTGTCATTGAGTTCACCATTGGTGAACACTCTTCCATAGCCCTTGAGGGCGTTGACAATCTTCAGGAAGTTCTCGTATGTGACTCCGATCTCTTCCTTAGGCCCTTGCCGGAAGGCCTCATACTTCTGGTTCAGGAGGGATCTCCGATCATCCCTTACTTCATCTGTTCCCTCCATTAGAATGATCAGACACTGCCATATCTCCTGAGCTGTCCTGCAGTTGCTGAAGTTTTGCATCATCGAGTCATCAACTGCACTGACCAGGATGTTTCTTGCCTTCATGTCAAGGCCCACTAGGACCATCTCATCCTTATCCATTTCAGAGAGTGTCTTCGGCACTTTCTTGGTGGGATCAATGGTGGAGGCCTTAGTGGGGACATAAGGTCCCTCCAGCACGATCATGAACAGTCGAGGGTCCACTGCTTCCATGTAGAACCTGATTCTTTCCTTCCAGATAGGAAAGTTGAGTCTGTTGCACACTGGGATCTTGCCGGAGTACTTGAGCCCGTCCATAGTAGATGTATGTCTCCTTGTTGACACTAGTGGCAGGATTCACCTCAAGGTGTTAGCCTTTTTGTTGAGGAACCTGGCTCTGATACCACTTGAAAGTCCACTTAGTGTCGGCTATGTGTACCTATGGGGGGGGGGGGAATAGGTGACGTGTGGTTCTTTTGCGGAATTTACAGATGTACCTGCACAATAAAAACAACAAACACAGCACACAGAAAACACAGCAAATTTATAGTGGTTCCCCGACTTGGGTACATCCACTTTCCCCCTTCGACCTATCTCCCCAACAAGGGACGACTCGGTCACTTCACCAACGGGATTGAAATCCAATCCCTGCACTAACGGAAGGAGCCCTTCCACACGTGAGAGTCAACACTCCCACAAACTGGGTTGCACCCAACCCTTACAACACGGAACAAAAGTTCCTTTACAACAAAAATAAATATGAAATGTATATGAAATACAAACTTCTTTCGGAGACTACGGTGTTCCTCTTCGTTCGACGACGTGTTCTCGAGGTCGATGAGGAGTCTACAACCTTGGTCTCTCTTGGAGAGGATCTCCCGAAACCGGCGGCGGCAATCCGAGCGGCGGCTTGGTTCGGAGTTGGCGGCTATGAAGGTGCGCTGCTGCAGTGATTTGAGATCCAAACTTCTTTGCGAAGCAAACTAGGTCTACCAACGGTCACTCTAGGATCGGTCGTCTCGATCGATTCGGACGGGGAAGATTTTCCCGGTCAACAAATCGAGAGACAAGAGATCTCTGGATAGACACGTGAGACGCAAGCTTTGCTAAGCTTCTGTCGCCGGAGATCGGGAAGGAGAACGATCGGCGGAGGCGACGTACTAGCCCGAGCGCGACGGCGGCGGCGGAGAAGAGAGATCGCGATTTTAGGGTTTCGTGCTCGGGTTCTTTCTCTTTTTCTTACTGTTCAAAATGCCCGAGTATAAATACTGTAGCTACCCCCAATAAGACCGTTTGTGGGACCCACAGAAATAATCCCCAAATCCCGGTCCAGATATTAAACAGCGGCAGAATCCGGTTCAGGGAATTAGCTGAGACAGAATCCGGTTCAGGAAATTAACTGAGAAAGCGCCAAGTCAAAATCGACGAGAATCGCAGACGATTCTCGACGAATCGGCGAGAATCACCAAGTGATTCTCGACGATTCGTCGAGAATCGTTTGTGATTCTCGTCGAATCACTTGTTGATTCTCAACGGATTTTACATGGTATTCATGGGCTGCTTGACCACAGGTTCGGCGAGAATTACAAGTGATTCTCGCCGAATCTTACTTGGCACCATTTTGAGATGGCCAGAAGGAGTCGGCGAGAATCACTGACGATTCTCGACGATTCGACGAGAATCGCCTAGTGATTCTCGCCGATTCGGCGAGAATCACTTGGTGATTCTCGTCGAATTTGCCTTGGACGATTTTTCGTCTTCCACCTAGGAGCTGCTCCTTGATCCTCCATGCTCCTTGTCTTCTCTTGCATATGAGCGGCCCTGTACTTGAAAGTAAGTGCACTCCAATAGAGAGAGTACACATAGGCCAACACACTGATCTGCTCAACGAGGGATTACGTCGTGCAGACCCGTGTATATTGACCTACTGCACCCTGACATTGGTGTGCACTTAGCGTGAAGAAACTGCAAGTACACCTTGAAAAAGTTTATCAAATACATAGTCTATTGACCTTAGCTTGTCCAGGGGCTTCTTCAAATCAGGTACATTGTGGATACAATACCCAACAGGTCAATCATCCTAATTAGTGAACTAGCCCAAATCCAACTAGGGATCCAACAGATTTAGGTCGACAAGGAAAATTTGGAGGTCATGGGCGCGATCATGGAGGTCATAGAGGTGGTGGACAAGGAGGCTATCAGGGAAATCTCATGAAAAGTGAGGAAGTGGTCGAAGAAGGTATTGTTGATATGGGTCATCCAAAGATGCAAGAGATTTTGGATGCATACCAACAACTAATGAAAAAGAAGCAGAAATGTATGATGGATGGCAGAACCACTCTCACTGCGTTTAAGCGTAATATTATCTCCTTTGCTTACTCTGCCGCAGGTTCTTGTGATACACGTACCCTTACATCTATGTCCATCACTAGATCAATAGAGTGGATAGTCGATTCAGGAGCCTATCGACATGTTACTGGGAATGCTGGGGAATTTCTTTCATATACACCCCTAGTATTCCAAGAACACATTCAAACTACTGATGGCACGACTTAACCTATTGTTAGTAAGGGTACCATTCAATGTATTGACACTTTGACTATGTACAATGTTTTACATGCCCCTTCCTTTCCCATAAATATTTTACCTATTAGTGTCATTATATATGTTGGGTATTGTATCCACAAGAACCCAGATTTGATGAAGTCACCCTTGAACTAAAATGAATTAAGTTGTATTTGATGTCTTGTTTGAGTTATGTGTTTGCAGGACTATATTGCCAAGTGTAGACCAATGTCAGTCTACAATGGGTCACCAAATACAGGACCATACAATGTAATCCCTCATTATGTGATCCATGATGTTGACTCATGTGTAGCCTCTCTATTGGGATACAGTTCATTTTCAAGCACTAGGAATTATTGGAGAAAGATATGTTGCTGACTTTATTGAAGAAGAGAAAATTATGTTGAAGAAAAATTTTCAAAGTCTTTCACACGAGTAGTGTCTTATATACTCGAGTTGAATATTTAGTTTACACTCGAGTAAGTCTATCTGTACTCGAGTAAGGGAATTAGCTCTCGAGTAGTCAAAATATAGCTCTCGATTAGCCAAGTCAATTATTCGAGTAGATCCTCTCTTATTCTCGAGTTAACAAAATTTCCTCTCTAAATATTTTCTAAGTCATTTACTCGAGTAGTCATATTAGTACTCGAGTAGATTGGTCTTTTGTCTCGAGTTACAGAAGACAGAATTTCGTGTTGTTTTACTTCACTTGAGTAGTCAAGATCATGTACTCGAGTAGTCCATCTAATACTCGAGTAGTTCAGGTTTAATACTCGAGTGATAAGCTTTTCATCCCTCAGAATTTTTTTAAGTCCATTACTCGAGTAGTAATATCCATGTACTCGAGTAGGTTATCTCCTCTCGAGTAGTCCAGTTCTAGTTCTCGAGTAACCCGTTTTCTTCTCTCAGAAATTATTTTAAGACTTTGAATCTAGTATTCCTTCTACCTCTCAAGTAGTTAATTTCTATTCTCTCGAGTAATGCTTCTTGTTCTCGAGTAGTTCAACTCCACGTCTCGAGTAACTATATTAGCACTCAAGTAAGTCTTTGTGTAGTCGAGTAGTTACTCATTATTTCTGGATTTTCTCCAAGTCTTCTACTCAAGTAGTTTCTTCTATTCTTTCAAGTAACCTTATTAAGTACTCGAGTAGGTAATTGTTCACTCGAGTAAAACAGTCACTCTTTTTAGAAAATTTGCTATGTCCAGATTTGACGAGAATTTCAAATGCTGTGACGTGATTGGTCCACGTGTATGTCATTAAGGCTAATTATGACCGTTAGGGAGATCTTATATAAGGTCTTGTCAAAACCGACAAACCCTAAGCGATGTGAAGAATTATTTTAAGAATTTCTGAATCCTATTCTCTATGTCTAAAAATGGAAGCCGCCGCCGCCGATCTTCTTCATGCAAGTCGCTAGGTTTTTTGATTCGAGAGAGTCAGATCAAGAAGATTCACAGATCGAGATTGTTGTTCATCTCCTCATCTTCTCTCGGATCTTGCGAAGTCAAAGAAATTTTCGGATCCAGTCCTTGCCGAGATTCTTCTTCAACTTTTCTGATAGAGCCGCAAAGATCAAAGAAGAAGATATAGGCCAAGATTTTCAAATCTGAGTTTTACTGTTTGTATTTTCATATACTTTGAATTTAATTCTTGTAGGAGATTTCTCTCCGAGTGTAGGAGTTTTTTTTGTCTCCGAGTTGTAGGATGTTTTATCTTCTGAGTGTAGATCTGTGGTGTTGATCGAGATTGTAGGAACTTTGTTCCGAGGCGTAGGATTGGTTTTCAATCCGAGATAGTGGAGTATCCGAGTCTAGTGCTTTGCTAGATCGGTGACGGAAAGTGGATGTACCCAAGGTTGGGAAACCACTACAAATCTTTTGTCGTCTGTGAATGCTTAGTAGATAATTGTGTCATAGATCTCATTTTTTTATTCCGCAAAAGACGCACAACTCACCTATTCACCCCCTCTAGGTGATTTAGGTAGACAACTGAACATTTTCAATTGGTATCAGAGCAAGGTTGATCAATAAAAGGTTAACACCTTGATTTGATCTGACTAGTTGTCTTTTGAGAATTTTCCAAGCATGGACAAGGCTAAAGATTTTGCCAAGCTTCCTTTGTGCACCAACAATAACTTTCCCATGTGGAAAGAAAGAATCAGATTTTTCATGGAAGCTGTGGATGCAAGGATCTTCATGATCGTTGAAGAAGGTCCTTATATTCCCTTGATCGTCTCCATAATAGATCCAACAAAGAAAGTTCCAAAGAAATTAATGGACCTAGAAAAAGATGAGATTGCACTTGTGTCTTTAGATAAGAAGGCCAAGAATATAATAGCAAGTGCAGTCTATGACTCCATGTTGCGGAACTTGATCCACTGCCAGTCTGCTAAGGAGATGAGGCAGTCCCTCGTCACCTTGATGGAAGGTACATAAAAAGATAGGGATGATAGAAGATCCCTTTTGAATCAGAAGTATAAAGCCTTCCGACAAGGACACAAGGATACCATTGCTGACACATTTGAGAACTTTTTCAAGATAGTCAATGGCCTAAGGGTCTATGGACGAGACTTCACAAATAGAGAACTAAACGATATGTTCTTGAGATCCCTAACCAAGGAATTGGATAATAAGGTTTGTGCCATCCAGGAATTGGGAAAGATAGCTGAGACAGACCCGCAGAATCTCTTCGGGAAGCTTACGTCATATGAGCTTCAACTCAACACAAGAAAGGCTGAAGAAGATAAGAACAGGTCTACATACAAGGAAAAGTATGTTGCTATAAAGGCAGACACCTCAATGAAGTCAAAGGCTGCCTCTCTTGCCACAGTACAAGAAGTGAGTGAAGAAGAAACCTCGGAGCCAAGTACCTCAGGCTCTGAGCTATCTGAAGGAGAGTTCTCTCTACTCTCACGACAGTTCAAGAAATTCTTGAACAAAAAGAAGCAATGTAAAGGCAAGGATTCCTCCTACAAAAGATCACAACATGATAGTGATCGACACAGAAAAGGCTCAAGCAGCCATGACAAGTATTCTTCGAAACCGAACAAACATATTTCTACTGTCATCATTTGTTACTGTTGTAATAAGCCAGGTCATATCATTGCTGACTGCCCCCACAATACGAAGGAGGGTGGAAAGAGAGAAGAAAAGACGTCCTCATACAATAAGAAGAGCATAGTGAAAAGCCTAATAGCCAAGAAGGGCAAAACTCTCAGTGACTCCGATTCATCTGAGTCGATTGGAGAAGAAGGAGCCTACTTTGGGCATATGGCTCAAACAAATGACGAATAAGATTCCCAGTTCACTTGAAAGGTAAACTCTCACACCACTCTTTTTGATTCTAATGTTTCTGAGCATGATCGTGAGGACAGCTCTTCTAACGATGAGTCTGAACTCATGGTCCAGTACAGGGAGATAATCATGGCTTACGACAAATGTCGACGAGTCGTGAAAACTCAAGCTAAATAGATAAAGTCTCTGAAAGCTGAAGAGAGCACTCTAAGAGAGGAAGTCGCTAAGACCGACTCGCTCAGAGAAAACTTCAATATGCCATTAAAGAATATAACAAGGCTCTCGAGCACCTAGACCTTAAGGAGAAAATCATAAAAGAACTCGAAGCACAACTTGAAGCCGAAAAGAAACATGTTGAAAGTTTCTCGAAGCCGAAGACTGTTCTTCCATTTGTTGCTGAATTCTCAGCTAAGGCCAAAGGTGTTGGGCTAGGCCATGTAGAAGCTCCTTGTAAATCTTCTAGGAGAAATAAAGCTCAAAGAAAGAATAAGGCTGCCAAGAAGGCTTTGGCCAAAGAGAAGGGGAAACCCCTCAAGATTAGACTTCCTTCAAGAAGGTCATCTTTCCTACAAACGAGTTGATCTTGACTCGTCCTATGATCACTTTACTAGGCCTTCTTATGTACAGCCTAAGTACTGCTACCAAGGATGGACTCGCCCCAGAAACTTTGGAGAGCATGTCTTTCAGGTACCTTATGAAGAAGTCATTCTTCAGAGCTATTGCCCTTTTAATCATGTTCATAACTTCAAAAAAACACCAAAGGTAAAGCCCGTTGTGGAAAAGCCATTGAAGGAGAAGAAATCATGTGATTGCCATCACCATGAAGCTTCTTCCTCCAAGAATGCTACACCTGCTAGACCACCATCTCAAAAGGTCAAGTAGGAGAATATAAGGCAAAGATACAACAGGTTCTACTGTTGGTGTTGCGGCAAGACTGGTCACTTTGACAATGACTGCTGGTTTAATTTCAGGAATTTTGCAACTCCTCATGTTAGCAATATGAGAAAGACCACTTATAATGCTAATACTCGTAGGGGGAGTATTCTAACATGAGACCATAAACCCAAACGTGTTTGGTTTCCTAAGGCAAACTGATTCATAATTGCAGGTATGTCCAAAGGCCACCAAAACGCATATCTGGTATTTCTACATTGGATGCTCTCGGCACATGACCGAGACAAGAAGCCTACTTCAGAACTATTCTCCAGTCGTGAAAGGGCCAAAGGTCATCTTTGGAGGTTCAGACCGAGGAATCACAAAATGCTATGGTATGATCACTAACGGTAGTGTATCCTTCTCAGATGTAGCTTATGTTGAAGTATTGAACACAATCTCATAAGCATAAGCAAACTCTGCGATAAAGGATACATAGTTGAATTTCATGCTGATAAGTGCTTGATAAGATCCGTTGACAATACGGAAACGATTCTATCCGACACTCGAAGCAGAAATATATTTTGTTTAAATTTCATCTGTATAGACTCTTCTACACCAGTGTGCTTTTTAGCAAAAGGTTGTGCATCTTTTGGTGACCAATTGATGAATTGTAAATATACCTATTTTTGTGTACATTAATTTAGATGTTTTCATTTATTTTTGTCGTTTTTACTTATTTTTATTCAATAAAATGCTCCTATTTTTGTAAATATTATACTAACTTATTTTATTTTATTTTTCAGGAAAAAATGAAAATCTGCCAAAAAATTGACATGTCACGCCCGTGACATATTGGTCACGCCCGTGACCAGGGCGTGACACGTCAAAAACCGTGAAATCAGCAAAATTTGAAGTGCAAAGCCTGACACGCCCGGGGTCACGCCCGTGGCACCCGAGTCACGCCCGTGACCCAAGCCCGTGACACTCCACCTCGACGATTTCATCTCGACATTCGTCGAGTGTCGACACCAGCCGACACGCCCAGAGTCACGCCCGTGACCTGGGGCGTGACCTTTCCAGCTAGCTCGACAAGACCTGCCCGAAGACTTTCGGCGCGCACCGCGCCCAGATCCACCTGCCTGTCACGCCCCCTGTCACGCCCGTGACCAAGGGCGTGACCACTGCGAGACCGCCACGTGTCCAGCCCGAAGTCAACTTTCCCGTCAAATCGCCGGCCGCCTTCCAAATAGTACTGTCACGCCCCTTGTCACGCCCGTGACCAAGGGCGTGACCCATGTAAATTTTTTCTATAAATTCAGAGGGTCTCCTTTGAATTCCTGTTCCCCTTTTGGGTTTCCATTTTGTAAGGGGAGGTGCTGCGTAGATGGATTTCCAACCTATGGAATGGGGTTTTTCTCTTCTCTCTCTCTTTTATTTTTGTACTAGTCTTGTAATAGTTTTTTTTTGCCATAATAAAAATGTAGTTTTCTTTCTCATTTCTATGTTTTGGACTTCATCTATGCGCCCACCCTTTGCAATCTTATTTATTCCTGTTTTAACTTCTATTTTCTTCTTTTGTAATGGGTGTGTGTGTGTATGAGTATAACTTCTTATTTTATGTTCTTAAGTTTTGTTAACTTAGAATTTTTATAGCTTTTTATTTCATTGTTATAAACCCGTAAAAACGTTTTTCAAAGTGTTTTCCTTTCTTTAACTTAGCTTTTTATTTCGTAAAACTTTTTCGTTCTTTTCGCTTTATTTTCACTTTTTAATCGTTTTTACGGAGTTATAGGAATGATTATATAGTTGTTTTAATTTTTCGCGGCACTTAGTTTTTCGCAAAATCTTTTTCCTTATTTAATTTTTTCGTTCTCTTTTTATGCATTTCTACGCATTCTAGCGGTAGAAATGTATTCGTTTTTATTTTTCGAGCACTTTCATTTTGCATTTATTTGCAAAAACTTTCTTCCGGTTAATTTTTTATTTCAGCTTTTTATGCATTTCTACCGCATTCTAGCGGTAGAAATGCAGTTGTTTTAATTCTTCGGTAACTTAGTTTTTCTTAATTTTTTCGCTCATGTGTGTGTGCGCATTTATTTCCGCCTACTCGTTAAGAGATAAATGGCGCTTTGCTTTATTTACTTTCTGTAGAGTGCGTGAGTTTGTAGTTTCCTTTTTTCCGCCTACTCACTTGAGTTTAATGGCTGGATTTTATTTCAGTAGAGTGTGTGTGTTTACTTTATGTCGAGAGAGAGTGTGTGTGCGTTGCATTTATTTTGTCCTACTCGTTTGAGTAGGACCCGTATTTATTTTCTCCTACTCATTTGAGTAGGACTTGCGTGTGTGCGTTTTACTGCTTTCATTTCTCCCGCCCACGCAGTTGCGCCGGGACTCGCAATTTACAGCTTTCTTCAGTCCTACTCGTTTGGGTAGGACTTGCAATTTTCAGCTTTCATTTACCGCTTTCATTTACTGCTTTCATTTTCAGCTTTCTTTACTGCTTTATTTTTGCTTTTCTCGCAAGCCGTCCCCATTCCGATGAGTGGCTAACAGTTCTTAGCCCTCGGCATCGAAGAGCATTGGGACAGATAAAATAGCTTAAAATAACTAAAGGTCTAATCTTTCTAATTAATTAATAGCACTTAAGGTTTGCCCGGGTTAACGACGCGTAGGACCACATATCGATGTGTGGGCCCTATTTCCGTTTTCCATACGCTCGCCGAGAGGCCGTGCGTATGGACAGATCACCCCTTGGCAAAGAGAGTTCCGCACTAACCCTCGAGAGAGGAGGCGCGCCAACTCTACCGGATTGGGTTCCCCACCCAATAGCGGGGTTCTTAGCGTAATGCGGGCGTTAAGAGGAATCCTTCGTCGGACGAGAGCCCGGTCGAATAGTCTTAGCGTTCAGGTGAGCGATAGCCCTATAGCTAGGTGAGCTCATTTTAGTGGAACCTCCACGGCCAAGTCTCCGCCTTAATTAATTAGAAATTTAGGAGCTCTTTTATTTAAAGTCTATTTTTAGTTCAATGTTTTTTCGGTGCCATCGAGCTAAGCTCTTCATCGGCACCACCTTCTTCTTTCTTTTTATGCTTTCATTTTCTTTCTGTCATTTTCTGCATTTTATTATATATAAATACCCGACAGATAATTATCGGTAAAATAATAGCCCCCTCCAGGGAAGAGTAGAAATAATCGAACCGGACCCGAGAACAATACGACCTCGATATTCCACCCGGAATATCCTGTACTACTCACGATAGGTGCACTTGCCTCCTTTCGTTAAAACTCGATTTCTAAACCTTTTTTATATCCAAAATAAATAAATAAATACGCGCGACCCGTTTTCCTAAATAAAATCACTTCGCCTTTTTCTCAAATAAAACCGCCGGGTCGCCGCGTGACCGTAAATAATTTTGGAGTTTTAATGCATCAAGTTTTTGGCGCCGTTGCCGGGGAATTTTAGGTTCGTTATTTTAAACCCTGAAAATCTATTAATTTTACCTATATTTATATATATATATATAAATATGGCCAATATAATAATAATAATAATAACTAAAATATATATATTTACAAATTTATAAAACCAAAAAAAATTGAAAAACTCAAAACAAAAAAAAAAAAAAAAAATCTGAAAACCCTTAAAAATTAAAAATTTGAAAAAACCATAAAACTAAAAAAAACTAAAAAAAAAAAACAAACAAAAAAAAAACTCTAAAAAATCCAAAAAAATGAAAAAAAAAAACTTAACAAAAATTATTTTTATTTTCATTCTTGTTTTTGAAAAAGAAAAAAAAAAACAAAACAAAAAAAAAAACAAAACAAAAAAACTAAAAAATGAAAAACTAAAAAAAATATACTTTAATTTAACTTATTATATTTTATTTTATTTTGATTCGGCGCGGTCCTCACTCTTATGCGCGCTAGGGGATCACATTTTTATCACGTAGTGGTCGCTAAGGCCTTAGCTACCTCCGACTCCCCCACGCACATCCCCCCTACCGCCCGCACTCTTTAGGCCGAGTTTATCCTTTTTTTGTTTTTTCTGTATCTTTTGTTTTTTCTCTAAATAATGCAGGGTTTTGACCTGCGCCTCCCGGACTCGTCTTAGGGAAGCGTTCTACCTCTCTGTTTTGTTTTTTTTGTACTTCTTTTAATTTGTATATTATCTGTTCCGCATACTTAGATTGCAACATTGGGGACAATGTTGAGTTTAAGTATGGGGGTGTTTTCCTATTCTGCATTTTTTTTATTTCTATACTCATCAAAACTACAAAAAAAAAAATTTGCAAAACTTAAAATCTAAAAAATTTTTTTTTTTTGTTTTAAAAAATCATAAACTTCCAACAAAAAAAAAAAAAAAATCATAAAACTCAAAAAAAGTTTCAAAAATCTTTTTACTTCGTAAATATTTTTGTACAAAAATAAATTCTCTTTTCCCCCCATCTCCTTTTTTGTAAAAACTTGCGTCTTGCCTGCCCGCGACGTTCGACTCATCGAACCAACCATTCAAATAAGAGTCTGTTCGCGGGCCGCAATCGAGTTTTTACTTTGCTTTTTTGTAAAAAATCTCTCTTTCCCCCTATCTTCTTTGTAAATAACTCTTCTTTCTCTCCTCATTCTTGTAAATTACTTATCTACAAAAAACTAAAAATCAAAAAAATTAGAAAAACCCAAAAACCCTAAAAAGATAAAAAATCTAAAAAATCCTAAAAGATAATAATTAAACACAAAAAAATGATAAAACTCTAAATTCCAAAAAATGTTTTGTTAAATTATGTAACAAAATAATTCGAATAATATCATATATTAACTCTTTTTGCTTCCAAAATCTAGTTTCGAGTTAATTTATATGCGAATTTTAGTTATTCTTTGCTTACTATTCGTTTATTAATTAAGTTCGATAGATTTAAGTGTCTGGGGTTAAGTCTTAAAGAATTTTTTATGTCTTATCCTTATAATAGGGAACTTGTTTTTCACCACCACTTTTAATTTTATAAATAGAAGCTCGTTTTTATGTTAGAAAATAACTTCTATGGATTTCAATTATTTCTACTTCATGCTTTTTAGAAATATCGGAACGTTCATTTAAAAAGGTTGCTCTCAAAACTTTTTTATTAAAATCTAGTTTTCTTTTTGAAAAAATAAACCCACTTCCATTTTTTTTCATGTCTTACTTTGACATGATTTCCCCTATCCCTTAAAAGATCCTATGTCAATGGGAATAAGATTCGTTCCGTAAACATAGGCACCCATAATTTAAAAAGATTATATATGGAGTAAGAGGATAAAATTCATTACTCCTACAAATATACATTGGGTTAATTTTATTTATTATGAAGGAAGAAAAAAAATTTATTATGAGTTAGGAAAATAAGATTTCGTTTTCCTAACTATCCAAAAGAAAAAAAATTGGAGGTTCGAGAAAAATTACCTCACCTCAATATCCAAGCCTTCTTCATAAACCACCAAACCACTTAGCCTATTTCATGATTCTAGACTTAATTTAAAATTTTTTGAGAGCATAATTTTTAAATTGCATTATTTCCTTTTAACTTCTTTAAGCTAAAGTTTTTTGTATAAATCCAATCCATCTTTGTTAAACTAACAAAAAAGTTTTGCTTTCTATTTTATTTCTTCTAGAAGTCTTTTTGAAAACTCTTCCTCTATTCATAACATTTCATAAATTAGGATTTAATTCTTTAACCCGGATGTTTATTTGATCTTCCTTTTAATTAAGTCAAGCGGTAGCTAAACTTAGCATTTCTTTTATTCCTTATAAGTTCATCTCCAACTTTTGCTCTGCAATAGCACAAGCTTAAGTATGGGGTATTTGATGAATTGTAAATATACCTATTTTTGTGTACATTAATTTAGATGTTTTCATTTATTTTTGTCGTTTTTACTTATTTTTATTCAATAAAATGCTCCTATTTTTGTAAATATTATACTAACTTATTTTATTTATTTTTCAGGAAAAAATGAAAATCTGCCAAAAAATTGACATGTCACGCCCGTGACATATTGGTCACGCCCGTGACCAGGGCGTGACACGTCAAAAACCGTGAAATCAGCAAAATTTGAAGTGCAAAGCCTGACACGCCCGGGGTCACGCCCGTGGCACCAGAGTCACGCCCGTGACCCAAGCCCGTGACACTCCACTCGACGATTTCATCTCGACATTCGTCGAGTGTCGACACCAGCCGACACGCCCAGAGTCACGCCCGTGACCTGGGGCGTGACCTTTCCAGCTAGCTCGACAAGACCTGCCCGAAGACTTTCGGCGCGCACCGCGCCCAGATCCACCTGCCTGTCACGCCCCTGTCACGCCCGTGGACCAAGGGCGTGACCACTGCGAGACCGCCACGTGTCCAGCCCGAAGTCAACTTTCCCGTCAAATCGCCGGCCGCCTTCCAAATAGTACTGTCACGCCCCCTGTCACGCCCGTGACCAAGGGCGTGACCCATGTAAATTTTTTCTATAAAATTCAGAGGGTCTCCTTTGAATTCCTGTTCCCCTTTGGGTTCCATTTTGTAAGGGGAGGTGCTGCGTAGATGGATTTCCAACCTATGGAATGGAGTTTTCTCTTTCTCTCTCTCTTTTATTTTTGTACTAGTCTTGTAATAGTTTTTTTTTTGCCATAATAAAAATGTAGTTTTCTTTCTCATTTCTATGTTTTGGACTTCATCTATGCGCCCACCCTTGCAATCTTATTTATTCTTGTTTTAACTTCTATTTTCTTCTTTTGTAATGGGTGTGTGTGTGTATGAGTATAACTTCTTATTTTATGTTCTTAAGTTTTGTTAACTTAGAATTTTTATAGCTTTTTATTTCATTGTTATAAACCCGTAAAACGTTTTCAAAGTGTTTTTCCTTTCTTTAACTTAGCTTTTTATTTCGTAAAACTTTTTCGTTCTTTTCGCTTTATTTTCACTTTTTAATCGTTTTTACGGAGTTATAGGAATGATTATATAGTTGTTTTAATTTTTCGCGCACTTAGTTTTTCGCAAAATCTTTTTCCTTATTATTTTTTCGTTCTCTTTTTATGCATTTCTACCGCATTCTAGCGGTAGAAATGTATTCGTTTTTATTTTTCGAGCACTTTCATTTTGCATTTATTTGCAAAAACTTTCTTTCCGGTTAATTTTTATTTCAGCTTTTTATGCATTTCTACCGCATTCTAGCGGTAGAATGCAGTTGTTTTAATTCTTCGGTAACTTAGTTTTTCTTAATTTTTTCGCTCATGTGTGTGTGCGCATTTATTTCCGCCTACTCGTTAAGAGATAAATGGCGCTTTGCTTTATTTTACTTCTGTAGAGTGCGTGATGAGTTATAAATATACCTAATTTTATGTACATTACTTAAGTCGTTTTATTTAATTTTTGTCATTTCTACTTGTTTTTATTCAATAAAATGCTCCTATTTTGTAAATATTACACTAACTTGCTTTATTTTATTTGTCAGAAAAAAGTCCAAAAATCTGCAAAAATGACATGTCACGCCGTGACATATTGGTCACGCCCGTGACCAGGGCGTGACAGCTCAAAAACCCGAAAAGAGGCCAATTTTGAAGAGGAAAGCCTGACACGCCCGTTGTTCCATAATCCGACACGCCGTGTCAATCCGACACGGGGCGTGACCAAGCCGTGTCATCCCGCTCGACGATTTCAGCTCAACGTTCGTCGAACCCAAGAGGGCCACGCCGTGTCTGATGTGCGACACGCCCGTGGCAGCCCGACACGCCCCGTGCCAGCCAGGTCAATGTTTCGCGCTCAACGTTCGTCGAACCCAAGAGGAACACGCCCGTGTCCGATGTGCGCCACGCCCGTGTCCGTCCGACAAACTGCCGCCGGCGAATCCCGAAGTCAACATCGCCTTAAAGCGCCGAATGACACGCCCACCGTCACGCCCGTGACCTGGGCGTGACCGCCGCGTTTTCGGCCGGAAAGTCAAATCGCCGTCAAATCCGTCAGGTCGCCGAAATCCCGCGGTAAATAGTGCTGACACGCCCCCCGACACGCCCGTGTCGGAGGGCGTGTACTTGGAAATTTTTGCCTATAAAAAGGCAGCTGCTGTATGAGTTAAGGGTTCCCAAATCCGAACCATTTTGATGTATTAGGGCTGCTGTTGGAGTTGCTTTAGTGCTATGTAAGGATCCCCCTCCCTCTCCTTTTTAAGTTTGTATGTTTGAAACTCTTGTAATCACCTTTCTTTTATAATAAAATCGTTATTATTTCATCTTACATGCTTTGAAATTTCTCCAAATAGCCTCCTTTTCATCAATCTTATATACTTTCATTGTTATTTTCATAATGCGTGTGTGTGTGTATGAGCTTAAAATTGCAAAAATTATGTTTTAAAACGCAAATGTTCATGTTCTATTTTCAATTATAACAAAATTCATAGCCGTTATTATGGCCGTTTTCATTCCCAAAACTCTTAAATTTGGTTAGACTTAGGATTTTCATACTTCAAAATGCGCTTTTATGAACTTGTAAAACATTAAAAAAGGGTAGTTTTCATTCCTCTTAACTTAGCTTTTACTTTGTCTTAACTATAAAACTACTGCTTCTTTTTAGCTTACTCCCTCTTTTTAAACATTTTACAAGGCTATAGTAATGTATAAATTGTTATTTTTATTTTTCATCAACTTTCATTTTAAGTAGTTACAAAAAAATATTTTCGCTCGAACAATTTTTATTTTCACTTTTTTTGCATTTTCTATCAAAATCTAACGGTAAAAATGTAACCGTTTTAATTTTCGGCACTTGCCTTCTCACTTTATTTGAAAACTTTTTGCTCAAACAATTCTTATTTTGCCTTTTTATGCATTTCTACTGCATTCCAGCGGTAGAAATGCAGTCATTTTAATTTTTCGATAACTTTGATTTTTGCAATTATTTTAGCACGAGTGTGTGCGTGTATGAGATATTTTTCAGCTCCTAAGTTAAATTATGCAAGTGTGTGTGTGTGTGTTTATTTATGTCGAGTGCGTGAGTAGTTTATTCAAGTAAGTGCGTGTGTGTTTTTATTTTTCCGCCTACTCATTTGAGTTAATTGGCTGGATTCTATTCAAGTAGAGTGCGTGTGTTGTTTTTATTTTTCCGCCTACTCATTTGAGTTAATTGCTGGATTCTATTCAAGTAGAGTGCGTGTGTTGTTTTTTATTTTTCCGCCTACTCATTTGAGTTAAATGGCCGGTCTGTATTTTCAGTCCTACTCGTTTGAGTAGGACTTGTGATTTTCAATCTTTATTTTTGTTTTTCCGCCTACTCACTTGAGTTAAATGGCTGGATTTGATTTCCGCCTACTCGCTAGGGTTTAATGTCGGACTTTATTTTAATGTAAATATTTAAGAAAGCCCTGTAATCGCATTTATTTTCTCCTGCTCGTTTGAGTAGGACTCGCTTTCATTTCAGTCCTACTCGTTTGAGTAGGACTTGCAGTTTTCAGCTTTATTTTCCGCCCCCACTCGTTTGAGTGGGACTTGCAAAGTTTCATTTATGCACTTTTCAGCTTTCATTTCCCGCCCCCACTCGTTTGAGTGGGACCTGCAAATGTCATTATTCAATTTTCTCTTATGTGTAAATTAGTTTTATTTCTTCCTTTTATATGTTTGAATGAGTGCGGGTGTGTTTATTTGTAATAACTTTTCTAAAATTAGGTATTTTGCTTTTCTTCTTATTTTCTTTATAACCTTTCAGCGAATAGTTTTAGGACGCTCGCACAACCAATCATATAAGCTATCCCCATTCCGATGAGTGGCTAATTGCTTTTAGCCCTCGGTATCGAAGAGCTTTGGGATCTAAAATGTTTTAAATACCAAATGTCTAATTTTTCAATTTAATTAAAAACTTAAGGTTTACCCCGGGTTAACGACGCGTAGACCCACATATCGATGTGTGGGCTCTATTTCCGTTATCCATACGCTAGCTAGCCGAGAGGCCGTGCATATGGACAGATCACCCCTGGGTAGATAGAGTTCCGCACTAACCCTCGAGAGAGGAGGCGCGCTAACTCCACCGGATTGGGTTCCCCACCCAATAGCGGGGTTCTTAGCATACTGCGGGCATTAAGGGGAATCCTTCGTCGGACGAGAGCCCGGTCGAATAGCCTTAATGTCTAGGTGAGCGATATTCCTAGAGATAGGTGAGCTCATTATTTTGAACCTCCACGGCCAAGTTTCCGCATTAATTAAATTGAAACTTTAGATATCTAGTTATTCAAATCTATTTTTAATCCTAACGCAATTCGATACCGGGAGTTATCTCTTCATCGACTACTTTCTTAAAATCTATTTTCGTTCTTATTTTACTTAAAACCCTCAACTTCTATTCGGTAAAATAATAGTGTTTTCGGAGGAGTAGGGGTAATCAACCCGTTCCCGGGAATAATACGACCTCGGTATTCTCCCGAATATCGAGTACTACTTGCGATAGGTGCACTTGCCTCATCTAGCAAGCCCGCGGCGATCGACTCACCGAACCAACCACAGTACGAGTCTGTTCGCGGGCCAATCAAGTTTTTGGCGCCGTTGCGGGACTTTCTCTTCGAGTTGTTATTCGAATCCGAACTCTATTACTTTTACTTTTATTTCTAAAAACTAAAAAAAAAAAAACTTAAAAAACTTTTCTTCAAATCCGAAAAAAAAAAGAATTAATTTTTCTACTTTTCATTCGGGTGTATGACCCGTGACAGCCTTCGGAGTCCGAAAATTGGATTTCGATCCTGAGATCGAACGCTCTCTTGCGCGTATTCGGTCTCAACGCCGAAATCCCTCTTTGGATCCCGCAGAATCCATCGGAGAACCCTCTGCCGTTCCTATGGCCGACCCCAATCCGAACGCGGCCTCGAGCGTACAATGTCATATTACGCCGGCCAAATTTGGACGATACTGGTCCAGTATTGTCCGCCCGACGGTGGCGAACAATAATTTTGAGATCAAATCGAGCGTTATCCAAATGATCCAAAACGCCGTGCAGTTCGATGGACAGCCGGATGAGGACCCGAACGTTCATTTGTCTAGTTTTTTGGAGATTTGCGACACTTTTAAGATTAATGGCGTCACTGATGACGCCATTCGTTTGCGCCTTTTTCCATTCTCCCTCAGATCCAAAGCTAAGGCGTGGTTGAATTCCCTCCCACGAGGATGTATCACCACCTGGGCCGAGCTTGCGGAGCGGTTCTTAACGAAGTATTTTCCGCCGCCAAAACTGCAAATTACGGGCGGACATTTCTTCGTTCATGCAGAATGATTCTGAGTCTCTTTTTGAGACTTGGGAGCGCTTTAAGGAATTCCTTCGCAAGTGTCCGCACCACGCGCTGCCTGCGTGGTTGCAGGTCCAAATCTTCTACAATGGGCTTAATTATCAGAACGCGTCAAATGATTGACGCGGCTGCCGGGGGTACCTTGAATAATAAGACCCCCGAGGCTGCCCAAGCTCTTATTGAAGAGATGGCTATGAACGCCTACCAATGGAACGTCCCTCGGGGACGTCCCAAGCAGGCGGCCGGCCTCTTCGAAGTGGATGCCACTGCCCACTTAGCCCTTCAAGTTGAAAGGCTGACAAAGCAGGTGGCGGAGATGTCTGTTGCCTCCACCACTCCTCCTTGGGCGATTCCCCCTAATGCCGGCGTAGCAAATGAATTCGTAGACTACGTGGGAAATGCTGGGCGACCTTCCTTCAACCCAATAACAACCTTATAGCAATAACTATAATCCGGGTTGGAGGAACCACCCCAACTTCTCATGGAGCAATCCGAATAATGCGCAGCGCCCCCCCAATTCTTTCGCGCCTGGATTTCTGCCGCCTCCCCCTCTTCCAAAACCCTCCCCGATGGAGGATAATTTTTCTAAATATATAGCTTCCAACGAGTCAAATATCCGGAACATCACCGGATCGCTAAAAACTTAGAACTCCAGTTGGACAGCTAGCGCGAATGATGTCCGAGCGCGCGCTCGGGGCACTGCCGGGAAACACGGAGCCCAATCCGCGGGAAATATCAACGCTATAACCCTCCGTAGCGGAAAGGAGGTGATCGATCCAAAACGGACCGATCCTCAGGGTTCCTAAACTGCGCCTTTCCCACCTCCTATCAGGGAAGCTTCTACCCCCACACCCATTTCTTTCTTTGTATATATCTCTTACCTGTTTTGTTCCGCATACTTACGTTACAACATTGGGGACAATGTTGGACTTAAGTATGGGGGTGTTTTCTCGCTTTCTTTTTCATATTTCTATTTTCTGCACTGTCTTTATATTTTTCTGCACTTTAAACAAAAAAATATATAAAAAAAAAAAACTATAAAAATAACAAAAACTTCAAAAAAAAAAAATTTTTTGAAAATGAAAACAAAATCCCAAAACCTAAATTATTTATTTTTCTGTCTTTAAAATGTTTTTTGTTTTATGTCTTTTTAAAGCAAAAATCCCAAAAAACACAAAAAAAATTATAAAACAAAAACTTCAAAAAACAAAAAAACAAAAAAAAAAAAAAATTCATAAAACCAAAATTCCAAAAACATGTTTAGTTTCATTTTGTAAAAAAATCTGTGTAAATATTTTTGTAAATAATCTTCTCTCTCCCCATTCCTTTTCTCTCTCATACCATCTCTTTTTCTCCCACTTTCCGCAAAACCTTAAAAATCTAAAAAGATAATAAGTTCACTAATCACAAAAAAAAATTATAAAAAAAAAAAAAAAACTCTAAAACAACAAAAAAAATATTTTGAAACAAATAAATCAAATATACCATCCTTAATTTTCTTGCTATCCAAAATTTTGCTTTGAATTTATTTATATGTGAATTTTATTAATTCTTTGTTTGGTTATTCGTTTGTTAATTATTGATTGAAAAATTTAATATTCGGGGTTAAGTTTTAAAGAATTCATTATGCCTTGTTAAAAATAGCGAACTCGTTTTAGGCACTACTTCTAATTTTTCATTAATAGGAGCACGTGTATTATGTTAGAAAATAACGATTATAGGATTCAATTATGTTTACTTTAGCTTTCTGAAAACTTGGAACTTACAATTTATTAAGGTTGCTCTCAAATTGTTTTTTAATAAAAAAATCTAGTTTTCTTTTCTCACCGTCCTTATCATGACTGACTTGGCATGATAAAATTGTTATCCTTAAAAGATCCTATGTCAATGGGAATAAGATTTCGTTCCGTAAACATAGGCACCCAATAGATTAAAAGATTATATGCTATGGAGTAAGAGGATAAAATTCATTACTCCTACACATATACATTGGGTTAACATTTATTTTGAAGTTGAAAAAAAAAAATCGATATTAGGAAAATAAGATTTCGTTTTCCTAATAATCCAAAAAAAAAAAAACATGGAGGTTCGAGAAAAAATTACCTCGCCTCAAACATCAAAACCTCTTCATTAACCAACATCATAGCCAATTTCATGATTCTAGATTTAATCAAAAATCGTTTTGAGAGCATAATTTGTAAATTGCATTATTTCCAGTAAAACTCCTATAGGCTAAAAGTTCATATAATTCCAAACTATTCTTGTTAATCTAACCTTTACAATTATTGCTTTCTATTGATTATATCAAGAAGTCTTTTGGCCGAAACTTTTGCGCTATTTAAATCATCTTCATAATTTTAGGACTTAACTCTTACGCCCCGTTTATTTATTTAGATCTCTCTTATAATTGATTAAGCGGTAGCTAAACTTAGAGTTTTTTTATTCCTTATAAGTTCATATCAAACTTTTGCTCTGGAATAGCAAAAGCTTAAGTATGGGGTATTTGATGAGTTATAAATATACCTAATTTATGTACATTACTTAAGTCGTTTTATATTAATTTTTGTCATTTCTACTTGTTTTTATTCAATAAAATGCTCCTATTTTTGTAAATATTACACTAACTTGCTTTATTTTATTTGTCAGGAAAAAAAGCCAAAAATCTGCAAAAATGACATGTCACGCCGTGACATATTGGTCACGCCCGTGACCAGGGCGTGACAGCTCAAAAACCCGAAAAGAGGCCAATTTTGAAGAGGAAAGCCTGACACGCCCGTGTTCCATAATCCGACACGCCCGTGTCAATCCGACACGGGCGTGACCAAGCCGTGTCCATCCCGCTCGACGATTTCAGCTCAACGTTCGTCGAACCCAAGAGGGCCACGCCGTGTCTGATGTGCGACACGCCCGTGGCAGCCCGACACGCCCCGTGCCAGCCAGGTCAATGTTTCGCGCTCAACGTTCGTCGAACCCAAGAGGAACACGCCCGTGTCCGATGTGCGCCACGCCCGTGTCCGTCCGACAAACTGCCGCCGGCGAATCCCGAAGTCAACATCGCCTTAAAGCGCCGAATGACACGCCCACCGTCACGCCCGTGACCTGGGGCGTGACCGCCGCGTTTTCGGCCGGAAAGTCAAATCGCCGTCAAATCCGTCAGGTCGCCGAAATCCCGCGGTAAATAGTGCTGACACGCCCCCCGACACGCCCGTGTCGGAGGGCGTGTACTTGGAAATTTTTGCCTATAAAAAGGCAGCTGCTGTATGAGTTAAGGGTTCCCAAAATCCGAACCATTTTGATGTATTAGGGCTGCTGTTGGAGTTGCTTTAGTGCTATGTAAGGATCCCCCTCCCTCTCCTTTTTAAGTTTGTATGTTTGAACTCTTGTAATCACCTTTCTTTTATAATAAAATCGTTATTATTTCATCTTACATGCTTTGAAATTTCTCCAAATAGCCTCCTTTTCATCAATCTTATATACTTTCATTGTTATTTTCATAATGCGTGTGTGTGTGTATGAGCTTAAAATTGCAAAAATTATGTTTTAAAACGCAAATGTTCATGTTCTATTTTCAATTATAACAAAATTCATAGCGTTATTATGGCCGTTTTCATTCCAAAACTCTTTAAATTTGGTTAGACTTAGGATTTTCATACTTCAAAATGCGCTTTTATGAACTTGTAAACATTAAAAAAGGGTAGTTTTCATTCCTCTTAACTTAGCTTTTACTTTGTCTTAACTATAAAACTACTGCTTCTTTTTAGCTTACTCCCTCTTTTTAAACCATTTTACAAGGCTATAGTAATGTATAAATTGTTATTTTTATTTTTCATCAACTTTCATTTTAAGTAGTACAAAAAAAATATTTTCGCTCGAACAATTTTTATTTCACTTTTTTTGCATTTCTATCAAAATCTAACGGTAAAATGTAACCGTTTTAATTTTTCGGGCACTTGCCTTTCTCACTTATTTGAAAACTTTTTGCTCAAACATTCTTATTTTGCCTTTTTATGCATTTCTACTGCATTCCAGCGGTAGAAATGCAGTCATTTTAATTTTTCGATAACTTTGATTTTTGCAATTATTTTAGCACGAGTGTGTGCGTGTATGAGATATTTTTCAGCTCCTAAGTTAAATTATGCAAGTGTGTGTGTGTGTGTTTATTTATGTCGAGTGCGTGAGTAGTTCTATTCAAGTAGAGTGCGTGTGTTGTTTTTATTTTTCCGCCTACTCATTTGAGTTAATTGGCTGGATTCTATTCAAGTAGAGTGCGTGTGTTGTTTTTTATTTTTCCGCCTACTCATTTGAGTTAATTGGCTGGATTCTATTCAAGTAGAGTGCGTGTGTTGTTTTTATTTTTCCGCCTACTCATTTGAGTTAAATGGCCGGTCTGTATTTTCAGTCCTACTCGTTTGAGTAGACTTGTGATTTTCAATCTTTATTTTTGTTTTTCCGCCTACTCACTTGAGTTAAATGGCTGGATTTGATTTTCCGCCTACTCGCTAGGAGTTTAATGGTCGGACTTTATTTAATGTAAATATTTAAGAAAGCCCTGTAATCGCATTTATTTTCTCCTGCTCGTTTGAGTAGGACTCGCTTTCATTTCAGTCCTACTCGTTTGAGTAGGACTTGCAATTTTCAGCTTTAATTTTCCGCCCCCACTCGTTTGAGTGGGACTTGCAAAGTTCATTTATGCACTTTTCAGCTTTCATTTCCCGCCCCCACTCGTTTGAGTGGGACCTGCAAATGTCAATTATTCAATTTTCTCTTATGTTAAATTAGTTTTATTTCTTCCTTTATATGTTTGAATGAGTGCGGGTGTGTTATTTGTAATAACTTTTCTAAAATTAGGTTATTTTGCTTTTCTTCTTATTTTCTTTATAACCTTTCAGCGAATAGTTAGGACGCTCGCACAAACCAATCATATAAGCTATCCCCATTCCGATGAGTGGCTAATTGCTTTTAGCCCTCGGTATCGAAGAGCTTTGGGATCTAAAATGTTTTAAATAACCAAATGTCTAATTTTTCAATTTAATTAAAAACTTAAGGTTTACCCCGGGTTAACGACGCGTAGACCCACATATCGATGTGTGGGCTCTATTTCCGTTATCCATACGCTAGCTAGCCGAGAGGCCGTGCATATGGACAGATCACCCCTGGGTAGATAGAGTTCCGCACTAACCCTCGAGAGAGGAGGCGCGCTAACTCCACCGGATTGGGTTCCCCACCCAATAGCGGGGTTCTTAGCATACTGCGGGCATTAAGGGAATCCTTCGTCGACGAGAGCCCGGTCGAATAGCCTTAATGTCTAGGTGAGCGATATTCCTAGAGATAGGTGAGCTCATTATTTTGAACCTCCACGGCCAAGTTTCCGCATTAATTAAATTGAAACTTTAGATATCTAGTTATTCAAATCTATTTTTAATCCTAAACGCAATTCGATACCGGGAGTTATCTCTTCATCGACTACTTTCTTAAAATCTATTTTCGTTCTTATTTTACTTAAAACCCTCAACTTCTATTTCGGTAAAATAATAGTGTTTTCGGAGGAGTAGGGGTAATCAACCCGTTCCCGGGAATAATACGACCTCGGTATTCTCCCGAATATCGAGTACTACTTGCGATAGGTGCACTTGCCTCATCTAGCAAGCCCGCGGCGATCGACTCACCGAACCAACCACAGTACGAGTCTGTTCGCGGGCCAATCAGTGCGTGAGTTTGTAGTTTTTCCTTTTTCCGCCTACTCACTTGAGTTTAATGGCTGGATTTTATTTCAGTAGAGTGTGTGTGTTTACTTTATGTCGAGAGAGAGTGTGTGTGCGTTGCATTTATTTTGTCCTACTCGTTTGAGTAGGACCCGTATTTATTTCTCCTACTCATTTGAGTAGGACTTGCGTGTGTGCGTTTTACTGCTTTCATTTCTCCCGCCCACGCAGTTGCCCCGGGACTCGCAATTTACACTTTCTCAGTCCTACTCGTTTGGGTAGGACTTGCAATTTTCAGCTTTCATTTACCGCTTTCATTTACTGCTTTCATTTTCAGCTTTCTTTACTGCTTTATTTTTTGCTTTTCTCGCAAGCCGTCCCATTCCGATGAGTGGCTAACAGTTCTTAGCCCTCGGCATCGAAGAGCATTGGGGACAGATAAAATAGCTTAAAATAACTAAAGGTCTAATCTTTCTAATTAATTAATAGCACTTAAGGTTTGCCCGGGTTAACGACGCGTAGGACCACATATCGATGTGTGGGCCCTATTTCCGTTTTCCATACGCTCGCCGAGAGGCCGTGCGTATGGACAGATCACCCCTTGGCAAAGAGAGTTCCGCACTAACCCTCGAGAGAGGAGGCGCGCCAACTCTACCGGATTGGGTTCCCCACCCAATAGCGGGTTCTTAGCGTAATGCGGGCGTTAAGAGGAATCCTTCGTCGGACGAGAGCCCGGTCGAATAGTCTTAGCGTTCAGGTGAGCGATAGCCCTATAGCTAGGTGAGCTCATTTTAGTGGAACCTCCACGGCCAAGTCTCCGCCTTAATTAATTAGAAATTTAGGAGCTCTTTTTATTTAAAGTCTATTTTAGTTCAATTGTTTTTTCGGTGCCATCGAGCTAAGCTCTTCATCGGCACCACCTTCTTGCTTTCTTTTTATGCTTTCATTTTCTTTCTGTCATTTCTGCATTTTATTATATATAAATACCCGACAGATAATTATCGGTAAAATAATAGCCCCCTCCAGGGAAGAGTAGAAATAATCGAACCGGACCCGAGAACAATACGACCTCGATATTCCACCCGGAATATCCTGTACTACTCACGATAGGTGCACTTGCCTCCTTTCGTTAAAACTCGATTTCTAAACCTTTTTTATATCCAAAATAAATAAATAAATACGCGCGACCCGTTTTCCTAAAAAATCACTTCGCCTTTTCTCAAATAAAACCGCCGGGTCGCCGCGTGACCGTAAATAATTTTGGAGTTTTAATGCATCAAGTTTTTGGCGCCGTTGCCGGGGAATTTTAGGTTCGTTATTTTAAACCCTGAAAATCTATTAATTTTACCTATATTTATATATATATATATAAAATATGGCCAATATAATAATAATAATAAAAACTAAATATATATATTTACAAATTTATAAAACCAAAAAAATTGAAAAACTCAAAACAAAAAAAAAAAAAAAATCTGAAAACCTTAAAAATTAAAAATTTGAAAAAACCATAAAACTAAAAAAAACTAAAAAAAAAAAACAAACAAAAAAAAAACTCTAAAAAATCCAAAAAAATGAAAAAAAAAACTTAACAAAAATTATTTTTATTTTCATTCTTGTTTTGAAAAAGAAAAAAAAAACAAAACAAAAAAAAAAACAAAACAAAAAAACTAAAAAATGAAAAACTAAAAAAAATATACTTTAATTTAACTTATTATATTTTATTTTATTTTGATTCGGCGCGGTCCTCACTCTTATGCGCGCTAGGGATCACATTTTTATCACGTAGTGGTCGCTAAGGCCTTAGCTACCTCCGACTCCCCACGCACATCCCCCCTACCGCCCGCACTCTTTAGGCCGAGTTTATCCTTTTTTTGTTTTTTCTGTATCTTTTTGTTTTTTCTTCTAAATAATGCAGGGTTTTGACCTGCGCCTCCCGGACTCGTCTTAGGGAAGCTTCTACCCTCTCTGTTTTTGTTTTTTTTGTACTTCTTTTAATTTGTATATTATCTGTTCCGCATACTTAGATTGCAACATTGGGGACAATGTTGAGTTTAAGTATGGGGGTGTTTTCCTATTCTGCATTTTTTTTATTCTATACTCATCAAAACTACAAAAAAAAAAAATTTGCAAAACTTAAAATCTAAAAAATTTTTTTTTTTTGTTTTTAAAAAATCATAAAACTTCAACAAAAAAAAAAAAAAAATCATAAAACTCAAAAAAAGTTTTCAAAAAATCTTTTTACTTCGTAAATATTTTTTGTACAAAAATAAATTCTCTTTTCCCCCCATCTCCTTTTTTGTAAAAACTTGCGTCTTGCCTGCCCGCGACGTTCGACTCATCGAACCAACCATTCAAATAAGAGTCTGTTCCGGGCCGCAATCGAGTTTTTACTTTGCTTTTTTGTAAAAATCTCTCTTTCCCCCCTATCTTCTTTGTAAATAACTCTTCTTTCTCTCCTCATTCTTGTAAATTACTTATCTACAAAAAACTAAAATCAAAAAAATTAGAAAAAACCCAAAAACCCTAAAAAGATAAAAAATCTAAAAAATCCTAAAAAGATAATAATTAAAACACAAAAAAATGATAAAACTCTAAAAATTCCAAAAAATGTTTTGTTAAATTATGTAACAAAATAATTCGAATATATCATATCTTAACTCTTTTTGCTTTCCAAAAATCTAGTTTCGAGTTAATTTATATGCGAATTTTAGTTATTCTTTGCTTACTATTCGTTTATTAATTAAAGTTCGATAGATTTAAGTGTCTGGGGTTAAGTCTTAAAGAATTTTTTATGTCTTATCCTTATAATAGGGAACTTGTTTTTCACCACCACTTCTAATTTTATAAATAGAAGCTCGTTTTTTATGTTAGAAAATAACTTCTATGGATTTCAATTATTTCTACTTCATGCTTTTAGAAATATCGGAACGTTCATTTTAAAAAGGTTGCTCTCAAAACTTTTTATTAAAATCTAGTTTTCTTTTTGAAAAAATAAACCCACTTCCATTTTTTTTCATGTCTTACTTTGACATGATTTACCCCTATCCCTTAAAAGATCCTATGTCAATGGGAATAAGATTTCGTTCCGTAAACATAGGCACCCAATAATTTAAAAAGATTATATATGGAGTAAGAGGATAAAATTCATTACTCCTACAAATATACATTGGGTTAATTTTATTTATTATGAAGGAAGAAAAAAAATTTATTATGAGTTAGGAAAATAAGATTTCGTTTTCCTAACTATCCAAAAGAAAAAAAATTGGAGGTTCGAGAAAAAATTACCTCACCTCAATATCCAAGCCTTCTTCATAAACCACCAAAACCACTTAGCCTATTTCAATGATTCTAGACTTAATTTAAAATTTTTTTGAGAGCATAATTTTTAAATTGCATTATTTCCTTTTAACTTCTTTTAAGCTAAAGTTTTTTGTATAAATCCAATCCATCTTTGTTAAACTAACAAAAATAAGTTTTTGCTTTCTATTTTATTTCTTCTAGAAGTCTTTTTGAAACTCTCCTCTATTCATAACATTTCATAAATTAGGATTTAATTCTTTAACCCCGGATGTTTATTTTGATCTTCCTTTTAATTAAGTCAAGCGGTAGCTAAACTTAGCATTTCTTTATTCCTTATAAGTTCATCTCCAACTTTTGCTCTGGAATAGCAAAAGCTTAAGTATGGGGTATTTGATGAATTGTAAATATACCTATTTTTGTGTACATTAATTTAGATGTTTTCATTTATTTTTGTCGTTTTTACTTATTTTTATTCAATAAAATGCTCCTATTTTTGTAAATATTATACTAACTTATTTTATTTTATTTTTCAGGAAAAAATGAAAATCTGCCAAAAAATTGACATGTCACGCCCGTGACATATTGGTCACGCCCGTGACCAGGGCGTGACACGTCAAAACCGTGAAATCAGCAAAATTTGAAGTGCAAAGCCTGACACGCCCGGGGTCACGCCCGTGGCACCCGAGTCACGCCCGTGACCCAAGCCCGTGACACTCCACTCGACGATTTCATCTCGACATTCGTCGAGTGTCGACACCAGCCGACACGCCCAGAGTCACGCCCGTGACCTGGGGCGTGACCTTTCCAGCTAGCTCGACAAGACCTGCCCGAAGACTTTCGGCGCGCACCGCGCCCAGATCCACCTGCCTGTCACGCCCCCTGTCACGCCCGTGACCAAGGGCGTGACCACTGCGAGACCGCCACGTGTCCAGCCCGAAGTCAACTTTCCCGTCAAATCGCCGGCCGCCTTCCAAATAGTACTGTCACGCCCCCTGTCACGCCCGTGACCAAGGGCGTGACCCATGTAAATTTTTTCTATAAATTCAGAGGGTCTCCTTTGAATTCCTGTTCCCCTTTTGGGTTCCATTTTGTAAGGGGAGGTGCTGCGTAGATGGATTTCCAACCTATGGAATGGAGTTTTCTCTTTCTCTCTCTCTTTTATTTTTGTACTAGTCTTGTAATAGTTTTTTTTTTGCCATAATAAAAATGTAGTTTTCTTTCTCATTTCTATGTTTTGGACTTCATCTATGCGCCCACCCTTTGCAATCTTATTTATTCCTTGTTTTAACTTCTATTTTCTTCTTTGTAATGGGTGTGTGTGTATGAGTATAACTTCTTATTTTTATGTTCTTAAGTTTTGTTAACTTAGAATTTTATAGCTTTTTATTTCATTGTTATAAACCCGTAAAAACGTTTTCAAAGTGTTTTTCCTTTCTTTAACTTAGCTTTTATTTCGTAAAACTTTTTCGTTCTTTTCGCTTTATTTCACTTTTTAATCGTTTTTACGGAGTTATAGGAATGATTATATAGTTGTTTTAATTTTTCGCGCACTTAGTTTTTCGCAAAATCTTTTTCCTTATTTAATTTTTTCGTTCTCTTTTTATGCATTTCTACCGCATTCTAGCGGTAGAAATGTATTCGTTTTTATTTTTCGAGCACTTTCATTTTGCATTTATTTGCAAAAACTTTCTTTCCGGTTAATTTTTATTTCAGCTTTTTATGCATTTCTACCGCATTCTAGCGGTAGAAATGCAGTTGTTTTAATTCTTCGGTAACTTAGTTTTTCTTAATTTTTTCGCTCATGTGTGTGTGCGCATTTATTTCCGCCTACTCGTTAAGAGATAAATGGCGCTTTGCTTTATTTTACTTTCTGTAGAGTGCGTGAGTTTGTAGTTTTCCTTTTTTCCGCCTACTCACTTGAGTTTAATGGCTGGATTTTATTTCAGTAGAGTGTGTGTGTTTACTTTATGTCGAGAGAGAGTGTGTGTGCGTTGCATTTATTTTGTCCTACTCGTTTGAGTAGGACCCGTATTTATTTTCTCCTACTCATTTGAGTAGGACTTGCGTGTGTGCGTTTTACTGCTTTCATTTCTCCCGCCCACGTAGTTGCGCCGGGACTCGCAATTTACAGCTTTCTTCAGTCCTACTCGTTTGGGTAGGACTTGCAATTTTCAGCTTTCATTTACCGCTTTCATTTACTGCTTTCATTTTCAGCTTTCTTTACTGCTTTATTTTTTGCTTTTCTCGCAAGCCGTCCCCATTCCGATGAGTGGCTAACAGTTCTTAGCCCTCGGCATCGAAGAGCATTGGGACAGATAAAATAGCTTAAAATAACTAAAGGTCTAATCTTTCTAATTAATTAATAGCACTTAAGGTTTGCCCGGGGTTAACGACGCGTAGGACCACAAATCGATGTGTGGGCCCTATTTCCGTTTTCCATACGCTCGCCGAGAGGCCGTGCGTATGGACAGATCACCCTTGGCAAAGAGAGTTCCGCACTAACCCTCGAGAGAGGAGGCGCGCCAACTCTACCGGATTGGGTTCCCCACCCAATAGCGGGGTTCTTAGCGTAATGCGGGCGTTAAGAGGAATCCTTCGTCGGACGAGAGCCCGGTCGAATAGTCTTAGCGTTCAGGTGAGCGATAGCCCTATAGCTAGGTGAGCTCATTTTAGTGGAACCTCCACGGCCAAGTCTCCGCCTTAATTAATTAGAAATTTAGGAGCTCTTTTTATTTAAAGTCTATTTTAGTTCAATTGTTTTTTCGGTGCCATCGAGCTAAGCTCTTCATCGGCACCACCTTCTTGCTTTCTTTTTATGCTTTCATTTTCTTTCTGTCATTTTCTGCATTTTATTATATATAAATACCCGACAGATAATTATCGGTAAAATAATAGCCCCCTCCAGGGAAGAGTAGAAATAATCGAACCGGACCCGAGAACAATACGACCTCGATATTCCACCCGGAATATCCTGTACTACTCACGATAGGTGCACTTGCCTCCTTTCGTTAAAACTCGATTTCTAAACCTTTTTTTATATCCAAAATAAATAAATAAATACGCGCGCCCCGTTTTCCTAAATAAATTCACTTCCGCCTTTTTTCGCAAATAAAACCGCCGGGTCGCCGCGTGACCGCAAATAATTTCCGAGTGTTTAACATCCATCACCAATGACACAAGAGACTTGCACATATTAATTTCCAAACCATTAATAAATTATTTTCAGTGAATTTAGTACGTGATGCCGCAAATGTCAAGTACGTCAAAGATAGACCTTGTCATACATGGGTAAAAGGCAAGCAAACAAGGGCTACCTTTAAAAGCGTTATTGGCAAAGATTCTAACAGATGTTAACATCTGCTTCATATGGACTTGTTCGGTCCACTGCAAGTTAGAAGTTTGGGAGGTTAGTGACAAGTTCTAATTTTACGCATTTTTCTATGTTTTTATTATGATATTTTTGTTTAGTTTTGCTTTTTTTGTTAGTTTTATTTAATAAATTGCTCCTTTTTGTAAATATTGTTTCTAACATAGCTTAAATTTGATTTCTGAAATTTTTCATAAATTGGTCAAAAATTGACCTGACACGCCCGTGTCAGCCAACCCGACACGCCCTTGTCATTCCCGGTCGACGACCAAGGCTTCTAGCTCGACGAAACGCTCTCGACGTTCGTCGACCAACCTGACACGCCCGTGTCAGCCAACCCGACACGCCCGTGTCATTCCCGATCGACAATCATGGCTTCCAGACTCGACACAACGCTCTCGACATTCGTCGAGACCAACCCGAAATGCCCAGCATCACGCCCGTGATCGAGGGCGTGACCACAACGCGACTCCTCCAGCTGGCCGACAAGATGCCGCCGGCGATTTTTTACGCAACCCGCCCAAGATCCGCCAGCTGAACAAGCCCACCGACACACCCCGTGTAGACAGAGACACCGACGTAACTTCCATGTGGACCGCCACGAGTCAATGCTGTCATCAAATTGCCAGATCATATCGCAAATAATGTTGACACGCCCCCCCCCCCCCACCCCCGACATGCCCGTATCGGAGGGTGTGTACTTTGATTTTTTTTCCTATAAATACCCCATTTCTGTAATGACCAAGGGTTCACTTTTTTGAGCCACTTTAGTGTGTTTTGTGGGCTGCCCTTGTGGATTCACTTGCTATGTAAGGAGATTTCTTCCCACTTCCTTTCATGTTTGTTTTTGCATTAGCTTTAGCTATGTAATAGTTTGATTATGATAATAAAAATGTTAGATTTTCTCTCCCTACATGTCATGAAAATTCATATGGGTGGCTTATTTCTTTCTCATTTTATCCCTTTGTATTTATTTGTTCTTCTCTTTATGAAAAGTGTGTGTGTGTGTATAAGTGTAACATGTTTATTTTCTATGTTTTTAACTTGTCTTCATATTAGGTTTGTCATAAATTTTATCTCCAAATGAAATGTATGTTAAGATTTTCTCTTTCTCACCATGTCCTTTTTTAGAGTATTTAAATTTAATTCTTATTAATTTATAAAAGATGTTTGAAAGTAATTTTGTTTTTTTTACTTAACTTTGTTTTAGGATTGTAAAACTTTTTTGTTCTTTTTATTTTGTTTTCAATTTTTAATCACTTTTATGAAAACCTAAGAATGAAAAAGTTGTAATTTTAATTTTTTGAAAGACTTTAGTTTTTAATTTGTTTTGAAAAACTTTTGTTCTCTTAACTCGTTAAAAGTAAAATGGCGTGCTTTTATTTTCCGCTTACTCGTTTGAGTAGGACTTGTAATTTTCTTTTTTTTGTTTTCTGTCTACTCGTTAAGAGTTAAATAGAGCGCCCTTATTTCCCGTCTACTCGTTTGAGTAGGACTTGTAATTTTCCTTTTTTGTAACTTAGTTTTTTTGTTTATTTATAATTTGAAGTGTGTGTGAGTTCTCGTTTTAGCTAACTTTTCAAATTTTCTAAATATTTGTTATTTTCATGTCTTCTTCTTATAACCCTTTAGCGCTTAATTACGAACTCGCACATCATCAAATTATAAAGCCATCCCCATACCAATGTGTCGCTAATCGTTATTAGCCTCAGCATCGAAGAGTATTGAGACATTTAAAATGATTTGAAATAATTAAAGTTCTTTATTTTCACTTTAATTTTAGGGCTTAAGGTTTACCCCAGGTTAACGACGCATAGGATCACAAATCGATGTGTGGGCCCTATTTTCGTTATCCATATGCTAGCTAGTCGAGAGGCTGTGCGTATGGATAGATCACCCCTGGGTAAAGAGAGTTTCGTGCATACCCTCGAGAGAGGACAAGCGTAATTCTTCCAGACTGGGTTCCCCACCCAATAACAGGGTTCTTAGCATGAAGCAGACGTTAAGAGGAATCCTTCGTCGGACTAACGTTCGGTCGAATAGTCCTAGCGTTCAGGTGAGCGATATCCATATAGATAGGTGAGATCATATCTGTGGAACCTCCACGGCCAAGTTGCCTTTTATTATTTTGAAAACTAAGTTCAGTAATTATTAAAAGTTATTTTTGTCTTAATCTGATTCGGTGCAGAGCGTTAACCCTTTATCGAATTTTTCTAAATCATTTTTCGCTCTTTTATTTTTCCCGTGTTTAGTTAATTAAAATCTCCACCTTTCTTCGGTAAAATAATAGTCCTCCTGGAGGAGTAAGAATAATCAACCCCACCCCGAGAACAATAGGAGCTCGGTATTCCTCCGAATATCGAGTACTACTTGCGATAGGTGCACTTGCCTCCTTTAGCAAGCCGCGGTGTACGACTCATCGAACCAATCACCCACATAATAGTCTGTTCGCGGGCCATCAAGTTTTTGGCGCCGTTGCAGGGGACTCTCTTGAGTTGTTATTCCGAATTCCGGAGTTTATTACTTTTACTTATTTTCTAAAAAAAACAAACAAAAACCAAAAAAAGTTTCTCTCGTTTTAATTTTTTTTAGGGTGTATGACCCGTGGACAACCCTTCGAGTCTGAAGATTTTGACTTCGAACCTGAGATCGAATGCTCCCTTGTGCGTATTCGATCTCAACACTGAATTCCTTCTTTAGACCCCAAGAATCTATCGGAGAACCCTCTGTCGTAGTAATGGCCGACCCTAATTCGAATGCGGCCGCCGAGCGAACAATGTCTTATTACACCCGACCGAATTTGGATGATACTGTGTCTAGTATTGTTTGCCCTACAGTGGCGAATAATAATTTTGAAATAAAATCAAGTGTCATTCAAATGGTCCAAAACACCATGCAGTTCGATGGACAGTCGGATGAGGTCCCGAATGTCCACTTGTCCAACTTTTTGGAAATATGCGACACCTTCAAAATTAATGGCGTCACCGATGACGTCATTCGCTTGTGCTTATTTCCTTTTTCCCTTAAGTCCAAAGCCAAAGCGTGGTTGAATTCCCTCCCGCGAGGATGTATCACCACTTGGGCTGAGTTGGCGGAGCGGTTCCTAACGAAGTATTTTCCGCCCGCAAAAACTACAAAGTTGCGGGAGGACATTTCTTCGTTTGTGCAAAACAAACCCGAGTCTCTATATGAGACTTGGTAACGGTTTAAGTAGTTCCTCCGCCGGTGCCCGCACCACGCGCTGCCAACGTGGTTGCAGGTACAAATTGTTTACAATGGGCTTAACTTTCAGACGTGTCAAATGATTGACGCGGCTGCCGGGGGTACCTTGAATAACAAAACCACCGAGGCCGCCCAGGTTTTATTAGAAGAGATGGCTATGAACGCCTATCAATGGAACGTCCCGTGGGGACGCCGAAAGCCGGCGGCCAGCCTTTTTGAAGTGGATTCCACTACTCTTTTAACCCTTCAAGTTGAAAGGTTAACAAAGCAGGTGGCGGAGATGTCTGCTGCCTCCTCCACTCCGCCTTGTTTTATTCCCCCTAACGTCTGTGTGGTTGAAGAGTTCGTGGAATTCGTAGGAAATTCGGGTCGTCCTTCTTTCAACCCCAACAACAACCCTTATAGTAATAAATATAATCCGGGTTGGAGGAATCACCCCAATGTTTCTTGAAGCAACCCGAACAATGCGCAGCGCCCCCCTATTTCTTATGCGTCCGGATTTCTGCAGCCTCCCCCTCTTCCAAAACCCTCCACGATGGAGGAGAAATTTTTTAAATATATAGCGTCCAACGAATCAAATATCCGGAACATCACCGGATCGCTAAAAACCCTTGAACAACAGGTTGAACAGCTGGCAAGGATGATGTCTGAGCGCGCGCTCGGGGCACTGCCGGGAAACACGGAGCCCAACCATCGGGAAAACGCCAACGCTATAACCCTTCGTAGCGGAAATTAGGTGATCGATCCAAAACCGATCGATCCACAGGTACATATTTCACCTCCGACCCCTCTTCCCCCTTCTTCGACTACGCCGCCTTTAACAATTTTAAATGAAAGAATTATTTTAAACAAGGCATTGCCGTATCCGCATAAATTAGATAATAAGTGTAAGGACGCGCAATACGAAAAATTTATTTTATTATTAAAACAAATTCATATTAATGTTCCTTTTTGCGAGGCTATCTCGCAAATTCCCAAATATGCGAAATTTTTTAAAAAAATTACCTTTTAATAAACGTAAATTAGAGGATATTTCGCATGTATCTCTCAACACTGTCTGTTCGGCGGCCCTTACTAATAAATTGACCACAGAACAAAAAGACCCGGGACGGTTTTCCATCCTGTGCCTTTTTGGCAATATATTAGTAAAATACGCCTTAGCTGATTTAGGGGCTAGCATTAATCTGTGCCATTCTCGCTCTTTCAACGTTTAGGTTTGGGTACTCCTAGTCCTACGAATATGCGCATCTAATTAGCGGATCGCTCGTTTAAGTTTCCTATTGGGGTAGTGGAGGGTGTACTTGTTCAAGTTGATAAGTTTACCTTTCCGGTAGACTTCTTCATCTTAGACATCGAGGAGGACGCCGAAGTACCAATAATACTCGGTCGCCCTTTTCTCGCCACCTCCCACGCAATAATAGATGTTAGTAATGGTTGTCTTCTCCTCCGAGTAGGAGATGATCAAGTTAATTTCTCTATTTATCCCTCGATGGACAATTTGTCATCGAGTGACGATTTCTACTATTCTTTAGATACCTTTTTTGGAGATCGTTCTTCTCCCGTTTTCGAGTCCGTATTTTTAAACGACGATATTTATGCGCTCAAAAATTTTACATGCGATGAGGATACCTCTATAGACGTGCCTTTCGAACCACTTAGTAAGAAAGACATAGAAATTAAAACCTCCCTAGAAGAACCGCCCATCCTAGACCTCAAACCCTTACCCGCATCACTCAAATACGCTTTTTTGGGAAAAGGCGATAAACTTCCCATTATTATTTCCTCGGACTTGAGTGATTCAGAGACTTCTGATTTATTGGAAGTTTTTTTTAAACATCGCCACACAATTGCGTGGCAAATCTCTGACTTAAAGGGGATTAACCCCTCCTTTTGCACCAATAAGATATTTCTTAACGATAATTTCCGCAAAACGATTCAGCCGCAGCATCGTCTTAAACCAAACATGAAAGACGTCATTAAAGACGAGATTATTAAGTTATTAGATGCGGGGATTATCTATCCTATTTCGGACAGTGCATGGGTTAGTCCCGTGCACGTCGTGCCCAAGAAGGGCGGTCTAACCGTACTGGCGAATGAGCATAATGAGCTCGTCCCAACACGTACTATTACGGGTTGGCGAGTGTGCATCGATTATAGAAAACTTAATGATGCCACCCGTAAGGACCATTTCCCACTCCCGCTTCTGGACCAGATTTAAGAGCGTTTATCCGGTCATCCATATTATTGTTTTCTTGATGGTTTATCGGGGTTTTTCCAAATCCCCATTTCCCCCGATGATCAAGATAAAACAACTTTTACTTGCCCGTTTGGCAACTTCGCATATCGAAGAATGCCTTTTGGACTCTACAATACGCTGGCTACATTCCAAAGATGAATGTTAGCGATCTTTGGCGAGCTAGTAGAAGACATTATGGAAGTCTTTATGGATGACTTTTCTGTTTTCGGATGCTCTTTTCCCGATTGCCTTCACAATCTAGATCGTGTCCTCCAATGTTGCGAGGACACAAGCCTTGTTTTAAATTGGGAAAAATGCAACTTTATTGTTCGAGGAGGTTTGGTCCTCGGCCATATGATTTCGTCTATGGGGATGGAGGTGGATAAGGGCAACATAGAAATCATAGAAAAACTTCTGCAACCAACAAACGTAAAATCTATTAGGAGTTTCTAAGGCCATGCGGGCTTTTACCTACGATTTATTCAAGACTTTTCAAAAATAACAAAACCGCTAACTAACCTCTTAGAAAAGGAATCATGTTTCATCTTTAGTAGCGAATGCGAGTCTGCCTTTAATTTAATAAAACAAAAACTTATCACCTCTCCAATTTTAGTGGCCCCTAATTGGTTCCTTCCGTTCGAAATTATGAGCGACGCTATTGATATTGCCTTAGGTGGTATTCTTGGCCAACGCGTAGAAAAACATTTTCATCCAATTTATTACGCTAGCAAGACGGTCACTTCCGCACAAGTAAATTACACGACGACGGAAAAGGAACTCTTTGCCGTCGTTTTCGCTTTTGATAACTTTCGCTCGTATATAACGCTATCTAAAGTTATCGTATTTACCGATCACTCCGCCCTTAAATATTTATTAGCTAAAAATGATGCGAAACCCAGCCTTCTTCGGTGGATTCTCCTCCTACAAGAGTTTGATTTGGAGATCCGAGATAAGAGCGGCGCAGAAATTCTAGCGGCAGACCACCTCTCCCGCTTCTAGTATGCACATGAGATGTGCACGTGCAAAAGGTAACAAAACTGGCTCTCCCCCAGACATAAACTAAACTACACAGTATATGATAGAGAAATTAAAATCATAAAGAGCTAAGAGAAGAGGTTACCCAATGCTCAGCCAGTGTGCATACGAGAAGACGCGTGGAAACATGAAGCAGGCCCGCCATACGAAGAATCACAACCCCGCCAATACGTATTTGCCATGAATACCTGCAGGGGTGAGCTCCGCAAAAACAAAAGAAAAATATACAAAAAGAAGTGCTAAAACTAAAATAGACATGAAAATAAAAGCATAGAAAATTGAAGATAAGTACTGGGGTTATTGTCATCCCAGCACGACTTATTAAATTCTATATAGTTCTAGCTAATGGGTCTATGAAAAGAAAAATGCATAGGCAACTGTTCCATTATCCGTTACGGTAACAAGTACCGATACAGAGATAGAGCAGTTACCACTCTGCCTAAATAATCATACCTGCTCCTCGCAGGCAGAGGAAATAGGAAGTAAGAAGAGAAGGAGCGCTGGTCCTCACTCTTCTCACCACATAATGAATCCTTGCCCAGCAAGATATCGTCTAATACATGGAGAAGGCAGGAGGAGAAAGTAATCAATGGAGCTTCCTCAACAGAGGAGGAATCAACCTCCTTGCGAGAGAGGATGTTATCATCAATGACTCAAGCTGAAAGCTCGAAGTCCTCCTGAAGCTCCTGCGGAGACTCAACCCGCCCAGTCTCAGATAAATAAGGGGGATCAAGAAATAAAGGAGAAGAAGAACTAAAATAATCAAAAATAGGGGGAGTGGTCCCAGTCTCACTCCCAGTAGGATCCCGACATAGATCATCGACGGCGTCATATGAGTAATGGCGAGGTGAATCCGTGAGCTCGATGTCCTCGGTGGTGGTTTGGACCTCCTCATCCATCAAGGAAGTGGAAACTTCCTCAACAAAGAGGATCTCCTCATCAACACACCTCGGTGCATACACATGTTCCAAGACGTAATACTTTCCATTAATGAAAATAATATCCTCGTCAAACATGGGCACATCCTCAGGCTAAGAATCACAATCCAGCAGAACATCATCAACCGACTCACTAAAAATAAGGATAGATAATTCTTGCAAAGAAGGCAGAGGAACAACAACATCAGAGAAATTATGTGTGGGTTCCTCTAGGGGTGAATCAACAAGAGGGGAAGCGTGTATGGGGAGAGACGCTGCCACAATGTCGTCACACATATCAGCTAAAAGTCTGATGGGCATATCTGCAGCAGTCCCCCGTAGACAAGGTGGTGCTGCGAATATATCATCAGAATCAGAAGGGGCGGCCATTTGAGAGGGTGATAGAGTGAATCGGATACCCGGTTCGTCATCCTCCTCCAACTGGCGCTGAAATTCTGCGCAATCTTTCAACACGTGGTCGGTGCTACCTTAACAAAAACATCGTTTTCCATTACTCCTCGATCCAGGTGGGACCGAAGCGGAATAAGAAAAAGATGAATGCGTAGAAGAGGAGTGACCATAAGATATGGGTTGGGTGTATGAAGTACCAAAGGAAGACGGTTCTCCATACACTGAACCTCGAGAATTATGCTCACAATCATCAGTGGGGCACTCATCACTACCATGCTTATAATCCCCGCACCATCGGCAACGGATATTCATATAAGAATACATAGTGCAACAAGAAGAATTCACCAACAAAAAGTTTCTAGGCAACAATTAACTACACAGCACAGATAAAAGAATAGGAAAACCTGCTACAGAAAAATAAAAACTAGAAGTGGAACAAATAAAAATAAGAAACAGATTCTAAAAACTAAAGCAATGAAGAAACATGGAATATACAAATGGAAAAGGACTTCTATCTCCTATCTCCCTATCCAAAAACTCAAACGACTGTGTTCCTCGATAACAGTGCCAAAAACTTGATGTTAAAGATTATGGTAGTGAATCGGTCGCACAAGTAATATAAAATGGGCGAGTTTTCCCAAGTATCGTGTAACGCCCCAAAACTCAAAGGAGCGACGAGAGGCATTTTGGGCCAAATTTGGTATTTGGGAGGGGGCACACAGCCTGGGACACGGGCGTGTCCCAGGGCGTGTCAAGCCCGTGTCGACGATCGGTCCGGGGAGTCGACATTTTCGCTCGACGATGTGTCGAGACAAGGAACACGACCCGAGACACGGGCATGTCTCAGGGCGTGTCGAGCCCGTGTCGACGATCGACCCGGGGAGTCGACATTTTCGCTCGACGTTGTGTCGATACAGGGAACACGGCCTAGGACACGGGCGTGTCCAAGGCCGTGTCGGGTAGTCGACAAACTTCGCTCGACGAAGTGTCGAGACAATGAACACGGCCTGGAGCCCAGGCGTGTTCGGGTTTGACACTGGCGTGTCAAATAGGACACGGGCGTGTCCAAGACCCGTGTGAGTCTCGTGTTGTTTTCGGGGCTGTGTCGATGGGGGCATACGACCAGTCACACGACCGTGTCAGTTTGAACACGGGCGTGTCAAGTTTAACAAGGGCGTGTTGGATGCCCATGTGTTTTTCGAGACTCGTCGATTTTGATGGCGAATGAGGGACACGGCCCGTGACACGGGCCTGTCGCAGGCCGTGTTTGGCCCAGGTTTTACTTTTCAGCTACGAATCGTAGCCATTCGTTTCCTTATTTGGGATCCGACGGTTGGGGGTTGTTCGTACTGGGATATACCCTGGATTGGGCCTTTGAAACCCTCATTTCACTTGAGTGGTTCTCTTTCTAAATTAAGAGAGAGGGGAGAGCAAAGGAGGAAGAAGAAGCCTAAGATCCGTTCACCAGCGGAGCTTTGGAGCTCCAAATCGCGAACCGACTTCGGATCTACGGAGACAAGGAGAGTGCGTTGCTTTTCATCCGCTTACATTTCCATGGCACCAAGAAAGAACGCTAGGGTAACGATTCTCTACTTGAGCATGTGAAGCTCTACTTATTTTGCATAGGAAGCCCGCTCTCGTGAGTTTACGGGGAGTTTGAGGCGTTCCTTCGGGTAGATATGTAAAGTCCCCATTATGTAGAGTCCGTAATTGAGAATGGATATAGGTATGATGTGTGAAGCGTACCCGGACAAGTTGGTATGGATCGGTGATGTTGCATTGCATAAATGACCGGAGAAGACTCCGCGTGATTGTTTATTTCTCGGGTTTTCAATGAGGTAGATTGCACCAGGGAGCCTTGGGGATTAACTCCAAGGTACACCCGAAAAACTGGGCAGATACGTGATTCTGCCAACTTGGAGGCCTGGGATCCAACTTGAACAAAATCGGGTTATGTGAAGTGTGTAACGGAAACGAGACTAGGGAGAAGTTTGACCCGTGCAAATGGCTTAAATTGTCATTGCAATGTGAGCACGGGTTAGATGGAACCGTACCCGTTCTATGTCATTTATTTAAAGTGACCTAAAGGTACGTGGTACTTGCCGTTGGCATAGATGAGGGTCTTCGGCGGTCTATGGCTTAAAATGACGTGACCCATGCCGGGAAGACAAATTGCTCATAGTGTGGCCGTCAAAGTGGCGGCGATGTGATCAGATTGTCTATGGCTTAAATTGACGTGACATCGACCGTTTCACCGAGAATGTGCCCTGAGTGTACGGGGTGTGTGGCCGTATGAGCCTATGCCTGTGATGTAGTGACATTGCTACTACTTGGTAATACTAATAAAGTGCAGGGAAGGAGCATCGCCGCCCCGATTTTGGGGGCGGGATCGTTATAATTTGGTCAGCATTGATGACCGTTTCCTTTATTTACCACCATGCGGTGGTTTGTTGCTTGCAGGTGCTGCTGTACAAAGCGGTCAATAGCGGGCTAAATCCCAAGTTGCTGTGCCGACCCTCGAAGGCCTAATTTTTGGATGTTTTCTTTATTCATGTATGGCTGGCCTGCGTGCCGAGGTTTGAAAACATGTAATTTTGAAGGAAACACTTTGTAAGGCCTTAAGGCCAGTACTTGTGTATTTATACTTCATTCCTTTGGGTTTGTTTAGTGGACATTCATGCTATTCGTGCTGGGTTCTTTTATTTGCAACTTTTAAAACTACTTCCGCTAGAATGACTCTGTGGAGGTCGTTGAAATGGTTGGATTGTTTCCTTTGAGTAACCACCCGGTCTGTCTGTGGAATATGGCGTCGGGCCCCGGCCGGACCTACTACTATATGCTATGCGACGGATAGGCGGTGTTACAATTTGGTATCAGACTACTGGTTTTGGTTAGGCATCAAATGAATTCATGGGCGAATTATTTTAAGCGGTGGTGAGCACATGTGTGTGCGTCATCGTTATAACAACAAAAGAACCCATGAATGTCCACTTAGGAATGAAAATACACGTGTTTGGGGAACCTGCGCGTTCCTATAATTACTATTTACAATTTTGTTTGGTCGCTTAACGATGTTTTGTACTACTATAGGTGACCAGAAGCGGTGCTGGGCCGTCGGAATGTCGAGTTTCTAAGGCTAACAGTGCACCAAATGATGCTCCTGCAACACCTCCTTCGGCCGAAACCATTCGACTGATGGCTGAAGCAGTGTTTGCAATGATCAATGCGCAACCTGCAAGGCAGGTGCAGCAGCCTGCTCCTGCGATGGAGCAGGTACCACTGCAAGCGGCTGAGCTGAGAAGGGTGGATCAGGTAGTAGAGGAACCAGTGGTGCCGAGGAGGGCAACCGAGAGACAGCTCAAACATGTTATGAGCTTCAATCCTCCTGTATTCTCGGGGTTGGGAACCCTATCTCAAGCTGAAGACTGGCTCTCCCGTGTGAAGAGAGTCTTGACAGCGACGGATACAAAAGAATGTCAAATGACCACTATTGCTAAGTTACTTCTAGACGGTGAAGCGAGATTGTGGTGGGAAGGCTTGGAGCTTCATCATTTGAGAGGTAGACAACTTACAGACGTCCCGATGGAAGAGTTCTCGGGACTGTTCTTGGCAAGGTACCTCCCTTCTACTCAGAGGATTTCGATGGAGAATGAGTTCCTGAAGTTGGTTCAAGGATAGAGTAGCATGGATGAATATCTCCACGAGTTTACTCGATTGGGTCGGTATGCTAGCTCCACCATCACGGATGAGGAGCGCAAGACGAATCAATTCTACGAAGTGTTGAGAGATGATTTGACGCTACTACTCTCGGGGCCGATGACGCAGGGTTTCTTGACCTTGTTCAACACGACCCAGTCCTTGGAGAAGGACATGAAGAAGGTTCAAGAAAAGAAAAGCGTTGGTGACAAGAAGTCAGAGTTCAAGGTGCCGACTAATTCTAAGTCCGGCTATCGAAGGTTCTATATGAAGGCTAGGACTTCGGGTCCAGCTCCTTCGTCCGGTGCTTCTGGGGCAACCACGGGTCGGATCCCGGGTGCATGTTTTACTTGTGGGAATCCAGGGCACTTTGCCCGTGATTGTTGGAGCGGACGTCCCAAGTCCAAGAGAAAGCCGGGAGCAACCTATGAAGAGAAGGGCACGGAGGTGGAGTCAACCGCGTCCCATTATGCTCCAGCCCAACCGAGGGTTTATAATCTTGGCCAATAGGAGGCCATCAAACAGACGGATGTGGTGACCGGTAAAATTTAAATTTATAGCAAGTTAATCTTTTAAATACTTGTTATGCGTATGTTACCTTACCACTGCTTGTTTAGGATTTGTTTTGATTTGTGAGTTTCCGGCGAGAGCACTCTTTGATACAGGAGCCTCACACGCCTTCTTGTCCGAAGGATTCATATCATGCATCGGAGTACCTTCTTCGATGGCAAAGGACAAGTTGGATGTGTTGTTACCGAATGAGTGTTTGATGCGCGTGGATAACGTCTGCGGTGTTGAGATTCGCATTGGGAATCAAGAGTTCGATCTACAAGCGTCGTTACTACCGTTGGTGGAGTTCGACGTTATATTTGGCATGGACTGGCTCTTGGAGCAGCAAGCCTATATCGATTGCGGTCGCACGGAAGTCAAGTTGGGAGCAAGTCGTGAGACTACTTTTACGGGCTTAAAAGGGTCAAGCAAGACGTTGATTTCTGCTCTTCAGGTGGTGAAGGTGGTTCGTGCTGGTGCAAAGCTGTTCTTTACACTAGTGGAGGTTGCAAAGCCAAAGCCTACGTTGGATAGAATTTCAATGGTAGCTGAGTACCCTGAGGTGTTCCCCGTAGATATTCCTGGAGCCCCGCCTCAATGTGAGATAGATTTCAATATTGAGCTAGTGCCAGGTGCGAAGACCGTGTCACGATCTCCTTATCGGCTAGCGCCTAAGGAAATGGCGGAGCTGAAGGTGCAACTTCAAGAGTTGTTGGAGCAAGGGTTTGTGTGTCCAAGTTCGTCGCCTTGGATTGCACTGGTCCTCTTTGTAAAGAACAAGGACGGAAGCTTGAGACTCTGTATTGATTATCAGGAGTTAAACAAGCTAACGGAAAAGAACATGTACCCAATCCCAAGGATCGATGATCTTTTTGATCAGTTGGTCGGGTCGACGGTGTACTCTAAGTTGGATCTCAAATCTGGTTACTATCAGCTGAGGATAAGGGAGAGTGATATCCCTAAGACAGTGTTCAGTACAAGATACAGGAATTACGAGTTTACGGTCATGCCTTTGGGGCTGACGAATGCGCCGTCAGTATTCATGGATTTGATGAACAGGACCTTCAGGGAGTACTTGGACCATTTTGTGATCATCTTCATCGATGATATTTTGGTGTACTCGCAGAGTGAGGAAGATCACTTCAGGCATCTTCATTTGTTTTGGAGACGCTAAGTAGGAATCAATTGTACGCCAAGTTATCGAAGTGCGAGTTTTGATTGTCCTCAGTGGCGTTCCTCGGTCATATAGTGAGTGGGGAAGGTATTGTAGTGGATCCGACGAAGATTGTTGCGATACGAGAGTGGCCTGAGCTTTCTACGATAGCGGAAGTCCGGAGCTTTCTGGGGCTTGCCGGCTATTATAGGTGCTTCGTAGAGAACTTCTCGCGGATAGCGTTACCTCTCACTACTTTGACGAGCAAGGAACAAAAGTTCGTTTGGACGCCGGAGTGCGCGTGAGCTTTTGAGGAGTTGAAATATCGATTGACCACGGAGCCTATGTTGAGTTCGCCGAGTGGGACCGAAGGTTATGAGATTTATAGCGACGCTTCGGGCAGTAGTTTTGGTCGTATGTTGTTTTAGCATGGAAGCGTTATAGCATATGGCTCGATACATCTGAAGGTGCACGAGAGAAACTAGCCGGTCCATGACTTGGAGTTAGCGGCCATGATTTTTGCCTTGAAGCTGTGGAGACATTATTTGTACGGTGTGAAGATTGATATCTACACCGATCACAAGTGCCTGAAGTATTTGATTGATCAGAAAGATCTGAACATGCGACAGTGTAGATGGATGGAGTTCCTTGGGGGACTATATATTCAAGATCCATTACGTGCTTGGTAAGAGCAATGCGGTGGCGGATGCGCTGAGTCGTCGGGCCCCAGCTCAAGCCAATTGGCTGTCAGTCCATGACGAGCGGTTGGTTCGGGAGTTGGAGGCGTTGGTGATCTTTTGCGTTGATAAACAATCATGTGCTGAAGCAGTATTGAATTGGACTGAAGTCCAATATGACCTGGCTGATCGTATTTGGCAGGCGTTGGACATGGATGTCCACATGAAGCGACTCATGATAGAGGGTCTGGATGGGTCACATTCCCAATTCGTTGTGGAGGACAGATTACTTTGCAAAGACGGTCGTCTGTGCATCCCAAGCGTGGGCGATTTGCAGGTGGAATTGTTGTACGAAGCGCATCATACCAAGTACTCAATTCACCCAGGGATCACGAAGATGTACCGCGATGTTAAGAAATTGTTCTGGTGGCCAGGACTAAAAAAGGATGTGTCGCTCTACGTGGCAAAGTATCAAATTTCTGCCTTGGTGAAGGCAAAATGCCAAAAGCCGGGAGGATTCTTAAAATCCTTGCCTATTCCGGAGTGGAAGTTCGATGACATCACTATGGACTTTGTGCACTGGTTGCCAAGGTCGGAAAAGGTGAACGACGCCATTTGGGTGGTCGTAGATCGTCTAACGAAGGTGTCGCATTTCATTCCGCATATGAAGGATGATCCGGTTGAGAAATTGGCAAAGTTGTATGTAGATAATATTGTGCGGCTTCATGGTGTGACCTGCAGCATCGTGAGTGACTGAGATGGGTGGTTCACGTCCAATGATTGGAGGCTTGTGCAACAGATGTTGGGAACAAAGCTGAGTTTTAGCACAGCCTTTCATCCGCAAATGGATGGGCAGACCGAGAGGGTCAATAGGACAATGGAAGACATGCTTCACATGTGTGCCCTGGACTTTGGAAAGCAATGGGAAGATCACCTATACTTGGTGGAATTCGCTTACAACAATAGCTACTAGGCGAGCATTCAAATGGCGCCCTTCGAGGCCCTTTATGGTAGAAAATGTCGCACACCCTGGTTGGAAACAGGTGAATCAAAGTTGTATAAGCGACTAGAGGTGGAGGATGCTACTTCTTTGGTGAGAACCATTCAGGAGAGGTTGCTAATCGCTCAGGACCATCAGGCGAAGTACTATAATGCCAAGCACATGAATGTGGAGTTCGCTGTGGGCGACTGGGTGTACTTAAAGATCAAGCCGTTCAAGGGTGTCTCGCGGGTGCGGCGATTGAAGAAGCTAAGCCCGAGGTACATTGGACTGTTTGAGGTTCTGGAGCGGATTGGTGAAGCAGCGTACCGGTTGAAGATGTTTGTGGAGCTTAGTGGTCTACATGATCTATTCCATATATCGGTGCTACGGAAGGCTGTGCAAGAGCCTACGCAAGTGATCGCAGTCGATCAAGTGCCGGTTGACAGTAGGTTGACGAAAAGGTCAAACCCGTACGTATTTAAGACTCAGAAGTCAAGCGGCTATGCAATAAAGAGATCAGGATGGTTAAGGTCCATTGGGATAATTGCGGTCGAGAGGAGCTCTCTTGGGAGCGAGAGCAGACTATGCTTGAGGAGTACCCAAAGTTGTTTCACTCAGGTACCATTTAAGTTTTATGTTTCTTTCCTTTATGAAATTTCGAGGATGAAATTCTTTTATGAGGGGGAGAATTGTAATGCCCCGAAACTCAAAGGAGCGACGGGAGGCGTTTTGGGCCAAATTTGGTATTTCGCAGGGGGCACACGGCCTGGGACACGGGCATGTCCCAGGGCGTGTCGACGTTCGGTCCGGGGAGTCGACATTTTTGCTCGATGATGTGTCGAGACAGGGAACACGACCTGAGACAAGGGCGTGTCTTAGGGCGTGTCGAGCCCGTGTCGATGATCGACCAGGGGAGTCGACATTTTCGCTCGACGTTGTGTCGAGACAGTGAACACAGCCTAGGACACGGGCGTGTCCAAGGCCGTGTCAAGTAGTCGACGAACTTCGCTCGACGAATTATTGAGATAATGAACACGGACTGGAGCCCAGGCATGTTCGGGTTTGACACGGTCGTGTCAAATAGGACACGGGCGTGTCCAAGACCCGTGTGAGTCTCGGGTTGTTTTCGGGGCTGTGTCGATGGGGGCACACGGCCAGGCACACGGCCGTGTTAGTTTGAACACGGGCGTGTCAAGTTTAACACGGGCATGTTGGATGCCCGTGTGTTTTTCGAGACGCGTCGATTTTGACGGCGAATGAGGGACACGGCCCTGGACACGGGCGTGTCACAGGTCGTGATCGCCCAGGTTTTACTTTTCAGCTACAAATCGTAGCCATTCATTTCCTTATTTTGGGATCCGACGGTTGGGGGTTGTTCCTACTAGTATATACTCGGGATTGGGCCTTTGAAACCCTCATTTCACTTGAGTGGTTCTCTTTCTAAGTTAAGAGAGAGGGGAGAGCAAAGGAGGAAGAAGAATCCTATGATCCGGTCACCGGCGGAGCTTTGGAGCTCCAAATCGCGAACCGACTTCGGATCTATGGAGGCAAGGAGAGTGCAGTGCTTTTCATCCGCTTACATTTCCATGGTGCCAAAGAAGAACGCTATGGTAACGATTCTCTACTTGAGCATGTGAAGCTCTACTTCTTTTGCATAGGAAGCCCGCTCACGCGAGTTTGCCGTGAGTTTGACACATTCCTTCGAGTAGATATGTAAAGTCCCAGTTGTGTAGAGTTCGTAATAGAGAACGGATATAGACATGATGTGTGAAGCCTACCCGGACAAGTTGGTCTGCATCGATGATGTTGCATTGCATAAATGACCGGAGAACACTCCGCGTGATTGTTTGTTTTTCGGGTTTTCTACGAGGTAGATTGCAGCAGGGAGCCATGGGGATTAACTCCAAGGTACACCCGAAAAACTGGGCAAATACATGATTCTGCCAACTTGGAGGCCTGGGAGCCAACTTGAACATAATTAGGTTATGTAAAGTGTGTAACGGAAACGGGACTCGGGAGAAGTTTGACCCGCGCAAATGTCTTAAATTGTCGTTGCAATGTGAGTACGGGTTAGATGGAACCGTACCCGTTCTATGTCATTCGATTAAAGCGACCTAAAGGTACGTGGTACTTGTAGTTGTCATAGATGAGGGTCTTCGGCGGTCTATGGCTTAAAATGACGTGACCCATGACAGGAAGAAAAATTGCTCATAGTGTGGCCATCAAAGTGGCGGCGATGTGATCAGATTGTCTATGGCTTAAATTGACATGACGTCGACCGGTTCACTGAGAATGTGCCCTGAGTGTACGGGGTGTGTGGTCGTATGAGCCTACGCCTGTGATGTAGTGACATTGCTACTGCTTGGTAATACTAATAAAGTGCAGGGAAGGAGCATCGCCGCCCCGATTTTGGGGGCGGGATCATTATAATTTGGTCAGCATTGATGACCGTTGCCTTTGTTAACCACCATGCGGTGGTTTGTTGCTTGCAGGTGCTGCTGGACCAAGCGGTCAATAGCGGGCTAAAGCCCAAGTTGCTGTGCTGGCCCCCGAAGGCATAATTTTTGGATGTTTTCTTTATTCATGTATGGTCGGCATGCGTGCCGAGGTTTGAAAACATGTAATTTTGAAGGAAACAATTTGTAAGGCCTTAAGGCCAGTACTTGTGTATTTGTACTTCATTCCTTTGGGTTTGTTTAGTGGACATTCATGCTATTCATGCTGGGATCTTTTATTTGCAACTTTTAAAACTGCTTCCGCTAGAATGACTCTGTGGAGGACGTTGAAATTGTTGGATGGTTTCCTTTGAGTAACCACTCGGTCTGTCTGTGGTATATGGCGTCGGGCCCCGACCGGACCTACTACTATATTCTATGCGATAGATAGGGGGTGTTACATATCGATCTCTCAAGGAATACAGTAAGGTTGAGTTAATTTCGAGGAGGACTTGAGATTGAAGTCCTTAGGTCAGAGTTAATTAAGGGGGGTTTTGATATTTGCGGAAAAAGAAAGTAAAAATCTAAGAACTACTCCTATGAAACGCCGCTATGTGATGCTTCGCTAGGAGGGATGGAAGACTAGTCGAGCCGCTATGCACCGAATCGCTGGGCGGATGGACGAGTAGGTTTACGTATTAGGTGGTTAGAACCGCGTAATGAGGGTCGAAAGCACCTCTTCGCTACGCACGCCACTAGAAATTTCTAGTGCAGCAAGGGTGGATGGTGTTGGATTGAATATGATGCACCTCAAGCAAATATAACGCTAATACAAATCACAAAGATATGATTTAATATAAGCATTTTACAACTAAGCACACATCATCTATACATAAAGTTTACAACAACACATAAACAACAATAAAGGAAGAACAAGGCAAGAGATCGACCGAATCTGAAATCTTGTTGAGGATTCACGGTTGGAATCGTTGGGTTGTCAATACGCATCCAAGCTCGGTCCTCAACTGCGTGCGGGGTAGAGAAGGGCTGTCACCACCTTCCAATGGCCCATCTTCTTCATGTCACGATAGCGGACGAAAGTTTCAAGCTTCCCTTTGATTGATAACTATGGCGTTGAAGCTTGAAATGAGCCCAAGAGATGATGGAGAAGGCCGAGAGGAAGCTCCGGCTTGGATTTGGCGGTGAAAGCTTGCCCGGAGCACCTCCTTAGGGTGGAGATTGAAGGAGTACGGCGGAATCCCTCCTTGGAGATGAAAACGACGGAGTAAAAATCCGCTCTCCGGAATTAGGGCGGCACCTGCATATTTATAGAAAGCAGAATTGAACAATGCGCATGATCACGGGCGCACGACTAGTGGTCGTGCGCACTATGTCCAGTGATCGTGCGCACTGGCATGGTAGATTAGGAAGAAGAATTGGGGTACTGCACACGAGCAATGGCGCACGACCGGTGGTCGTGCGCACTATGTCCAATGGTCGTGCAATTACCCCAGACAGAACTCCAGGAAAAGAGGAATCAATGCACATGATCAATTGTGCACGATTGGTGGTCGTGCGTACTTTGTCCAGTGACCGTGCGATTACCCCAGGCTGATTCTAGAAATCAGGGTACATTGCGCACGATCATCGACGCACAACCAGAGCTCGTGCGTACTATATCCGATGATCGTGCGCAGTATTCCTGCTTCAAACCGTCCCCGGATCACGCACATGACCCTTAAACCCAGCACTGATATGTGTAGACATTCCAGACCAGCACAATAAGGAGTACAAACAATAAAAGTACAAAAATACACAACCATGGGCCAAAGTGTGCACTTCCTATGGAAATATAGACAAGATGAAATATGAACGATACAAAAATAAAAGTGAAGTGCAAACGCGTGAAAACTAGCCGAGATGAGTCCAAAAAACCCTATATAAATCAGACTCATCACACCACAAGGGAAAGAAGAAGGAGAAGTCCCTTGTGACCAAGAAGGAGAAGACCTGGTCTGAGTCTTCCTCTGAGTCAGACAGTGAAGAAGATGAAGCCAACATTGGGTTTATTGCTATTGCTGAAGTGGAAGCTGAACAGTTCCCTGTTACTAGAATAGGGATAAGGGCCTCTCTATCACACTTAGATAGTGACTCAGAGGTGGATGAAGATGAAGAAGGATATGCTCAATGCCATGGATTAATGGCAATGACAGATGAAGAAAGCAGCCAGGATCTGCATGGTCAGACTCAGGTACATGCTAAACCACATTCTTTTATTTCTAGTTATGAGGCTGACTCAGTATCTGAAGCTCAATCATCAAGATATGAAGGGGATTCAGACTCTGAGGATGATGTAAACTCAATAATTGCCAGATATGGAGAACTTCTTGAGGCTTTCAAGAAATGCAAGCTACTTGCCAAGAGGCAGGCAATAGAGCTTCTTTGTCTTAAAAGAAAGTGTGAAGACCAAAAAAAGCCCTCGCTGACATGATTGCACATGCAGGCCAGCTCAAGGAGATCATTGACATTGAGTCTGTGATAAGAGTCTCAAATGAGAAACTTATCCATAAACTTGGAAAAGATCTCCTTAATGAGAAATTGCTGGTGACATAATTTTCTAAGTCAAGCACTGTGCTCCCCTTAATTGATACCCACCTTACCCAAGCTGGTAAGAAAGGGTTGGGATTTAAGGGACCTGCTAGACCTTCCAATCCAAGAGGATAGGGAAAGGGAATGCACCAGTTGTGCCTTTAACCTCACTGCCTCAAATTCTTTTTTAGAAAGTGTTGTTGTCTTCTAACAGGTATGACCATGAATGTTGTTATGGTCACTGGGAGAACGTCAGATCCACTGGTATGGACCAAGGTGGCCCCATCCATGATGGAAGGTATAACCATCTGAAAGCCTTTAAGGCTGCCCATGAGGAAATACAAATGGTCCATCCTGGACCATTTGTTTTTGGTGCCCCAACTGCAAAACTCAAAGATATTGCTGCTGCTAAAAATTTAAATCATCTAGCAAAAGTTGTGACTCAAGGTGAGTCTTCCGGTAGGGATGGAATGACAATATCAGATGCTATCAGATGCATGTTAGCTGAAAAGAGACATGCAGCTGGTGGTTCTCAGAGAAGACTAGCACAACCATCTGAAAGACTGTCATTCGGTCAAATTGCTGCTGAAAGAAGGCAGAAGTATAAAGCAGTACATCTCCCCACTATTCAGGAAGCAGTACAGCCAAATGCTGGTCCCAAAAAGAAAAGGAGATATACTATATATGAGTGCTGGTGCTATGGTAATGTGGGCCACTATGATGGAGATTGCTGACACAATCCCTCAGTGTTCAGAGGTTGCCAACCTGTCTGGAATCCTGCAGGAAGGCATTGCTATTTCAAGACTAACGTGAACCTAGGATCCAATAAAAATTGGGGTCCTAAGGTAGGGAGACTTGCATTCTTTTCAGGTTAGTTCAAGTACAAAATCCCCTAAATGGTACTTGGACAGTGGATGTTCCAGGCACATGACTGGAACAAAGGAGCTATTGAAGGAGTACACTCTAGTAAATAATGGACCTAAGGTCATATTTGGAGGCTCAGACAAGGGGATTACCAGAGGCTATGGTAATATCTCAAATGGCATAATCACCATCACAAAGGTGGCTTATGTGGAGGGGTTGCAACACAACCTCATAAGCATTTGCCAACTATGTTTTCTTGGTTATGACATTTCCTTACACAAGGATAAGTGACACATCAAGAGGTTAAGTGACCAAAATATCATCTTAATAGGCACTAGGAGTGGGAATGTTTATTGCTTAAATTTTTCTTGCTTAGATAATAGTTCCCCTATATGCCTAGTTGCAGATGAGAATGTCTCATATTGTGTCCAGTGGCATAAGAAACTGGCTCATTTGAATTATAGGATCATTGGTCAGCTCTTCAATGATGAGCTTGTTAGAAATGGTCCCAAAATAAAATGCTCCAAGGAGGGTATCTGTGCTACTTACCAAAAGGTCAAGCAGACTAAGACCTCCTTCAAGAGCATTGGGGCCAAGGATTCAGTGAGATGCTTGCATCTCCTACATATGGAATTGTTTGGGCATATGCCTGTTCATAGTCTAGGTAGGAAGGTCTACACCCTTGTTGTGGTTGATGACTATTCCAGGTTTACTTGGGTGTTCTTCTTTAGAAAAAATGATGAAACCCTTGATATCTTCACAAATTTTGTCAGGAAAATTCAGAATGAGCTTGCATGCTCTGTGGTCAGAATGAGAAGTGACCCTAGAACTGAGTTTTAGTCTCCTGCTATGACTACATTCTATGATGAGCAAGGGATTCGTTAAGAGTTCTCCTCTCCAAGAACAACCCAACAAAATGGGTTAGCTGAGAGGAAAAATAGGACTGTCATAGAAGCTGGGAGAATACTATTGAGTGACACTTCTCTCACTGAATATTTCTTGGTTGAGGCAGTTAACACTACATGTCATGTGCTCAATAGGGCTTCTATCACCAAAGGCCACAAGAAGACTTCCTATGAGATCTTGAATGACATAAAACCAAATATATCTTACTTCAGGATCTTTTGTTGCAAGTGTTTCATCCTGGACAATGGTAAGTCAAAAATGCCTAAGTTTGCTTCCAAATCACATGAGGGGATATTTATTGGGTACAACAATAACAGTAGGGCATATAGAGTCTATAACTTGACAAATCAAGTTGTAGAAGAGTCTGTCCATATAGTGTTTGATGAGTCATGCATGATTGATAGTGAGCTATCACGCTCTTTGCCTAGATTTCTAGGAACAGATGTCATGATGAAAAATCTATCCACCAAGGATAAAGACCTAGCTTTGCAAGAAGATTGTGGAGAGGGATGCTATCCAGAGGAAGCACAGGGAAGTCAAGCTGGAAATGATGACCAACCTGCTGAAGAAAATGATAATCAGCAGGAAGCAGTCAGACTGCCACCAACAGTTTGATATCTTAGAGATCATCCTCCAGAGCATATAATAGGTAAGGCTAGCCAAGGTGTATAGACCCGAATCAGGAGTCTTAACACAGCACTCTATTCCATCTTCCTATCACAGGAAGAGCCCAAGAAATTTGAAGATGCAAATCAAGAGCAATTCTAGATTTGTGCAATACAGGAAGAACTGAAATAGTTCAAAAGGTCCAATATCTGTAAGCTGGTTCCCATACCAGATGGACATAATGTCATTGGAGTCAAGTGGATTTTCAGAAATAAACTTGATGAAAATGACATTGTAATTAAAAATAAAGCCAGACTGGTGGCTAAAGGGTATAGACAGGAAGAAGGGATTGATTATGATCAAACCTTTGCCCCAGTTGCAATGTTGGAAGTAATCAGACTCTTCCTTGCATTTGCAGCCTTCCTGGGATTCAAGGTATTCCAGATGGATGTCAAGTCAGCCTTCCTGAAAGGATACTTGAAGGAAGAGGTTTATGTAGAGCATCCTCTACATTTTATTGATTCTAACTCTCCTTCTGCTATATATAGACTTCAAAAAGCTCTTTATAGGCTTAAGCAAGCCCAAGAGCATGGGATGAGACATTGTCTACCTTCCTCATTGAGAGAAAATTCTAAAGGGGGATTATAGACAAGACCCTTTTCCTAAGGGAATCTAATGACAAGATCATCCTAGTCCAGATTTATATTGATGACATAATATTTGGCTCTACTGATGACAACCTTTGCAGGAAGTTTGCAAAACTTATGCAGGGGAAGTTTGAGATAATTAGTATGGGTGAATTGAAGTTTTTCTTGGGACTCCAAGTAAAACAGACCGATGATGGTCTATCCATATCCTAGTCAAAATTCACCAGGGAGATTATCAAGAAATATGACATGGAGAATGGTTCCACCATAAGAACTCCCATGAGCTTAAGTATGCCTATAGACAAAGATGATCAAGGGAAGCCTGTTGATCAAACTCTGTATAGAGGTATAGTTGGCCCCCTTCTCTACCTCACAATAAGTATGCATGACTTTATGTATGCAACATGTGTCTGTGCTAGGTATCAGGCCTGCCCTAAAGAGTCTCACTATACTGCTGTGAAACGATTCTTGAGATATCTTAAGGGCACCCCAGATCTTTGCCTATGGTACCCTATGAATAGGGAATTTGAACTAACTGGCTATTCAGATGCAGATTTTACAGGCTGCAAGGAGGACATGAAGACACTTCAGGCTCCTGTCAATTTCTAGGTGGAAGGCTTGTCTCTTAGAGCATCAAGAAGTAGACAAGTGTTGTAATCTCAACAGTAGAGTCAGAGTATATTTCAGCTGGAAGCTGCTGTCCTCAGTTGTTATGGATTCAACATCAACATCAGGACTACAATGTTTAGATAAGTAGAACTCCACTCTTTTGTGACTCTACTAGTGCAATTTCTATAGCTAGCAATCCTATCTCCCATAGCAGGACTAAGCATATAGAAATTAGGTACCCTTTCATTAGAGAACATGTGGAAAGGGAAGACATCTCCCTTGAGTTTGTCTCCACAGGCAAGCAAGTGGCTGATATCTTCACTAAGCTACTAGATGAAGCTAAGTTCAACACCTTCAAATTTGAATTGGGCATGTTGAACCTTGTGTAGCTTCAATTCTCTCTTCTACCATATGCTGCATTGTTTATTTTGCAGGTGGAACAAGCTCTTCCTTCAAATACTGAAGATGGTGTGCAACTGTTGAGGGGGAGCCAGCCCAACAACTGAGATAGATAGGGGGAGAATAACCTATCAGTATGCTCCCTGTTGCAGAAGTCAAAATGGGGAGTAAAGAAGTAAAGGGCTGAAACGTACAACCAAGTGGAATAGTAAGGATGGAAGCATGCAAGGGGGAGTAAGTAATTCTCCACAGGTTGGTAAACTGGTAACACTTCTCCACTCTACTACTATTAAATTTTGTTATGATGAAATGTTGTGTTGTCAATGACCTGTATTGTTTTGACATCTTTAAATAAGGGGAGATTGTTGGGTCTATTGATCCCAATATCCCAGATTTGTAAGAATTCAAACAGGTCAATGACATACACACATAATGTATTTGATGTGTGCTTTAGTTCATGCATGCAGGTAGTCCATGATTGGACAAGTAAAGAAAATGAGTTGGGCAGTAAACTCAATTTTCGTCAAACTCAGCTAAGAGTTCGTCGAACTCAGCTCGCTGATCATAGAGCGCAACTCAACATACAGTGGGATAAGCACAAGAGTTCAGGATTCAAAATTCGTTGAGCTCAGCTCGAAGTTTGTCGAGCTCAGGGTATAGTTCGTCGAGCTCAGCCTAACGCTTGTCAAGCTAAAATAAGAAAAAAATTTACCAAGGTAAAGAGCACTGAGACCGCTGAGAAAATCAAAGTTCGTCGATCTCAGGTTGTGGTTCATCAAGATCAGCTCAAAGCTTGTGAAGCTAAAGCCAGAAAATCTGTCTAAGGCAAAAGTGCTGAGACCGCTGAGAAGAAGGCGTTGATACCGCTGAGACAACTGAGATAGCTGAAAAGAGTGTGTTGAGACAATTGAAGACAACTGAGAAGATAGCGTTGAGACCACTGAGATAGATGAGATAGTTGAGAAGATGGCGTTGAGATGGCTGAGACAGCAAAGACAAAATTGGCTGCAAATTTCTAAGTCTAGAAGCGTTGAGTGAAGCAGGTTCACTCAATGCTTCTAATAACACAGAAAGTGCTGAGATAGTTAAGAGATAAATAGCTGAGACAAAACTAGCTGGAAATTTTCTAAGTCTAGAAGCATTGAGTGAAGCAGGTTCACTCAACGCTTCTAATGAAGAAGGAAGCGCTGAAACTGTTAAGTGGGAAACCGCTGAGATAGTAAAGTTCAAAAACCACTGAGACAGCAGATAAGAAGAAAGCGCTAAAACAAAGGATTATCTCAGCTGATTAATGAAAATCTACTGAGATCGCTGAGACAAAACCATTGAGATAGTTAAGTGCAAGAATTGCTGAGACAGCAGATAAGAAGAAATCCCTAAGACAAAGACTTGTCTCAGCTGATAAAGAAAAACCGATGAAACCGATGAGGCAAAGCAAGGGAATTTTCTAAGTCCAGAGGCACTGAGAGCTAAGGATGATGGCATTGAGTGTCTTAACACCACTCAACGCTTGATGGGATTCTGTAATATTTTCTATGTCCAGATGTTGATGACCACTACTGATGTCATCAAAGTCAAAATTGCAGGAAGCCGTTGCGGGAAAGCTGCTACAGCGCCGAAAGATGTTTTGTCGCTTTTTGATGGAGTTGGCGCTCACCAATCCTTGGTGGGCCCACATACTATGGTGTCGTTGATTTAAATGAATGCATATAAAAGGGGAAATACATAATGGATTAGGGTTAACAAATCAAACGAACTGAAAGAGAAATTGATAGAGGCGGCTGGATATTTTTTCTTCACGTCAAGCTTGAAAGCTAAAGTCCATCCAAGATAGCCTGAAGGCAAAAGAAGGATAGCTGAACCACATTAAAGCTCAGCAAGTTTGTTCTCAATAGAAGAGTTTAGCTGATTCATCTCATTAGTAAGGTGGAAGATGCTCATCTATACAACAGTAAAAAGTGATAGCTATAGAAGAATGTTGATTCCTTCTACAGCAAGTGAGCTAGGCTAAAATCTGCTCAGTCCAGTAAAGTTGACTCAGAGTTATTTCTCTGAGTCAGTTAGTTTAGTTTTCTCAACATCGTGTATTAATTTCCTGTAGGATTCAGTAGATCTGAATCTGATTGTAGGGCACTTTGTGCCTGAGGTAGGTGAAAAATTTGTCACTAAGGTAGGTGTCTTGTTGGGGTACTGAGGTAGGATCCAAGTGATGCTCTGAGCTATAGGGGTTAAGTGCATGAGGTAGGAGAGTGCTGCTCTTTGAGGTTGAATCCAAGTGTTGATTTGAGGTAGGGCTATCCTCCTAGCCTGAGTGTAGGGCCTTGTGCCTGAGGTAGGTGACTGAAGATTCATTGAATTGTAGGTGACAAGTTTGTCACTAAGATTACAGGCCTTGGAGGAGGCTGAGCTATATGTACCTGAAAGTGTACTGAGTTGTAGGAGTACTACAGTACTCTGAGAGTTGGGTCGTGTGCTTGAAGCTGTAGGGCTGAAAAGCATGAGTGTAGGCCTTAGAAATAAGCCTGAGATAGGTGATCAGTGGATCACTATGCTGTAGGAGTTCTGCAGAGCTCTAAGGGAGGAACCCTTGTGGTTCTGAGTTGGATTCTGAGAAGAATCTGTGTATAAGGCTGAGGGCCTAAGGTGTAAGCTCTAAGGAGCATAGTGAAGGAGTTTGTGCCGAGTCCAACAAGTAAGTTGGATAGGTGGGAGGGAAAGTGGATGTACCTAATTGGGGAACCACTATAAATCATTATGTTTGATGTGTGCTTGTTTTTCTTTGTTATTGCAGGATTTAAGGAGAAGCTCTAGTTAGTATAATTAAAAATCAGCAAAAGATTTAATAAAAGCTCAAAGACCTATTCGCCCCCCTCTAGATGATTAGCTAACCTTCAGCTAAGTAACTTTCAGAGACGTCTATTTGTTTTTTGAATCAAAGATGAGAAAGGTTACATGAGAGCTTGAGAGCTAACTTGTTTAATTAATTTTTGTGGAGATGATATATATAAATCTAGTTGAAATACCTGTAACCATTTTTGATCCCGCCAAGTCCACCTTCTTCTTTTCTAATTGCTTCTTTGAAATCTCTAAAAGAAACATTACCATTATCTTCAACACGATATAACACAACATCTTCTTTATATTACTAGTGCCCCCCCCCCCCAAGTCAAAGTTTCTGGATCTGCCCCTGCCATAGAAAAATGGAGTAGCTGAACAAAAGAACCTGTACCTTCTTGAAGTTTCCCAGAGTATGTTGATTTTGATGAATGTGCCAAAGAATTTGTGGGGGCAAGTTGTTCTGACGACAAAATATTTGTTCAATCAGATTCCCTCGCAAGTCATAAATTGGAATTCTACGATTGAGATGTTGCGAGAAAAAGTGGAGATGCTCTTCCTATTAAAATCTTTAGATGTGTATGCTTTATGCAAAGAAATAGACCAAATGTGGGAAAATTGGATCCATGGTCCCTAAAGTTTATTTTGTTGGGTATTCAGCTACCTGGGGTATATATGTTGGAGCCCATTAGAGAGGTGATTGATTGTTAGTATGGATGCCAAATTTTGCGAGCATGAGCCATATTATTCCTCCCCAGTTGACTCAATATTTGGGGACTCAGTAATCACAGATAGTACAAGGCAGGAAGAGTAGGATAATAGTAGTAGTAAGAAGAAAGTAATAATTATCCCTTATTTCGTGCTGCCAAACACGGAGTCATGTAAGATAATAGTGCATAATAAGAATGCAACTATGGAATGTGGACCTCACACGCAGGGGAGCCGAGTGTATAAAGTAGAGTGAGATTACAATACTATTGGGAAAAGCCCTTATGATTTACCTAAACAAAATATAATTTAAGTGATTTTAGATCCTAGGTTTATTATCCATGATTTATAGAGAAGGTAATATGATCTTAGTCCTTGGATATCAGTATAGTCTAGGACATGAGAAAGGCATACTGAATTCTAAAGTAAGGTCAAGAAAAGATAACATGCGTCGACTAGAAGTCAATGCAACATTGACTTGATATCGACGTTACTTCAGATAGAAGTCAAAACAACATAATAAGAACAGTCAAAGTTACTTCAAGATACATATCGACGTATACTTCGACATGTTGTTGACGTAATGTCAATTATAAAGATAAGTCAACAGATAATCAGTATGAAGCCAGATTTTGACGAAACTAATATATGAAATGAACGTTACGTCGAATATAGTTCTAAATGGGATTATCTGAGAATTAATTCAGTCCTATTCAAGAAAGATTTAATGGAATAATGGATTCTTGGAGATGTTGGAATACGGTGACAATAAGTAAATTTTTCTCAGCCAAGTGTGTGTGTCTATATATATATATATATATATATATATATATATATATATATATATATATATATATATATATATATATATATATATATATATATATATAAAGAGAGAGAGAGGAAAATTGAAATAACAATTTATTACACATAGAAATAGAAAGTGATTGGGTAATTTGAATCGATTGGGCTGATTTGGAAGATGATTATCTTATTCATGCTAAAGAAGTTCTTCCAAAAATTAGCCAATCATCAATTCTTCTAAATCACATCAGAGAGCTTATTCTTATTCTTCTTTAGGGCTCTTAAATTGCTGCAACAGATTCTCTGAAAAAAGAGATCATTTGGATTAAAGAGTAAATAATCCTTGAAATTTTCTCAATCAAGGATTCATCAGAGATCCATGATTCAATTCAATAAGTTCCTAGAAGTCCTCAGAATTCTTGTTGAGAGGACTCATGAACAAGATCAACTCTTCTACATTTTTTCCCAATCTCCATCTATTTCTCTCTTACTAATTGAGAAAAGTGTTTTGTGAATCACTCTTCAAAGGATTCAGCTTGTGGTTATGAGATTCTCCTTGTCAAAAGACTCAGACAGTATTAGTTGAAGAACACCTTATCAAAAGATCTAGAGATTGGTTGTGAGAGTCTCCTTATTAAAATACTCATACAATGTGATAGTGAATTCCTACCAAGGTGGTAGAAGTGTGTATATACCTAGATTTTGGAGAACCCTATAATTTTGTGTCTTCTGTAATTGTTCATATTCTATGCTTTTTCTCTTATTCCGTGTTGTGATTCTGTGATTTATTGGTTCTTCTGCTCAGAAATCCATGTGTATGCAAATTCTTGTAAAATTATAATTAAAATAAGGATAATTTTTAATCTCTATTCACCCCCTCCCCCTCTAGAGAATACATAGTGGATTTAATCAAATGTTCACACTTTCAATTGGTATCTATTTTCAAAATGTCATATAATACTTTCAAAGGAATTGTATCCACTAAGCCTCCAATATGTAATCTTGAAAAGTTTACACTCTAGAAGACTAAAATTAAGTAATATATGAATTCTATTGATAAAGGTATTTTTAGTTATATTTTGATAGGACTACCTATGCCTTACAGGAAAGATGCAGTTGATAATATCACCTCAGAACTAGTGCCTAAATGTGAATGGTCAGATAAAGAAAATAGAATTGAGGATTGGGATGCAGAAGCCATGAACATTCTAGTTTTAATAATATATGATGATATATTCTAGAAAGTGGCTGGATCTCCGTCTGTAAAATAAATCTGTGAATCTTTATCAAGGATTGTCAATGGAAGTTATGATGAGTGAAAGGATAGAAGAACTCTTCTAATATCTCAGTGTGAGTCTTTTTAGAAGAAAGCTGAGGAATCTATGGCTGAAATGTATGCCAGATTTAGTATTATTATAAATGAACTCAAAGGACTGGATAAGGTATATCACTCAGTGAGATAAATGATAAACTACTCATGTACTTCCCAAGTACATATGATTATAGAATCTATGTTATCAGAGAGTCCAGATGCCATGGTGAGATTACTACTGATGCCCTATTAGACAAACTCAAGTCCTATGAACCTTTCCTAAAGAATAGGGTATAGTTAGAAGTAAAGGACAATGTCACTACCCTAAACCCTAAATACATTACTTTTAAAGCTACTAATCGTGAATCCTCCATTTCAGAATAAGAAATGTTCAATTTCTTAGCCAAGAGATTTAGAATGTGTGTAAAGACAAAAGACTTCAAAAGGAGCGACATGAATCTAAACAAGCCTAGCTTTGACAAAACTCCAAATAAGGAGATTTTTTATTTTGCTTGCAGAAAGCCTGGGAACATAACAACTGAATGTTCTGAAGAACAGAAGGACATGACCAATAAAAAGGATCAGAAGAAGAAATTTCTTAAGAAAAGGGACAAGAAGAAGGGAAAAGGTTACATCGCTGAATCCCGGAGTGATATTAGTTCAGAAATAAGATCTTCATCAAGTACTGAAGAAGAATATGTTGTTGTTGAATCTTGTCTGATCACTTTGGAAACATACTCAGATCTGAAGAAAATCAGGTATGTTATTTTGATGATATCAATTTTTCATATGTAGAATTTATGGAGAGTTTCAAAGAATTCTGTAAATACCAATTAGAAGCAGAAAAGCAAATAAAACAACTCAGAAAAGAAATAGAACTAATTAAGAGTTATTCATGTGACAATGAACAAACTAAACTGGATAAACTTTTGAAAATTCATGCAGAAAACCTGAAGAATCAAGTAACAAAGTTAATAGAAAAAATACATTGCTAAAGGAAGAGCAACAAAGCAAAATCCTTTGAGGACTCCTTAAATGGAAGGAGTCAACAACTCAGAAATATCACAAAAAATCTGAAGAAATGGTTTAATCACTTAGGATTTGGTGCTGATCCTACCCAAATAACAACAATTACCAATACACCAACATGGAAAAATCTAGTACCCTTCAATAAGGCTAATGAAACTCAACATGTCATAAATCTAGATAATTACCCTAAAAGATTCACAAGATTTAATTAAGTAAATAAATCAAAAGATAAGGGATTCTAAGTGAACAACCTATGATAGATAATGTGAAAATATCTATAGTTTAAGCAAGTCGAGAACATGTGATGACTTCATATTGATGCAACCCATATATACGTCGACCTCAAATCGGCGTAACCAGAAAGTTTCGTCCAATACTACTCGGCACATTTCCTTAGTTAATAGTTTTGCATAATCATACGCTTATCATCCTGTTTATCTCACTTGTACAAAATGCTTTATAAGAGGACATGAAACTAGAAGTTGTTGTTTCAATAGACAAACACTCTTTTATCTCAAGGGGTATCATGGACCTTCTTAAACATTCATCTACCCTTATAATGGAAAGAGAAGTAATGGGTCCAAGGTAACCTGGATCCCAACTAATGTTTGATTTCATGTGCAGGACAAAGCATATAAAAATAAGACATCACTTTCTCAGAGACAATGTAGAAAAATTATAAAATTCTCTAGAACATGTGTCTACTAAAAATCAAAGGGTTGATATTTTTACTAAGCCTCTTGATGAGATCAAGAACAAACACTTTATCAATGCTTTGAGCATGTTTAATAGAGCATAATAAATCTTCTGATCATTGACACAACATGTAATTTTTTTATAGAAAAATATTGCTGGGAAAAACCTGCAGAAGGCTTAAAATTTAAGTCTATACTCGATGTCATATTGAACACCAGTCGACGACATGCCTCTTTCTATTCAATGCAACGTCTTGAGACAGAAGGTTATATAGAGTTTTGGACCTTGTTATCGCAATGTCAATACAAATCAACACATGCATCGACTTCGTACATTAGACCTAATTTGTTAACATTTCATCTACATACATTAGACTTCATATTCACTCAAAACTCCTCATCATTCCTGCTCTATTTCCTACACTTGCTCTTTCCTATTTTCCATGTAGTATTGTAGGTACTTAAATGGCAACTATGACCAATTCATGATTCAATGTTGATCTTGATTCCTTTGTAACTGTAGTAGATTACTTTAAAGGAATTCTACAACTCATCTTAGAGGCTAGGTTGAACAAGTTAATCACAATCAAATGTCTTCTAAGTTCCACAAAGTTGACAAAACTCCTAAATAGTGTCACAATTGATGGAGATAGAACAATGATTGGGAAGGTAAACTGGTCAGTTGTTCATATAACTACAAAAATGATACTGATAACTTTTGAACTGCCTTTTGGTGAAGGTGAAGCAGAGCTTTCTGATATAGAGATAAAGTAAGCACTGAAAAAGATGAATTTCTCTAAAGATAAACTTGTTCATCAAAAAAAAAAGAATTTTCTAAAGAATATGAGATTCTAGATAATCTTGTGGGAAAGGTGATAATGTGTAAAATTGCAGTACATTATGATGTCCTTAAGGCCCAACTACATTTGATGGGGGTCCTGGTATTAGGGAAGAAAATTAATTGGAGCAAATATATGTTGAACCTTATAGGTCATAGGTATAGTCACAAGGATAATACTTATATGACATTTATGAGTCAGATTCTCAAACAACACAATCCCACATTGTGAAAATCAAAAGGAGTAAATATTCCTCCTAGCAAAAGGCTTTCGATAGCCATGTTCTCTAAGAAACCAGGTAAATTGTCAAGCCTGGTCCTAAGAAATATATAATACCTCCATCCTCACTACTTGTTGTTTCTCATGAGTCAGTCATTCTATGAGACATGACATCATCTCCATTACCAAATTTTGTCCTAAAACCAAGTCATGCATATACTATGAATATTGAACTACCTGATATAGAAATATAACATCACAACAACCAACGCTCACTTCCTGCTGACAACAGTCAAGCAACTGCATCTTCATTTGTTATTCTCAGTATTAATAATGTTATTCTACAAGCAATGCAATATATTATTGCCTCACCAAGTATTCTTATAGCTGAGCATGATTCACATTATAAAACCTTAATTGAGAACATGCTGGCCCAGATTGGTGGGGTTTAAGTTTTCTTGAGACAGGTTCAAGATAAACTGGCTTTCATAGAGGTGACTAAGCCTTTCTTAACCTCCATGGCTCATGAGGTTTATATGGGGGAGATGTCTGAGGAAGACCAGTTCATGAAACCTTTAAAAGAGCATGATGCTCTATGTGAAGAAGATCAAGAAGATTTACTAAAAAGAGAAGATGTTAATTAAATGGTTCAAACTTCTGAAGCTACAATTAATAATAAGGATGATGATCAAGTGGCTCAGAATCTTAATGCTACAGTTCAAGAGGAGATAGAACCAAATAAATTAACTGATATACTCATGATAGTCAGAGAAGCTATGGATGATGTTGCATCAGTTCAAGGGGAGTGTCAAGGCAATACTGGAGCAAAACATCTAAAGCATTGAGTGAAAAATGATGTACTTATAATGTTTTCAGAAAAAAGGAAAAATCCCTCTTAATGATGTACTTATAATGATGTAATTATCGTGTCGTGACTGGAAAAATATGTATAAAAGCGAATTTTCTGTCTAAAAATCATTGTATTCCCTTTGTCTTGAAACCCTATCGCAACAACATACAGTGACGTCGGTGAAAGCTCCAGATCTAAGGTATTCAACATGGTTTTTGTTGAAATTTTTTGTAAATCTTCATTTTCATTGTCGTTTTGAAAGTCCTTTGTGATAAAAAAATGCTTTCATGAAGAAAATTTACTGATTTAAAGAGATTTGAAATGGTTTAAAGAAAACTTATGGGTTACGATTAGATTTGCATGGATCTAGTAGATCCATAGCATATATCAAATTTTATGGTTGTTTTTTGAGTTTATGTAGTCTTAAACACAGAGATCTGATATTTTTTACAGAAATTTTGTTGTTGAGATGCTTAACCGCTATTGCCCAGAGACCGTCACTGTTGCCCGACGATTGTAAAATTCCGCCTTTTAAATTAACTAATTTTAATTATTTTCAGATAATTTCAGGAATGGCCTTTAGTGCAAGAGCTAGAAAAAGTTCTTCCAGCAACCCTCACTCTAGATATCAATCTTATTTAGAAATCGAGAAGGCCGCTACAGTAATTGTTATGATTGTGGAATTTTATCTACCATGAGACTCACACTTTATGTTCTACTTACACAGGTCGGTATAATGTCATTAATTATCCCTGATATGTTTAACTCGCTCTTTGTGTGAGAATTCTACAATTATTTAGAAGATCCTTCTATTATCAAGCTAAACGGAAGAGCGTGATCACATATTCAAAGTGAAATAGTAGAGATAATGCATGAGAATTTGTGGAATGAATTTGGACTTGTAGATTTTTGTAATGCACTGGATATAGTTGAAAATTATTGAAAAGATAGTGATTGGACACTGGCCAAACTATCGCTTCATGGAACAACTAGAAAGACACTTATCAGTTCTACATCTAGCCTTACTTCAGATGCATATATGGTGCAAGACATACTAAGGAATACAGTTTTGCTTAAGGCAGGGGATACCAGGATGATTACTGTATAGCTCACTTTGGTGACTCAATTGATTTTAGCAAAAGAGTTGTTTGATGTAGCCAACCTAGTATTATCAGTGATTTGTTATACATATAAGATGAAATATCCAATGAGGAAAAATATCAACACTCTCCCATTTGGAAGTGTGATATAGTGAGTGATATACTCTAAATATAAATGGATCCATCAAAGTTTGTATGAAAATGACTGTATTCCTCCAATTTATAACACAGAGATGACTACATTCTTGTCAGTACATGGTGAATCATCCAATTCAGCTGTACCGCAACCGACTCAAACTGAATCCTCTACATCGACTGTACCTCCACTTCCTCGAGGTGGATCGCTATGAGAAAGAATGGATGGCCTATATTACTTGGTGGGGACGTGGCATGCCGAGATAATGATGAGGCTTAAAGTAATGAAGATATTTATGAATTTCATCGCTCGAGGTTTGAAACTCAAGGCGACCCTGGAAGAAGAAAAGGAGTGGGAGAGTCCAGTGGAGGATACTCCTTGTCACTCTATTCAACGTATGAGATGACCAAGGTAGCAACTAGACCAAAGCTCGAGTGACGACTAGCCAGCTACCAGCTAGGATTAGGAGTTCTAATTAGATTTTCTATAGGATGAGGTCTATGGATCTATCACGAGGCATTAGCAACTGTCGCCTGACGATAGTGAATTATCAAAATTTCTTTGTTTTTAGTTTTAGTGATGTGAGACATTATGTTTTTGTGTGTTGATCTAACAGTATGTGTTGATATGTGAAGTGAGACATTATTGTCTATGTTAAGACTATTTGTGATAGTGTAAATTATGCTTAATAATATGTGCGATGATTATCTTAATGCTAGCTAATTTTTAACTTTTTGTTAATCATTTTATTATTATTTTTTTAAAAATTCACTTATAGTTTCAGTTTGAAATATCTAAGACTCCTAATTCTAGTCTTAGTGTAGAAAAGAGTGAATCAAGAAGTGGCTAATTGAAAATATCAGCAAGTTGTCAATTGGTTCCTTAAATTTGATTTTAATATTATCCCTTTTAATATATTCTCAAATAAAATGATGTCGAACACCTATGTGTTTAGACCGTGAATGATGTACTGGATTGTATGCTAGATCGATTGCACTTTTATTATCACATTTTAATTCTATAGTTTGTTATTTTCACCCCCCAAATCTTCTAATGTTTGATTCACCCAAAGGGCTTTCGCACAACAAATACCTAGTGCAATATACTCGGCCTCAATGGTGGAGAGTGTAACAAAATTCAATTTCCTACTCAACCATGAAATAAGTGAAAGGCCTAAATAGTGACAAGTGCCACTTGTACTCTTACAACCTAAAGAATAACCAACATAATCAGATTTGGAATAACCATGCAAGATAAAATCATCATTATGAGGATATCATAAACATAATTTTGAAGTACCAATAAGATATTTAAAAAATCATTTAAACTCTTTCAAATGAGATTCTTTAGGATTAGCCAGAAATCTAGCACATAAACAAACGTCAAACATAATATCATGTCTATAAGCAGTTAAATATAATAATGATATTATCATGCCTCTATATAAAGTTTGATCAATTGAAATACCACTTTCATATTTTCCTAAATTTAAAGAAACACTCATAGGTGTGCTAGCTTGCTTAAGATTTTCAAATCACAATCTTTTAAGAACATCATGAATATATTTTAATTGACAAATAAAAATTCCATCAAGTTTTTGAGTAATTTGGAAACCTAGAAAATATATAAGTTCACCTACCATACTCATTTCAAATTCATTTTTCATTACATTCACCGTATCATTATAAAACTGTTCATTAGTGGCTCCACCAATAATCTCATCAACATAAATTTGTAAAACTACTAAATTATCATTAACATGCTTAATAAAGAGTGTATAATCAGCATTACCCATTTTATTATCATTCTTTAACAAATATAAAGTTAATCTTTCATACAATACACGAGGTACTTATTTTAAATCATAAAGTTCTTTTTCTTATTTATAAACATGATCCGGAAACTTTTTAGTCACAAAACCATGTGGTTGTTCTACATAAACTTCTTCCTTAATGTACCCATTAAAAAAGCAGTTTTCACATCCATTTGAAATAATTTAAATCTTTTGAAAATAGCAAAGGAAGAAAAATTCTAACTGCTTCAAAACATGATACGGGTGCAAAGTTTTCATCAAAATCTACTCCCTCAGTCTGATCATATCCTTTTTCAACAAGCCTAGCTTTATTTCTAGTGATCTTAGATTCACTATCTAATTTATTCTTAAAAATCCATTTTACTCCTACAACAGGATGATCAGATGGTCTTTCTACAAGTTTGTTGGGAACTATGTCCACATTAACCCAGATTTGATGAAGTCACCCTGAAACTAAGATGAATTAGGTTGTATTTGATGCTTTGATTGAGTTATGTGTTTGCAGGACTACAATGGGAAGTGTAGACCAATGTCAGTTTACAATGGGTCACCAAACACAGGACCACATGGTGTAATCCCTCATTATGTGTTCCAAAGTGTTGACACATGCGTAGTTTCTCTATTGGGATACACTTCATATTCAAGCTATATGACTGTGTAAAGACTTGGTGCTGATTCCCCTCTAGTAGAAGAAAAATTGCTGACAGAGAATTTCTCTAAGTATTTCTCTCGAGTAGGTCCTTAAATGCTCGAGTAGATTGCTTAAGAAATACTCGAGTAAAAAGTTCTACATACTCGAGTAAGAAAATTTTTCCTCTCGTGAAGTTAAGTAAAACACTCGAGTAGTTCATTAACATACTCGAGTAGCTTACTTAACAACTCGAGTAGATCATTCTTCCTACTCGAGTTGCCCAGAATTCAGTTTCCAAATTTCTCTAAGTAAATCACTCGAGTAGTCCAAGTCACATACTCGAGTAGCTTATTTTCTCTCGAGTAGTTCATACTCGAGTAGTTCCAGATTTTTATTTCTTGAAACTTTTCTAAGTCATTTACTCGAGTAGGTACTCTATATACTCGAGTAAGTCTTGACACTATGTCGAGTAACAATCTTCTCTGTGTCAAGTAGTCAAGATATACTCGAGTAAGTCTTTCATATACTCGAGTATATTTCTTTTATCTCGGGTAGTTAAACCAAACTACTCGAGTAGCTATTTTTTCCAGTGTGCAGAATATTTCTAAGTGTTTGTCTCAAGTAGTTTTTCTAACCACTCGAGTAGTTCAATTCTGCCTACTCGAGTAGTATAACTTGTACTCGAGTAGCTCAACTCCTTCCTGTGAGAATTTTCTTTATACTCGAGTAGATCTTCTAAAGTACTTGAGTAGTTGACTATACATACTCGAGTACTTCTCTTTTACATACTCGAGTAGTCATGATTTATATACCCGAGTAATTTCTCTCTACTTACTCGAGTAGTCCTTGACATACTTGAGTAGTTTAATACCTACTCGTGTATATGACTTTATTTTCCCTGAAATTTCTTCTAAGTCCAGATTTGACAAAATTTCAAATACCGTGATATGATTGGTCCACATGTATGTCATTAAATCCAATTATGACCGTTATTAGTACTCTTATAAAAGGTCTTGTCTAATTGACAAACCCTAATCAGAAAATAGAACTTTCAAGAAGAAAAATTCCTCTGAGTTTTGCAGCCGTTGCTTTCAAAAATGATCGTTATTTCCTCTCTCTCTTCACGGAACGAAAGCCGCCACCGCTGCTGTTCTTCTCCGGCAAGGGTGTCAATCTTCAGAGGAAATAAACAGAAAAAGCTTTCCAGATCGAGATCGATTTTCACATACTCATCTTCTGTCCGATCGTGGAAGCAAGAAGTTCAGATCTAGTTTTGCCGAGAATCATTCTTCAACTCTTCTGATAAAGCCGAACACCAAGAAGAAGATTCCATTTTCTGTTTTATTTTCAGATCTGAATCAGACGATTTCACTGTTTGTATTTTTCAATACTTGAATTTCTTTTCTGTAGGAGAATTTTTCTCCGACTGTAGGAGTTTTCCACTCCGAGTTTGTAGGAAGGTGTTTCTTCCGAGTTGTAGATCCAGTTGGATTGGATTGAGATTGTAGGAACATTGTTCCGAGGGTAGGATTGATTTTCAATCCGAGATAGTGGAGTAGCCGAGTCTAGTTTACTGCTAGATCGGTGAGGGAAAGTGGATGTACCCAAGATCGGGGAACCACTATAAATCTTGTCTCATCTGTGATATTTTAGTAGATAGATCTGTGCTGTGTTCTAAGATTTTTTATTACACAAAAGACGCACAACTCACCTATTCACCCCCCTCTAGGTGATTTAGGTTAACAACTATTATCTTTCAAAGTTCCCAATCGTTATTATGTTCAAATAAATTAAGTTCATCATTCATAGCTAAAATCCAAGACTCATCATTTAAAGTGATTGAAATATCTTTAGGTTCTATATTGGAAATTGTTGGGTCTATTGATCTCAATATCCCAGATTTGTAAGAAGTCAAACAGGGTAAGGACATACATGCGTAATTTATTTGATGTGTGCTTTAGTTCATGCATGCTGGTAGTCAATGATTGGACATGTGAAGAAAATGAGTTTGGTAGTAAAACTCAAATTTCATCAAACTCAGCTCAAAGTTCGTCAAACTCAGCTCGCTAGTCATAGATCTCAGCTCAACATTCTATGGGATAAGTACAATAGCTTAAGTTTCAAATTTCGTCAAGCTCAGCTTGAAGTTCGTCGAGCTCAGTTTGCAATTCGTCGAGCTCAGCTTACAAATCATCGAACTCAGCTCTACACTTGTTAAGCTAAAGCCATAAAAATTAACTAAGGCAAAAATCGCTGAGACCTCTGACAATATCAGAGTTTGTCGAGCTCATCCCATAGATTGTCGAAAACAGCTAAAGTCAGAGAAACTGACAAAGGCAAAAAGTGCTGAGACCGCTGAGATTGCTTAGATTTCTGAGAAGAAGATGTTGAGACCTCATAGATAGCTGAGATAGCTAAGAAGATGGCATTGAGAGCGTTGAGACTGCTGAGATAAAACTGGCTGAATTTCTCTAAGTCTAGAAGCGTTGAGTGATGCAGGTTCACTCAACGCTTATAACGAAGAAGGAAGTACTGAGACAAAACTAGCTGGATTTCTCTATGTTTAAAAGCATTGAGTGAAGCATGTTCATTCGATGCTTCTAATAAAGAAGGAAGCACAGATACAGTTAAGAGGAAATCCGTTGAGACAAAAGATAGCCTCAACTGAGAATCAAAGACCGCAAAGATAGAACCGCTGAGACAGAGACTTTTCTCAGCTAATAAGAAGAAAGCGTTTAGACAAAGGCCTGTCACAGCTATTAAGAAGAAACTACTAAAACTGTTGAGACAAATCCAGAGAAATTCACAAGTCCAGAAGTGATGAGAGACAAGACAGATGGCGTTGAGTGACTTAATATCACTCAACGCTTCATAGATTTCTGGAATATTTTCTAAGTTCAGATGGTGATGACCTTTACTGACGTCATCGAAGTCAACTCACATGTAGCCGTTGCGGGAATGCTATAGTGGTGCCGAAAGCTATCTTGTCCTTTTTTTGAAGAAGGTGGGGCTCACCAAATCTTGGCTGGGGCCCATATACAAGTGTGTCATTGATTCAAATCAACGGATATAAAAAGGAAACTTAAAAGGGATTAGGGAAACCAACAACGAACAATAAACAATAAGAGATTGATCGGAATAAAGAAAATATAGAGAGGCGGCTAGACATCATCTTCTCCACCAAGCTTGAAAGCTAAAGTCCAGCAGGGATAGCCACCAAGGCAAACGAAGTTAGCTGAGCTCTTCAAGCTCAGGAAGATAGTTCTTCCAAGGATAGAAAGCTGATTCTTTAATTCAGCAAGCTGGTTGCTGCTCTTCTGTGCAGCAGGAAAGATATAGCTGTAGAAGAGGACTACTTACTACTACAGCAAGGGTGCTGGACTGAAATCTACTCAGTCCAGCAAGGTTGGCTTAAAGATTTATCTCTGAGTCAGTTGTTTATTTTTTCTTAAACTATTATGTATTCTTTTCTTATAGGATTCAGTTTATCTAAATCTGAGTGTAGGGCACTTGTGCCTGAGGTAGGTGACTAATTGATGTCGCGGCCCCTCCGCCACTACTTGATGATGACCCGGTTGCCGAGGCACGACGACACAAAGATCTTAGGTGCCGTGATGATGCTGAAGGAAGTCCGCGATACAACCTCCGCCCGCGGCGTGCCAAATTCGCCGTGAATAACTAATTATGTTATTTCATGCACTTTTATTTTTTATTGATGAATATAAAATTATTCCATGTTTGGATGATAATTTTATATTCATAAATATTATGTAATTTTTATTTTTGGACATTTCATAGTTTATGGTGTGTACTTAACCATACGGATGTAAGAGATTACATCTCCATCATGGATGGTTAAGGGCTTGTTGTAACTCCTATGTGTTTGTAACTCCTATGTGTTTTTAACTCCTATGTGTTTGTAACTCCTATATAAGGAGACCTCTTTATGAGGATTAATAGAGAAGAAGAATAATTTGAATCCAAAGAAACTCCCTAGGAGAAATTCGGCGAAGGAGAGAGTCCAAGCCGCCGACCTTGTGGTGTGAAGCCGCCCCCTTGCTTCCTTCCTCCCCTCTTCGGTGCGACGCCGGCGTGGCTTCCATCGGTGCGACTCCGAGGAAGAAGGATTGCAGTCCCATTCGGTGTGACGCTGGTGGTTCCATGGAGAGAGTGAATCGCCCACCTATCTTGTGTGAATGATGTTCTTTATTGGGTAATCTCTTCATCTTTAGTGATTCTTGCTTGAGTTTGTGGAGGCTTTTGCGAACCGTCTTTTCCGTGATTTTATAATACATCTCTTGCAAAATCTGATCCGGCTTCGTTGTTATTGAATCTCTTGTATTCCGGATTGGGAAGATCCGTTGTGGGAGCGAGACTTGGCCTAGCCTGACTTGCTCTCCAAGATTGTAACACTTTGTGTCAACAAGGGAATTAATCTCAACTGGAACTCGACCGCCATTTGATGTTTGCCGCTATTCTGGAATAAATTATTGCTGCGTTTGAAACGGCTCAAGTTGGTACAATAGATGCTTGTGTAGGTGAGGTGAGTTGTGTGCTTGTTGGAGAGGTAGGTCTTAAGGATGTTGTATCGAGTCCGGCTGGAATCTTCTATATTGATTTTATCATTCGGATTTGGGAGCCAACCTGACCCCTTTTCGTTCGCTTTTGGTCGGAGCCCTCCTATCTTGCTTTTATGCTTTGTGACAATAGTTTCCGTTAGTGTAGTCGAGCACGTATCACGGTCTCCCCTACACCAATTTGGTATCAGAGGAGGTTGTTTCAACTCACACGTTGCAAACATTCTTGCTGCGTTCCTTGTTGGTCAATCTAATCTTTTGAAAAACAAAAAAAATATTTTCGGTGGTCTGCCAATAGCGGGCTAAAATCTTTATTTTTCAGCGAAAGTTCAAAGAAAAAAATTTTTAACGATCCACGTGTTCCTTACATCGGGAATCTATAAAGGTATCCTATTTCCAATATAGCTACAGCCCTAGGAAAAATCATCTTCCCAAAATTTTTCTAAACCTGAATGCGCACTAGGTTAGGATCGGAATACACGATACCGTATACGTCTAGGATGGCTGCGAGTGAGCGTGGGGATCCCAACACCGAGGACATAGCAGGGCTATGTAATGAAATGACGGAGCTTAGGAACATGTTAGCACAGATCCTACAAAATCAAGCAAGGACACCCCCGCCACCCATTAATGTTGAGCCGCCCAACCGGCGCCAACAAACTCCTGATTCGGATTCCGATGAGGACTCTCCCCGAGTGCCCCCTCGAGAACACCGCCACGATCATGCTTTCTATATTACTAGGGCCATTACGATCGACGCCCCCACTTATGATGGCATGGGAGATCCCCAGATCTTCCTCACTTGGGTGGTGGATATGGAGTGCTACTTCGATTGGCACACCCTTACGGACCATCAAAAGGTTCAAGTTGCCAGGATGAAGCTAACGGGACGCGCCAAAACTTATTGGCTGAATGAAGAGCGTAGGCTAGGAACCAGGGATGGGGTCCCACTTATTGGATGGGCCGTGATGAAGAACCTATTGACTGATCAGTACGTTCCCGCGTACCATCGGACACAGATGTTCGACGAGCTTGCGACTCTGCGGCAGGGCTGAAACTCGGTAGCTGAGTATATGGGAGAAATGAAAGACCGTATGGTGCGTTGTGATCTGAGGGAGATCCCCGAGGTCACCCTATCCAGATTTCGTAAGGGGTTTCATCCCGATATTCAGCGGAAGCTCTTACGATATGGTCATACGGATCTGAACACGACGTTCAATGCCACCCTCGACATCGAAAAGTACTAGCCTCTAAGGCTCACACCCGTTATTCCCATGCGAAGGGAAAGTCCACCGCTGGAGCATCTTCCTCCACATATCCGGACAAAGGGGAGTTTTGGTCCACCGAGTCCAAGTCCATCGTGATCACTGCTATGAACGCTAAGAAACCTGCAAGTGAGCGTATCCCCATCGAGAAAGTTAGCAAGTCTAACGCTACATGTTACTCCTGCGGCGTTCAAGGCCACTACGCCTTTGAATGCCCAACGAAAACCAAAGCCATTGCCCTGTTAGAGTCGACTACCGACCTTGCTTATTACGTATATGGGGCTGCTGAGGAGAGTGACCCAGAAGGGGTCCCAAGTGATTTAGAGGACGATCAGCCCCTTATGGTGATGCGTTGTATCTTGACCACTCCCCGTCCGTTAGATGACTGGAGGAGGACGAGTATATTTTCCCTGATCTTTAAGAGTGGCGAGAAGTTGTGCAAGTTGATCATTGATAGTGGCAGTTGTGTGAACGTCATCTCTGAGAATGTCGTTACACGTATGCACTTGACTACGTAGCCCCACCCGACTCCCTACCAAGTAGCTTGGATTAATAAGGTTACCGTCCCGGTGACCAAGCGATGCCTTGTACCCCTCTCGATCAAATCGTACACTGTCAAGGTGTGGTGTGATGTCCTTCCTATGGATGCCTGCCACGTGTTGTTGGGCCGCCCTTGGATTTATGACCACGACGTGACACAATTTGGGAGATCCAACACGTATGAAATTAAATTTAATGGTAAGATCATTACGTTGAGGCCGACCATCCCGAAGGAGCCGGTAGCTTTATCTAAGGAGACCACTGTTCCGGTCGAGAGGAAGACGTTGAATCTAGTGGGTAGAAAATAATTTGTGAAGGATCCCTTTCTTGACAGGATGATGTACGCACTAGTTCTTATGAGTGCGAAAGTGGATTCGAGAGCATTGGACGATTTTCTTAAAGAGTTACGGGTATTGTTGGACGAATATATGGACGTGTACCTGGATGAGCTGCCTTCGGTGTTACCACCGCTAAGGAATATACAGCATGCAATAGACCTTGTCCCTGGTTCCTCTTTACCAAACCAACCCCACTATAGGCTTCATCCCGCGGCCCATAAAGAGTTACAGACCCAGATCGAGGATTTGATGAAAAAGGGGTTCATTAGGACTAGTATGAGTCCATGTGCGGTACCTGCCCTTCTTGCTCCCAAGAAGGATGGTACGTGGAGAATGTGTGTTGATAGCCGTGCTATCAACAAGATTACCATCAAATATAGATTTCCTATTTCGCGATTAGATGAACTCCTAGATGTCTTATCTGGCGCTACCATTTTTTCAAAGTTAGATTTACGGACTGGCTTTCACCAGATCAGGATCCGTGAGGGGGATGAATGGAAGACTGCGTTCAAGTCAAAGGATGGGTTATACGAGTGGCTTGTGATTCCCTTTGGGCAATCCAATGCCCCCAGTACTTTCTCCCGGATGATGACACATGTCTTTCAGCCTTACATGGGGAAGTTTGTGGTTGTCTATTTCGATGACATCTTAGTCTTTAGTACCACCACTGCTGAGCACGTCTCCCACATGAGGTCGGTTCTTTCCACCCTGCGGAAGGAAACCTTATTCCTTAATCTTAAGAAGTGCACATTCTATGTCACTGAAGTGGAGTTCTTAGGCTACATAGTCGGTTCGGAAGGCATTAGTGTTGACCCTAACAAGGTTAAAGTCATTAAGGATTGGCCCGAACCGACCACGTTACGAGAGGTGCGGAGTTTTCATGGGTTAGCTACTTTCTACCGCCGTTTCATTCGAGACTTTAGTAACATTATGGCCCCCATTAGTGATTGCATGAAGAAAGGTGAGTTTACTTGGACGAAGTACGCCACTATCGCTTTCCAACGCATTAAGGAGCTTATGACTGAGGCACCTGTCTTACATTTACCTGACTTCACAAAGGTCTTTGAGCTTACGTGTGACGCTTATGGCGTGGGAATAGGAGGTGTCTTTAGTCAGGAAGGACACCCTGTGAGTTATTTTAGTGAGAAGTTAGCGGGCGCCAAATTAAATTACTCAAATTACGATAGAGAGTTTTATGCCGTCATTAGATGTTTACACCATTGGAGGCACTATCTCCTCTCTAAAGAGTTTGTGATCCTCTCCGATCACGAAGCATTGCGGTTCATCAATGGCCAGCATAAAATCAGCCCGCGTCACGCTAAGTGGGTATCTTTCCTACAGGGTTGCACTTTTAGTCTCAAACACCTTAAGGGAGGTGACAATCGAGTCGCGGATGCTCTTAGTCGCCTAACCCTATTACTCACCACTATAGAGGTTAATGTAGTAGGATTCGAGCGAATCAAGGATGAGTACGCCAGATGCCCAGATTTTTAGGACGCATATCTGTCTGCCCAAGATAGCTCCCCCACGGTTATATCTGCGTTCGTCATTAAGGATGGCTATCTATTTAGACATGGGATGTTGTGTATTCTGCAGTCATCGTTACGCCTCCATATCATCTGGGAATTGCATAGTGGAGGGTTGAGTGGCCACTTCGGCAGGGGAAAGACCATTACGCTAGTTGAAGAGAAATTCTATTGGCCAAAACTTAAGGCAATGGTGGGAAGGGTAGTTAGTAGTTGTCGTACCTGTCAGGTATCCAAGGGCACCAAAACCAATGTAGGATTATATACGCCCTTGCCTATACCTTCTATGCCATGGGAAGACGTGAGCATGGACTTTGTCTTAGGCCTACCAACTACTTTGCATCATCACGGCTCCATTCTTGTCATTGTGGATAGGTTCTCTAAAATGGCATACTTTATTCCGTGCTCTAGAACCAATGACGCATCTCATATTGGAAAATTGTATTTTAAAGAAGTAGTTAGTCACCAGGGAGTGTCAAAGACAATAGTCTCGGATAGAGATGTTATGTATACGAGCTATTTTTGGAAAAGACTTTGGGTCTTAATGGGTACCAAGTTATTGTTTTCCTCCGCCTATCACCCTCCGACCGATGGGCAAACGGAGGTGGTCAATCGGAGCTTGGGAAGCCTTCTTAGATGCCTAGTGAGCGATCACAAAGGTACATGGGATCTTCTTCTTCCCCACGCCCAGTTGTCCTATAATAATTCCAAAAATCATTCCGCCGGTCTGTCTCCAAATGAGATTGTTCACGGGTACAAGGCCCCTGTGCCTTTTTACTTGGTTCCATTGCCCCCAACATAAAAGACAAGTCAGTTTGCACAATCCTTCGCCCAACATATTGATGACCTACATGCACATATACGAGCTACCTTGACTGCTTAATACGAGTCTTATCAGACGCACGCTAATCTACATAGGAGGGTGTCGCACTTCAAAGTCGGTGACTTAGTCCTAGTCCGGTTAGTTCCCGAACAATTGCCATCTGGCACAGTTAAAACGTTAGCACCAAAGCGCGCCGACCCTTTCCGAATTATAAAGAAGCTAGGTGACAACGCTTTTGTGTTATATTTGCATGTTGATTGGGGTATCTCCCCTATTTTTAATATCTCGGATTTGATGCCGTTTGTTTCACCTCCACCTGAGTTGAATTCTTTGTCGTCTTCTCCCTCCACTAAAATTTCTAATGGGTTGGGGAGTGGTAGTTCGGATGATCTCTCTCTTTCGGTCCCCGTAGGTATAACATCAGATGGTACATTGCCTTCTTTTTTTCCTACTGCTGACATGTTTCCCAGGTTTACCAAGACATTTCTCACTCTAGATATGATACTTGCTGTTGAGCCACTTACTACTCCTGATGGTGCTACCTACCGCTTCCTCATCCGTTGGCGTGACCGTCCACCTTCAGACGCCTCATGGGTACTCGCGACAGAGCTTCAACGTTTGGATGCTGAGCTTCTCCGCCGCTATCTCTCTGCCCACGCATCGGAGACACGTGATTTTGAGTGGGGGAGGATTGATGTCGCGGCCCCTCCGCCACTACTTGATGATGACCCGGTTGCCGAGGAATAACGACACAAAGATCTTAGGTATCATGATGATGTTGAAGGAAGACCGCGTTACAACCTCCGCCCATGGCGTACAAAATCCGCCGTGAATAATTAATTACGTTATTTCATGCACTTTTATTTTATATTGATGAATATAAAATTATTCCATGTTTGGATGATAATTTTATATTCATCAATGTTATGTAATTTTTATTTTTGGACATTTCATAGTTTGTGGTGTGTACTTAACCATACGGATGGATGAGATTACATCTCCATCATGGATGGTTAAGGTCTTGTTGTAACTCCTATGTGTTTGTAACTCCTATGTGTTTGTAACTCCTATATAAGGAGACCTCTTTATGAGAATTAATAGACAAGAAGAAGAATTTGAATCCAAAGAAACTCCCTAGGAGAAATTCGGCCAAGGAGAGACTCCAAGCCGCCGGCCTTGTGGTGTGAAGTCGCCCCCCTTGCTTCCTTCCTCCCCTCTTCGGTGCGACGCCGGCGTGGCTTCCTTCGGTGTGACTCCGAGGAAGAAGGATTGCAGCCCCATTCAGTGTGACGCCGGTAGTTCCGTGGAGAGAGTGAATCTCCCACCTATCTTGTGTGATTGATGTTCTTGGTTGGGTAATCTCTTCATCTTTAGTGATTCTTGCTTGAGTTTGTGGAGGCTTTTGTGAACCGTCTTTTCCGTGATTTTAAAATACATCGCTTGCAAAATCTGATCCGACTTTGTTGTTATTGAATCTCTTGTATTCCGGATTGGGAAGATCCGTTATGGGAGCGAGGCTTGGCCTAGCCTTGACTTGCTCTCTGAGATTGGAACACTCTGTGTCAACAAGGGAATTAATCTTAACTGGAACTCGATCGCCATTTGAAGTTTCCCGCTATTCTGAAATAAATTATTGCTGCGTTTGAAACGGTTCAAGTTGGTACAATAAATGCTTGTGTAGGTGCGGTGAGTTGTGTGCTTGTTGGAGAGGTAGGTCTTAAGTACGTTGTATCGAGTCCGGCTGGAATCTTCTATATTGATTTTATCATTCGGATTTGGGAGCCAACCCGATCCCTTTTCATTCGCTTTTGGTCGGAGCCCTCCTATCTTGCTTTTATGCTTTGTGACGATAGTTTTCGTTAGTGTAGTCGAGCACGTATCACGGTTTCCCCTACACCACTAATTAGTCACTGAGGTAGGTGCCTTGTTGGGGTATTGAGGTAGGATCCAAGTTTGGATCTGAGCTGTAGGGCTTAATTGCTGGAGGTAGGAGAGTGCTGCTCTCAGAGGTAGAATCCAAGTGTGGATCTGAGATAGGGCTGTCCTCCTATCCTGAGTGTTGGGCCTTGTGCCTGAGGTAGGTGACTAGAGAGTCACTGAGCTGTAGGTGATAAGTGTGTCACTGAGTTGTAGGGCTTGGAGGAAGCTGAGCTGTAGGTACCTAGAAGGGTACCAAGTTGTAGGAGTCCAGCAACACTCTGAGAGTAGGGTTATATGCCTGAAGCTATTGGGCTGAAGAGCCTGAGTTGCAGGCCTTAGAAATAAGGCCGAGGTAGGTGATTAGTAGATCACTGAGCTGTAGGAGCTCTGCAGAGCTCTGAGGTAGGAACCCTTATGGTTCTGAGTTTGGATTCTGTAAATAATCTATGTAATTGGCTGAGGGACTGAGGTGTAAGATCTGAGGAGCATATTGGCGGTGTTTGTGCCTAGTCCAACAAATTAGCTGGATAGGTGGCAGGGAAAGTGGTCGTACCCAATTGGGGAACCACTATAAATCTTTGTGTTTGTTGTGTTGCTTGTTTTCCTTTTTTTTGTAGGATCTAAGGACAATCTCTAGATAGTTTACTTGAAAACAACAAAAGAATTAATAAAACTTCCAAGACCTATTCACCCCCGCTAGGTGATTACCTAACCTTTAGTTAAATAACATTCAAGTGGTATTAGGGGGAGGTTACTCAAAAGGGATTTGACAATCTGAGTATACATCCAATGTTAGCTATAGGATAAATAATGTGGTTTGGTGTAAACTACAAGGAATTGGGAGCCATGAAGTTACTAATCTGTAGAAAAGAACGGTTTGGGCTCTGGAAGGAAAGGATCAGGCTATTCATGGAAGCCACTGACCCAAAGATATACATTACAGTCAAAGAGGTACTTTCATCCCTATAAAAGTCTCAGTTCTGGATGCCAACATCCAGACACCCAAGTCTTATGAAGAATTGATCAATGATGAGCTCCTTCTTGCCTCCATGGACAAGAGAGCTCAAAATATTATTGCTAGTGTAGTTGATATTCAACATTCCAGAATCTGGTGCCCTATAAGACCTCCAAGGAGATGTGAGACACCTTAGTTCTGTTCATGGAGTGCTCAGAAGAGATGAGGGATGACAGAAAATTCATGCTCAACCCGGAGTATGAGGCCATCAGACAAGGAAAGTCTGAGGGAATTGCTGAAAGTTTTAAAAGATTCTCTAGAACAGTTAATGAACTAAGAAAATATGGAATGGTCTTCATCACCTATGAGCTGAATGACAAATTTCTCAGGTCCCTCACAAAGGATTGGGACACAAAGATCTGTACCATCAGGGAGATGGGTAAGCTAGCTAACACACCACCTCCAACCCTGTTTGGAAAGGTACTGTCCTATGAGATGCAGCTTGAAGTAAGGAAGGAAGAAGAAGAGAAGAGCAGCAAGTCACGGAGTAAGGAGAAATCTGTGGCTTTCAGGGCTGATGTTTCAACTAGCAGCAGAAGGAAGACCACTCCAGTCAGGAGAACAGCTGAGTCAAAATCTGAGATCTCAAGGTCCAGCTCCTCTAACAACCATACATCTGAGGAGGACCTTGCTGCCTTCTCCAAGAAGTTTCAAAAATTCATGAAGAAGGGGCATTGGAAGAACAAAATGCCATCTTCCTCATTACAGCATAGAAGTAAATCCTCTAAGAAGGACAGGTATGCTCCAAACTCCAATAAACAATCTTCCTTTAATATTATTTGATTCTGCTGCAGCAAACCTGGGCATGCAGTTGCTGACTGCCCAGTGAAGAGGAAATAAGGAGTGAAGAAGCACCAAGAGTGAAAGAAGAAAGAGAAGTCCCTTGTGGCCAAGAAGGAAAAGACCTGGACTGACTCTTCCTCTGAGTCAGACAGTGAAGAAGAAGCCTACATTGGGCTTATGGCTGTTGCTGAAGAAGAACCTAAAGAATACCCTGCTGCTAGAATAAGGATCAGGTCCCCTCTGTCTCACTCAGATAGTAACTCAGAGGTGGATAAAGATGAAGAAGAAGATGCCCAATGCCTTGGATTAATGGAATGATAGATAAAGAAAGCAGCTAGGATCTGCCTGGTCAGACTCAGGTAAATGCTAAATCACAATCTTTTATTTCAAGTCATGAGGCTGGCTCAGAATCTGAAGCTCAAACATCAAGAGATGGAGGGGATTCTGTCTCTGAAGATGATCTCAACTCCATAATTGCCAAGTATGGAGAACTTCTTGAGGCATTCAAGAAGTGCATGCTACTTGCCAAGAGACGGGCAAAAGAGCTTCTAAGTCTTAAAAGCATGTGTGAACACCAAGAAAAGGCCCTCACTAACATGGCTGCTCAAGTAACTCAGCTCAAGGAGATCATTGACAGTGAGTCTGTGGTAAGAGTCTCAAATGAGAAACGTATCCAGAAACTTGAAAATGATCTGTTAAATGAGAAATTGCTTGTGAGCAAATTTTCTAATCCAAACACTATGCTGCCCTTAACTGATCCCCACCTTACCCCAGCTGGTAAGAAAGGATTGGGATTCAAGGGACCTTCTAGACCTTCCAATCCAAAAGGAAAGGGAAAAGGGAAGGCACATGTTGTGTCTCTAGCCTCACTACAACATATTCCTTTTCAGAGAGTGTTGTTGCCTTCTAACATGTATGACCATGAAAGCTGTTATGGTCACTGGGAGAATCACAGATCCACAGGTATGGACCAAAGTGGCCCCAGCCAAGGTGGAAGATACAGCCATGTGAGAGCCTTTAAGACTGCCCATGAGGAAATTCAAATGACCCATCCTGGAGCTTTTGTTTTTGGTGCCCCAGCCCCAAAACTCAAAGATAATGCTACTATTGTGAATCTAAATCATCCTGAAATTGTAGTGACCCAAGGAGAGTCTTCTTGCATTGCTGGAATGGCAATCTCAGATGCTATCAGATGCATGTTGCCTAAAAAGAGACATTAACCTGGTGGTTCTGAAAAAAGTCCAAAACATCCTGCTGAAAGACTATCTTTCAGTCAAACGGCTGCTGAAAGAAGACAGAAGCATAGAGCAGCACATCTCCCCACTATTCAGGAAGCAGAATAGCCTAATGCTGGTCCCAAACTAAAAAGGAGATACAATATCTATGAGTGCTGGTGTTGTGGCAAAGTGGGCCACTATGCTGTAGATTACTGGCACAATCCTTCTGTGTCCAGATGTTGCCAACCTGTCAGAAATTCTGTAGGAAGGCATGGTTATTTTCAGACTAATGTGAACTTAGGACCCAATAGAAATTGGGGTCCTAAGGTAAGGTGATTTGTGTTCATTTCAGGTTAGTTCAAGGTACAAGTTCCCCTAAATGGTACTTGGACAGTGGATGTTCCAGGCACAAAACTGGAACAAAGGAGCTATTGAAGGAGTTCACTCTAGTAAAGTATGGACCCAAGGTCATCTTTGGAGGCTCTGACAAGGGGATAACTAGAGGCTATGGTAATATCTCAAATGGCATAATCACCATCACAAAGGTAGCTTATATGGAAGGGTTGCAATACAACCTCATAAGCATAAGCCAACTATGTGATCTTGGTTATGACATTTCCTTCCACAAGGATAAGTGCCGCATCAAGAGGTTAAGTGACCAATGTGTCATCTTAACAGGAACTAGGAGTGGGAATGTCTATTGCTTAAATTTTTCTTACTTAGGTAATCGTTCCACTATATGCCTAGTTGCAAATGACAAAGTCTCATATTATGTCCAATGACACAAGAGACTAGCTCATTTGAATTATAAGACCATTGGTCAGCTCTTTAATGATGAGCTTGTTAGGAATGGTCCCAAAATAAAATGCTCCAAGGAGGGTATCTGTGCTGCTTGCCAAAAGGATAAGTAGACTAAGACCTCTTTCAAGAGCATTGCGGCCAAGGACTCAGTGAGATGCTTGTATCTCCTGCATATGCACTTGTTTGGTCCTATGCCTGTTTATATTCTAGATAGAAAGGTCTACACCCTTGTGTTGGTTGATGACTATTTTGGGTTTACTTGGGTGTTCTTCCTCAAAAGAAAGGATGAAACCCTTGAAATCTTCATGAATTTTGTCAGGCAAATTCAAAATGAGCTTGTATGCTCTGTGGTCAAAATGAGAAGTGACCATGGAACTGAGTTTCAGTCTGTTGCTATGACTACATGCTGTGAAGAGCAAGGGATTCATCAAGAATTCTCCTCTCCAAGAACACCCCAGTAAAATGGGTTAGCTGAGAGGAAAAAAAGACTCTCATAGAAGCTGGGAGAATATTATTGAGTGACACCTCTCTCCCTGAATATTTCTGGGCTGAGGCAGTTAATGATGCATGTCATGTGCTTAATAGGTCTTCTATCACCAAAGGCCACAAGAAGAATCCCTACGAGATCTTGAAGGGCAGAAAACCAAACATATCCTATTTTAGGATCTTTGGTTGCAAGTGTTTCATCCTGAACAACGGTAAGACAAAAGTTACTAAGTTTGCTGCCAAATCCCATGAGGGGATCTTTTTTGGGTACAACAATAATAGTAGGGCATATAGAGTCTATAACTTGACAAATCAAGTTGTAGAAGAATTTGTCCATGTAGTGTTTGATGAGTCATGCATGATTGACAGTGAGCTGTCAAGCTCTTTTACTAGATTTGTAGGTACAGAAGTCATGATGGAAAAGCTCTACATCAAAGATATAGACCCAGCTATGCAAGAAGAATGTGAAGAAGGATGTTGTCCAGAGGAAGCATAGGCTAGTCAAGCTGGAAATGAAGACCAACCTGCTGAAGAAAATAATAATCAGCAGGAAGCTATCAAGCTACCCCACGCATTCATATATCTTAGAGATCATCCTCCAGATCAGATAATTGGTGAGGCTAGCCAAGGTGTACAGACCAGAAGCAGGAGTATCAACACAACTCTCTATTCCAGCTTCCTATCACAAGAAGTGCCCAAGAAATTTGAAGAAGCAAATCAAGACCAATTCTGGATTGGTGTAATGCAAGAAGAACAGAAGCAGTTCAAAAGGTGCAAGGTCTGGAAGCTGGTTCCCAGACCAGATGGACACAATGTCATTAGAGTCAAGTGGATTAATAGATATAAACTTGATGAAAATGACATTGTAATAAAGAATAAGGCAAGACTAGTGGACAAAGGCTATAGATAGGAAGAGGGGATTGATTATGACCAGATATTTCCCCAGTTGCAAGGTTAGAAGCAATCAGACTGTTGCTTGCATATGCAGCCTTCCAGGGATTCAAAGTATTCCAGATGGATGTCAAGTCTGCCTTACTGAATGGAGACTTGAAGGAAGAGGTTTATGTAGAGCACCCTCTAGGTTTTGTTGATTCTAACTCTCCTACTACTGTATATAGATTTAGGAAAGCTCTTTATGGGCTCAATCAAGCCCCAAGAGCATGGTATGAGACATTGTCTACCTTCCTCATTGAGAATAAATTCTTAAGGGGGAAGATAGTCAAGACCTTATTCCTAAGGGAATCTAAGGGCAAGATCATCCAAGTCCAGATTTATGTTGATGGCATAATATTTGGCTCTACTGATGACAACCTCTGCAGGAAGATTGATAAACTTATGCAGGGGAAGTTTGAGATGAGTGGTATGGGTGAACTAAAATTTTTCTTGGCACTCCAAGTAAAACAGACTGATGATGGTCTATTCATATCCCAATCAAAGTTCACCAGGAAGATAATCAAGAAATATGACATGGAGAATGTGTCCACCATAAGAAATCCCATGAGCTCAAGTATGCCTCTAGGAAAAGATGATCCAGGGAAGCCTGTTGATCAAACTCTATATAGAGGTATAGTTGGTTCCCTTCTCGACATCACTGCAAGTAGGCCTAACATTATGTATGCAATATGTGTCTGTGCTAGGTATCAGGCCTACCCTATAGAGTCTCACTACACTATTGTGAAATGAATCTTGAGATATCTTATGGGTACCTCAGATCTTGGCCTATGGTACCCCAGGAATGGGAAATTTGAACTAACAGGCTATTCAGATGTATATTTTGCAGGCTGCAAGGAGGACAGAAAGAGCACTTCAGGATCCTGTCAGTTTCTAGGTGGAAGGCTTGTCTCTTAGAGCAGCAAGAAACAAACAAGTGTTGCAATATCAATAGCAGTGTTAGAATATATTTCAGCTGGAAGCTGATGTGCTCAGTTGCTATGGATCCAACATCAACTTCAGGACTACAATATTTAGATAAGTAAAACTCTACTCTTTTGTAATTCTACTAGTGCAATTTATATAGCTAGGAATCCTGTCTCCCATAGCAGGACTAAGTATATAGAAATTAGGTATCATTTCATTAGAGAACATGTGGAAAGGGAAGACATCTCCCTTGAATTTGTCTCCACAAACAAGCAAGTGGCTTATATCTTCACTAAGCCACTAGATGAAGCCAAGTTCAACACCTTGAAATTTGAATTGGGCATGTGGAATCTTGTGTAGCTTCAATTCTCTCTTCTACCATATGATGCACTATTTATTTTGAATGTAGAACATACTCTTCCTCCAGATTATGAAGATACTGTGTAACTGTTAAGGGGGAGCCAACCTAACAGTTGAACTAGATTCAGTCACATTGAGGATATCTACTCCAGACAGATAGGGGGATCAAAACCCCACTGTATGCTCCTTATTGCAAAAGTCAAAAAGAGGGAGGATAGAAGTCAAAGGTTGAGAAGAACAAACAAGTGGAACAGTAAGGATGGCAGCATGCTAGGAGGAGTAAGTAATTCTCCACAGGCTAGAGAATTATTTTAACATTTCCGCACTCTACTAATGGTTATTCTTTCTATGATGATATATTGTCTTGTCATTGACCTGCAGTGTTTTGAATTCTTCAAATAGGGGGAGATTGTTGGGTATATTGATCCCAATATCCCAGATTTGTAAGAAGTCAAATGGGTCAAGGACATATACAAATAATGTATTTGATGTGTGCTTTAGTTCATGCATGCAGGTAGTCCATGATTAGACAGGTGAAGAAAATAAGTTTGGTAGTAAAACACAAATTTCGTCGAGCTTAGCTCGTAGTTCGTCGAACTCAGCTCGCTGGTCGTCAAGCTCAGCTCAACATTCTGTGGGATAAGCACAAGAGCACATGTTTCAAATTTCGTCGAGCTCAGCTTGAAGTTCATCGAGCTCACTTTGCAATTCGTCGAGCTCAGCTTACAAATCGTTGAACTCAGCTCTACACTAGTTAAGCTAAAGCCAAAAAAATCAACTAAGTCAAAAAGCGCAGAGACCGCTGAGAAGATCAGAGTTCGTCAAGCTCAGCCCACAGATCGTCGAACACAGCTAAAGCCAGAGAAATTGACAAAGGCAAAAAGCGCTGAGACCGCTGATGTAAGACCCCTTTTTTTCTTTTTAAGCCACGGGGTCTTAGGCCCAGAACTGCCGCTTTGTAGGGACACTTCCATGCTCGGGGAGGTCGTTACGACAAAACGCTGATCCTGCTGGCCATATCGATCACAGAAAAGATAGCAAGAGTAAATGAAACAAAAACACTAACACATGTCCACAGAGATCATATATATATAAATAATCTCCACAAAGGGAGAGTCCACAGTAATAATAATAAAGGAACTGAAAATAAGGCTCACACCCGATACATCAATGTCCTCACTACATATCTCTCATCGCGGAAGCAAAACAAAAACAACTACTAGAGATCGGGAGTCACAGTCCCAGCTGTCTGAACCCTGGTACTAGACTGTCCCATCTCCAAGCGTTCCGACCTCCGAGGCTACTCCTCTATGCTGGGCTCCATGGTCCCATAAAATGATGTGGTTCGAAAATCATTAGTTAAAAAGACTAAGTCCTATCATCCCCTACCCCTCCCCCATGGCTCCTAGGCACCGTGTGGAGAGGAGGAAAAGGAAGCTCTGAAGGTGGAGAATAAACAAAACAGGTGACGGTGGAACTATTTTAGCATGAGTATATAAACAGAATAAGTATATGTAAGTAGTAGTAAATGAAAGGTAAACTAAGAAATATGTAACCTTAACTTATACGAATGCCCATACACACTTATAAGTTAAGGAATCTTTTGCAAGGCTCCCACTGTATAAAATTTTCCATACCGATTTATACGTTGGGGTGTCGGTTTTAAAGCAAGCTATATATATACATAGAATAATAACCTTAGCTTATAAGCACACTCCCACAAGCTTATAAACCAATGGGTCGTTTTGCAGGGCATATTGTATAAAGCATCCCATAGCACTTTATACAATAGGTGTCAGTGGTTATATGCAATGATGATGTTATGACATGCAAGTATGCCATGATGTGAACATGCAAGTGCAACACACCCACCCGACTCTGTGTACATAGACCTTTAATTCCCCCTTTCTAGAGCCTAACCTCCCAGGATACCTCCGTAGTGGCAAATGGAAGCGGTGGGTTGGGCCTGTCCCACCTCTAAAATGGTAATTGCACTACCAATCAGATCTATCGTATGCCTCGAAGCTGGTTCACTAAACGGAGCTCCTGCGTACTCTTTACCGGGAAGTCCACCAGACTTATCTTGGCGAACTGCAAAACCACACTTGCCTAGCCAACGTATTGGCGTCGGTGCATCGACCATACAATACCGAATACCGACCACCTTATACCTATGAACATTCAACCTTATATATCAGCTACCGAGCCAAAGCTCCCCGGACCATCCTGTCCGTCACAATCAACAACCGAGCCAAAGCCTGCCGGGCTAACCTGCCCATCATCAAGACCACTGATCCTACTGCCCGTGTCACCCAACGTAACATCCCGTGACATCAAGGTGAGTGAAAGTGAATCGCAAGATATGCTAGTTACTCTTGTAGTTTATTTTGCCTACAGTTTAGGTTAGCCCAACACTGCCCAAGGTATTCCCCGTGAAGGGCTCTCGAGGGAACTAGGAACTACGATGGGCTGAAACCCAAAGCTCCCTTTCACAAGGCACTTACTATTATTGTTCAATACCCGACTCCCGATCACTTTTATATTACTCTGGATCTAACCCTAGTGTGTTTTGACCCTTTCTCTCCCACCACAGGAAAGACGATCTTTTGTCGATCCCGTGCACCACGTAAACCTAGTAGACCCAACACTCGACTCATCCCAACTTCCAATGATGAACTAAATATCATTTTATACAAAACATAAACTACTAGCCCCAACCCATATGCCCAATTCAAATGCGCTCGCATTTTCTGCAGTTTTACTAAATGCAGAGCAACCTAAGCTATATGATGTACATGATATGAGGTACTCCAAATTTTCTTCCAAATGTTTTAAGATAATTAATGGGGGGCCTATCATGATATTTTTAGTCTAAATCCAGAAACTTGGATTTTTCTTATTTAAACAGATATTTTATTTATTTTCCCTAAAAATCCAAATGGCCTAGTTATGAATATGAAGTAGCTTTTATAATCATGAAAATTGCTCCACAAAATTATGATAAATACTAGGCAACTAATAGACAGTAAATTCAAATCCCCCAATTTTTTGCAAGGTTCAGGCCTCTGATCCAAAATTTTAAATAAAACACGTATTTATCAATTAAAGAAACAAGTGCTGCAAATTTGCTTCCAAATAATATAAGAAAATTCAATCATGACCAACATGCCCTAAAAACACTCTTGGCCAAGTTTCCAAACTTTGCAGTGAATAATAAACTCTAATTTTAATTTAGAACAATACTCCTCTTTCATAAATAAATGAGACAACCATTGAACATATTCATCTAAAAATTATGATAAAATTTCCTCATGAGCATAATGACCTAAGTACACTTTTGCATAAGTTTCACAATTATCTAACCAAGATTGAGTCTAAATCTATTTTTGAACATAATTGCATAATTATATGCTTGTGAAGTAAGTACTGAGAATATACATCAAAAAATTATAATAAAACTCAGGTATGAATATAATGGCCTAAAACACCATCTGCCAAATTTGCATAATTTTCCAATGAACAGTGAGATTATAATAAACAAATGACTATCACGGGAAAATCCATTTATTACAAAGGAGGTACAAAAATTGTTGTTCTAAAAATTCCAATAAAATTACCAGGGGCTCATATTAACCCCATGACTACACTACCCAAGATTCACAACTTTTCATAAAGTTGTGATGGCCTATTTTACATGTATAAAGTTTGTTCTCTAAAATAGGTTTAGGGTTTTGAGGAGTTTATCAGCCTCTAAATCTCATGAAATTTTTACCAGAGGACCTTGACAATCCTAATGTCCTCTCCACAAAGTTTCAAGTCATTTCAAGGTCACTTGACCCCTTGACCTTCAAACCGTAGGTTTGCACACATAGGACCAACCCTAGTGTCCTAGGGCTCTATACTTCAACTTGCACCCAATAATAGTGGGGGGGGGGTATTTTGTGTACTGATAGCTGAGTGCCAAGATCCATCACCTTTGGGTGAGGTTGGCCAACTCTAGAGCACTTAGGGCACTTAGCCCTAATTTGACCTAAAAGGGTCAGCCCTTGGTGCCAAGATCCATCACCTTTGGGTGAGGTTGGCCAACTCTAGAGCACTTAGGGCACTTAGCCCTAATTTGACCTAAAAGGGTCAACCGTTGGCTACACAATTACCCAATCAAATAAAACCCAAAAGGGGTTAAATTTTTACCAAAGCCCTAAAATACTCCCCAAGATCAACTACCCAAATTTTGGGGTGTTTTGAGGTGTTTAAGACACCTAATTAACTAGTACATGATTTATTAAAGTTTTCCAAAAACTATAGAAAAGGTATCCCCAAAAATTCCCATTTTTGGTCAGGACCTAGATATAGTTAAGAATGACTCCTTGTCCAAATTTCAAGTCATTTGGACAGGAGATGAAGTGAGGGCACACATTTTAGTCTCTGACTAACCCTAGGTATAGACCCCACCAAAATGAGATCCCTGGTCAAACCAGAAATCCAAATTGGTTCAAACAAATTTCAAATTAAAGTACACCCCTAGGGCTACAACTTTAATGTTTACTATTTTTTTCACTAGAGGATTATAAGTATTTTTAATAATTAAAAACTTTGACTGTAAAAAGTGTGACAAAAAATCACATGAAATGGAATAATTAACCTAAGATTAAAAATCAAGCGGCCCGAATCTTGGTGCGAAATGGGCGATATCTGGTCGTCTTCTACAGCGCGCCAGCGGCCAGGATTCAATCTACCAGGAGCTGCTTCCATGCACTGTCGCCAGCCACCCACCCACCTCCCCGGCCGGCCACCGCCACCATCTCCTCCGTCGAGGTGGTGGCTATCGCCAAGTGGCGGCACAACAGCCGGAGGGGCCGTTTTCGGCGATCCCGACAGGTTGAAATTTACCCAAAAACCAGGAATTGTCTTCACCCGATCGGGCTCAATTGTGCCCGATGCTTGTCCCTATTGATTCCTTTGATCTACCCACAGAGAGAGAAGAAGGGTAGGACCTTTGTGGTGGTCTGAAGTCAAGCCGATCTCCGGGTTGCCATTAGCGGTGGTGATGCCGTCGGAATTCTGCAATAGCACAGTGGACAAGCTTGAAACCACCGGGGGAAGGGTCGAAACGACTCCTTGGTGCCTAGTGATGCTTTTAAAACAACCAAACGACGTAGGGGAAGAGTGTGGGTTGAATGGCCATTAATGGCCATTAAGGGCCATTCTTGGCCATGGTGGTGGGGGATGAATCTGTCTTGTAGTGGCCAGGAAATGGCTGGAAACTCCTCCCCTTCCCCAGAGGAGTTGAATCCAACCATTAAAGGTGGCCCTTGGCCTCCCTAAGCCATGAATGACATCTTTCTCCCTCTTTCTCTTTCCTCCATTAAGGGTGAGGTGGATGATGCAGGTTTGCACGTTTGACAACGAATAAATCTACGGACTAGCACGTATACGTCACTTCGATTCAAATCCTATAGCCGCACAATCATTCTACGCAGCACCACATTAATTAATTCTATCAATTATATGCAAGCGTATGGGTTGCCAAACCGATTAGGATCGAATAGAGGCGATATGACAATATTCTTTTCGGCTAAAAGGACCAACCTGGTCCGATCGAGCGAAGGCTGTACCAAAAGAGATCTACCAAAAATAACGATTCGGAAACGGTAGATCTCTCACAACAAAAAAAATGAAGGTTGGCCAAACCTCTCGAACTTAAATGAAACTTAGACAATCGACAAAATTCAATCGAGAGAAAACTACAAAAATTCAATGCTTCCAAAATTACGCTAAAGTAAACCACCACAGGAATTAATCTAAGAGAAGAACACACAAGAAGGTTGAAAATTATCGTTACCCAACCGGAATGGATGATTCCGGTTTCTCTACTTGGATCACCCATCAACAGATTCGCCGGAGTCACGCCGATAGTAAAGGAAACTTGTCCGCCTTCATCGCTTCACGCCAGAGTTGGATTCCATAAGGAGGAAACCTTATATGTCTTGGCCGATTTCACCACAAGGACACGAGGTGGTAGGGTTTGTAGAATGATGGGGGTTGTTTTTCTTGAGATGGAGGTGGTTGGTTTTTGGTGAGGTGGTGCCCGACTTTTGAAGAGGAAGGTGGGAGGGTGGCGGCTAGGTCTTATTTTTAGTAGGGGGGAAAGTGCTCGGTTTGGGGGAGGTAATAATACTATGGCCGAATATTGCCAAGTAGTGGTGGAGGAGGAGAGGGTGGCCAGAATTTGAGAGGGAGAGAGGAGTGGCGACGACCAAGAGAGAAGAGAAAGGGGGAGGGCCGAATTTCTCAAAGAGGAAGGAGAAAGGAGGGGAAAATTCAAAACTTGAATTCTTAGGATTTCTTTTTTTCATTCTCTAATCAATCCTTCATAACATGGCTATATATAGCCTACACCACTCAATCTCCCATCATTCAAAATTCAAAATTCGAAATTCAAAATTGAAAATATGATGGTTATATGCACCCATCATAGCACATGAAATAAAATAATTAAAACAACACATGATGGTTATAAGAACCCATCATTACACGTGAAATAAAAATTAAAATATGAAATAAATACTAAAAATACAATTTCTAAAATAATAAAATTATTAAAAATATATAATTATAATTATTTAATTTATAATTATATATTTTTATATAATGGCGGCGGACGTCGATCCCATCCTCGAGCTTGCGTCAGCGATCATCCCAATATACGAACTCTCTCAGATGGGGATCAATGGCGGCCGTGTCAGCAACGTCTCCATCAATCCTCCCCCGCTCAAAACTACTCATCACCAATGAGTTGGTCTGAAAGTACCGGTTGTAACAGCACCCCTGTAATGATCGTATAATATGAGTCTGGCCGGGGCACCACAACATACAGACGCCACAGCTTTAACATTAAAAGATGATATTAACAACTCAACTCAAAACTCAGTATCAACCAACAGCAGAAACAGTAAAAAAGAACAGAAGTTATCCACATATATAAGAGTATCGAAACGGCCTTAAGGCCTTACAACAATAGAGAGTCCAAAACTCAAATGATAACATCAAGCATCAACGTGCATAAGCACTCCTAGACTACCTCGACATGCAAGTCGGAAAACTAGAGCGTCAAACGTACAATGTCACAAAATAGAGCTAGTACACAATTTGTAAGACTTCATGAGGCTTAGGCCTTTTTGGACGGCGAGCTAGCTCCTGCTTGCGATCCTTGCACTGTAAAATTTGTGGTAACATGGGTCAGCAAAGGCTGACCTCAAACTGTGTAACCAACACATCTCTTCTCGGTCGCCCCTAATGGACCCCGGGGTACCCCTCCAACCTGCAAGTCAGCACTTCGTATACCATATACATAAACATGTAAAGCTCTAAAAGAACAGGTTTGGATGTCTCAAACAACAAACACGTTTTCTATGTTGAGCAAACAATAAAAAGGGCCTACTATGCAGCATGTATGCAAAACCCGGGCTTCACCCAAGGCACCCTATTGCGTATGCAACTAGCACATCATCATAACATCTGGGTACTTCCAATTTCCCCATTGGTGTTAGTCCACAAACAAAAGAGTACTGCAATTCCCCTAACGACATACAAGACGCCACACATAAATTTTGGCAAGGCCCCACCCGCTCGTGGGTCTTAGACACGGGCTTGCCTGCAAACTCTGACTACGCGCGTCAGGATTCCATCTCACACACAGACTGATTCTACGAACCTTTGCTGGACTGCCCCCACCCCCACCCCCACCCCCCGCTCGTGGCCTCATTGCCCGGGCTTGCCCAATGCTTGGCGTTCTCGTCAGTCTCACAGAAGGGGACTAGTCTCGTCGGGACACTCTCCAAACATGACTTGCACGTCAAGGGAGAACCAGCCGACCATGGAGACAAAGCCGCGCCGTAGCACATCACAATTCATAATCTTCCCCACCATAATCCATCATTCATACTGTAGCGTTCCCGGGCACCAAGGAAACTATATACCGCCAACACGAAGCTAACCTTATTTGATTCCGGCTACACATACTCACTCGAGAAAAGGGGGAAAACACATACATCACAAACGACATCTTTCTGTGACGTATTTCTACAAAATCCTTAAGGCTCGCTATGTAACATCACCGAGTCGGACTAGCGGTCGCGACTACGGCTTCACCCACCATGCCTAATCCACTAACGGAGTGGATCTCTAATGAAAAATCATGCCGGGGATGGACTCAATTGACCCGGAGGTTCCTCTTAAACCATGGCGACCCAAACACTTCTCAATTGAGAGATTTGGTGCCCAAAAGCCTGAAAGAAGAACATGCTAAGCACGCATCCTAGAAACTGTGAGGAGAAGTGTCGTTACCTTACGGCCCCTCTTCCTAGCCATGGGAACTTAGCGGGATGAAAACCACTGCAATGGACTTACCTCCGCGGATCTGGTCTCAGCTAGCGATTTGGGCTCTGAAGCTTCTCCGGCAGCTGGATCTCTCCTTCAACTTCTTCCTTGCTCTCCCCTCTCTCTAAAACTTCAGAAAGAGAAAACTTGATGAGGAATGAGGGTTTCAAAGCATATTCCCGGACTTATCACAGCAAGGACCACTCTGGACAATCAGATCCCATTATAAGGAATCATACGACCATGATTCTCACTTAAAACCAAAATCCTGGGCCGAACACGGCTTGTGAAACTCCCGTGTCCAAGGCCGTGTGCCTCAATCGATGCCGAAACTATCGCACCCAGAATAGAACACAGGTTCTGGACACGCCCGTGTCACACTTGACACACCCGTGTCACTCAGTACACGCCCGTATTGCTAGGCATGTTCCTCCATCTCCACAGGACCAAACACAACCCGAAGAGAACATGGGTCCTCGACACGCCCGTGTCGATTTGGATACGCTCGTGTCGATTTGGAGATGCCCGTGTAAGGCTAAACACGCCTGGGATCCAGGCCGTGTTCCTCCACCGACACAGCCCGGCTAACATCCCGAGTAGGACACGGACTGGGACACGCCCGTGTCTCAGGCCGTGTTCATCGTCTCGACAATCGTCGACTGTATTTTCATCGACCATTCGAAAAATTTCATCGAACCTAAGCACGACACGGCCCTGGACACGCCCGTGTCCCCGGCCGTGTTCACTGTATCGACACTTCATCGAGCGCAGTTCATCGGCCACTCGGGTTGTTCGTCGAACCCGAGCACGACACGGCCCTGGACAAGCCCGTGTCCCAGGCAGTGTGACCCTTACCAAGACCCAAACTTGGCTCTAAACGCTGTCCATCCCACTTTCGAGTTTTGGGGCGTTACAACTCTCTCCCCCTTAAAATAATTTCATCCCAAAATTACAGAAAGTAAAAGATACACAAAACTTAAATGTTACCTAAGTGGAATAACTATGGGAACTCCTCCAACATGGTCTGTTCTCGCTCCCACGAGACCTCCTCACGACTGCAGTTCTTCCATCGGACTTTTACTAGTTTGAGCTCTTTGTTCCGCAACTGCCGAATTTCTAAATCCTCTATACTAACTGGACGAACTTGCATCGTAAAGTCCTCTTCTATCGGCACTGATGCCGATTCGATCACCACACTAGCCTCTACTAACGCTTTTCTCAAGACGGAGACATGGAAGATGTCATGTAATCCACTCAGCTATGTGGACAACGCTAACCGGTACGCTGCTTCTCCCACCCGTTCTATAACCTCAAAAGGTCCCGAAAACCTCAGACTCAACTTCTTGAGTCGGCGAATCCGCGAAACGTCTTTGAACGACTTGATCTTTAGATAGACCCAGTCGCCTATCGCGAACTCCTGCTTCTTGTGGCGAGCATTAAAATATTTTGGTTGCCGATCTTGAGCCACCTTCATGCACACTTGAATGGTTCGCACCAACTCACATGCATCAGCTACCACTTCTTTTCCCAAAAGTTTGGTGTCTCCCGCCTCTGTCCAAGACATTGCTGTTCGACACCACCTCCCATACAAAGCTTTGTATGGCGCCATCTTTATACTTGCTTGGTAACTATTGTTATAAGCGAACTCTACGATGAAGAGGTGATCCTCCCACTTCTTGCCGATGTCAAGAATACATATCCTCAGCATATTCAACATAGTACAGTTCGTTCTTTCGGTTTACCCATCAGTTTGAGGATAGAATGTTGTACTGAGCTTGAGCTTCGTGCCCAGACTCTTCTGAACCAACCTCCAGTGCTTGGACGTGAAACATCCATCGCGATCACTAACTATACTCTTAGGAATCCTATTTCATCGCACAATGTTGTGAACATACAACTCCACAAACTTCTCCATGCTGTCCTCCTTCCGATTTGGGATGAAATGAGCAACTTTGGTTAAGCGATCCACAATCATCCAAATTGCGTTGTTACCCTTCTGCGATCTAGGTAACCCATGTACAAAGTTCAAGGAGATGTCATCAAATTTCCACTCAGGAATAGGAAGAGGATTTAGGAACCCGCCCGACTTCTGACACTCGGCCTTCACCAAGGCACATGTTTGGCACCGATTAACGTACAAAGCTACATCCCGCTTCTTTCCAGGCCACCAAAAGGATTTCTTCATATCCAAGTACATCTTTGTACTGCTCGGGTGAATGGTGTACTTTGTGATGTGAGCATCAAACATCAACTCCTCACTGAGGTTGCCGAACTGCGGTACACAAATCCTTCCGCCCTTCCTCATAATCCCATCAATTAAATCCCAGGCACTACTCTCACCCTTTTGAGCCTCCACCACGTATGGCTGGAACTCCACATCCAAACGGGTCGCTTCCCAGATATGATCGGTCAAATCATTTTTCATTTCAATCCAGTTCAACCGAGCCATATTAGACTCGCCACTTTCTACGCACTCCATGCCAAGGGACTCCCAGTCCAGCACCAACCACTCATCATGAGCTTCGATCCAATTTCGTTGCCCAGAGTATTTTATACTCAAGGAATCTGCCACCACATTGGCTTTGCCTGTCGTATACTAAATCGCCACATCGTAGTCTCCAAGGAACTCGACCCATCTGCGCTGCCGCATATTCAAGTCCTTTTTATCTAGGAGATACTTCAGGCTTTTATGATCCGTGAAGATCTCCATCTTCCCAACATAAACATAGTGCCACCACAATTTCAATGCAAAAATTACCGCCGCCAATTCGAAGTCATGGACGGGGTAATTCCTCTCATGAGGCTTCAATTGCCTAGACCCAAAGGCTATCACATATCCATGTTGCACCAAAATAGAACAGAAACCATATCCCGATGCGTCACTGAAAATTTGAAATCCTTTAGTTCCTTTCGGTAGACTTAGGATTGGAGTTGTCATCAGCCTTTACTTCAGTGTATCAAACACTCGATTGCACTCCTGAGTCCACACAAATTTCTGATCCTTACGATTCAGTGAAGTGAGGGGTAGAGCTATACTCGAAAAGTTTTCTACGAACCTTCTATAGTACCCGGCTAGCCCAAGAAAACTTCGGACTTCCGCCACGGTTCTCAAAGTCGGCCAATATCTGATGGCTTCCACTTTTGTTGGATCAACTGCCACCCCATCCCCACTAATCACATGGCCAAAAGTGCTACCTTCACTAGCCAGAACTCGCACTTCGAGAACTTTGCATAAAGCTGGTTCTCTCTCAACACTTGCAAAACTACTCTCAAGTGAGTTTCATGCTCCACCTCTGATTTGGAGTAAACCAGAATGTCATCAATAAAGATAACTACAAAAGAATCCAAGTATTCTCGAAATACTCGATTCATCAAATCAATGAATACGGATGGTGCGTTCGTCATCCCGAACGACATCACCGAGAACTCAAAGTGTCCATACCTCATACTAAACGCTGTCTTGGGTATGTCCTCGTCTCAAATTCGCAACTGATAGTATCTTGACTTCAAGTCCAACTTTGAATACACCCCAGACCGCACCAACTGGTCGAACAAGTCGTCTATCTGAGGAATCAGATATTTATTCTTGAGAGTCAATTTATTCAACTATCGGTAATCTATGCACAACCGCATACTACCGTCTTTCTTCTTCATGAACAATACAGGCATGTTCCATGATGCAGAATTGGGTCTGATATACCCCTGGTCCAACAGTTCTTGCAACTGTACCTTGAGTTCGGCCAACTCTTTTGGTGCCATCCTAAACGGAGGACGTGAAACCAGCCTAGCCTCTGGCACTAACTCAATCGTTAAATAAATCTCCCATCGAGGAGGTGCTCCAAGAAGTTCATCAGGAAACACATCCTCGAACTCTGCCACTACGGGCACTTTCCCAAGTGATAACTTGGAAAGGCGAACCTCCAATAATGCTACAAGAGCTACTCCCCCTGGTTAACTGCCCACACCAACTGCATGGCCGATATCAGGGAACATGCCACTCCATTAAGGCTCTCAAACTTGACCTTGCCTGCCCTTCGCTTCTGAGGGTCACCACCATGAATAGGCTGTCAATACTGGCACGTTACTCTACTAGCCAGTCCATTCCCAATATCACATCAAACTCAACCAATGGTAGGACCACTGCTATCAACATGAACTCAACTCCATCTAGCTTCCAACAAATGCATCCTTTTTCCCCAGTGGTCATGAAGGAAACATTGGGCATGCACACCTTCAGCTCTGCGTCCGCCGAGAACGACTCAACTCCAATTCTCCGGATAAAGCTTTCCACAAGAAAAGAGTGCGACGCTCCAGTATCAAATAATATCATAACGGGGTATCCGGAAACTAACACATCTTAAAACAGAGGCATCAAACATAAACGGTCTGAAAGTATGAAGTATAAGGTTAAAATTAAACTTTCTCATACCTGACACCACATCAGGTTGGTGAATCGCCTCCTGCTTCCCAAGGTTGTAAGACCATGGTTGCACTGCTTGGAACCGAGAAGCGCTAGACTCCGCCATCTTCCATTTCTCTACGTCACTAGGGCCAGAGCGCACAGACTGCTCCTGCCTTGGCTCCTGCTCAGCACCTCCTTGAGTACAAAAACGAGCTATGTGCCCCCACCTTGACACAATTAGAGAATGTCGGTGGTCCCTTAGAGTGAGACCCTCCAGACGTCCACTTGCTTTTCTCACCGGACTTGAATGGGTGAGGATTTTTCTTCCATTTATTCCCTTCAGACTTCCCTTGGGATTGAGAAGGCTTCCCTTCCCCTTACTTGGGCACGAAAACCTTACGACGTTGGGTTCGCTCCAGATCACTCTCCAATGTTTTGGAAGCCTCAACCAACTCATTGAAACCAGCACTCTTCATGGCAATGAGGGGTTGTCTTAGATTCTCCCTCAGCCCCTGGTAGAAGAGGTTATCCCTCTCCTCATCGTCGGTCATTGTCGTTCCCGCATAACGACAAAACTGAGTGAACTCCAGTAAATACTCGTCCATCGTCTAATCCCGCTGCACTAAGTGCAAAAATTGCCTATGGAGGGCCAACCTTGTCGAAATAGGGATGTACTTCTTTAGGAAAGCATTCCCAAACTCTTCCATGGACGGGGTGCGTCCGGGAAATTATCGGACGCTATGGCTCACCCACCACAACTTCTCGTCTCCCTCCAACATGAATGTTGCAAACTCAGATTTCTTCTCCTCTGGCGTCTCTAACGCCCTCAGAAGTTCTTGCATCCGTGCCCACCAATCCTCCGCATCAGTCGGCATACCGACTCCCTTGAACGTTGGAGGATGGAAGCTCAGAAAATATTTCATCTGCCGGTCTCCATGACCGACAACCACCCTTTCGGCCAATGGCTCTGCTCGCCTGGCTTCTCCGCCCGGCATGGCAGTCTTCGTATCCTAGGTAGCAGGAGTTGCTACCTGAGCAACAGGGCTTTCTACTTGAGCTGTCGCTGCAGCTTGGGCTGCCACCATTGCTTCTGCAAGCATGCAACAAAAATCGGTCGTGTTTATACACATGCCCAAAGGAACTTGAGCAGTAGCGTGGCACGCTGAAAGCTCTTCTCTCGGTCTCGAAGTACCCGCCTTGTTGCTTGTACTCTTAAGAAAAGCAAGGTAATAAAGAATCAGTCTCTAATCACAAGACTCAAACATAAGGACACTCATGGTCCCGTAGTACTCCTATGTGGATAACTTCTATACGCGATCCAATTACGTTAAATCGACCGCCAAAACTGACCTTGGACAAACCTTGCTCTGATACCAAATTATAACACCTCCCCTGTAATGACCGTATAATATGGGTTCGGTCGGGGCCCCACAACATACAGACGCCACAGCTTTAGCATTAAAAGATGATATTATCTACTCAACTCAAAACTCAGAATCAAATAACAGCAGAAACAGTAAACAAGACCAGAAGTTATCCACATATATAAGAGTATCGAAACCACCTTAAGACCTTACAACAATAGAGAGTCCAAAACTCAAATGATAATATCAAACATCAACGTGCATAAGCACTCCTAGACTACCTCGGCATGCAAGCCGAAAAACTAGAGCATCAAATGTACAATGCCATAAAATAGAGCTAGTACAGAACTCGTAACACTTCATGATGCTTAGGACTTTTTGGCCGGTGAGCTAGCTCCTGCTTGCGATCCTTGCCCTGTAAAATTAGTGGTAATGTGGGTCAGCAAAGGCTGACCTCAAACTGTGTAACCATCACATTTCCTCTTGGCCGACCATAATGGACCCCGGGATACCCCTCCAACCTGCAAGTCAGCACTTCGTATACCATATACGTAAGCATGTAAAGCTCTAAAAGAAGAGGTTTGGATGTCTCAAACAACAAACACATTTTCTATGTTGAGCATACAATAAAAAGGGCCTACTATGCAGCATGTATGCAAAACCCGGGCTTCACCCAAGACACCCTATTGCGTATGCAACTAGCACATCATCATAACATCTGGGTACTTCCAATTTCCCCATTTGTATTAAGCCTCAAACAAAAGGGTATTACAATTCCCCTAACGACATATAAGCCGCCACACAGAAATCTTGCCAAGGCCCCACCCGCTCGTGGGTCTTAGACCCGGGATTGCCTGCAAACTCTGACTTCGCGCGTCAGGATTCCTTCTCACACAGACCGATTCTAAGAACCCTTGCGGGACCCCACCTGATCGTGGCTTCATTTCCCGGGCATGCCCAATGCTTGGAATTCTTATCAATCTCACAGAAGGGTACTAGTATCGCCGGGACACTTTCCATACATAACTTGCACGTCACGGGATAGCCAGCCGACCACGGAGACAAAGTCGCCCCTTAGCACATCACAATTCATAATCTTACCCACCCTAATCCATCATTCGTACTGCAACGTTCCCGCGCTCCAAGGAAATCATCTACCGCCAACGTGGAGCTAGCCTTGTCAGGTTCTGGCTATTCGTACTCACTCGAGAAAAGGGGGAAAACACATACATCACAAATGACATCTTGCTACAACGGATTTCTACAAAATCCTTAAGTCTCGCTATGCAACATCACCGAGTTGGACTAACGGTCGCGACTACGGCTTCACCCAGCCTGTCTAATCCACTAACAGAGCGGATCTCTAATGCAAAATCATGTAAGGGATGGACTCAATCGACTCGAAGGTTCCTCTTGAACCATGGCGACACAAACCCCTCTTATTTGAGAGATTTGGTGCCCGAAAGCTCGAAAGAAAGAGATGTTAAGCACGCATCCTAGAAACCGTGAGGAGAAGTGTCGTTACCTTACGACCCCTCTTCCTAACCATAGGAACTTAGTCGGATGAAAACCACCGCAACGGACTTGCCTCTGAGGATCTGGACTCGGCTCGCGATTTGGGGCTCTAAAGCTTCTCTGGCAGCCTGATCTCTCCTTCACCTTCTTCCTTGCTCTCCCCTCTCTCTAAAACTATAGAAAGAGAAAAGATGATGAGGAATGAGGGTTTCAAACCCTATTCCCGGACTTATCACAGTAAGGACCACTCTAGACCATTAGATCCCATAAGAAGGAATCATACGACCATGATTCGCACTTAAAACCAAAATCCTGGGCCGAACACGGCTTGTGACACGCCCGTGTCCAAGGCCGTGTGCCTCAATCGACGCCAAAACCATCACACCCAGAACAGGACACTGGTTCTGGACACGCCCATGTCATACTTGACAAGCCAGTGTCACTCGGTACACACCTGTGTTGCTGGGTGTGTTCCTCCATCTCCATAGGACCAAACACATCCTGAAGAGAACATGGGTCCTCGACATGCCTGTGTCGATTTTGACATGCCCGTGTCAGGCTGAACATGCTTGGGCTCCTGGCCGTGCTCCTCCCCCGACACAGCCCAGCTAATATCCCAAGCAGGATATGTCCTGGGACACGCCCGTGTCTCAGGCCGTGTTTGTCGTCTCGATGTTCGTCGAAGGTATTTTCATTGACCACTCGGAAAAATTAGTCAAACCCGAGAACGACACGGCCCTGGACACGCATGTGTCCCAGGTCGTGTTCACTATCTCGACACTTCATCGAGCGCAGTTCATTGGCCACTCGGGTTATCTGTCGAACTCGAGCACGACACGGCCTTGGACACACCCGTGTCCCAGGCCGTGTGACCCTTACCAAGACCCAAACTTGGCTCTAAATGCTATCCGTCCCTCTTTCGAGTTTTGGGGCGTTACACCAGTGCAGGAGAGCATCATCCAAAAGAACCATGTAGCAGCAAGCAAAACCACTTCGTGAGGAGAGCACTTCATCTTCGAGTATACTGTCATGCAAAAATGTGGTCCTAAAGAACCTTGGAAAAGCATTAGGCAATAAAGGAAAATATGTTTCTACATCAACAACCAACGTACCTCCAGTGAAGACCGATGAAGAGAGCGATCCAGGCATAAGCTCACTACCCAAACTATAAGAAAACAAAGTTGACCCAAACGGACAAGCAAATAATTCAAGTGGTGGAGAAACATATAGCGTTAAATTAGAGACATTAAAAATAGGTGTAATACTCCAATCAATAGAAAACTTCAAATGATATGTGTATTCTCCTAATTTCTTTAATATCCGAAAAAGGTCCAGCTCGCCAACTCGCTAACTTTCTATAGTGCCCGAAGGCAACCGTTCAGGGACGAGACGCACCAAAATTAAATCGCCAATAATATAGTGAGACGCCCTTTTATGTAAGCTAGCATGAAGTTGATAACATATAATTGGTATGGTTAGCGCTTCACTAATGTGCTTATATAATTTTTGAGCATGTGCGACATAAACAGGTGCGAGTTGACTTGTCTTATAAGACAGTGGTAACGAAATCAAGTCAAAAGGCACTTGTGCTTTAAATCCGTGCACGATCTCATTCGGCGGGAAACAAGCATATAAATAATAATAAGACGCAACTTGATTGAATAACTTTGTAAAAGTGTGCCTAAATATCTTACTACCATGTGGTGTGAACCCATATGCTACGTGTCCCAACCTGAATACTTAGGGTATAGGGGTTAAGTCAGGGGGCACGTGAGCCTTAACATCAAAGATGACTTTCAATGGCTCCAAAGTAGTAGTTCAAATTTGATATTCATCATTTTCATGTTTGGCATGAAGATATGCTAAGGAGAAAAACTCATCATGAATAACAGAGTTCGACACTCCCAGGTGTGAAAAGATGTGCGAGCGATACAACTCATGGGTCCTAACCGTGGTCACTAACGTGTGGAAATGAGCGTTATCATAAGGTGGTGGGTAAATACGTGGGACCGGGTGTTGGATATGGTTATGTGAAAGAGCACCACATCCAGAGGCACAATAGATAAAGAGTCAGAAATGGCCGAGGATATAGCCGTAGCTAGACACGCAGAGAAATGAATAGCCAAATGTGTCGCGTAGTCAGATCTACAAGGTGCAGTGAACAGATCAAAAACTAGCGCTCTCAACGTACTAATATCTAAGTGCTGAGACAGTGCCAAGGTAGGAACTTAAAGAGTGGGCATGTCACAACAACTCAGTCTAGGACTTCCGATGCCACGTCCTAAATCATCAACTAAAGTGTGCTCATAGATAGGAGGAAGGGTCGGTAAAATCAAACACTGGATAAAATCCAAATCAGAATAACTTTCACCGATCGGTGATAACTTCATTGAACTTTTATAAGGTGGTAAAACCAGAGAATCGTTCAAAAATACCACTTCCTCGCTTTCAATTTCTTCCAACAAACTAGACAAGTTGTTTAATTTAGAATCAGTAAAGGTCTAAGAAATGGGGAAAATCGAACCCGACGGAAAATTTAATCCTGATGGAACTTCAAACAATGTTGAAATCATCAAATAACTATCGTTCGGGTTCACATCTCTAAAATCATCCAAACATAACCTTCTCACATATGGTGATGTTGGAACCCTAGTTCTGGTTTGGGTAAGGAACACTATTAGGATTATTAGATTAACCCAACATGTATAGTCATGGGTCATAGGATTATTTCTAAGACAAGTTATTCAGAAGGTTTCTCCAGAATTGCAGAAAAGAAGTCCAAGAAATGCAATTAAGACAAAGGCAGAAAATCAGATCGACGATCGTCGAACGCAGTTCGACGAACGGTGATCTCTGGTCGACGAATTATGAGCTGCTTCTCTGAACTCAGGTCGACGATCTCAGGACTCAAGCAAGGCTGTGTCGACACCATCACAGCAGCTGTGTCGACACTCAACAGTTCTCTCAGCTCGACGAACACAGAAACTGAGCTCGACGAACTGCAAGCTCCGGTCGACGAATGCAGGCAAGATATTCAGCTCGACCAATCTAGCTGAGTTCGACGAATGTCGAACTCAGGTCGACGATTGATGAACTCGACGAATGCTCAGGTCGACGATTTCTGTGGAATCAGTAACAGTTGGCAGAATATTTTGAGGATTACTTACAGTAAATATTCTCAGTGAAAATAGTCGTTCAAACGGACAGTTACAGTTGGAGTAATTATGGATCAATTTCCAAAGCATCTACTCTCGGGAATGTTCCTTCTGCCATCAAGATTACGGAATTCAAATACAGGAAGAAGATAGATCAGACTGCAATACATCAATACACAGACAGATACAGAAGGGCAATTTCACTACAGTAACTTGAAGCTCTAGACCAGAGTGATAACAGCCATCTGAAAAAGAAGAAGAACTACCCATCACTATCAAGAGTCTTCTTCTTCAAACTCACAGGATAACTTCAAGGACAACAAATACTTTATCAGTCAGAAGTTCCTGAAGATACTCTGGTCCAGGCCTGAAGATTGAAGGCCTATCACCCTGAAGCAAAGCTTCCAGCAATCCTGAACCAATCAATATCTTAGGGGGAGCCTTTGCTAACATCATTCCACTTGAATCTTCTCTCTGATTATTGACAGAGAAGATAATATCACTCTCTCACCACCTCCTGTACAAAGGGTTGTCATCTACCTTCAAAAGTGATTTCTGGTTACAAGTCTCCTTCCAAAAGACTTGAGGTTTTGGTTTTTGGGGACCTGATCAAAACCCATTGGTGTCAGGCACCTGATCAAAAAACTGAGTGGATTCCTACCAGGGTGGTAGAAGAGTGGACTACCCAGATTTAGGGAACCACTATAAAATCCTTGTGTCTTCTGTGTTGCTTGATTTCTTTCTGCATTTCTTATTTTAGTTTTGTTTCTATGCTGTGATATTTATAACTCTAATTAGCTTAAGACCTATCACTTTCAATTGGTATCAGAGGGAGGTTGGTTAAAAATACCACATCCCCCCTCTAGAGTATATCCGATCTAACCTGCACTTTCAATTGGTATCAGAGGGAGGTTGGTTAAAAATACCACACCTTATTGGTTGTACAGGCTAACACCTGAACCACAAAGATCCTTTGATAGATCTTAAGAATCTTTTGAGTTTTATCATGGCACAAAGTGCAGATTTTTCAAGCACCAGACTGCCCATGTGCAATCTAGATAAGCTTGCACTATGGAAGACAAGGATTAGATTTTATATGGACTCCATTGATGAAAACATCTTTAAATCTATTTTGTCAGGTCCAGCTCCACCTCAGGAAACAACAAGTCCAGATGTTGTTCCATCATCCCAATGGACAGATACCCAGCAAAAGATGAAGATTGCTGATGCACACGCAATGAACATTCTGGCTCAATCAATGTCTGATGACATTTTTGAAGAACTTGCTGAATGTTCATCTGCAAAAGAGATGTGGGACTCCATCATAGCAATGGCTACCGTATCAGCAAAAGAAAGAATAATTGAAGCTGAATCCTGGAGTGATGAAGATGAAGCAAGAGCAAGAGAATTTTGTCTAATGGCAATAGATGCTTCTTGCAGCAGCTATGCTGAAGAATCTGAAGAATCAAAGTATGAAGAATCTGAAGAAGCAGAGTATGAAGAATCTGAAGAATCCGAGTATGAATCAGATGAAGAGGATCAGGTTATTTCTTTCCTTGATTCTTCTTCAGCAAAATTTTATACTGATTTCAGCTTATCACATAATTATCATCAGAAAATCTTAGTTCAAACTAATTCGTCGAACGGAGATCGACGACATCAATACTATTCGTCGAACTCAGATTGACGAACTATGAACAAAGATTCTGATTTGTACTATTCATGAATTTGTGCTCGACGAAATAAACATCATTCGTCGAACAGAGATCGACGACATCAATATCATTCGTCGAACTCAGTTCGACGAAAGTACTCTTATTCGTCGAACTCAGAATTTCAAAACAGAAATTTTTATTCTTTTATTTCTGATTATTATAAAAGAGAACCAGGACCCAAGGTTGTCTGGGTCCAGAACTCCTAACATCTCCTTACAGGAAAAGAATTCAGTCCAGTAAATATACATGATATCAATGGCTGAATAATTTATGCAAGGCTATGCATATAGGGGGAGATTTCTGTAAATGAAACTGCAGAAATTCCAGCAGTAGCAGCAGTTTGTGGAAAGTGTTGCAGCAGCAGTAACAACAGATTATAATGCTGCAAATTTGGGCAAAGATCAACAGCAGCTGTATCAAGCAGCAACAGTAGTAGTACTTAATCCAGATTTAGGGAGAGATTGTATTTAATTGCTTTGTATTTTGTAAATAGTGTCCTCACCCAAATAGGGAGAGATTGTTGGAACCCTAGTTCTGATTTGTGTATGGAACACTATTAGGATTATTAGATTAACCCAACATGTATAGTCATGGGTCATAGGATTATTTCTAGGACAGGTCATTCAGAAGGTTTCTCCAGAATTGCAGAAAAGAAGTCCAAGAAATGCAGTTAAGACAAAGGCAGAAAATCAGATCGACGATCGTCGAACGCAGTTCGACGAATGGCGATATCTGGTCGACGAATTCTGAGCTTCTTCTCTGAACTCAGGTCGACGATATCAAGACTCAAGCAAGGCTGTGTCAACCCCATCACAGCAACTGTGTCGACACTCAACAGTTCTCTCAGCTCGACGAACACAGAAACTGAGATCGTCGAACTGCAAGCTCCGGTCGACGAATGCAGGCAAGATATTCAGTTCGACGAATCTAGCTGAGTTCGACGAATGTCGAACTCAGGTCGACGATTGATGAACTCAACGAAAGCTCATGTCGATGATTTTTGTGGAATCAGTAACAGTTGGCAGAATTTATTGAGTATTACTTACAATCAATATTCTCAGTGAAAATAGCCGTTCAAACGAACAGTTACAGTTGGAGTAATTATGGATCAATTTCCAAAGCATCTACTCTCGGGAATTTTCCTTCCGCCATCAAGATTAAGGAATTCAAATACAGGAAGAAGATAGATCAGACTATAATACATCAATACACAGACAGATACAGAAGGGCAATTTCACTACAGTAACTTGAAGCTCTAGACCAGAGTGATAACATCCATCTGAAGAAGAAGAAGAACTATCCATCACTATCAAGAGTCTTCTTCTTCCAACTCACATGATAACTTCAAGGACAACAAATACTTTATCAGTCAGAAGTTCCTGAAGATACTCTGGTCTAGGAATGAAGATTGAAGGTCTATCACCCTTAAGCAAAACTTCCAGCAAACCTGAACCAATCAATATCTCAGGGGGAGCCTTTGCTAACATCATTCCACTTGAATCTTCTCTCTGATTGTTGACAGAGAAGATAATATCACTCTCTCACCACCTCCTGTACAAAGGGTTGCCATCTCCCTTCAAAAGTGATTCCTGGTTGCAAGTCTCCTTCCAAAAGACTTGAGGTTTTGGTTTTTGGGGACCTCATCAAAACCCATTGGTGTCAGGCACCTGATCAAAAACCTGAGTGGATTCCTACCAGGGTGGTAGAAGAGTGGAGTACCCAGATTTGGGGAACAACTATAAAATACTTGTGTCTTCTGTGTTGCTTGATTTCTTTCTGCATTTCTTATTTTAGTTTTGTTTTTGTGCTGTGATATTTATAACTCTAATTAGCTTAAGACCTATCACTTTCAGGTGAGTCTTCCCAATCAGTTGGAACATCCATTAAGTCTGGGTCATCAATGACAATAGAGAAATCCTCACTCACAGGCTCCTCAGGTAAGTCAGATGAAGTCTCAGTTGGTGTAATCATAGCCTCTAATGCGATGGGGATCGTATCCTGGAGAGGGCACTCAATACTAGGATAAACAGACACAATGTTAGTAGGGTAAGTAATAGGCAATGGAATACTCTCACAGATCGAAATGTAATCTTCCCATACATCGTCTTCTAAATCACTAGGGACTCCCTCACTTTCAGAATCATCAGAATCGTCGGGCACTATCATACGTGAAGGAATACTATATCCTAGCTTGTCATCTTCAGAATCCAGAGATAATATATCAACATCAGCATCCTCAGGATCAAAAGATACCACATCTACATCTGCATCCCTATGGTTATCAGTCACTATATTAGGGGGATTAGACACTGAGGCTAAAGGAGCAGGCACCCTAGTATTAACCTCTTTCGAGTTTAAATTTTGGGGTCTAAATGTGGCTTATGTTCCATAGAGGTGGGAATAGGCACACTTTTTGTATTACTACCTCTATGGGGATAAGATCTATCCTGAGGCGTAGGTTCAATCCTATAAGCAGATGCGGGTATAGTGACGAAACAATTCTTGCCAACGGGTGTGGTGCTATTAGTATGTAGGTGGGCAGGATCAAAGTGATCCGAGAGTAGGCTACGCATGTACAGCCAAGCAGTTTTATAGCTACCAACACGACGTTCTTCTTTTAACCAAAACACGCGGGCTCGACCTATTAACCGCTCTCGGACAATGTTAACCTTTTGGTGGTCATCCCATTCGTGACAATCAAAATAGTTTTCTACCCACTTAAGCCAGTCTCTAAAAAATTTGGGATCAACATAACCATCATAGGTGAATATCTCACTCTTAGTGTGAAGAGACGTCTGGGGAAGATTAGAATTCTTAGGGTATGATGGCAAGGCTGGGGTGTGTTTAGACATGACTTTAACATACCAATAGTGTAAAAGGGAAACATTAACATCAAATGCCATGTTCAGTAAGAACTGGAGAGAAAACTCACCCGGAACTGGTGCACAAGCAATGATTGAATAACCTGAGCCTATTTAATTCTCAAAGATGTAATTGTTTCCGCTAATTAATTAAGGTAACAGATATATTTTGTTTTATTTTCTTGTTGTAATCAATATGAAGATTATTAAAAAAATTTTTTTGATTTTTGCTGAAACATAAGATATTTAGGCCGCTATTGGCAGACCAGGCAAAATTATTTTTGTTAATTTTGACAAATAGACGTGCATACAAGTGCGTGATGGCGTTCTAAGTAAATTTTTTTTACAAGGATGATACTAATTAAGAGAATAGCATAACCTGGCTCTGATGCCAAATTGATGCTGGCTTGCACGTTTGACAACGAATAAATCCACGGACTAACACGTATACCTCTCTTCGATCCAAATCCTATACTTGCACAATCATTCTATGCGGCACCACATTAATTAATTCTATCAATTATATGCTAGCATACGGGTAGCCAAACTGATTAGGATCGAAAAGAGGCGATAGGCCAATATTCTTTTTGGCTAAAAGGACCAACTCGGTCTGATCGAGCGAAGGCTGTACCAAAAGAGATCTACCAAAAATAACGATTCGGAAACGGTAGATCTCTCCCAACAAAAGAAAACGAAGGTTCGCCAAACCTCTCGAACTTAAATGAAAATTAGATGATCCACAAAATTCAATCGATAGAAAATCACGAAAATTCAATGCTTCCAAAATTATGCTAAAGTAAACGACCACTGGAATTTATCTAAGAGAAGAACACACAAGAAGGTAGAAAATTATTGTTACCCAACCGGAATGGATGATTCCAGTTTCTCTACTTGGATCACCCTTCAACAGCTCCACCGGAGTCACACCGATAGGAAAGGAAACTTGTCCGCCTTTGTCGCTTCACGCCGGAGTTGGATTCCACAAGGCGGCAACCTTATATGTCTTGTCCGATTTCACCACAAGTTCACGAGGTGGTCAGGTTTGTAGAATGATGGGGGGTCATTATTCTTGAGATGGAGGTGGTTGATTTTTGGTGAGGTGGTGGCCAACTTTTGAAGAGGAAGGTGGGAGGGTGGCGGCTAGGTTTTATTTTGTGTAGGGTGAAAGGGATCGGTTTTGGGGAGGGAATAAGGATATGACCGAATATTGCCAAGTAGTGGTGGAGGCGGATAGGGTGGCCAGAATTTGAGAGGGAGAAGGGAGTGGCCGGCGGCCAAGAGAGAAGAGAAAGGGGGAGGGCCGAATTTCTCAAAGAGAAAGGAGAAAGGAGGGGAAAATTTCAAAACTTGAATTCTTAGGATTTCTTTTTTTTTCATTCTCTAATCAATCCTTTATAACATGGCTATATATTGCCTACACCACTCAATCTCCCTTCATTCAAAATTCAAAATTCAAAATTGAAAATATGATGGTTATATGCACCCATCATAGCACATGAAATGAAATAATTAAAACAACACATGATGCTTATAAGCACTCATCATTACACATGAAATGAAAATTAAAACATGAAATAAATACTTAAAATAAAATTGCTAAAATAATAAAATTATTAAAAATATATAATTATAATTATTTAATTTTTAATTATATATTTTTATATATTGGCGGCGGACGTCGATCCCATCATCGAGCTTGGGGCAGCGATCGTCCCAATCGACGAACTCTCTCAGACGGGGATCAATGGTGGTCGTGTCAGCAACGTCTCCATCAGTGGAGTTCTCTCTCTCTCCTAGTCAACAAGGGTGACTTAGTCATCCCTTTAAGCTATTTGCAGCCCACTAAATCATATCATCCATAATTAAGAGGTGGTTAGCACAAATGAAAAAGGGCATGAGCTTGGGTTAGCCCATTTGGGCTAAGTTGACCTAAACTAGACTAGAGTTGACCTTTATCATTTTGACCTTTTGCGTTGACCCCCAATGGGTCCTTGGTGACCCATTGGCCTCCTCTAGGGTCTAGGTTGGGCTGGGTAGGGTTGTCTTGGCACTTTGGGGTTCTTAGGAAGGATACTTTGACCAAATTAGGGTAAGAGTTGACTTGGGTCAACTTAGCCTCCTTGGTTGACCCCAATGGGTCCTTGGTGACCATTGGCCTCCCTTAGGGCTTGGGAAGGACTAGGTGGGTCCCTTTGGTAAAGGGGAGGTCAGTTGACCATGTATGAGCTTAGTTTGACCAGATTAGGGTTTGGATAGACTTTAGTGAACTTGACCATTTTAGTTACCCTTAGTGGGTCCCTATGTCTTTAATGGGCCCTCTAAAAGGTTGGTGAGATTATGGTGAGGTTTTGCAGTCAAGGTGAAGCCCCATGATCACCTTAATCTAGTGTTTAGAAATCTACTATTTGTAGACCATAGTGATCCCACCTACATTCCTTGGTTCACTTGGTCTTCCTATGGTTTTTTCATGACCTAGTCATGACAAAACCACTCCTAGGGGTCTAGTTTTATGAGGGATGTTACAGCTGAAATAGCTGAGAAGAAGGCATTGAGACCGCTGAGACAGCTGAGATAATTGAGAAGAAGGCGTTGAGAGCGCTGAGACAGCTGAGAAAAAACTGGCTGAATTTCTCTAAGTCCAGAAGCATTGAGAGAAGCAGGTTCACTCAATGCTTCTAATGAAGATGGGAATCACTGAGATAAAACTAGCTGGATTTCTTTAAGTCCATAAGTAGTGACTGAAGCAGGTTCACTCAATGCTTCTAATGAAGAAGGAAGCACTGAGACCGTTAAGAGGAAATCCGCTGAGACAGAAGATAGCCTTAGCTGAGAAGCAAAGAGCGCTGGGACAGAACCGCTGAGACAGAGACTTGTCTCAGCTAATAAGAAGAAAGTGTTGAGACAAAGGCATGTCACAGCTATTAAGAAGAAACATCTAAGACAGAATCGCTGATACAAATCTAGAGAAATTCACAATTCCAGAAGCGCTGAGAGACGAGACAGATTGCATTGAGTGACTTAACATCACTCAACGCTTCATGGATTTTTGAAATATTTTCAAAGTACAAATGGTGATGACCTTTGCTGACGTCATAAAAGTCAACTCACATGTAGCCGTTGCAGGAAAGCTGCAGTGGCGCCGAAAGCTGCATTGTCCTTTTTCTGAAGAAAGTGGGGCTCACCAAACCTTGGCTGGGTGAAAGAATTAGTTTCAAGATATCCTAAACACCTAGAGGGCGGTGAATAGGTTCAATTCTTTTTATTAAGGAAGATAATATATGTCACTAGTAGACAACCTATGCAGCAATTATCACAACACAGATTAATAGAAACACAGCCAATCACATCATACACACAGATTTATACTGATTCCAGAAGATATGGGTACATCCACTTTCCCCCTTCGCCTATCTAGCAGTATACTAGATTCAACCTAACTCCCTTCTTTCTTCTCAGGTCCTCAGATCTTACAACTCAGAACAAAAATTGGTTCCTACAGCTCACACTTCACCAAGTGCTACAACTCAGATTCTTCCAGAGAATCCTACCTCAGAGTGAGTCCATACTCCTACAACTCAGGCGATCCAGCCCTACCTCAGCCTCTTTCACCAGGCCTACAGCTCAGAGAAATCAATCCCCTACCTCAGGCTATCAGCCCTACCTCAGCCTTTATAGATATAGGCTTACAACTTAGAGAGATAACTCTCTTACACTCAGATATATAAAAGATCTTACAAAATAATTGATTATAAAAGAGATAAATCCTTCACCCAGGTAGAGAGAAATGGGTGAAGGCTTCTTGATCAGTTTTTGAGTAATTTGATTGCTTAAGATTCAACCTGTCATAGCTTCTTCAAAGCTTCTTGAATCTGAACAAAGTAAGGTTGATCTTCTTGTGAAGTTGGAGATGATCCTCAATCTAGATTCCTTCTTCTAATCAGAATTTAATCAGAAATCTTCTTGCAGACTTGTTCAGAATCTGGCTCGTCTTGATGACTTGAAGATTTTAACTGTTAGTAAAATGTCAAGTCCTTTATTCTTCGATCTCTCTTTTTGATGATAGAATAGGTCTTTATATAGACCCATCTGAGCTTACCAGCTGATCCGGTTCATAATGGCCTTCTAACAGCTCTGACAGATGCAACAGCTTTGTTAGTTATGACAGTTATCAATTCGTCAGTCTTGACACCTGATACCTCATTATACACTATCTCAGCAGAAAAACACCGAGACAATACTTCAAATGTGTCAACATAAATAGACCATGTGTTGACACAACTCTTGATGATGTCAACACAGCTCACATAATGTCGACACAGCCCTTCTTTATCTACTCTACACAGCTTCTGTGAAATGTGTCGACACAATAGCTTCTAGTCTCGACATAGTTGGTGTTTGACAGAATTCTGGTATGTGTCGACACAAGTCCTGTATGTCGACATAATTGCTTCTAGTCTCGACAAGAATTCTAGTGTGTGTCGACACAATTGTTGTCGACAAAATTTCTGTGTGTCTACACAAGTCCTGTGTGTCGACATAATTTGGCTTCTGGTGTCGACACATCTCATTCTCAAGTGTCGACACTTGTACTTAGAAACCTTTCCTGCATTTCCTTAACCTGCACATCAAAACTCAACATCCCATCAAATACACATTGATGAATATCAATTAAGTTAAGTGAGGCTTCTCCAAATCAGGTACACAGTTACCAATGTACACAATACTGGGGCCCACATTGAAAGTTAGGGATAGATCATAACTTGCACTAGTTAGAGTTATATATATAGAATAAAATCACATCACAAAAATAAAGCAGGCAAAGAAAGCAATCCAGAAGACACAAGGATTATAGTGGTTTCCCCCAACTGGGTACATCCACTCTTCTACCACCCTGGTAGGAATCCACTAGCAGGTTTTGATCAGGTGACTGCCACCAATGAGCTTTTGATCAGGTGCTCAAAAACCATTCCTAAAGTCTTTTGATCAGGAGAGTTGCAACCAAGAATAACTTTTGAAGGGAGTTATTACCCTGTACACAGGAAAGGGAAAGGAGGTGATGTTGTCTTCTCCATCTCAAATACGACTGAGAGAAGACTAGTGGATGCTGATGATGTCAAAGCTACCCCTGAGATGTTGAATGGTTCCGGATGGAGGGAAGCTTTGCTTTAGGTGTAGGCCTTCAGATTGATGATGTCTCCAGCAAGCTTCTTAGACTGATATGAATGTGTGTCTCTTGAAAAGCCTGGAGCAGATGGAGAACTCTGTGAATATGTTGATTGATGCAGAGTTCCTCCTTCTCTATAAAAGGAAAAGCCTTCACTATGTCTCTATATTGTTGTTCTTCTATCGTTCTGTAGAAATCTTTTTATCTATTTGGATTCATTTATCTTGATAACGGCTGAGGCATTTCCGAGAGTAGAAGATGCCTTGGGAATTAATCCACAATTAACTTCTAAAACTGCCCACTTTGAACGACTATTTCCATCGGGAATGTTTAGCACTAAATGTTCTAACTGTAATTAATCCTTAATTTATTCCGCCAACTGTAAATAAATAGGCCTGGAATAACTGCACAGAATTCGTCGACCGGAGCTCCCAGATCGTCGAGCTCAGCTTCTATTTTCGTCGAGCTGGGAATCTGACTTGAACCTTTCTCAGTGATCGTCGACCTGAACTTGGAGTTCGTCGAGCTCAGATGGATTTTGTCGAGCAAAGCTTCTTGCTTGAGATCAGTGTTCATCGACCTTAGATCGTCATTCGTCGACCTGAGTTCGGCTATCGTCGAACTGATTTTCTGTCTTTGGCTTAACCGTATTTGTCAGAATTCTTTCAGCAATTCTGAAGAGTCCTTCTAAGGTAAGTCCTGGAAATAAACCTATGACTATACATTGTGGGTCAATCTAAACAAACCTAATAGTGATCCTTGCCCAAATCATAACTAGGGTTCCAGCAATCTCCCCCTATTTGGGTGAGAACACTATTTACATAAAAACAAATAAAATACAAAGCAAAAACAATCTGCCTGATTTATAAAATTTTTCAGCAGATATACAAGAGTGCTTTGAGAAATAAGACAAATCTATTGCTGCAACCTCTCAAGCAATGTCCTCTTTAAAAAATAAACAATCTCCACCTATATACTTTTCCTTGCACACATTCCTTGCCCAAAATCTGAGGAGAAGTTATAACTTAGTAGAATAAACAGTCTCTCTCAACAATTATAGCCTTTCAAACAATCTCTCACTATGCTGCCACTGATGTATCCTCTGTGTTGGCTGAGACTATAGCTTTTGATTACTATCATATACCACTGTTCCTTTATGGTAAGATAGGTCTTTTCCTGAAAAGAGATGTTACGAGTTCTGGACATAAATTTCCTTGGGTACTGGTTCTCTCTTATAATAATTAGAAATAAAAGAATATCCAGGTTGATTTTTATAACCAAGTGGATGATATTTTCTAAAAGGGATTATCCACTTAATAAAAGGATTTGTAAAATTTTGCGTTTGATTATAATTCGAAGAGAATAAAAATATCTGTTCTGAAATTTTGAGTTCGACGAATTAAAGTAATTTCGTCGATCTGAGTTCGACGAATGGTATTGTGTTTGTCGAGCTCTGTTCACAGAATGATAATAATTGTTATTTGTATACCATTTTCGTCGATCTTAGTTCGACGAAGTGTATTTATTTCGTCGAGCATAGATTCCTGAACAGTTAAAATCAAAATCTCTGTTCATAGTTTGTCGAGCTTTGTTAGACGAATGGTGTTGTTTTCGTCGAGCTCGGTTCGACTAATTATTTTGAACAAAAATTTTCTGAAGATTTTTAAGTTGATTTGCTTTATTCTTTTGCGATTTTTGAGTATTTTTATTTATGTCCTCTAACTTTTCTTTTTTCTTTAATTGATTCTAAATCACTTATTTGTTCAAGATCATTCTTTAAACCTTCTTTGAGTTTCATATTTTTAGAAGATATATTATTTATATTTTCTCTGAGAAGTTTTATTTCCTTTTCAGATTGAATCAAATCGTCACACAATAATTTAGAATCAGTTTCAAATTCTTCTGAAGAAAGATCAAGGGTAGAGATCACCTAATCTTCTTCTGATTCACATTCTGATTCTTCATCCGAGTCTGATTCTTCATTAGGGTTGCTGCAGGAGGTATTTATTGCCATTAGGCAAAATTCTTTTGCTCGTGACTCTTCTTCATCATCAGTTGTACAGGATGAAGCTTCAGATTTACTCCAAGTTTCATCTTTAAGGTTTCTTTCTTTAGCTGATCCTGCAACCATTGCTGTGAGGGAGTCCCACATATCTTTTGTAGATGAACATTCAGCAATTTTTGAAAAAATTCATCAGACATTGATTGTGCAAGAATGTTCATTGCTTGTGCATCAACAATCTTCAGCATTTTTTGGGCATCTGTCCATTGAGATGATGGAACAACATTGGTACTTGTTGTTGCCTGTAGTTGAGTTGGACCTGACAAAATGGATTTAAAATATTTTCATCAATAGAGTTCATATAAAGCCTAATCCTTGTCTTCCATAGTGCAAGCTTATCTAGATTGCACATAGGTGGTCTAGTGCTTGAAAACTCTTCATTTTTCGCCATGATAAACTCTAAAGATGTATAAGATCTATCAGATCGTTTTGGTTCAGGTGTTAGCCTATACAACCAAGAAAACCCGCTCTGATACCAATTAAAAGTTAGGGATAGATCATAACTTGCACTAGTTAGAGTTATATGTATATAAGAAAATCACAGCACAAAAATAAAGCAGTCAAAGAAAGCAATCCAAAAGACATAATGATTATAGTGGTTCCCCCCAACTGTGTACATCCACTCTTCTACCACCCTGGTAGGAATCCACTAGCAGGTTTTGATCAGGTGACTGCCACCAATGAGCTTTTGATCAGGTGATCAAAAACCAGTCCTCAATTCTTTTGATTAGGAGACTTGCAACCAAGAATAACTTTTGAATGAAGTTATAACCCTATACACAGGAAAAGGAAAGGAGGTGATGTTGTCTTCTCTGTCTCAAATACAATTGAGAGAAGTCTAATGGATGTTGATGATGTCAGAGCTCCCCCTAAGATGTTGAATGGTTCAGGATGGAGGGAAGCTTTGCTTCAAGGTGTAGGCCTTCAGATTGATGATGTCTCCAGCAAGCTTCTTAGAATGATATGAATGTGTGTCTCTTGAAAAGCCTGGAGTAGATGGAGAACTCTATGAATATGTTGATTGATTCAGTGTTCCTCCTTCTCTGTAAAAGGAAAAGCCTTCACTATGTCTCTATCTTGTTGTTCTTCTGTCTTTCTGTAAAACTCTTTTTATCTATTTGGATTCATTTATCTTGATAACGGCTAAGGCATTTCCGAGAGTAGAAGACGCCTTGGGAATTAATCAACAATTAACTTCTGAAACTGCCCACTTTGAACGGCTATTTCCACCGGGAATGTTTAGCACTAAATGTTATAATTGTAATTAATCCTTAATTTATTCTGCCAACTGTAAATAAATAGGCCTGGAATAACTGCACAGAATTCGTCGACCGGAGCTCACAGATCGTCGAGCTCAGCTTCTATTTTTGTCGAGCTGGGAATCTGACTTGAACCTTTCTCAGTGATCGTCGACCTGAACTTGGAGTTCCTCGAGATCAGCTGGATTTCGTCGAGCAGAGCTTCTTGCTTGAGATCAGAGTTTGTTGACCTTAGATCGCCATTTGTCGACCTGAGTTCGACTATCGTCGAACTGATTTTCCGACTTTATCCTAACTGCATTTCTCAGAAATCTTTCAGCAATTCGGAAAAGTCCTTCTGAGGCAAGTCCTGGAAATAAACCTATGACCCAGGACTATATAATGTGGGTCAATCTAAACAAACCTAATAGTGATCCTTGCCCAAATTAGAACTAGGGTTCCAACACACATACAAGTGTGTCGTTGATTCAAATAAATAGATATAAAAAGGAAAATGAAAAGGGATTAGGGCAACCAATAACGAACAACAAACAAAAAGAGATTGATCGAAATAAAGAAAATAAAGAAAGGCGGTTGGACATCATCTTCTCCACCAAGCTTGAAAGCTAAAGTCCAACAGGTATAGCCGCCAAGGAAAACAAAGTTATTTGAGCTCTTCAAGCTCAGCAAGATAGTTCTTCCAAGGACAGGAAAGCTAATTCTTTCATTCAGCAAGCTGGTTGCTGCTCTTCTGTGTAGTAGAAAAGAGATAGCTGTATAAGAGGACTACTTCCTTCTACAGCAAGTTTGATCGACATAAATCTACTCAGTCCAGCAAGATTGGCTCACAGATTTATCTCTGAGTCAGTTGTTTATTTTTTTCTTAAAGTATTTTGTATTCTTTTCTTGTAGGATTCAATTTATTTGAATCTGAGTGTATGGCACTTTGTGCCTGAGGTAGGTGACTAATTAGTCACTAAGGTAGGTTCCCTGTTGGGCTACTATAGTAGGCTCCATGTGTGGATCTGAGCTGTAAGGCTTAATTGCCTGAGGTAGGAGAGTGCTGCTCTCTGAGGTAGGATCCAAGTGTGGATCTGAGGTAGGGCTATCCTCCCAACCTGAGTGTAGGGCCTTATGACTGAGGTAGGTGACTGAAGAGTCACTGAGCTGTAGGTGACAAGTGTGTCACTGAGTTGTAGACCTTAGAGGAGGCTGAGTTGTAGGTACCTGGAAGGGTAACGAGTTGTAGGAGTGTTGCAGCACTCTGAGAGTATGTTTGTGTGCCTGAAGCTGTAGGGCTGAAGAGCCTGAGTTGTAGGCCTTAAAAATAAGGCTAAGGTAGGTGATCAGTTTATCACCGAATTGTAGGAGCTCTACAGAGCTCTGAGGTAGGAACCGTTGTGGTTCTGAGTTTGAATTCTGTGAAATATCTGTGTAATAGGCAGAGGGCCTGAGGTGTAAGCTCTGAGGAGCATATTGTTGGAGTTTGTTCCTAGTCCAACAAATTAGTTGGATAGGTGGGAGGGAAAGTGGATGTACCCAATTGGGGAACCATTATAATTCTTTGTGTTTGTTGTGTTGCTTGTTTTACTTTTTTATTACAGGATCTAAGGACAAGCTCTAGATAGTTTACTTGAAAATAACAAAAGAATTAAGAAAACTTTAAAGACCTATTCACCCCCCCCTAGGTGATTAGCTAACCTTCAGTTAAATAACTTTCAAAAACAAATTGTAGGTTTGAAAATAATTCATGCAAAGAAGAACGAGAACTTACCTCTCTTGATGGTTCTCCAATTATCAAATATTGTGGATGGTCTTTTGAAAGTATAAGCTCTCTTGGAGACACATATTCTTCAATTCTTCTTCTCTTTGTTCCTTTTCTTCTTATTCTTGTTCTCCAAGGATTTCTTCATCATCCTTCTCCAGAGAAGGAAGGGGTTCTTCATCATTTCATGTTGGATTAGCCTCTACATAAGGAATAAACTCATCAAATTTAACATGAATTGATTCTTCAACTATTTTGTCTGCTTGTTAAATACTATATAAGCTTTACTAGTTAAAGAATAACTAATAAAAATTCCTTCATCACATGTTTCATCAAATTTACCTAAAGTATAGTTTTTTTAAAAAAAATGAAACATTTACATCCATAAAATCTAAAATAAGATATATTAGGCTTCTTTTGATAATATATCTCATATGGTGTAAGTTTTAAAAAGGGATGCAGCATGACACGATTTATCACATAACATGCAGTACTAAACGCTTCAGCCCAGAAAGATCTAGGTAATTTGTAACATCTCCTCCCTTGAGATATCATATAACAGAAGGTCCGGCCGTAGCCCGATGCCATATACTATGGATAGTCGAAGGAGTTACAAATTGAAATCATAAACTACGTACACACATCCTATCACAGTGTGCATTCTGACGGAAGTACTTTAATGGTTAACAGGAACCCATCCAACTGAATGCCCACTAACAAAAAGTATGAATTAATAAACAAACACACAAATAGTCTGGGCGTTACGACCTTACATTGTTCAACTCAAATTAAAATTTCTTTCATACAATGGCACGTAGGACAACCACACATGAACAATAAAATAAATAGGTAATTTTCTTTGGCCTTCAAGGACCAACTTAGCAATCCTGGGCTCCAACCCGCTATTTCTCGCTTTGCTCAGCTGCACCTGAACAAAACATTTCACAACACTGTGGCATATAAAAGGAACTGTCAGCATTAACTAACCAAATTATAATGACCCCACTCCTCACTCGGGGTGGCAGTGCTCCTTCCCTGCAGGCATTAGTATAATCACATATTCACAATCAAAATGTGCAACTTAAGCACCATTCACAATAGATATTGGCATAAACGACCAACGCCCCGTGTACTCAGGGAACATTCTTGGTGCATAAGTACACAAGGGTCGTACCACCGTTCTCTGTGACGGTCAACAATGTTTGAGATTTCAGTCTCACAGGGCTAAAGCCAAAGACAATGCACTATGTCTATGACCTAGTCATGTGATTTACACTTTGACTCACTCCATGTCGAACAGCATGAATGAGGGTACAGTTCAGCCACATCCCGTGCTCAAATTGTCCGACTCACAGGCCAGCCGCGGGTCAGCATCCCCTTTCCCTTTTTGTATGATCCATAACCCTGTAAGGATCCTGGGCTTGCACTCATGTATACCAAAGCTGAGCAAATCAATCTCACGCTCCACAAATTAGCCCCCATGTCTTCAAGAGATATGAACCCATTGCCGCCAGGTCTCACAAGATAGAGCTCACAAAATAGCCCATATGTCTCCATAGATAGGCTTCACAAAACACATTGCTCACTGGGAGCTATCATTAGCGGTAGTGCTACCTCCACGTGGTAGGGGAATAGACTATCGATTCTTCCCCCAACTCAGGTGTTTTTCTGTAGTCTATGTCTAGTACTCTCAACACATCCATTTGCACACCCCGTGACTCCGAAGTCTACGCGATAACCATGGAGTCTTTACCAACATATAAAACATACAAACATCACCAATCCAGACCAACCTCTCCAGATGGGCTTCACATAGCATGCCTAATCCGTAGTTCGATTCCGAATCTAAATGCAAAACTAACGGGGATACACAGATCTGCCCATTGGGAGAAACACTTCCACGTGTTCGTGGAGTGTCTACCCTCTAATGTCGAAAAGAAATACTATACATGTCCAAGGAATAGGATCGTTACCCTAGAAGTATGCTTCAATGCCATGTAAGAGATTCTAGCTGGATGAAAATGACAGTATCGGCTTTGCCTATGTAGATCTGAACTCGCGTTGTGAATCCGAGTTCCGAGTCTCAAATGGCGGCGAGATCTTCTCTCTCCGGCACTGCTTCTCCTCCACCAATTGTCCAACCAAGTTTCTCAAACTCCAAGAGAAATGAAGAGAAAATGGCCAGACCAACAATAAAAACAGAGCTACCGTCGTGTGGTAACTAGCTACCGTCGTGTGGTATCGCTAATCTATGCCTCAATTCACGTGCCACCGCCCAGGACCACCAACCAAAGGCCGACACGTGGCCATGCCGTTACAACTTCATTATCGTTGTGTGATAGGATGCTAGCGCCTTGTAATATCTAGGGACGGTTATGACATGACCGCTTCCGATACCTCCACACGATAGTTTCTACCGCTACGTGGTAGAAACCTGAGAGCTTCGACAAATAAATTGTCAAGCTACTGCCTATGATATCACTACCGCCGGGTGATAACTTCGCGAGAACTCGATCAATAAATTGGCTTGTGCCACGCGATAACAAAATACCACCGCGCGGTAAACTAAGCATTGAGTCACCTCACCTCAATTAACGCTCTCGACGCCTGATTCTACCACAACACGGTATCAGCCTACTGGCACATGGTAATGAAAGCGTTGAGTCAACTCGCCTTAGTCGGCGCTCTCGACACCTGGTGCTACCGCGGTGTGGTATTGGCCTACCGCTGCGCGGTACCCTCTTTTCCTGCCTATAGAACGTTAAGGTGTTACATAATTTACATTCAGATAAAATAGTACGTGCTAGTTTTTGAAGAGTTCTATTTTCCTCTCCACTACACCATTTTTATGTGGTGTGCGAGGAGTAGAAAATTCATGTTTAATCCCTAATTCAGTACAAAAAGAAAATCTATCATTCTCAAACTCACCTCTATAATCCAATCGTATGCATATAATTTTCAGATCAAGTTCATTTTAAATACAAATACATAATTTTGTAAATTCAATATATGTATGTGATTTGGAAACTAAAAAGATTGTCCAACAAAAACGTGAATAATCATCTATCAAAATAAAAGTATACTTTTTATCTCCTAAACCCTGAGTAGTAACTGGACTAGATAAATCCATGTTAATTAATTACAAAAGTCTAGTTGTAAAACAATATTTTTGCTCTTAAAAGATGATTTTGTGAATTTTCCATTTTGACACGGCGTACATAAAGAAGAAACATTTCCTTTTAACAAAGGTAAACCCTAAATCAAATTATTTTGGAAAGTTTAACAACAAGTTTTGTACTAGAATATCCAAGTCGCCTATGCCACAATTCTAATTCATAATTTTTTGAAACAAAATATTTTAGTAAAGATTGAGAAAGATTATAAAAAGTAATCATATAAACATTGTGAATTCTTGGTGCGGTAAAAACAATTTCTTGTGTTTTTGAATCAATGATTTTGCAAATGTTTGAAGATAACTCAAATAAAATATTTATGCCCCTATCACATAGTTGACTTATAAAAAGTAAATTATGCTTCAAATCATCTACAAATAAAAAATTGAAATTGTAAAGAAATCGTTACCAACTACAACTATGCCCATTATTCTTCCTTTATTGTTATCATCAAAGATCCCTACTCCCCCTCTCTTCATTTCAAGGCTCAGGAACTTCGATTTATTGCCGTCATGTGTTTTGAACATCCTGAGTCAAAGTACCACATATCTTATTTTCCCGTAGCCTGCCACTCGCCTAGAAAGGATATGAGAGTAAAGATCTGGTTACACAAGTGGTGTCTCCCATAGAGTAGGTGGACACCTTAGGTACCCAGAAATGTTTAATTAAACTATGACCTATCCTCCTGCAACAGCAAGTAGTGTGTCCAAACCAATTACATTTTGAAAGTCTATGTTTCAAGGATAGCTAAATCACCTAGAGGGGGGGGGGGGGGTGAATAGGTTATTGGTCTCTCTAAGACTATCTTTTGCTTTCTTTACAATATCTTGTTGTTATCTTTTATCTTTCAGCATAAGGTGATCTACAGCTTGTCCTAAACACCTATAAATAAGAAATGAAAAATAACCACAGAAAAGCACGCAGAGATTTATAGTGGTTCCCCAATTGGGTACATCCACTTTTCCTCCCACCTATCCAACTAACTTATGGACAAGGCACAAACTCCTCCAAACTACTCCTAAGAGCTTACACCCCAAATCCTGCAGTATCTCCAAGTCTCCTCCAAGACTCACTTCTCAGCCACAAAGGCCTACACTCAGTGGTCAGCAGACCACCTACCTCAGCATGTTAAGCCCTACACTCAGGCTGGGAGGACAGCCCTACTTCAGATCCACAAAGAATCCTACCTCAGAGCTTTATAGTGCTCCTAAACTTAGTGACCCGCAAGACATCTACCTCAGCCTTATCTCTAAGGCCTACAGCTCAGGCTTTTCAGCCCAACAACTTCAGGCATAAGGCCCTACTCTCAGAGTGTTGCAGCACTCCTACAACTCAGTACCCCTCCAGGTACTTATGTCAGTGCCCCTCCAGACACCTATAGCTCAGTAACAAACTTGTCACCTACCTCAGGCACAAAGGACCTACACTCAGAGAGCAGGACTCTACTACCTCAGGCAATTAAGCCCTACAACTCAGATCAACACTTGGATCCTACCTCAGTACCCCAGCAGGGCACCCACGCTCACTGACTAAATTGCCACCTACAACTCAGATTCAGGTAAATTGAATCCTACAGGATGAAGGTGGGTTGATGGATATTCTTTACACAAGAGATATTTCTATGTGTCAAGCTTCTTGACTGAGATAGACTCAGCCCAACAATGACTATAGAAAAATTCTTTCCTGAATCTACCATCACTGAACAAAGATATAATTAGTCCTAACTACTTCCACAATAACAAGTAATTAATTATGTTGGAAGTTACTTGAAAAGCAATGTTCTGCCACTTCCTAAACTGAGACTGAAGCTCAGCCCTAACTACTTCTTTAGAGCACCAGGGATTTTCCTTCTGGTCAGTGAAGTTACTGCAGCAAACAACTGCTACCTGAGTTGAGAAAATTACAGCTCTAACTTTGCAGACTGGAATAGCTCTGCCTCTTGCTCCTTTCTTAACCTGAGGTGATTCAGCCCTACCTTTGACTCCTGAGGAATAGTCTCCCGAGTCTTCCTTCAGCTTCTTCAAGCTTTCTTCTCTTCACAGCATCCAGATAACGATCTTCAGGTGCTTGTGTTGCTAGAACTGTGAAGTACCTGCAGCAAGGGTTATCCCTTGGCTGCTACCTTTTCCTTCAGAGAAAATGCTCTGAACTATCTTGCTAATTTAGGTGAGAATTGCACCAGCATTCTTGTTATTAAAGGTCCTGATCCAACATCTAACTTGCTCTCTGTCTTGTAGAATTGAGCTTCCTGTTCTTCAGCTCCACAACAATGGAAGAGAAGAAGAACTAACTTAATTTCATTTTCATGAAGTCTATTTTCCTCTGTACGCCTCTTTTCTTTTTTAATTTTTTACCCAACGGCTCTTGAGCAGTGGACACTACATAATTAACGACCAGAAGTAACTTGCTTTAATGCCAACTGCTGTACAGTAGGTCTGCGGCAACATTTGTCGCATACTGTAACCATCCCCCCACTAATTTTAATTATGTTGACTTGTTAACATGCTGGCGTCATCAGCTGTGGACTTAGCCAAAAATCAAACACCATTAGAATAGGCATTGAGTGAGTAAACATCACTCAACACCGAATCACTTACACAAATTTACTATCTCATGACATTGAGTGAGTAACCTTCACTCAACGACAAACTACTTAGAATATAAATCTATTTCTAGGCATTGAGTAACTCATCTTCACACAATGCCAACTTACTTTATCAGCTATCTGTTGCTTGGCATTGAGTTTGTGAGCATCACTTAACGCCAAACTCATTAGACAAGATTCTTTCTTCACTAGGCGTCGACAACATTTAGTGAGCAACCTCCACTCAACCCTTTTTGCCTTAACCATTTTTTTCTTATCTTGTCTCAGCGCTTTCTTGTTCTCAGTTGAGACAAACACTTGTCTCAGCAGTTATGTCGAGACCAACTCCTATCTCAGCGGTTTTGCTGAGACCAACTCCTATCTCAATGGTTTTGTTGAGACCAACTCCTATCTCAGCGGTTTTACTGAGACCAACTCCTGTCTTAGTGGTTTTACTGAGACCAACTCCTGTCTCAGCCATTTTGCTGAGATGAACATTTGTCTCAGTTATTTTTCCTTGAACTTCTCAGCTGTCTTAACATTTTGCCTTAGAAAAAGCTTTTTGTAATTTAGTTTGACTAACTGAACTGAGTTCGATGTTTGGCAAGCTCAGCTTGACGAACTCTGAACTAAGTTCGACGAATTCTCTGAACTGAGTTCGATGAACTCAAAGTCTCAAACTCTGAACTTAGCTCGACGAATGGTGAGCTCAGCTCGACGAACTTTGAACTTAGTTTGATGAATTCCTGAACTGAGTTCTACACACAGCCTCTTGCTGTATTGCATTGAGTGTGTCCTCATCACTCAACACCTGTGAACTTAGATAGATTTTGGTCAGCCCACAACATTGCTAAGAGTTTACCTGACTTGGCCACTTAGGTTACTTCCTGCATTTCCAGCATCTTCAATTTGTGACCACCTATTACATCACTTAGACAACTTATCTAAACTTGTTCCATGGAACATCCTGCACATGATGATCTTAAATAACATCAAATACAATTATGCTCTTAGTGTTGATAGAGATTCCTCTTCAAATCCAATCTAGGAAACATTGTGGGCAATGGACAAAACAATCTCCCCCATTTGAAGAAGGCAGAACACCTAGCAACACTAAGAGGCATTAACATAATATGCTTGTAAATCCAGGCAGCTGTAGATTATAATCTGCTACAGCTGCAAGCTTATGCTATATTAATACAGTGTGCTCAAATTTATTGTATTGACTTAATAAGTTAAGTCAATGCATCCTCATACTACTTGAGCAATTGCTCAAGTCCTATGAACTCTCCTTTATACCACTTAATACTTAAGTGGAGCACCACTAGAAGCTTAAGTGGAGCACCACTAGAAGCATTGCCCCTTATGTATTGCCACATATATCTCCCCCTTTCTGTGTTCTTCAGTAGGTATATCTATTGATTGAGTAGAAAATATCTTGGGAGAAATTATCTCATGATCCTAGACAAAGTCCTATGTTGATACTACTAAGGAAATCATCCTAGTGATCAGTCTGCAAAATTAGGAGTCATACCTTCTGTGTTGATACAATAATACATCACAACACTGCAGCATGTTTACTAGCTGCTAATATAGTTCTAATTGAATGAGCCATGGATCCACTTGAGCTGACTGCTGGTTGTCTCTCTTCTCATATTCTCCCGCTTGGTCTGTAAATTGTCTTTAAGAAAAACTGATCAGTTGTTGTGACAGTTGATCTACTGCAGCAGAGGCTTGCTCCTTCCAAACAGGAGGTTGATCCTATTCCAGCAAGTGTTGGACATGCTCCACCTTTATAGGAGCATTTCCTATCATCATTTCTGCAGGTGCTGAGCTTGCTCCCCCTCAATAGGAGAATCCCTGTCATTACCTCTGTTGGACCTTTATGTCCATCTAAGTCTTGAAACCACTTAATGGTCTTTATACTCTTGATGTCACATCAAGTACTTATCTACCTGCAAGAAAATTAAATCCTGCTACACAAACTGGAGTTTGGAGCCGCTGAAGATATCCTAAGTTCCACATAACAAACTCAACCAAGAGGGTGTTGAACTTGACATCATCTAGTGGTATGATAATCATGACAACTACTTGTCAGTCAAGGTAAACTCAGGATTGAGTTCTTCCTCATGCTCCCAAACTTATTGATACTTAATCTACATATGCATAGTCATGCTATGACAGTCAGGATTCCTTGAAACTTAGATTACACTAGTAGAATATCAATATAAAAGAAATTCTACTTATCTGGGGGTTATGGTTATGATGCCATAAAATTTCTGTTTGACAATCTTAAGTTCGACAAATTATTTAGATTTCGTCGAGCTCCGTTCGACGAATTCTTCTGATTTCGTCAAGATCCATTCGAGGAAAGAAGGTTTTTTCGTCGAGCTCCATCCATGTTGATGCTTAGCAACTCCTTAGCACCTTGCACAGTTTCTTTTTGCTAAGCTAGATCTTCTCCCCTTCTTCAGCTTCTGTCTTGCCTTTGTGTTGGAACACCCTATTACTAATTTGGGTCAGGATCACTATGTCTTTAGGAAACCTGTTTTTGACCTATTTGTATAGATCTAAAGGTCAATTAGAATTGTGTCTAAGGGTTAGTACTTAGGTTTGGAAGCTGCCCTCAAGACCAAGTTTTTTCAGTTTGGAGACTAAGTCATTTCGTCGAGCTCAGTACGACGAATCGTCGAACTCCAATCGACGATCGTTGAGCTCACTTCGACGGATCGTCGAACTCCATTCGATGATCGCTGAGCTCAACTTCAACAAATCGTCGAACTCCATTCGACGATCTTCGAGCTCAGTTCGACGATCTTGACTCCAGTATTGATTCTCTATCTCTGAGCTCAGTTCGACGATAGTTGAGCTCAGATCGATAATCTCTGTTGCTGTCTAAGTCCAAATCGCTGAGCTCAGTTCGACGATAGTGGAGCTCAGTTCGACATTTTTCTGAAGAGTTCAATGTTTTTCAAGATTCAAATTCAGGACAGTTAAGGAGTTATTGTCAGCAATTAATTCAGAAGATCTTGTAGCCGTTTCCACTTATTCTGGACCAAGTTTCAAGGGATTATCAAGGAATGTTTCTTTGGACTTTCCCCCAGAAGACAATTGCAATTAAGGAAGTCAATTAATGACAGGCTAACAACTATTCTGGTAAAAGGATCATTTCTATTCAGGACAAAGAAAAAAAGGCAAGATTTTTGAATCTCTGATAACAACAAGGACAAGAAGAGAGTGCACAAGAAGAAGAACAAAAAAAATATTCTCTGCTACAATTTTTCTCTGGAACAACATCTCTCTCAACAATCTCACAAGAGAAAAAGAAAGAGAGCTGTAGACATTCTCTATCTCAAAGATCAACAAGAACACACACCAAAAAGAGATCAACAAATCTGAAATCTTCAGATCCCCTTTGATTCAAGTGTTCAAGGCCATCATCATTCAAGACTCCAGGCACCTAACATTTCAGCTGTTGTTGAAATTATCATTTGCTGGAGATCATTTTCTGAAGGCGTATCACCCTACAGCAAAGCTTCATTTCCTGAACATCTCAAGAACTCAGGGGGAGCTTTGACAACATCAAATCCACATAGTCTTCTCAGCTACTTTGAGAAAGAGAAGACTTCCATCACTCTCTCATCCCCATCTCTGTAAAGGGTTTTTCAAACTCCCTTCAAAAGTTTGTGCTTGGTTTTTGAGCACCTTATCAAAAGCTCATTGGTGGCAAGACACCTGATCAAAAAATCTGGTTTGGTTTTTGAGCACCTTATCAAAAGCTCATTGGTGCCCAGGACACCTGATCAACTCATCCTGCAGTGGATTCCTACCTAGGGTGGTAGAAGAGTGGATGTACCCAAGTTTAGGGGAACCACTATAGCTCCTTGTGTCTTCTGGCTTGCTTGTCTTTATTTTTGTTTCTGGCTGTGATCTGTGATTAGTTGTGATCTGTGATTAGTTAGGATCTGTGATTAGCTTCTTTTGTAGATTGTAATTAGATAACTGCTGTGTTTAGATTTATTATTTGCTTCCCTATTCACTCAGATTGCAACAATTGTTGTAAAAAGTTTTTAAGCACCATACTCTATTCACCCCCCTCTAAAGTATATTAGATCTAGCTGCACTTTCAATTAGTATCAGAGCCAGGTTGGTTAAAAATACCACATCTCAGTGGCTGCACAGGCTAACACCTGAACCCCAAGATCCCTAGTTAGATCTGCTTGTTGTAGATTTTGTTATTAGAATTAGTTCTTCACAAATCATGGCCCAAAACAAAGATTATGCTAGCACCAGACCTCCAGTGTGCAATCTATCCAAGTTTGCACTTTGGAAAGCAAGGATTAGATTATACATGAATTCTATTGACGAAGACATTTTTAATTCTGTTTTGACAGTTTGTCCAAGACCTCCAAAGAACACAAGTACAAATGCTGTTCCACCTCCATCAGGAACAGATGCTGATATCAAGAAGTGGAAGGTAGCAGATGCAAAGGCTATCAATATTTTAGCACAGACCATGTCTGATGACATATTACAAAAGGTGGCTGAATGTAATTCAGTAAAGAAAATCTGGGATAAGCTGTCTGAAATAGTCTTAGGATCAGCTGATGAAAGAAAGGACAGGAGATCCCACCTCATATCCCAATATGTGTATTTCAAGAAAGGAGAAGCTGAGCCAGTAACTGAAATGTACAACAGGCTCAGTCTGATAGTTAATGAACTCAAGACTTTGGACAAAGAGATCTCATTGACTGAACTTAATGACAAAATCCTAATGTGCTTCCCAAGCACTTGGGACTCAAGAATCTGGCCAATCAGGGATGTCAGAAGTCTGAATGAGATTACCACAGAAGCTCTCTTAGGCAAGCTCAAATCTTATGAGCTGCTCATTAAGAACAAAGAAGAAGAGCAGAAGGCTGCCTCACCAGCCACAAGAAAAGAAAAGACAATAGCCTTCAAAGCAACTGAAGATCAGCCTGAAGACAAAGTCACAGGCAATGATGAACTGCTCAGTCTGCTGGCCAAAAGATTTTACAAGATGGCCAGGAAAGACTTTAGAAAGTGGTCATACAAGGAGCATGATAAGCCAAGGTATGATAAGTAAAACAATAAAGAAATTGTTTGTTTTGCTTGCAGGAAGCCAGGGCACATTGTGCCTGACTGTCCAGAGAACAAAAATAAGGACAGAAGGGATAAGAAAGAAAGAAGAAAGGACAAAGACTTCAAGAAAAATGGCAATGGCAAACCCTCCTCAAGCAAGAACAAAAACACAAGGAAGGGATTTGTTGCTGAATCTTGGAGTGAGACTGAAGAGGAGTCAGAAGCTTCATCCAGCTCAAGTGATGATGAAGATGATGCTGAAGAGAAGGAGTTCTGCATGATGGCAATCAATGCCTCTCAACATAATTCAGATACAGAAGAGTCAGAGTCAGACTCAGAGACTCAACTTGAAGAGGACCAGGTAATTAGTTCTTTTGATTTCAATTCAGAGTACTTTAAATATGAGTTTAAAGCATTATGTTTAGACTTACTAAAATCTGAGAAGGAAATTATCTCTCTCAGAAATTAATTGTCTGGACATAGTTTCTTAAAGTCAGAAAACCTCAAACTCTCTGAGGAGTTGGAGTGATGTAGGGAGCAGATAACTTCACTGAAAGGTGAACTATCAGACGCCAAGAAGCTTGAAGAATCCCTTAATGGGAGAAGTATCAAGTTGATGGACATCACAAGCACAGTGAACTCCAGATTCAATAGCACACTGGGCTTGGGTGCTTCATCCATCTAACCTATAGTTCTAACAACCCCAATCAAGTTCATTTCTGATAAAGGGAATGGAGTTGTAGAGGTAGATAGGAAAAATTCTGATCTGCCTAAGAAAACTAAGTTCCAGCAAAAATCGTCGAACGGATCTCGACGATCGCCGAACGCAGATCAACGATCTCAGGCAAAATCGTCGAACTCAGGTCGACGATCTCTAATTCCTGAACTCTACCACAGTCGACCGTCGAACGGAGCTCGACGATCTGACCCAAGATCGTCGAACGCAGCTCCACGATCGTCGAACAGAGATCAGAGCTCTGGAAATTCTTTCAAGGGAAAATCAAAATCCAATCCTAGGGGTCCTTCATCCCAAAGCTTTAACCCTTATATTGAATGGATAATACCTCCAAGGAGATATCATCCTGAAGGTTATAAGAGTCAACCTGGGATGTCTTTTATTTCTGAGTTTAAAGGTTATCAACCTAAGCCCAAGGTAAACTGGGTCAAAAACAAATGAATTATTTTATGTGCAGGTGAAGACCTATCCAACATCAAACCAACAATGGTATTTGGATAGTGGGTGCTCTAAGCACATGACAGTAAACAAGGACAACCTCACATCCTTTAAAGCCAAGCTTGGACCCAAAGTCATATTTGGTGATTCAAACTTTGGACAAACTAAAGGATATGATGCAGTCCAGATTGGGACAGTGACATTCAAGAAGGTAGCCTATGTGGAAGGACTGAAGCCCAATTTGATCAGCATCAGTCAGCTATGTGATGAAGGCTACCAGGTGACTTTCAGCAAAGCCTTATGTAAGATCAAGTCAGAGGACAACACAACTGTGTTGACAGGTAAAAGGAAAGGTAACATCTATTTAGTAGATTTTCTTTCAATAGATGTAGACATTTGCCTATTTAATTCTGTCTGTAGACCTAATGTTTTATGGCATAAGAGACTAGGACATCTGAACCTTACAACCATTGCTAGGCTATCCAAGGACAACCTTGTTAGAGGACTACCTTCTGGCCCCTACAAGAAGGAAGGACTCTGCAGGGCTTGTCAATTAGGCAAGCAAACTAAAAATAGCTTCAAATCACTTAATAAGAGTGATTCAGCTAGAATTTTGTATCTGTTACACATGGATCTTTTTGGACCCATTACAGTACAAAGCTTAGGAGGGAAATCTTACACTTTAGTAGTTGTAGATGACTTCTCTAGATTCACATGGGTGTTCTTTATGAGGAAGAAGTCTGATAACTTTAAGTGTTTGACAGAGTTTCTCAAATGTATACAGATTGAGTTCAATACTCACATTGCCCTGATCAGAAGTGATCATGGGACAGAGTTTGATTCTCTTCTTATGCAAGAGTTCTGTCAGAGTGAAGGGATCAGGCATAATTTCTCAGCTCCTAGAACTCCTCAAAAAAATGGGGTAGCTAAAAGGAAAAATAGAATACTTATTTAATCTGCCACTATATTGTTGTCAGATGCTCACCTTCCTCTATCTTTTTGGGCAGAGGCAGTGAACACCTCCAACTATGTGCTGAATAGAAGTTTGATACATAAACTAAAGGGCAAGACTCCCTATGAATTACTCAAAGGGAAGAAACCTAAAGTTGATTATTTTAGAATTTTTGGTTGTATTTGTTATATACATAATAATGACAAGAGATATTTAGCAAAATTTCAAGCTAAAGCTGATGAATGAGTGTTTCTGGGATACTCCATGATCAGTAAGGCTTATAGGGTTTATAATAAATCATCTCTTAAAATTGAGGAATCTATCCACATATCATTTGATGAATCTAACATGTCTTTCAAGGAGAAGAATACTTCTACCATAGAACCTTTGCAGGTACATTCTCTTGCTGAAGATTTGAACAGGTTACAGGTTACTCAAAAAGAGGAAAGCAGTGAAGATGAAGAAAGCATTCAACATATTGAAGAGAAATAACTTGAAGAGTCAGTTGTTGTACCACAAGAGGAAACAACAACATAGGTTGGTGAACAATCAACACCCCCTGTTGATTTAGTAACATCAAGAGACCATCCAATTTCCCAAGTAATTGGAGACATCTCAGCTGGTGTGCAAACCAGAAATCAGGTCAACCAAAACCTGTTGCACACTTGCTTCCTATCTCAAATTGAACCTCAATCCATTCAAGATGCAGAGCAAGATCCACACTGGATCATGGCAATGCAAGAAGAGTTGCATCAATTTGAAAGGAACAAAGTTTGGGAACTAGTGCCAAAGCCTAAGGATCACTTCATTGTTGGAACAAAGTGGGTGTTCAGAAATAAATTGGATGATCAAGGAGTAATTGTAAGGAACAAGGCAAGGCTAGTTGCTCAAGGATACTCTCAAGAAGAAGGCATAGACTATGACCAGACTTTTGCACCAGTTGCAAGATTGGAAGCCATCAGAATCTTCTTAGCTTATGCAGAACACAAAGGCTTCAAGGTATATCAGATGGATGTAAAGAGTGCATTTCTAAATAGAGACATCAAAGAAGAAGTCTTTGTCAAACAACCTCCAGGTTTTATCTCTCCAACCCATCCTGATTATGTTTTTAAGTTGAACAAAGCATTATATGGTCTCAAGCAAGCTCCTAGAGCATAGTATGAGACCCTAGCATGCTTCCTTCTGGAAAATGAATTTATAAGGGGTAGAGTAGACCAAACTCTTTTCATTAGAACCCATAAGTCTCATACCCTACTAGTACAGATTTATGTGGATGATATTATTTTTGGCTCTACTGATTCAAATTTGTGCAGAAGGTTTTCCAACGTAATGCATTCTAAATTTGAAATGAGTAGCATGGGTGAGCTATCCTTCTTTCTAGGATTGCAAGTCAAACAGCATGCTGAAGGCATCTTTATTTCTCAAACCAAGTATGCAAATGAATTGGTCAAGAAATTTAGTACGTCTAAAGCATCCTGTATGAAAACACCCATGCCTACCAATGCTGTATTGGATGCTGATGAACATGAGAAACCTGTTGATTAGACAACATATAGAGCAATGATTGGCTACTTACTGTACCTTACAGCTAGCAGACCTGACATAATGTTTGCTATATGCATATGTGCTAGATTCCAAGTAAGCCCTAGAGAGTCATACCTAACATTAGTTAAATGGATTCTCAGGTATGTTAAAAGTTGTCCAAATCTAGGTCTTTGGTATCCAAAAGATTCAGCAATTGAATTAACTGGATTTTCTGATGCTGATTATGCTGGATGCAAAATTGACAGGAAAAGCACCAGTGGAACTTGTCAGTTTCTTGGTGACAGACTTGTCTCTTGGTTTTGCAAGAAACAAACTTCTGTGTCAACTTCAATTGCTGAAGCTGAATATATGACTGCAGGCAGTTGTTGTTCACAAATCTTGTGGATTCAAAACCAACTCCTAGACTATGGCTACAACTTAGAGAAGTCAAAAATCTTTTGTGATAACACCAGTGCTGTTTCTATAGCTCAAAATCCAATCCTCCATAGTAGGACAAAACACATAGAAATTAGGCATCACTTTTTAAGGGATAATGTTGAGAAGAATAAAATTGAACTTCAATATATCCCAACTGATTTGCAAAAGGGAGATATTTTCACCAAACCTTTGGATGAAAAGAAACATACCTTCTTCCTAAATCAGTTAGGAATGTTAGATGGAGGAAGTCTAAAATAATATCCAAGATTTTAAAACTTTGAAAATTGACCAAGACTAGGCAAACATCTTGATTTTTCTAGAGTCTAGACTGTATTTCTGGTCTCTGAACTGCGCTCGATGATTTTCCCCCAGATCGTCGAATGGAGATCTACGATTTCCGAAATCGTCGACCTGAGTTCAGCGCTTCTCAGACAGTGTTCAAATATCTATCCAGGCCAACGATCGTCGAACGGTGCTCGACGATTTCATTCTCTGAACGATCGTCGAACAGAGCTCGACGCTCTCCAATATCGTCGAACGGAGATCGACGATATTGAAGACCCTTCAGATTCCTTTAGAAGCCCCGATCGTCGAACTGAGTTCAACGATCTTTCCTTTTCTGCGTCGAACCCTAATATAAAATTCATTTTTCGGCCGTCGTTCTCCTTTTGCGCTTTCGATCTATCTGCAAAAATTCTCTTTCCCTCCAAACATCTCTACACTTGGTCATTTTGTTTGTTGATTGTTGTAGATAACAATGGCCGTCTCAGTTGCCGTTCTAGCCGCAATGAAATTCGATGCTGGATTTGATATAGACATGGAGTCCTTCAGCACCACTGATCAGGTTTTTCAAGATATTCTGGAACTGTTCAAGGATCAGAAGCTTGTTACCATCATGTCGACAAGAATCAAGTTGGCTGCTGATGAGATTAAGGAGTGGGTGTATACTGCCCACAACTAGGACCAAAACACAGTGGTCGGTTCAATTTCTGGAACCCAAGTACCTTTGACTCCTACTATTCTAACAGAGGTTTTTGAATTAAGTTCTGGAAGAGATTCTGCTGAATTGTCTGGAGAAGAATTTTTTGATTTACTTGCAAGAATGGGTCACTCTGATGCTAACCCTAGCAAACTGCTGAAAAAGAACTTAGATGTGGAATATAGATTTGTAGCTGATATAGTGGGAAAGGTTCTGCTGGCCAAGCATTCAGCACATGATACTATCTCTAGGTATCAGCTGTGCTTGATGGGAGCTTTAGTAGACAAGAAATAGTTAAACTGGGGAGAAGTCTTCTTTGATCTGATCAAGAAGAAAATAAATAAGAATTTTGTGAATTTTGGGAGGATCCTAGGGCTCTTTCTTCAGAACAGATGCCCTACCCTGCTTGTATCTAATGGGATGCATATTAATGCCTCTAAGAGGCTGTCCTGTGCCCTATTTGGCAAATGGGACATGCAGATAACCAAGCCCAGCAGGCCTTCTGCAAGCACAACTTCACGCACAAGGATTGTAATAGTCTCTTCCCCTCAAGTCTCTGCCCCTGCAGATGACTTGCCTGCTGCTGCTTCTTCTCCTCCTCCAACTCTTATTCCATCTCCACCAGTCACCTCCACCACTCAAATTTCACCCACTATCATCATCTCCAGCCCATCTCCAACATCAATACCATCTCCAATCCCAACTCTTCCAATAACAGAATAAGTATTCCATCCATTACACCACTACCCTCACCTAGACATTGACAAATCATCCACCATTACATCATTCACACTTCTAGATGATTCCTTCATGGATGACTCACCTTCATCTCCTCCTGAGCTACCCTCCTCCTCCACATCTTACCAACAGCTCCTACAAGACATTATTGATCAACCCTCTTTCACACCCTCTATCTCAATACCACTGTCTTCCATTTCCACAATACCCACACCTCAACCTTCACTTCCCCCATACACTAGCTCTCCACCACCATCACCAGTTGCTCCTCCATCCCTCTCTACCTATGCTCAAGTCCCTGCTGAGCAAGTAGACATTCCTGCCTTAGTTGACAAAATATATGAGTTGATAGCCCCCAGGATCTCACTCCTGTTGGAGACCTCCTTGGCTCCACTACTAAAGTCAGTTGCAGACTTATCTGCCAGGCTCTCCTCCCTCTTTCCTCCTCAGGCAATCCCTTCATTTGGGTGACTTGATCCAGCTGTATCTGAATCTAGGCAGGGGGAGATGCCTCATGAAGATGTGAGATTTCCTGCTGCTGCTGCCATTTCTTATGCCGCTGTTGTTGTTACTCAAGCTCCAGTTTCAACACCACCTCAAGTTGTTGTCTTCTCAGTGTACCTCAGGTCCTTATTATAAAATTTTGATTCAGTCTACTTCAGCTGTCTTCTAGAGAAAGTTGCAGTGCAGCCATCAGAGGATCTTTCCAAGGCCATTGTGACCTTCTCAAGCTGTGACACCAATGTTATAAATTCATTTTGATTCATTCTACTGCTGTTGTTGTTACTCAAGCTCCAGTTTCAACACCACCTCAAGTTGCTATCTTCTCAGTGGACCTCAGGTCCTTATTATCAAATTTTGATTCAGACTACTTCAGCTGTCTTCCAGAGAAAGTTGCAGTCCAGCCATCAGAGGATCTTTCCAAGGCCATTGTGCCCTTCTCAAGCTGTGACACCAGTGTTATAAATTCATTTGTAAATTCAGTTTATACTGCTGAACATGTTGCTGTTTCTATTTGTTCTGATGCTGCTGATGTTCCAGTGTCTGAGGATATGCAGACAGAGGCATATGATTTTGAGCCTACTGTTATTGCTGATGTTATTCCTGCTGTTATTACTGATGCTGAGGTTCTTGTATCTGAAAGTATTTTCTCTGAATCTGTTGCTGCTCCAGTTACTGCTGATATTACTGCTGCTGTATCTTCTGCAAGTATTGCTCCAGAAAGTTCTGTATCTGTTGTTACTACTGTTGCTGCCACAACATCTGCTAGTACAATATCTATTGTATCTGCTGCTACTACAACTGCTGTCTCATCTGCTCCAACCCAACTTCAGAAAGAATATATGAAAAAGATTGATGCTTTATATGATGAGCAAAGCTCTGAGAGTGATGAATATAGGACTGATTCTGATGATTCTTCAGCCACTATAGCCAGGAAAAGGAATGCAAGGAGCAAGGCTATGAAAAGAGTTCCTCCAGCCAAAGTCAAAGACACCAATGACAAACCTTATTACATTCTTCATGACTGCCCCATTACTGAACATTGGATGCAATACTCCAAGAACCAACTTAAAGCCATGAAGAAGAAGAGGAAATATGAAAAAGGATCCTCTCAGTTTCATCATCCTCATCCTCCTCCACCACCTCCTCCTAATACAGGTGCAGGTGGAAGCTCAGCTACTCATCCTTCTACTAAAAGCCAAACCCCCTATCAGCCTCATGCAAGATCTCAATATATGGGAAGCCAGTCCAGTGGTTCTCAATTTAGAAGAGGAAACTATAGAGGAAGCCAAAGGGAATTCCAAGTCTACCCAAAAGGCTATTCAAGGCAACACCCTTACTCTAGGGAAGGACAAGCTTCATCAGATACAACTTCAGGCCCTTTTCCCTATAAGCTAAAAGAAGTAGTCTCATCCAGAGCTCCTCAAGATAATCCTTCCAACAGATATGAACCTCCAGTGCCCTTTGAAGATCCAGAAAATAATCCTACTGCATGGACTGCCAGAATGAAAGAATTAGCTGCCTTAGATCAAATCAAGAAAGCCAGAGGGCAAGGCAGAGACACCTCCAGCATTACTACCCTATCTGAACAAAGAAAGAAGGAACTTGAAAGATATGCCTCCAGCAAATTTTTTGATTCTGATAGATACATGGAGCTGCACCCTGAAGCTGTGGTACCAAGGCCAAAACAACAAACCTCTTTAGGTGCAGCAGATGATAGAAGATCCAAAAAGGAAGCTCTTAATCCTAATAGAGAAATCAAACTTATAAAGAGCAAGGAGAAAGAATAATTCTGTAAGGTGACAATTGTTCTGATTTCTGATTTCTGTCTGAGATATTATATCTGTGATTCTGCTTTGTTGTTGATTATTGTTGCTTTGTATGTTGTTCTTTAATTTCTCCAAATTCTGTAAATAGTAAACCTAACCCAAATAGGGGGAGATTGTTGGAACACCCTATTACTAATTTGGGTCAGGATCACTATGTCTTTAGGAAACCTGTTTTTGACCTATTTGTATAGATCTAAAGGTCAATTAGAATTGAGTCTAAGGGTTAGTACTTAGGTTTGGAAGCTGCCCTCAAGACCAAGGTTTTTCAGTTTGGAGACTAAGTCATTTCGTCGAGCTCAGTACGACGAATCGTCGAACTCCAATCGACGATCGTGGAGCTCACTTCGACGGATCGTCGAACTCCATTCGACGATCGCTGAGCTCAACTTCAACAAATCATCGAACTCCATTCGACGATCTTCGAGCTCAGTTCGACGGTCTTGACTCCAGTATTGATTCTCTATCTCTGAGCTCAGTTCGACGATAGTTGAGCTCAGATCGACGATCTCTGTTGCTGTCTAAGTCCAAATCGCTGAGCTGAGTTCGACGATAGTGGAGCTCAGTTCGACGTTTTTCTAAAAAGTTCAATGTTTTTCAAGATTCAAATTCAGGACAGTTAAGGAGTTATTGTCAGCAATTAATTCAGAAGATCTTGTAGCCGTTTCCACTTATTCTGGACCAAGTTTCAAGGGATTATCAAGGAATGTTTCTTTGGACTTTCCCCCAGAAGACAATTGAAATTAAGGAAGTCAATTAATGATAGGCTAACGACTATTCTGGAAAAAGGATCATTTCTATTCAGGACAAAGAAAAAAAGACAAGATTTTTGAATCTCTGATAACAACAAGGACAAGAAGAGAGTGCACAAGAAGAAGAACAAAAACAAATATTCTCTGCTACAATTTTTCTCTGGAACAACATCTCTCTCAACAATCTCATAAGAGAAAAAGAAAGAGAGTTGTAGACATTCTCTGTCTCAAAGATCAACAAGAACACACACCAAAAGGAGATCAATAAATCTGAAATCTTCAGATCCCCTTTGATTCAAGTGTTCAAGGCCATCATCATTCAAGACTCCAGACACCTAACATTTCAGCTGTTGCTGAAATCATCATTTGCTGGAGATCATTTTCTGAAGGCCTATCACCCTACAGCAAAGCTTCATTTCCTGAACATCTCAAGAACTCAGGGGGAGCTTTGACAACATCAAATCCACATAGTCTTCTCAGCTGCTTTGAGAAAGAGAAGACTTCCATCACTCTCTCATCCCCATCTCTGTAAAGGGTTTTTCAAACTCCCTTCAAAAGTTTGTGCTTGGTTTTTGAGCACCTTATCAAAAGCTCATTGGTGACAAGACACCTGATCAAAAAATCTGGTTTGGTTTTTGAGCACCTTATCAAAAGCTCATTGGTGCGCAGGACACCTGATCAACTCATCCTGCAGTGGATTCCTACCTAGGGTGGTAGAAGAGTGGATGTACCCAAGTTTAGGGGAACCACTATAGCTCCTTGTGTCTTCTGGCTTGCTTGTCTTTATTTTTGTTTCTGGCTGTGATCTGTGATTAGTTGTGATCTGTGATTAGTTGTGATCTGTGATTAGTTAGGATCTGTGATTAGCTTCTTTTGTAGATTATAATTAGATAACTGCTGTGTTTAGATTTATTATTTGCTTCCCTGTTCACTCAGATTGCAACAATTGTTGTAAAATGTTTTTAAGCATCATACTCTATTCACCCCCCTCTAGAGTATATCAGATCTAGCTACACTTGCACTTTGGCTTCAGCTTTCTGATTAGCAGTACAAGAGTGTTTAGCCCACTTAGTACTATCTTGATCATTACATTGATCTCCACTCTTGATCACCACTTGATCAATCCCTTCTTGGTTTCTAAATTGACAGGGGAGAGCTAGTCTGCTGTGATTCTCTTCTCCCCATAGCTAATTGCAGATGATAGAATTGTTGCAGCTGCCAGCTTTCTCATCTCATTAGGCTGAATGTGGCTTGCCTTCTTCCAGCAGGTGCCATCACTTGGGTGGTTTCCATCTCAGATTCTACAATGTCCATGGTGACAAGCTAATCCTTAGCAGTAATGTTGATCTATTCCGAGCTGGGGAAACTTTGGGAATGATTCAAGCTTTTCCAACAACCTTGACTGAACATGCTCCCGATCAGCATCTACACAAATCATGTCCTTAAAGCCCACTGACTTGGACACCTTATCCTTTTATTAGGATAACTTCCTTATTCCAGTCCAAGTTCTGGAACATCTTCTATCCAAGTGCCACATGGGGGATATACACTTAGACTAACCTACAAAATAGAATTATATTACCTTAGGACCCTAATAGCTATTGGGTCCTAGGTTCCTGTTATCCTGAATTCTAACTCGCCTACCTGGAAAATTTCTGACAGGAAGGCTAACTCTTGTTCTAGACATAGAAAGATTGTGCCATCAATCTAAGGCAAAATGTCCCACCTTACCACAACACCAACACTCCTTAATATTATATCATATTTTCTGAGCAGGTCTTGCAGTGTGGTTAACTGCTGACTGAATAGAAGGAAGATGAGCAGCAACTTTCTTCAGGTTCCTTTCAGTAAGTATCTGACTGAAGGTCATTCCTCCAGTAGGTTTTCTTTGATTGCCATCAATGGTATTTACATATATCTTCTTTGTAGATGACAAGTTGTTTATATCATCAGAGCAAGCCAAGTTAGGCTTATTGGTAGACTAACCCTTGGTCTGAGTCCTTTCTGGATGGGCTTAATTGAAAGCCACTGCCTTATCCTTGTGAGTTGGGGCTGTGGAACCAAATATAAATGGTCTAGAGTGGGCCATTTGTACTTCTTCATGGGGAGGCTTAAAGACATTCATTCCCCTACCCTTTCTTCTTCCATTGGAAGATACTCTTGTATTCTTACAAGAAGAATTCTCATATCCCAATGACCATGCATGTAGCCTTGGTCATACCTTGACTGAGGCACTACATGAGCTTTACCTTTCCCTTTGGAAAGATCAACTCTTATGCTTCCCTTGACTACCAACTCCTTCTTACCCTTTTGAGAGGAGAAGGACTCTATCAAGGGCAACACAACTTTAGGCTTGCTGAATTCAGCCACAGCCCTTCTCTCCTGTTGGAGTTTCTCTTCAAGATCCAAAATGATCTTGTCTATCTGCTTTATGGTCTCAATTTGGATGATTGAGTTGGCCTTCAGTTGGATGACTTTCCCCACTTTCTGATCTAGCAAGGATGCTGTCTCAGACTTCTGGGCTGCAACTAGCTGAAGAGAGATAATCTTCTCAGCCTGTATCTTGGCCAACTTCTTGGTTCTTCTCAAAGCATCCAAGAATTTACCATACTTGTAAATCAATTGATTGACATCTACCTTAGATTCAGAGTCATCTTCATCCCTGGATGAAGATGCATCAGAATCTGGACTGGTCACATGACCTATGCAATAAGAAGAACTTGACAAATATTATACCTGATCTAGACCAGTCTGACCTTGGCAGGATTCTTCTTCTTTTATCATAGAAATTATCCCATAACAACTGCAGTCATATTCTCCTTCATCATCCACCTCTGAATCACTTTTTTATTATGACAGAGGGGCCCTGATCTCCATTCTAGCATCTGGAGGATCAACTTTTCCTGCTGCAATAGCTTCATCTTTAGCAGCAGTTGCAACTAGCCCAATGAAGGCTTCTTCTTCTTCTTCAGACTCTGAACCATTGTCAGAAAGACTGACTTCCTCGGTCCCATCCATATAGCAAGTGAGAGAATCCCACATCTCTTTGTCTGTCTTGTAATGGACAAACATCTAGAAGGTGGAGTCATCTATGACACTTACCATGATGTGTTGTGCCCTCTTGTCTATAGATGCCAAGTTGATTTCATCTTTAGACATCTCTGCATAAGTCTTTTGGGTCTGGATGCTTGCATCTGATGTAAAGACCCTTATAGGAATGAAGGGTCCTTCTTGAACTGAAGCCACGACTAAAGGATCACTGACTTCCATGATCTGCCCGATCCTTTCTTTCCATGTACGAAATTTCTCCTTGCTGCAGACTTGAAGCTCAATTGAGCTCAACTCCTTATGGTTCTCTATTGAACCCACCAATGCTAAAATGTTAGCTATACTTTGAGGTCTACTCAGACTATTAAGTCCTTTTTGAGTAACCTCCCTCTGATACCACTTGAAAGTCTATGTTTCAAGGAAAGTTAAATCACCTATAGGGGGTGGTGAATAGGTTATTGGTCTCTTTAAGACTATCTTTTGCTTTCTTTATAATATCTTGTTATTTTATTTTATCTTTCAGCTTATGGTGATGTAGAGCTTGTCCTTAACACCTGTAAATAAGAAAAGAAAAACAACCACAGAAATGCACACAAAGATTTATAGTGGTTCCCCAATCGGGTACATCCACTTTCCCTCCCACTTATCCAACTAACTTGTTGGACTAGGCACAAACTACGACAAACTGCTCCTAAGAGATTACACCACAGATCCTGCAGGATCTCCAAGTCTCCTCCAAGACTCACTTCTTAGTCATAAAGGCCTAGACTCAATGGTCAGCAGACCACCTACCTCAGGTTATTAATCACTTAACTCGGGCTGGGAGGACAGCCCTACCTGTTATCCATAAAGGATCCTACCTCAGTTCTCTGCAGTGCTCCTACACTCAGTGACCCATAAGTCACCTACCTCAGCATAATCTCTAAGGCTTACAGCTCAGGCTTTTCAGCCCTACGACTTCAGGTACAAGGCCCTACTCTCAGAGTGTTGCGGCACTACTACAACTCGGTACCCCTCCAGGTACCTGCCTCAGTGCCCCTCTAGGCACCAACAACTAATTGACAAACGTGTCACCTACCTCAGGCAATTAAGCCCTATAGCTTAATCCACACTTGGATCTTACCTTAGTACTGCAGCAGGGCACCTACAGCTCAGTGACTTAATCGTCACCTACAACTCAGATTAAGGTAAACTGAATCCTACAAGATGAAGGTGGGTTGATGGATATTCTTGACATAAGAGATATTTCTCTGTGATAAGCTTCTTTATTGAGATAGACTCAGCACAACAATGACTAAAGGAAATTATTTCCTGAGTCTACCTTCACTGAACTATGATATACTTAGTCCTAACTACTTCCACAGCAACAAGTAATTACTTGTGTTGGAAGTTACTTGCAGAGCTGAAAGTTTATAGTTGCCTACCTAAATCACCTAGAGGGGGGTGAATAGGTGAATTGTGCGTCTTTTTGCGGAATAAAAAATTACAAACCAATGCACAGATCTATCTACCAATCAAACACAGACGAAGCAAGATTTATAGTGGTTCCCCAACCATGGGTACATCCACTTTCCCTCACCGATCTAACAATACACTAGAATCGGCTACTCCACTATCTCGGATTGAAAATCAGTCCTACCCTCGGAACAACGTTCCAACAATCTCGATCCACAAAATGAATCTACACTCGGAAGATAAAAATTCCTACAATCTCGGAGTCAAAAGCTCCTACACTCAGAGAAATTTATCCTACAAGAATGAAATAATCTTTGTAAAGAAATACAAACAGTGATCCCTTGTTCAGATCTGCAACAATCGATCAGAAATTTCTTCTTCTAGGCTTTGTGGCTTTATCAGAATGATGAAGAGAAATCTCGAGAAGAATGGATCTGAACCTTCTTGGCTTCTCATAATCGATCTAATCAGAGGATGAGGAGTTGAGCGAATCACGATCTAGAGAGCCTTCTGGATCTGAATCCTCAAAAGATGAAACCCTAGCCGGTCGGGAATCAGCGATGGCGGTGGTGCATTTCTTTTCTTGGAGAGAGAAAGAGGAAACATAAATCTTGAGAGAGTACGGCTGCAAAACTTCTTAGAATAATCTTCTTGGAATAATTAGGGTTTGTCGGTTTAGATAAGAACTTTTATAGGATCAGAAAAGATTAGACATAATTGAGTCATTATGAGAGACACGTGGACCTATCACGTCAAAGTTTATGAATAAGACCGTTATTCTGGACTTGAAGAATTTTCGGAAAAGTCAAGTAAAATACTCGAGATGTAAAAGACTACTCGAGTACATGCTGCACTACTCGAGTAGGTAGAAGATGACTACTCAAGTATATAAGAAAAACTACTCGAGAGAGAATGAGATGATTACTCAAGTACATGGAGTCAACTACTCGAGTAAATAAAAGTTCAAGGAATCAGCTACTCGAGTAACAAGAGTAATATACTCGAGTACCAAAGTACTTACAAGAAAGGTGGAGTAAATTACTCGAGTAAAATAAATACTACTCGAGTATATCTGAATGAACTACTCGAGTATATAAGAAACTACTCGAGACAATGACTTAGAAAATTTTTGGAACTAGAAAACAGCACTACTCAAGTATAGAAGTTGAACTACTCGAGACGAATAGAACTACTCGAGTATTTGGAGATGACTACTCGAGTAATTCACTTAGAGAAATTTTCTGGAATGGAATTATGGATTACACGAGTATAAACACTGGACTACTCGAGTAGTAAATGAACTACTCGAGTACATGACTTAGATTACTCAAGTAAATGAGAACTACACGAGAGTCAGAATTTAACTACTCGAGACAGAGGATAAAACTAATCGAGTACTATACAGTACTACTCGAGTATTTAACTTAGAAAATTTTGAGAAGAGAATTTTTGTAAAACCCGAGAGGAGAAAATAAACTACTCGAGTAATTATCTTAACTACTCGAGAGCCATAATTGACTACTCGGGATATATCTTAGCTACCCGAGTAAGAGTATTATTACTCGAGTATGAACTCAGTAACTTACTCGAGTAAGTAAAGAACTACTCGAGTACTTTACTTATGAAAATTTTCTTGACAGAACTTTTTCTTCTTCTAAGGGATAACCAACATCAAGTCTTTTCACATAGTCCTAGAGCTTGAATATGAAGTGTATCCCAATAGAAAGGCTACACATGAGTTAACACCTTGGAACACATAATGAGGGATTACATTGTATGATCCTGTGTTTGGTGACTCATTGTAGACTGACATTGATCTACACTTCCCATAAGATTCCTGCAAACACATAACTCAAACAAAACATCAAATACAACTTAATTCATCTTAGTTCAAGGATGACTTCATCAAATTTGGGTTAGTGTGGATACAATACCCAACAATCTCCCCCTATTTGTAGAAGTCAGAACCCTTTACACTAAGGTGAATTATGGACGTAAAAGGAATGCTAAGAATACAAAGCAGTGTAAACAAGCAAAAGACTATGAAAATTTTCTTGATATTCTTTAACCAATCCCTCCCCATTTTGACTTCAACAGATAGCTTGGTAATAGAATCTTCTTTGAAGAGTCAAACTTCTCTAGTCTTCTTTTTGAGCATCCCAAGTTCTATTTTGAAGAACGAGAACTTGGTCTCGTCCAGCGGCTTCGTAAAAATGTCTGTAATTTGCCTATCTGTAAAGACTTATTGAAGGTCTATGTCCCCATGCTCCACATGCTGCCAGATGAAGTGATACCTTAGCTCTATATTCATTGTCCGACTGTGCGAGACTGGGTTGTTGACCATTGCTATTGTGCTGGAATAGTCGCAAAACAATGGAATCTTTTCCAACTTCATATTGTAGTCCTCAAACTGATTATTTATCCAGAGTAAATGTGCACAGCAACTGCCGGCAGAGATGTACTCTGACTCAGCCGTTGAGATTGCCACACAGTTTTGCTTCTTGATACTCCAGGAGATAAGTCTTCTTCCAAATAGTTGACATGTCCCGGAAGTGCTTTTCCTGTCGTCTTTGCTCCCTGCAAAATCTGCATCTGAAAAGCCTATTAGTTCACTGTCATTACTTCTTGGGTACTATAAGCCAAGATTTGGTGTACCTTTAAGGTATCTCAGAATCCTCTTTGCAGCAGCGTAGTGAGATTCCATAGAGTTCACCTGAAATCTAGCACAGACACATGTTGAGAACATTATGTCAGGTCTACTTGCAGTAAGGTAGAGCAAGTATCCAATTATGCTTCTGTACTTAGTTTCATCAAAAGGTTTCCCTTTTTCATCCTTGTCCAGAGATATAGTTGAACTCATTGGAGTTCTCATTGATGTTGTGTTCTCCATTCCGAGTTTCTTAATCAGCACTTTTGTGAACTTGGTCTGTGAGATGAAAATTCCATCTTCAGTCTGTTTCACTTGAAGCCCTAAGAAATACTTCAGCTCGCCCATACTGCTTATTTCAGACTTCCCTTGCATAAGTTTTGAAAACTTTTTAAAGAGGTTGTCATCAGTAGAGGAAAAAATAATGTCGTAGACATAGATTTGCACTAGCAAAGTCTGGCCTTTAATTTCCCTAAGAAATAATGTCTTGTCTATCTTTCCCCTTATGAACTTGTTCTCAATTAGAAAGCTAGACAGCGTCTCATACTAAGCTCGAGGAGCTTGTTTCAGACCATATAACTCTTTATATAGTAAGTAAACATAATTAGGAAGGTTAGAATAAACGAAACCTGGATGTTGTTCCACATACACGTCTTCCTTTATGTCTCCATTAAGGAAGGCAGACTTCACGTCCATCTGGTAGACAGTGAAGCCTTTGAGTGCAGCATATGCTAGGAATAACCTTATTGCTTCCAGCCTTGCCACTGGAGCATACGTCTAGTCGAAGTGGATTCCTTATTCTTGACGATAACCTTTTGCGACAAGTCTGGCATTGTTCTTTACTATCGTTCCATACTCATCCATCTTGTTCCTGTAGACCCATTTTGTCCCAATGACGTTCTTACCTTTGGGTCTTGGAACAAGCTTCCATACTTTGAAGTGCTTGAACTGGTTTGGTTCTTCTTCCATCGCCATTATCCACGATGCGTTTGAGTTTGCTTCGTCAAACTTCTTTGGTTCGACCTGCGAGAGAAAACTTAAATATAGATTCTCATTAGTTGAACCTCTTCGAGTTCTGACACCATCCCGGGGATCTCCTATGATCTGGTCCATGGTTTGATTCTTCAGATGTCTGATCTCTAGAGTCCTTGCATCTGGATTATCTTCTATCACCAGAGTGACTTCTTCATCTTGGATGACTTCTTCATCTTGATCATCTGCCTCTCCAATAGGGGTTGGAGTGGTGATCTTGATGAACTTTTCACCTTTGTCTTCGGACGGTCCATCCAAGCTAATTTCTTTCAGCTTTGCACCTGCATCTTCAATAAGCACACTAGAAGAGTTGCTTTGCAGCAAACTCGTCTCATCAAATACAACATTTATCGATTCTTCCACGACCAGGATTTTTCTATTAAAGATCCTGTATGTCTTACTATGGCTACTATAACCTACAAAAATACCTTAAAAACTCTTTTTGGTAAACTTTGTAGTATGATACTTGCCATTGTTGAGCACGGAGCATTTACAACAAAAAATTGTAAAATATGACGCTGTTGGTTTCCTGCCCTTCAGAAGTTCGTAAGGTGTCTTCTCGTGGTTTTTGTTTATGAGAGCTCGATTTTGCACGTGGCATGCAGTGTTGATGGCTTCAGCCCAAAAGTACTCCGCAAGTGAAGCATCACTCAATATGGTCTTGTAGGCCTCTATGAGCGTTCTATTCCTTCTCTCGGCCACTTTATTCTGTTGAGGTGTATGAGGAGAGGAAAACTCATGAAAGATACCTAAGCTTTCACAAAATTCTGTCATGGCCCCAGACTTGAATTCTGTTCCATTGTCACTTCTGATTTTGACTATGGAGCAGTTGTACTCGTTCTGAACTTGCCTGACAAAATTAGTAAAGATGTCGAAGGTATCTGACTTGTGTTTCAGAAAGAACACCCACGCAAAGCGAGAGTAATCATCAACAATTACTAACGTATAATCCTTACCTCCCAAACATCTAATTTGTAGTGGACCAAACAAGTCCATATGCAGTAGATGAAGACATCTATTAGAATCCTTGCCAATAACATTTTTAAAGGTAGCCCTTGTTTGCTTTCCTTTTACACATGCATGACAAGGTTTATGTTTGACGTACTTGACATTTGGGGCATCACGTACTAAGTTCATTGAAAATAATTTATTAATAGTTTTGGAATTAATATGTGCTAGTCTCTTGTTCCATTGGTCACCAAGTGACACACTATCTATTGCTAAAAAGCACACTAGTGTCGAAGAATCTATACAAATGAAATTCAAGCAAAATATCTTTCTACTTCGAGTGCCGGATAGAATCGTTTCCATATTGTCGATAGATTTTATCAAGCACTTATCAGCGTGAAACTTAACTATGTATCCTTTATCGCAGAGTTGGCTTATACTTATAAGGTTATGTTCCAAACCTTCAACGTAAGCCACATCTGAGAATGATACATTACCGTTTGTAATCATACCGTAGCCTTTAGTGATTCCACGGTCTGAACCTCCAAAGATGACCTTCGGTCCGTTCACGACTAGAGTAAAGTTCTGGATTAGGCTTCTTGTCCCGGTCATATGCCGAGAGCATCCACTGTCCAAATACTAGATTGACATTGTGGTGGCCTTTGGACATACCTGCAATCACAATCAGTTTGCCTTAGGAACCCAAATATGTTTTGGTCCTTGGTCTCGGGTTAGAACACTCCCACTACGAATATTAGCATTACGAGTGGTCTTCCTCATATTGCCAACATGTGGGGTTGTAGCATTTCTGGGATTAAACCAGCAATCAATGGCAAAGTGACCAATTCTGCCAAAACACCAACAGTCAAATCTGTTGTATCTTTGTCTTATGTTCTCTTGCTTCACCTTTTGGAATTGTGGTCTAGCAGCGGCAGCATTCTTGGAGGAAGAGGCTTCATGATGATGACAATCACATGTTTTCTTCTCCTTCACTGGCTTTTCTACAACAAGCTTTGCCTTTGGTGCCTTCTTGAAGTTATGGCCATGATTAAAAGGGCCATAGATCTGAAGAATGACTTCTTCATAAGGTGCCTTAAAGACACACTCCCTAAAGTTTTTGTGTCGAGTCCATCCTTGATAACGGGACTTTAGCTCTACATAGGTAGGCCTAGCAAAGTGTCTGTAGGATGAGTCAAGATCAAACTCATTTGAGGGAAATATGACCTTTTTGAAGGAGGTTTGATCTTGAGGGGCTTTCCCATTCCCTTTGGCTAAGGCCTTTTTGGCGGCCTTATTCTTCTGTTGAGCCTTGTTTCTCCTAGAAGACTTACTAGGAGCTTCTTAATGACCTAGTCCAGATCCCTTGGCCTTAGCTGAGAATTCAAAAACGAATGGAAGAACAGTCTTAGGCTTCGAGAAACTTTCAACAAGTTTCTTTTCAGTGGCGAGTTGTTCTTCCAACACTTTGATGATTTTCTCTTTAAGATCAAGGTGCTCTAGAGCCTTCTTATATTCTTCAATAGCATTATTGAAGTTCTCTTCGAGCGAGTCAGTCTTTGCGACTTTCTCTCACAAGATGATCTCTTCAGCTTTGAGAGACTTTATCTCTTTTGCCTGAGTTTTCACGACTCGGTGACATTTGTCATAAGCCATGATTAACTCCTTATATTGGGCCATAAATTCTGACTCGTTGTCAGAAGAGCTATCCTCACAATCATGTTCAGAAACTTCAGAATCAGAAAGAGGAGTGTGAGAGTTTACCTTCCCAGTGAACTGGGGCTCTTGTCCGTCATCAGTTTGAGCCATGAGCCCAAAATAGGCTTCTTCTTATTCACTCGACTCAGATGAGTCAGAGTCACTAAGAGTCTTGCCCTTTTTGGATATCAAGCTCTTCTCTGTCCTCTTCTTATTGTATGAGGACTTCTTTTCCTCTCTTCTACCACGATCCTTCTTCTTGTGAGGGAAGTCAGCGATGACGTGTACAGGCTTATTACAGCAATAACAAATAATGTCAGTCAAAACATGTTTGTTCTATTTAGAATTATACCTTTCATGGCTGCTTGAGCCTTTTCATTGACGATCACCATCGTGTCGTGATCTTCTATAGGAGGCATCCTTGCCTTTCCATTTCTTCTTATTGTTCAATAATTTCTTGAACTGTCTAGAGAGTAGTGAGAACTCTCCTTTTGATAGTTCAGAGCCTGAGGTACTTGGCTCTGAGGTTTCTTCTTCACTAACTTCTTGTGCTGGAGTAGGAGGAACAACCTTTGTCTTCTTAGAGGTGTCTGCCTTTAAAGCAACAAACTTCTCTTTGAATGCAGACCTGCTCTTCTCTTCTTCAGCCTTTCTGGTGTTGAGTTGAAGCTCATATGACATAAGCTTCCCGAAGAGATTCTGAGGATCTGTCTCGGCCAGTTTTCAAACTCCCTTATGGCTCAGACCTTATTATCCCATTCCTTAGTTAGGGATCTCAAGAACATATCGTTTAATTTTCCATTAGTGAAGACTCTTCCATAGACCCTTAGCCCATTCACTATCTTGAAGAAATTCTCAAAGGTGTCAGCAATGGTATCTGTGTTTCCTTGTCGGAAAGCTTCATACTTCTGATTAATAAGGGATCTTCTATCATCCCTCACTTCTTCTGTACCTTCCATCAAGGTAACCAGTGACTGCCGCATCTCTTTTGCAGACTGACAGTGAATCAGGTTTTGCAGTATTGAATCATCGACTGCACTTGCTATAATATTTTTTTGCCTTTTTGTCCAATGATACAAGTGCAATCTCATCCTTATCTAGATCCATGAGTTTCTTTGTGAATTTCTTAGTTGGATCTATAGTGGAGACGGTCATGGGAATGTAAGGACCTTCTTCAACTATCATGAAGATCCTTGGATCCACGGCTTCCATAAAGAACTTGATTCTCTCTTTCCACATGGGAAAATTATTTTTGGTACATAAAGGAAGCTTGGCAAAATATTTAGCCTTGTCCATCTTTGGTAGATCTCAAAGGAAAACTATTGAAGGATCTGATCAAGGTGTTAACCTTTTAACGATCAACCTTCCTCTGATACCAATTGAAAGTTTATAGTTGCCTACCTAAATCACGTAGAGGGGGTGAATATGTGAATTGTGCGTCTTTTTGCGGAATAAAAAATTACAAACCAATGCACAAATCTATCTACCAATCAAACACAGACGAGGTAAGATTTATAGTGGTTCCCTAACCTTGGGTACATCCACTTTCCCTCACTGATCTAGCAATACACTAGTCTCGGCTACTCTACTATCTCGGATTAAAAATCAATCCTACCCTCGGAACAACATTCCTACAATCTCGATCCACAAAATGAATCTACACTTAGAAGATAAAACGTCCTACAATCTTGGAGTCAAAAGCTCCTACACTCGGAGAAATTTCTCCTACTAGAATGAAATAAACTTTGTAAAGAAATACAAACAGTGATCCCTTGTTTAAATCTGCAACAATCGACCAGAAATTTCTTCTTCTAGGCTTTGCGGCTTTATTAGAATGATGAAGAGAAATCTCGAGAAGAATGGATCTGAACCTTCTTGGCATTCTCACAATCGATCTAATCAGAGGATGAGGAGTTGAGCGAATCATGATCTGGAGAGCCTTCTGGATATGAATCCTCAAAAGATGAAACCCTAGCCGGTCAGGAATCAGCGACGGCGGCGGAGACGGATTTCTTTTCTTGGAGAGAGAAAGAGGAAACAGAAATCTTGAGAGAGTACGGCTGCAAAACTTCTTAGAATAATCTTCTTGGAATTATAAGGGTTTGTCGGTTTAGACAAGACCTTTTATAGTATCAGAAAAGATTAGACATAATAGAGTCATTATGAGAGATACGTGGACTAATCACGTCAAAGTTTATGAATAAGACCGCTATTCTATACTTGAAGAATTTTCGGAAAAGTCAAGTAAAATACTCGAGATGAAACAGACGACTCGAGTACATGCATCACTACTCGAGTAGGTAGAAGATGACTACTCGAATATATAAGAAAAACTACTCGAGAGAGAATGAGATGATTACTCGAGTACATGGAGTCAACTACTCGAGTAAATAAAAGTTCAAGGAATCAGCTACTCGAGTAACAAGAATAATATACTCAAGTACCTAAGTACTTACACGAGAGGTGGAGTAAATTACTCGATTAAAAGAAATGCTACTCGAGTATATCTGAATGAACTACTCGAGTATATAAGAAACTACTCGAGACAATGACTTAGAAAATTTCTAGAACTGGAAAACAGCATTACTCGAGTATAGAAGTTGAACTACTCGAGACGAATAGAACTACTCGAGTATATGGAGATGACTACTCGAGTATTTCACTTAGAGAAATTTTCTGGAATGGAATTATGGATTACACGAGTATAAACACTGGACTACTCGAGTAGTAAATGAACAACTCGAGTACATGACTTAGATTACTCGAGTAAATGAGAACTACACGAGAGTCAGAATTTAACTACTCGAGACTGAGGATAAAACTACTCGAGTACTATATAGTACTACTCGAGTATCTAACTTAGAAAATTTTGAGAAGAGAATTTCTGTAAAACCCGAGAGGAGAAAAGAAACTACTCGAGTAGTTATCTTAACTAGTCGAGAGCCATAATTGACTACTCGGGATATATCTTAGCTACTCGAGTAGGTGTATTATTACACGAGTATGAACTCAGTAACTTACTCGAGTAAGTAAAGAACTACTCGAGTACTTTACTTAGGAAAATTTTCTTGACATAACATTTTCTTCTTCTAAGGGATAACCAGCATCAAGTCTTTTCACATAGTCCTAGAGCTTGAATATGAAGTGTATCCCAATAGAGAGGCTACACATAAGTCAACACCTTGGAACACAAAATGAGGGATTACATTGTATGGTCCTGTGTTTGGCTACCCATTATAGACTGACATTAGTCCACACTTCCGATAAGATTCCTGCAAACACATAACTCAAACCAAGAATTAAATACAACTTAATTCATCTTAGTTCAAGGATGACTTCATCAAATCTGGTTAGTGTGGATACAATACCCAACAAGAGCAATGTTCTGCAACTCCCTGAACTGTGATTGAAGCTCAGCCCTAACTATTTCTTCACAGCACTAGGGATTTTCCTTCTGATCAGTGAAGTTACTGCAGCTAACTATTGCTACTTTGGTTGAGAAAATCACAGCTCTAACTTTGTAGACTAGAATAGCTCTTCCTCTTGCACCTTTCTTGGGCAAAGGTGATTCAGCCCAAGCTTTGACTCCCAAGGAATAGACCCCTGAGTCTTCCTTCAGCTTCTTCAAGCTTTCTTCTCTTCACAGCTTCCAGATAAAGATCTTCAGGTACTTGTGTTGTCGGAGATGTGAAGATCCTGCAGCAAGGGTCATCCCTTTGTTGCTACCTTTTCCCTCAGAGAGAATACTCTGAACTAGCTTATCGGTGCGGGTGAGAATGGCACTAGCAATCTTGCTGTTGAAGGTCTTGATCCAATAGCTAACTTGCTCTCTGTCTTGTAGACTTGAGCTTCTTGTTCTTCATCTCCACAACATTGGCGGAGAAGAAGAACTAACTTGATTTCTTTTTCCTGAAGTCTATTTTCCTCTGTAAGCCTCTTTTCTTTTATTGATTTTTGACCCAACGGCTCTTGAGCAGTGGGCCAAATGTAATTAATGGCCAACATCAACTTGCTTTAATGCCAATTATCATACAGTAGGTATGAGACAACACTTGTCACGTACTGTAGCCATCCCGCCACTAATTTGAATTATGTTGACTTGTTAACTTGCTGACGTCATCAGCCGTGGACTTAGCCAAAAATAAAACACCATTAGCATTGGTGTTGAGTAAGTAAGTGTAACACCCCCATCCATCATATGGCATATAACAGAAGATCCAGCTGGAACCCGACGCCATATACCAAGGACAGTCGGAAGGGTTACTTGAGAATATCAAAACATTCCAACTACGACTACTCGCCCTAATACAGAGCATTCTAGCGGAAGCTTTTAAATAGTTATAAAGAACCCATAATTGAAATATCAACTATCATGAATGTCCACAACTACCACAGAAATGAAACAATGAATACACTGAAAGCATTTGGCCTTATGGCCTTACAAGAGTTCACTTAACAAATAGTGTCTTACATACATCAGCTCGCAGGCCGGAAACACATGGCAAAAATAAAATACAACTATTCGCTTTAGCCTTCGAGGGCCAGCTCAGCAAACATGGGGTTCAGCCCGCTATTTGGTACTCGGCTCTACAGCACCTGCAAGCAACATTCCACCGCACGGTGAAAAACAAAGCAATGGTCAGCCAAAGATGACCAAATTATAACGACCCGCCACTTACTCGGGACGGCGGTGCTCCTTCCCTGCATTTCATTAGCCAAGCTAAACAAAAAGGTACAAACATACTTCGCCACAGGTGTAGGTTCGCACGACCAAACACCCCGTGCACTCAGGGCATATTATCAGTGAATCTGGCCACTTCCGTGGCTTCACCACCATCCCCGGGATAGCAACCTCGTGAGCATTTTAGCCTTTTTGACCAACATCTAAGGCTCCCGACTATGCCAACGTCCAGTCCCTCTTTGGGTCTCTCATACCGAACCATATAGCCCAGGTCCGATTCCTCTTGCCCGTTGCTCGCACCACGGAGTCACCTTAAGATGTACGCACGAGCCAAGCTTCTCTCGGATCCCGTAACAAATCCAAACATCTCATAACCCAGTTATGTACAGGGCCGGCTCCCAGGCCTCCATGTTAGCAGAATTACGTTTCCGCTCAGTTTTTCGGGTGCGCCTTGGAGTTAATCCCCAAGGATCCCTGCTGCAATCTTCCGTGTAGAAACCCGAAAACACAAAGCATGGAGTCTTCTCCAGCAAACCATATAAAATGCAACATCACCGATCCAGACCAACACGTCCGGGTAGGCTTCACACACAATGCCTATGTCCGTACTTTGATTCCAGACACGATATGCAACACAAGGGGGACTATTCCCGTCAACCCCAAGGAACACCGCACACTCACCGCACACTCGTGGGAGCGGGTTTCCTTATGCAAAAGAAGGAGAGCTTCACATGCTCAAGTAGAGAATCGTTACCCTTGTAGTACGCTTTTGAGCCATGGAAAAACTATACTGATAGAAGGCTTCGCAATGGAATTCCCTCTGCAGATCCGCTCCCGGTTCTCGATTCGGTGATCCAATGCTCCGCCGGCGGCTAGAATCCCTCCCTATCCTTCCTCCAATCTCTAACTTCTTAGAAAGAGATTGGTAAAGAGAAAATGAGGAATTAAACCTCCATTATCGGCCTTAACAGAGCAGGAACACATCTGGGCCGTCAGATCTTAATTAAAGAAAACGTGCGGCTCAGATCCGCCCAAAAATCCTCAAACCTGGGCCGAACAAGGCCTCGCACACGGCCGTGTCCCAGGCTGTGTGCCTCGATCCAGACATGATCGTCAAGCACAGAAAAGCACACTGGACAAGACATGCCCGTGTCTCAAACTGACACGCCCGTGTCGGGTAACGATACACCCGTATCCCTGGGGCGTGTTACCAGTAACCGCCATGCCAACCAACATGACTCATGGGAACACGGGTGGTGACACGGGTATCGACATGCCCGTATCACTTCACATGCTCATGTCACGCTGCCGTGTTTCCTGTCGTGTCCTTCTCTGGACACAGCCGGCCAACACAGAGAATTGGACGGCCTTGGACACGCCCGTGTCCCAGGCCGTGTACCCATATACAGATACCAAAAATTCTCTTTGACACGACCAGCTCGATCATGATTTTCGGGGCATTACAAATCTCCCCCACTTAAAGAATTTTGTCCCGAAATTATGAAAAAGGATACACAAAGTTTAAATGTTATCTGAGGGGAATAACTCGGGGTATTCTTCCATCATAGTCTACTCTCGCTCTCAAGAAAGCTCCTCACGCCCGCAGTTATCCCAACAGACTTTAACCATTCGGATTTCCTTGTTGCAGAGTCGTTTAACCTCAAATCTTCAATGCATACTGGCTTGACCTTTGTCGTCAACCCGTATTCAACCGGCACTTGATCGACCGCAATGACCTGTGAAGGCTCTTGCGCCGCCTTCCGCAACACCGATATGTGGAACACATCATGTAGCCCACTCAACTCCACTGACAGCTTCAATTGATATGCCGCTTCGCCAACACACTCTAGGATTTCAAACGGTCCAAGGTATCTCAGACTCAGCTTCTTCAAACATCAAACCCGCGAGACACCCTTGACCGGCTTGATTTTCAAATACACCTAGTCGCCAACACTGAACTCCATGTTCCTATATTTGGCGTTATAGTATTTTTCCTGCTTGTCCTGAGTAATCTTCCACCTTTCCTGAACAGTACACATCATTGAAGTGGCGTATTCCACCGCTTGACATTTGTATAACTTCGTCTCACTTGTCTACAACCAAGACAACAGCGTGCGACACCTTCTCCCATAAAAGGCCTCGAAAGGCGCCATTCCGATACTCACCTGATAACTATTGTTATATGCAAACTCCACCATGTACAAGTGATCTTCCCATTACTTTCCAAAATCCAAGACGCACAAACAAAGCATGTCCTCCATCATCCGGTTGACCCTCTCGATCTGACCCTCAGTCTGCAGATGAAAGGCTGTGCTGAAACTCAACTTAGTTACCAACAGAATATGCACCAGCCTCCATTCGTTCGACATGAAGCGTCCATCTCGGTCACTAACAATACAGCAGGGAACAACATGTAATCGCCCAATATTATCCACATAGAGTTTGGCTAACGTTTCCACCGGATCTTCCTTCCTGTTCGGGATGAAATGCGACACCTTTGCCAATCTATCCACGACCACCTAGATGGCATCGTTTCCCCTCTGCGACTTGGGTAAACCAAGCACAAAATCCATAGAAATGTTGTCGAATTTCCACTCCGGGATAGGTAGGGACTTCAATAAACCTCCGGGCTTCTGGCACTCCGCGTTCACCAAGGCACACGTCTGGCACTTGGCTACATAAAGTGCTACATCCTTCTTTAGTACTGGCCACCAGAACAACATCTTCATGTCTTTATACATCTTCGTGATCCCTGGGTGGATTGAGTACTTGGTATGATGAGCCTCGTACGTCAACTCCTCCTGAATATTACCCGCACTAGGAACGCATAGGTGACCGTCCCTCCTTAGCAGTCCATCCTCAACAGCAAATTGGGATTTTGACCCATCCAAAGATTCATCTAAGATCTGCTTCATGCTGCTATCTTGAACAAATGCCCGTCGAAATCTATCAGCTAGGTCACACTGCACCTTTGTCCAAAACAGTTTCGCCTCGGCACTAGACTGCTTGTTGACACAAGTTATCTCCAATGCCTCCAATTCACGAACCAAACTCTCATCATGTACCGACAACCAGCTGGCTCGCGCAGGAACCCTGCGACTCAACGCATCCGCCACTGCATTTCCTTTCCTAGGAACATAATTTACCTCAAAGGTATAGTCCCCCAGGACCTCCATCCACCTCCACTGCCTCATGTCAGGTCCTTCTTATCTAACAGGTACTTCAGGCTCTTATGATCGGTGTAAATATCAACCTTCACACCGTACAGATAGTGCCTCCACAACTTTAGAGCAAATATCACGACCGCTAACTCTAAGTCATGGACCGGATAATTCCGCTCATGAACCTTCAATTGTCGTGAACCATAGGATATCACGCTCCCATGCTATAGCAGAACACAGCCCAAACCACTGCCCGAAGCATCACTGTAAATTTCAAACCCTTCGGTTCCACTCGGTGAACATAAAATAGGTGTCGTGGTCAACCGCCTCTTCAACTCTTCAAAATCCTGCTCGCACTCCAGTGACCACACAAACTTTTGATCCTTCCTTGTCAACATGATGAGTGGTAGCGCTATCCGCGGGAAGTTCTCTATGAAGCGCCTGTAGTAGCCGGCAAGCCCCAGAAAGCTCCAGACTTTCGCCACTGAAGTCAATACAGTCCACTCTCGTATCGCCACTATCTTCGCCGGATCCACCGCTATCCCTTCTCCACTAACAACATGACCAAGGAGCGCTACCGAGGATAACCAGAACTCACACTTGCAGAACATAGCATACAACTGATTCCTTCTCAATGTCTCCAACAGCATATGTAGATGATTGTAGTGATCCTCCTCACACTGCGAGTACACCAGTATATTGTTGATAAATACTATCATGAAACGATCCAGGTACTCTCTGAACGTCCTGTTCATCAGATCCATTAACACGGATGGCGCATTGGTCAACCCAAATGGCATGACCGTGAACTTGTAATGCCCAAACCGCGTGCTGAATGCTGTCTTTGGGATGTCGCTTTCCCTTATCCTCAATTGGTAGTAACCAGATTTCAGATCTAACTTTGAATATACTGTAGACCCAACCAACTGATCAAATAGATCGTCAATCCTTGGGATCGAATACTTATTCTTCTCCGTAAGCTTGTTCAACTCCCGATAGTCAATACAGAGACCAAGCTCCCGTCCTTCTTAACGAAAAGGACCGGTACGCTCCATATTGATGAACTTGGACGCACATACCCTTGTTCCAATAACTCTTGCAGTTGCACCTTCAGCTCTGCCATCTCTCTTGGCGTTATCCGAAACGGAGAGCGTGACACCGATTTGGCACCCGGCACTAGCTAAATAGTAAAATCAATCTCCCGCTGAGGAGGGGCTCCTGGGAGATCATCTGGAAACACATCAGGTTACTCGGACACAACTGGAATACTGCCTAGACTCGGCTTAGGCGTTGAATCCTGCACTAATGTAACAAACAGCTCTGCCCCAAACCGAACTGCCTTGATCACCTGAAGGGCCGACATCAAAATTTTACCCGACCGCTTCATGCCAGCAAACGCAGTATCCCGATCAGTGTTCAGTCCCAACTTAACCTTCTTTCGGTTGCAGTCAATACATGCTCGCTGCTCTGAGAGCCAATCCATAACAAAGATTATGTCGAACGCCACTAACGGCAGTACCGACTCTTGCAAGTCAAACTCCGGATCCCCAATCCGAATCTTAACCACACATACTCTATCCACGTGCATTGAGCAACCATTGGGCAACAACACGTCCAACTTATCTTTAGCTATCGAGAAAGGGTCTCTGATACGTGATACGAATCGTTCAGACAAGAAGGAATGCGAAGCTCCCGTATCAAACAGGGCTCTCGCCTGACAATCAAAAATCAACACGAAGCCTATCACCACGTTAGCTTGTTTTATGGCCTCTTGCAGACCAAGGTTATAAATTATAGGCTGGGATGGAGCATGGTGGGACGCGGTTGACTCCACCGCCTTCCCTTTATCTTCATATGTTGCTCCAGGCTTCCTCTCGGATTTTGCACGTCTGCTCCAACACTCACGAGCAAAATGTCTTATCTTTCCGCAGTTATAGCACGCTCCTGGGACTCGACTTGTGGTTGACCCCGTCGTACCAGACGAAGGGGCTGAGCTCAAAGTCTTTGGCTTCTTGTTCCATCTACGGAAACCCGAATTTGAATTTGGCAATTTGAACTCTTACTTCTTTTCCCCTGGGTCCTTCTTCTCATGCACTTTCTTCACGACCTTTTCCAATGACCGGGTCGAATTGACCAAGGCTAGGAAACCCTGTGCCTTAGGCCCAACAAGGCGTAACTGTAGGTCGCCACGTAGACCCTCATAAAATCAGTTGGTCTTCCACTCCTCTTCCGTAAACATAGCACCAGCGTAAAGTCCCAACCGCATAAACTCGTGGAGATACTCATCCACGCTTCTGTCTCCCTGAGGCAATCCAAAGTACTGATTCTCCATCTCAAGCTTCTGAGCAGAGAGTAGATATCTGGCCAAGAACAGTCTTGAGAATTCCTCCATAAGTACATCCGCAAGTTGCCTTCCCACTAAGAGGTGAACCTCCAACTCGTACCACCACAGCCTCGCCTCACCAGCCAAAAGGAAGGTCGCTATGGTGGTCTTCTACCACTCAACAGTTTTTGTGGCCGTCAAGACCCTCTTTATCATAGAGAGTCAATCCTCAGCTTGAGGTGGGGTTCCAATCCCGTCGAACCTCGGAGGATTAAAGCTCATTACATGCTTGAGCTCCTTCTCCATAGCTCTCCTTGGTGCTACCTGATCAACTGTCATGCGCTCTACCACTGTAACGCCCCCGATTTTTCTACGATTATTTAATTCTCGTTTGGCATTACGTTGACGCGTTTCCGACCTGTGCCGTTTGTTAGAGCGTGGTCTTAGCTCTTTAGGTTCCTTGTGTGGTTGTTGGTAGCCTTTTTGGCAAGATTCCCTAGCAAGCCGGGTCTGTTTTGGTGACCGATGAGGTCTCTCGGGGGATGTTTGTGTTCTGGCTTCGGGTAGTGATAATCCGAGTTTTGTTTGTCGAAAGTTGATTTCGACTTCGCCGTTGCGTTCGTAGCGTGGGTATTTAGCTACGGTGCAAATTTCATCGAATTCCGAGGATGTTCGGGTTTCGCATCATTTTGTATTTTATTTATATTAATGTGATATTATATATCATATATGGATATTTTGTTTAGATGTTAGCAGTTACGGTGAATAGGTGCTGGCAGCGTTTGGTTTGGCTAAGAATAGAAAATATTTGGGATCTAGCCGCTATGTATATATGGCCTTATTTAGAAAAGCCACTGTGGATGTTCTTTGTCTTTTCGGAATACAACCGTCGTCCCTGTGCAAGAGAGGAAAACCGGCAGGCTGCCCTTGCCTTCGGACGCCAATTCTGCGAGTGTTAGTGGACGGAATTCGATTCCGAAAGCGGATTTGGATTACTCTCGCCTAGACCTTCATTCCTACGATAAGAGATTAAATTTTCGTGGTGTTTCTAGGGGTCTCGGAATTTTTGGTTTGATCCTTTTCCACCATTAAAACTCTAGAATCCTGGTTTTGGTGCTGTTGCGGCTGGAGCCGAGAGAGAGAGGAAGGGCTGTGTAAGATAAATCGCTGGAAATTGAGGCAAGTGGTGCTCTTCGCCCTTGCCAAGTAGTGGCTTCTTCATTTTGTTCCTTGTTGTCAAGTATTAATTTCAGATCCTTCAATTGTCTAGTTTATTTTCTTAATCATGACAAGAAATTGTTAAGCCTACTGAATTTTCTTCCTGTCCAGTTATTTGATTTATCATCCAGTTGAGATATTGTCTAAATTTCTACTCTTAGAACCTAGGAATGCTGCTTAGCCTTGTCAGATCTCGCTATTACTGCAATTTTTGGTCTACTGTCAGTTTGCTGTAGTGTTATAATACTGAGTTCTTCATGGGTAGGTTGGGTTTTGGCGTAAATTAGCTTGGCAGTTGTGGCAGCAGTAGCAACAATTTCCTTTTTCCTTTCCATAGTCTCAAGGATTAGAGTGTTTCTGGGCTAGTAGAAGTGGTCTGGTATGATAGGTGTAACATAGAAGTGTTTGTTGTAGGATTAAAGCATTGTCCAGCATTTTGTGCACTCAATGCTGATAGGTCGTCGATCTGAGTTCGACGAACATCGTCGAACTGAGATCGACGAGCTCCGGTCTCCTATGATCGACGAAGGTCGTCGATCTGGGTTCGACGATAATCGTCGAACTGAGCTCGGCGATTTTTCCTGTGATCAGAGTTCGACAATAATCGTCGAACTGAGTTCGACAATTTCCTGTGGCCTGCGTTCGATGAAACATCATCGAACGGAGTTCGACGATTTCCCGTGACCTGTGTTTGACAAAAGAAAATCATCGAACAGAGTTCGACGATTTCCTGTGACCTGTGTTCGACAAAAATCGTCGAATGGAGTTCGACGACTTCCCGTGACCGGTGTTCGACGAAAATCGTCGAACGGGGTTCGATGATTTACTGTGGCTGGAGATCGCCGATTTCCATTAAGCTGTGATCGACATTTTTTTTTCTTTCCCTCTGTCTTCCCTTATTTCCCGAGTGAATCCAGTTGGGTTTGGGGTTGTTTGTCGGCTATTTTTCTGAATGCTGAATCATGGGTTATGGCAGGTAGTGGTGTTTTGACACTCTAAATGAGTGGGATGGTTTTGTGTGCGAGCCGTGGCCGCCACCTTTTAATCCTAGGTACGGGCTGGGTATGTGGTGGACTTGTGTTGATTCAGTGAATTTTTATTTGGAACTATTTTGTTTGGGGGACTATTTTTGGTCACCAACACAGGTCCATGTTGTTTACTACTACCATTAACTCACAAATTAGGATTGTTAGGTGTTTCTTCCTTGTAGAATGCAACATATTATGGCAAGTTCTCTTTTCTTTTTCCTTGTAGCCTCTGCAGGATTTGAGCTGGGATTGTTGTTGTTTCCTTGTGCTTGGTGTACTTTGGCTTACTTTGGACAACACTTACTTTTACTGTCATGTTTTCTTACTCTCCTTGGTTCCATTTTGATATAATGCACTTATTCAGATTTTCTTATTTTACTTGCTGAGGTATTCTTTTCTTCTCTGAATGCCTCAGGTTCTGATTAGTAGCCGCGTAGGAGGATAGTTTGTTGTGTTGTTGCTGGTGATCTCTTGTACTATAGAGATCAGTTTCTTAGTCTTGTGAGGTAGTTTTCTATTTTTCTTACAAACATACATGCTCGCCAGTGGGTTCGTGTCATGTTGTTGACGCTCGCTGGTGGTTTTTTCTTATGATACTAGATATGTTTCTTTTACTGCTACCTTTCTGGAGATAGTCTATTTGCTCTTGGGAAGATTTATGCTATGTTGCTAGTTACTTTTAAACCTAAAAACACTATTATAAGTATATCTCATGATCAGTATGTTTATAAAACTCATACACTACTTTCCAAGCAACGTAAAAAGGTTCATTTTCTTACTTACAATATAAAATAAATCTAGAGTCTTGCATAGTATAAGTTGACCTCGGGGGTCACTTATGCACTCTCATAGGGTGTCAAGTATAAATAAAGTATTTTCCGCTGTGTATAAGTATATTTTTTAAACTGTGGACTAGATAATCCACTGAGCCGAGGGATACAACCTTTAAAATGTAACTGATTTTCTAATCACTAAACTTATGAATTTTCATAGTCTAGTTAGATGGTGTTCGCTTCAGCGTCGACAGTTATCCCCTGCTCGACGTGGCATCACAACACGTGTTTTCTCCTACTCTGATACTTCTCAAATTTGGAGAAAATGCGGGTTGTAACAGTTGGTATCAGAGGGAGGTTGCTTGACAATTTATCGGGCAACCTTTCCTTGTAGGTATTAGATGTTTAGCATCATATCATACACATATCGATATGTAATCAGCACATCTTGGCTGAAGCACGAACACTACACTCATAGCATAACATGAAGTATACAAGGCATATTATGTAGTATGAGATGCATAATATGTGTTTGTATATTGATCCACCATAGGGGCAACATGTGAGGCTTATGTAGTATGGGATGCATAACCTCACCACATGAATGCGACTAGCATGTTTCTTTTTCGTTGCATGAGAATGTTATGTAGTATGAGATGCATAACATTTTCATGCGTACGCCACTCATAACATGCATTAGGGCCTTTTTAGAATGCATAGCACAATCATGCATAACATAACATTGTATAAGCACAACGTGAAAAGCTAAAGATTTGCAGGATGACATATGTACACACATGGTTTTAAATCAGAAAAAGAATATAAATTCATGCATTCCCGATCTAGGCACAAGAGTTAGTTGATGGTGGTTAACCATCCTAGGCTAGGCATATCATCACTTTTGTTAAACAAAATAAAATCCCAGAGCAAGTATAGCAGTTAAAAGTTCATATTTATCTATGTATTGTATGTACTGGTAGTTTGTTTTAACTGTTATACTAGGTTCCGACATCAGTTTTTATGGTTTTAGTATGGCGAGACGTCCTTCGACTAGGTCGACTCCCCTGTTTGAGGGTGTGTCTTAAGGAGCATAGAGTGGTGCGGTGATCGAGAGCATACGTCAGAGCAACGATTCCTTGACCAGGCAGATGGTGGAGATGCAGGCTCAGATCCAGTCTCTCGTGGAAGTTGTGGCAGGACCGACTCAGGGGGTGCAAGCCCCTGTAAGGGGGTCAGCTGCTCCTCCCCCTCCTGCTCCCCTGAGACCTCCAGTGGTGGTGCCAGCAGAGATGACCTTTATTTCTCAGTTTCAGAGACTTAGCCCTCCTACATAGGATGGGAAGGCAGATTTCATGGTCATAGATGATTTGCTGATCTCCATGGAGGAGATGTTCTCGTACTCCGGTGTTGTAGATGATCAGACAGTGATGATAGAAGCCTATCAGCCAAAGGGTTTGGCTAAGAGCTGGTGGCTTAGGGAAAAGGAGAGCTTAGTGGCCGGTTGCTCTTGGTGATTATTCAAGGAGATGCTGTTGAGGAAGTTCCTGCTTTCGGTCGAGCGTGACCGACTAATGAATGACTTCCTTCACCTGAAGCAGAGTTAACTCACGGTCAGTGAGTACGAGATAGAGTTCAGTAAGTTGAGCCGGTTTGCCCCTGGGTTGGTGAACGTTGAAGCTGATCGAGTCAAGCGGTTCCTTGGTGGCTTGAGGAGCGAGGTTCAGTAGTTAGCCAGTGCTTATGGATCAGAGACTTATGCAGGGGTAGTGGAGGCTGCTCTTAAAGTGGAGGCAATTGATACCACAAAGAATAGTGGCCAGCAAATGAGGAAGGATAAGAGGAAGTCTGCTGAAGAGAAGAACCCCCAGGTACTCGATGCTGCTTCGGGAAAGAAGAGCAAGGTAGTGTGTAGCTTCTGTGCCCGGTCAGGCCACCCTGTTGAGAGGTGTTTCAAGAAGGCGGGAGCTCAGAAGAAGGAGCAAGTTCATGCTATTCAAGGTGCTCCTAGGAGGGATGTTTCTTGTTCTGTTTGTAAGCGACCCGGGCATGATGCTGCCCAGTGCTGGTCCAAGGATAAAGTCTGCAATCAATGTGGACAGAAGGGCCATATCAAGACAAGGTGTCCTCAGGTCCAGCCTATTCTTCAGGCAGTTCCACTTTAGGCTTTACCTCCATCTCACCGTATGGACAAGGGCAAATAAAAGCTGAACGTGATCTCTTACGAGGAGGCTCAAACTTCGACTCAGGTCATTTCAGGTTAGTTGTTTTCCTAGCTTGAAAGGTTTTTTTTCTAGAATGGTTACAGTTTTTGTTTTGGTGGTTAATTAGTTGCTTATGTACTCCTATAGGAAAATTTAAGGTGAAGAAATGCTGGGCGCGTGTTCTGTTCGACTCCGGCGCTACCCACTCATTTGTGGCTAGAACTTTTGTAGAGCGTTATGAGTTGATTCTAGATCAAGTTCGTGATACCTTCCGCGTCAAGTTCCCTTCTGGTGAATCTGTGTTATCAGATTTGGGCATTTTGGATTTCCCTGTTTTGTTGTGGGACTTCCTTGCGAAGGCAGACTTGAAGATGATTGATCTAGAGGACTTCGATGTTATTCTGGGCATGGACTGGTTGTCTAAGTATGATGCGGTTATTCAGTGTAAAGGGAAACGCTTGGACTTCATCAAGGACAACGGTCAGCCTGGAAGTGTGTATGCTAATCTGTGTCAGGATTCTCCTGTCATTTATGTGGTATGTGCTCTGAAGCTGTTTCGTTCTGATTGCTTTTCTTGTTTAGTCTCGGTGGTTGGGACTGCTGTTAGTGTACCGCACTTGGAGGAGATTCCTGTTGTACGTGGTTTCTCTGATGTTTTTCCTAATGACCTTCCTGGTCTTCCCCCCGAGCGGGATGTTAAGTTTGTGATTGATTTGGAACCGGGTACGCGTCCTATTGCTAAGGCGCTGTATCGGATGGCCCTCATGAGTTGGAGGAGTTGCGAGTACAGTTGGACGAGTTGTTGGCAAAAGGCTTTATCAGGCCGAGTTCGTTGCCTTGGGGTTCTCCTGTTCTATTTGTGAAGAAGAAGATTGGTCAATGAGGCTGTGCATCGATTATAGGGAGCTGAACAAAGTCACCATTAATAACAGGTACCCTCTGTCGAGGATCGATGACTTATTTGATCTGTTGCGTGGTAGCACGGTGTTTTCCAAGATCGATCTTCGTTCTGGCTATCATCAGCTCAGGATCTGTGAGGCAGACATTCCACGGACTGCGTTTAGATCTAGGCATGGACGCTTTGAGTTTCTAGTGATGTCGTTTGGTTTGACCAACTCACCATCAGCTTTCATGGATATGATGAACCGGGTGTTCAAGGACTTTCTAGACAAGTTCGTGGTGGTATTCATCGATTATGTGTGGATTTACTCTCGCAGTACTGAGGAGCATAAGCAGCATCTGCGCTTGGTTCTATCGGAGTTGAGGAACCACAAGTTATTCTCCAAGCTGAGCAAGTGCGAATTTTGGTTGCCTCAGGTCTCGTTTTTGGGCCATGTGGTGAATAAGGATGGGATCTCGGTCGACCCGGAAAAGATCGCAGCAGTGATGGATTGGAGCAGGCCGGGCACGACCAAGGAGATTAGAAGCTTCCTAGGGTTGGCCGGCTACTACAGGAGGTTCGTGGAGGGTTTCTCTACCATGGGTGCACCTTTGACCAGGTTGACTCAGAAGAACACGACCATTGTTTGGAGCGCGAAGTGCGAAGAAGCCTTCCTGGAACTAAAGAACAGATTGTGCACTGCTCCCGTACTGACCCTACCTACTGAGGGTGTGGAGTATGATGTGTACGTGGATGCTTCACATGTTGGTCTGGGTTACGTGTTGATACAGGCTGGAAAGGTGATTGCGTATGGGTCAATGCAATTAAAGACTCATGAGAGAAATTACCCAACCCATGACCTTGAGTTTGCAGCGGTGATTTATGCGCTAAAGCTGTGGAGGCATCTACTTTATGGTGCTCAGTGCAAGATCTTCACAGATCATAAAAGTATAAAGTACATGTTCACTCAAAAGGAGATGAATCTGCGCCAACGGCGTTGGCTAGAGTATGTGGCTGATTATGATGTGGAGATACAATATCATCCGGGCAAGGCCAATGTGGTGGCCGACGCCCTGAGCCGGAACACGAGGAAGATCTTTAATCTCACCGTCGATCGTTTAGTGGAAGAGTTCCTCCTGATGGATATTTCCGTGGGACGCTGTGACATGCAGAGCAGTTTGGCAGTGGCAGAACCGTCTTGGATTGTACTTACCAGGTTTCACCAGAAGGATGATCCGGATCTTCTGCACTTATAACTCAGGACTGAGAGAGGAGAGTTGCTGGAATTTTCTATCGATGATGCAGGTACCTTGAAGTACCGCGGCAGGTTTTGCATCCCCGCTGTTGGAGACATCAGGGGTATGATTTGCAGAGAGGCTCATGGATCCAGTGTTGCCTACCATCCAGGATCTACAAAGATGTATCATGAATTGAAGCAGATTGTCTGGTGGTATGGGATGAAGGGGGATATAGCCCGATTTGTTGCTGAGTGCCACACTTGCAAGCGTGTGAAGGCCGATCATGGAAGGCCTGGTGGCAAGTTGACTCCGTTGGAGATCCCTACTTGGAAGTGGGAAAGTATTTCTATGGACTTCATTACGGGCTTACCGAGATCTCCAAGGTGATTTGATTCTGTTTGGGTTATAGTGGACAGATTGACGAAGTGTGCTCACTTCGTGCCGTACAAGATTGACTATCCGATAAAAACGATAGCGGAGCTGTATCTGAATGAAGTAATCCATTTACACGGTGTGCCAGTTAGCATCATTTCGGATCGAGACTCCCGTTTTACATCTCTCTTCCGGAGGAGTCTGCAGGATGGTTTGGGTACAGATTTGAGGTATTCTACAGCTTACCACCCGCTGACCAATGGTCAGACTGAGAGAGTGAATCAGATAGTCGAGGATATGATCAGGTGCTACATCTTGGACCACGGTGGAGCGTGGGATGAGCATTTGCGGCTTATGGAATTTGCATAAAATAACAATTACCAGGAGAGATTGCAAATTGCTCTGTTTGAAGCTTTGTATGGGTGGCGCTGCAGAACTCCCTTGTTTTGGACCATGGTCGGTGAGAGGCCTGTGCTGGGTCCGGATGCGCTCGAGGAAATGGAAGTCGCAGTGTAGCTTATTCGAGAAAAGCTTCGTATAGCTCAAGAGAGATATGAGAAGAATGCCAACCGGCGTAGGTCTGACTTGGAGTTTTATGTAGGGGACCTTGTGTTTCTTAAGGTTTCCCTGATGGTTGGTGTTAAGAGGTTCGGTAAGAACCGGAAATTGGATCTGAGGTATGTGGGCCCGTTTAAGATTGTTGAGCGGATTGGCGTGTCAGTATATAGATTGGATTTGCCAGCAAATTTCCCAGATTTTCATAATCTGTTTCATGTAAGCCAATTACGAAAGTGTGTGTGAAGCAGTGGGCAAGTCTTGGATGTTGTGCCCCAGTTGGATCCTAATCTTTCATATGTTGAGGTGCCGGTCCGCATCTTGGATACTCAAGATCGGGTGATGCGGACAAAGTCTATCCCGATGGTGAAAGTTCTATGGAAGAATCAGGATTTGGAAAGCGCGACTTCGGAGCTAGAGTTGGCTATAAGGGTGGCTCACCCTCATCTGTTCCCTTGATTTGATTGGTATGTTTTCTTTCTAGTAGCTCTTGTTTTGTTACTTTCCTTCTATAGTATAAGTTGTGTACGTAACGTTTCGGGACGAAACTTTCTTTTAGGCGGAGTGACTGTAATGCCCCCGATATTTCTGCGATTATTTAATTCTCGTTTGGCGTTACGTTGACGCGTTTCCGGCATGTACCATTTGTTAGAGCGTGGTCTTAGCTCTTTATGTTCCTTGTGTGCTTGTTGGTAGCCTTTTTGACAAGATTCCCTAGCAAGCCGGGTCTGTTTTGGTGACCGGTGAGGTCTCTCGGGGGATGCTTGTGTTTTGGCTTCGGGTAGTGATAACCCGAGTTTTGTTCGTCGAAAGTTGATTTTGACTTCGTCGTTGTGTTCGTAGCGTGGGTATTTAGCTACGGTGCAAATTTTGTCGAATTCCGAGGATGTTCGGGTTTTGCGTCGTTTTGTATTTTATTTATATTAATGCGATATTATATATTATATATGGATATTTTGTTTAGATGATAACAGTTACGGTGAATAGGGGGCTGGCAGTGTTTGGTTTGGCTAAGAATAGAAAATATTTGGGACCTAGCCGCTATCTATATATAACCTTATTTAGAAAAGCCACTGTGGATGTTTTTTGTCTTTTCGGAATACAACCGCCATCCCTGTGCAAGAGAGGAAAACCAGCGGGTTGCCCTTGCCTTCGGGCGCTGATTCCAGGACTGTTAGTGGACGGAATTCGATTCTGAAAGCGGATTTGGATTACTCTAGCCTTGACCTTCATTCCTACGGTAAGAGATTCAATTTTCGTGGTGTTTCTAGGGGTCTCAGAATTTTTGGTTTGATCCTTTTCCACCATTAAAACTCTTGAATCCTGGTTTATGTGCTATTGCGGCTGGAGCCGAGAGAGAGAGGAAGTGCTGTGCAAGATAAATCGCTGGAAATTAAGGCAAGTGGTGCTCGTCGCCCTTGCCAAGTAGTGGCTTCTTCATTTTGTTCCTTGTTGTCAAGTATTAATTTCAGATCTTTCAATTGTCTAGTTTTTGTTTCTTAATCATGACAAGAAATTGTTAAGCCTACTGAATTTACTTCCTGTCCAGTTATTTGATTTATCATCAAGTTGAGATATTGTCTAAATTTCTACTCTTAGAACCTTGGAATGCTGCTTAGCCTTGTCAGATCTCACTATTACTGCAATTTTTGTCCTACTGTCAGTTTGCTGTAGTGTTATAATGCTGAGTTCTTCAGGGGTAGGCTGGGTTTTGGCGTAAATTGGCTTGGCAGTTGTGGCAGCAGTAGCATCAATTTCCTTTTTCCTTTCCATAGTCTTGAGTATTAGAGTGTTTCTGGGCTAGTAGAAGTGGTCTGGTATGATAGGTGGAACATTGAAGTGTTTACTGTAGGATTAAAGCGTTTTCCAGTGTTTTGTGCACTCAATGCTGATAGGTCGTCGATCTGAGTTCGACGAACATTGTTGAACTGAGATCGACGATCTCTGGTAGCCTATGATCGATGAAGGTCGTCGATATGGGTTCGACGATAATCGTCGAACTGAGCTCGATGATTTTTCCTGTGATCAGTGTTCGACGATAATCGTCGAACTAAGTTCGACGATTTCCTGTGGCCTGCGTTCTACGAAACATCGTCGAACGGAGTTCGACGATTTTCCGTGACCTGTGCTCGACAAAAGAAAATCATCGAATGGAGTTCGACGATTTCCCGTGACCTATATTCGACAAAAATCGTCGAACGGAGTTCGACGATTTTCCGTGACCGGTGTTCGATGAAAATCATCGAACGGGGTTCGACGATTTCCTGTGGCTCGAGATCGACGATTTCCATTAAGCTGTGATCGACGTTTTTTTTCTTTCCCTCTGTCTTCCCTTATTTCTCGAGTGAATCCCGTTGGGTATGAGGTTGCTTTTTGGCTATTTTTCTGAACGCCGAATCGTGGGTTATGGCAGGTAGTGGTATTTTGACACTCTAAAGGAGTGGGATGGTTTGTGTGCGAGCCGTGACTGCCACCTTTTAATCCCAGGTACGGGCTGGTATTGCCGTGGCCGCTACCTTTTAATCCCAGGTACAGGCTGGGTATGTGCTGGCCTTGTGCTGATACAGTGAATTTTTAGTTGGAACTGTTTTGTTTGGGGGACTGTTTTTGTTCACCAACTCAGGTCCATGTTGTTTACTACTGCCATTAACTCACAAATTAAGATTGTTAGGTGTTTCTTCCTTATATAATGCAGCATATTGTGGCAAGTTCTCTTTTCTTTTGCCTTGTAGCCTCTGTAGGATTTGAGCAGGGCTTGTTGTTGTTTCCTTGTGCTTGGTGTACTTTGGCTTACTTTGGACAGCACTTACTTTTACTGTCATGTTTTCTTACTCACCTTGGTTCCATTTTGATATAGTGCTCTTATTCAGATTTTCTTATTTTACTTGCTGAGGTATTCTTTTCTTCTCTGAATGCCTCAGGTTCTGATTAGTAGCCGAGTAGGCGGCTAGTTTTGCTGTGCTGTTGCTGGTGATCTCTTGTACTTTAGAGATCAGTTTCTTTGTCTTGTGAGGTAGTTTTCTATTTTTCTTACAGACATACATGCTCGCTAGTGGGTTCGTGTCAGGTTGTTGATGCCCGCTGGAAGTTTTTGCTTATGATACTAGATATGTTTCTTTTACTGCTACCTTTCTGGAGATAGTCTATTTGCTCTTGGGAAGATTTATGCTAGGTTGCTAGTTACTTTTAAACCTAAAAACACTATTATAAGTATATCTCATGATCAGCAAGTTTATAAAACTCATACACTACTTTCCAAGCAACGTAAAAAGGATCATTTTCTTACTTACAATATAAAATAAATCTAGAGTCTTGCATAGTATAAGTTGACCTCGGGGTCACTTATGCACTCTCATAGGGTGTCCAATATAAATAAAGTATTTTCCGCTGCGTATAAGTATAGTTTTTAAATTGTGGACTAGATGATCCACTGAGACGAGGGATACGGCCTTTAAAATGTAACTGATTTTCTAATCATTAAACTTATGAATTTTCATAGTCTAGTTAGATGGTGTTCGCTTGAGCGTCGACAGTTATCCCCTGCTCGACGTGGCATCACAACGCGTGTTTTCTCCTACTTTAATACTTCTCAAATTCGGAGAAAATGCGGGTTGTGACAACCACTCCCGGCTCTGCCGCCCTAATCGGTTCTTGCTCATTTACAGGTGGTGCATGGTGCATTTGCCCTGCAGGTTGGGCATTTATCATAGCAAAGACTGCATCAACAACCAATATGATGGTTTTCGTTGAAGGAGGTGTTGTAGGCACGTCCCTCGGTGCACTACTTTCCGCCGATTGCGGGCATTCCGATTGCTCAGCACCGCTCCTAGCCGCCTATAATAGCAAAGACCCTTGATTAGACGACAAATAGATTGCTAAAAACAATCATTGAAACACGCAGATTTCTCAAAACAAGTGCATTTTTCATTCATAAGTGGACATTCATGGGTTCTTTTTGATGTTATAACGATGACGCACACATGTGCTCACCACCCCTTAAAAAGAATTCATCCACGAATTCATTTAAGTTGACCGAAACCAGACCTCTGATACCAAATTTTAACACCCCCATCCGTCGTATGACATATAACAAAAGGTCCAGCTTGAACCCGACGCCATATACCACGGACAGTCAGAAGGGTTACTTAAGAATATCAAAACATTCCAACTACGACTACTCGCCCTAACATATAGCATTCTAGCGGAAGCTTTTAAATAGTTATAAAGAACCCATAATTGAAAGATCAATGATCATGAATGTCCACAACTACCACATGAATGAAACAATGAATACACTGAAAGCATTTGGCCTTATGGCCTTACAAGAGTTCACTTAACAAATAATGTCTTACATACATCGGCTCGCAGGCCGGCCACACATGACAAAAATAAAATACAACTATTCTATTTGGCCTTCGATGGCCAGCTCAGCAACATGGGCTTCAACCCGCTATTTGGTACTCGGCTCCGCAACACCTGCAAGCAACATTCCACCGTACGGTGGCAAATAAAGTAATGGTCAGCCAAAGCTGACCAAATAATAATGACCCCGCCCCATACTCGGACGGCGGTGCTCCATCCCTGCATTTCATTAGCCCAGCTAAATAAAAAAGTACAAACATACTTCACCACAGGTGTAGGCTCGCACGGCCAAACACCCCATGTACTCCGGGCACATTATCGGTGAATCCAGTCACTTCCGTGGCTTCACCACCATCCCCGGGATGGAAACCTCGTGAACATTTTAGCCTTTCTGACCAACATCTAAGGATCCCGACTATGCCAATGGTCAGTCCCTCTTTGGGTCTCTTGCACCGAACCACATAGCCCAAGTCTGATTCCACTTGCCCGTTGCTCACACCACGTAGTCACCTTAAGACGAACGCACGAGCCAAGCATCTCTCGGATCCCGCAACAAATCCAAACATCACATAACCCAGTTATGTGCAAGGCCGGCTCCCAGGCCGCCAAGTTAGTAGAATTTTGTTTCCACTCAGTTTTCTGGGTGCGCCTTGGAGTTAATCCCCAAGTATCCCTATTGCAATCTACCGTGTAAAAATCCGAAAACACAAAGCACAGAGTCTTCTCCGGCAAACCATACAAAATGCAACATCACCGATCCAGACCAACACGTCCGGGTAGGCTTCACACACAATGCCTATGTCCGTACTTTGATTCCGGACTCTATATGCGACACTAGGGGGACTATTGCCATCAACCCCAAGGAACACCGCACACTCACCGCACACTAGTGGGAGCAGGTTTCCTTATGCAAAAGAAGGAGAGCTTCACATGCTCATGTAGAGAATCGTTACCCTTGTAGTACGCTTTTGCGTCATGGAAAACTATATGGATAGAAAGCTTCGCAATGGAATTCCCTCCGCGGATCCGCTCCCGGTTCTTGATTTGGTGCTCCGATGCTCTGCCGGTGGCCGGAATCCCTCCCTTTCCTTCCTCCTCTCTCTAACTTCTTAGAGAGAGAACGGTAAAGAGAAAATAAGGAATTAAACCTCCATTCTTGGCCTTAACAGAGCAGGAACACATCTTGGCCATTAGATCTTAATTAAAGAAAATGAGCGGCTCAGATCCACCCAAAATTCCTCAAACCTGGGACAACAACGGCCTTGCACACGGCCGTTGTAACATCCCTCAGACAACTAGACCGCTAGGAGTTGTTTTGTCATGATTAGGTCATAACAAAACCCTAGGAAGCCTGTTGGGTTCCATCAATGCCCCCGGTGTTGGGAGGTACGGCGTGAGGCGCTATGGCCCGCACTAGTCGAAACAGAAGGGTGTGTCCCCTGGGGCCTAACTGGCCGCCCCGTGGATCCTAGGGTAACCAGCTCTATAAAGGAGTGGTAGCGCCGTCCTCAAACAGTCCGGGCTTTTGGGTGAGTTGGTTGCGCCTTCCCTACAAGTGGTATCAGAGGGGGTCACGGGTTCGAAACCCCGGGGTCGTTGCTGGGGGGGGGGGGATTGTTGGGTTCCATCAATGCCCCCGATGTTGGGAGGTACGGCATGAGGCGCTATGGCCCGCACTAGTCGAAACAGAAGGGTGTGTCCCCTGGGGCCTAACTGGCCGCCCCGTGGATCCTAGGGTAACCAGCTCTATAAAGGAGTGGTAGCGCCGTCCTCAAACAGTCCGGGCTTTTGGGCGAGTTGGTTGCGCCTTCCCTACAAAGCCCAAGAGGGCTGATAAGTTGTAAATATACCTATTTTTTATGTTCAATATTTAAGTAGTTTTCGTTTTCTTTTGTTGTTTTAGGTTAAATTTCTTTAATAAAATGCTCATTTTATTGTATATATTTTGCTATCTTAGTTTATTTTATGTTTCAGAAATTTTCAGAATTTTGCCAGAAAAAACATGTGTCATGTCCGTGTACTGTCGGTCACGCCCGTAACATGGGCGTGACACATCAAAATCCAGTGAAACAAGCGCTTTTGAAGAAGAAAAGTTTGACACGCCCGGGTTCACGCCCGTTTCCTCTGACACACCCCGTGACCATGGTCGTGATGCTCAAGCTCGACGTTTTGCGCTCGACGTTGGTCGACCCAACAAGGATACGCCCGTGTCCCATGAGCGACATGGCCATGGCATGTGACACGCCCCGTGCCGAAGCGCGTCACCATCTCTCGATATTTTGAACTCGACATTCATCGACTCAACCCGACATGCCCGTGTCAAGGTGCGATACGGGCGTGTAGTACTCCACCTGGCCCGACAAACCGCCGCCGACGACTTTTTGGCGCAAACGACGCCCACTTCAACCTCCCCGACACGCCCAGAGTCATGCCCGTGACATTGGGCATGACTTCCACGTGGACCTCCCGAAGTCAACAACGCCATCAAATCACCGAAATCAGATGATGAATAGTATCAACACGCCCACTGTCACGCCCGTGACGTAGGATTTTTATGCTTCCACTACCGCCGATGACTTTTCCTTATAATACTCTTTAAAATTGGTTAGACTTAGGATTTTTATGCTTCCATATTCGTTCTTATCAACTTGTAAAACGATAAAAAGGTGGTTTTCATTCCTCTTAACTTAAATTTATCTTAGTTTTGATTTTAAAACAGTTGCTTCCTTTTAGCTTTCCTCCACTTTTTAAATCGTTTTACAAAGCTATAAAAATGCATAATGGGTAATTTTAGTTTTTCAACAACTTTGATTTTAGCAAATACGTAAAAGATTTTTGCTCAAACAAATTTTATTTCAACTTTTTATGCATTTCTACGGCATTCTAGCGGTAGAAATGCAGTTGTTTTAATTTTTCGATAACTTTGTTTTTCTTAATTTTTTCGCCTGCGTGCGTGCGTGTATGAGATAAGTTTTATTTCTTTCTCCAATTATATAGAGTGTGTGCGTGTGCCCATTTATTTCAGCCTACTCGTTAAGAGTTAAATGGTGTGTCTTTAATTTTTCACCTACTCATTTGAGTAGGATTTGCAAGTGTGAGTATTTACTTTCTGCAGTGTGAGTATCTCATTTTCTGTCATGTGTGTGTGTGTGTGTGTTTTTATTAATGCAAGTGTGTATTTTAATTTCAGCAAGTGTGTGTTGTTTTTATTTTCCGCCTACTCATTTGAGTTAAATGGCTGTACTTTATTTAAGTAGGACTTGTTGTTTTTATCTTCCGCCTACTCGCTAGGAGTTAAATGACCGGACTTCATTTCCCTCATACTCATTTGAGTAGGACTTGTAATTTTCAGCTTTTATTTACTGCCTACTCATTTGAGTTAAATGGCAGGTTTTTATCTTCCGCCTACTCGCTAGGAGTTAAATGGCCGGACTTTATTTCCCTGTAAATATTTGAGATGGGCTTGTAATCGCATTTATTTTTGCCTACTCGTTTGAGTAGGACTTGCTTTCATTTCAGTTCTACTCGTTTGAGTAGGACTTGCAAAGTTTCAGCTTATATTTCCCGTCCACACATTTGAGTGGGACTTGTAATTTCAATTATGCAATTTGCTCTTACTTAAAACTTAGTTTTATTTTTGTCTCTTTATTATGTGTTTGGATGAGTGCGAGTGTGTTTATTTGTAGTAGCTTTCTGATATTAGGTTATCTTTCTTTTCTTCTAATTCTTTTTATAACCCTTCAGCGAATAGTTTAGAATGCTCGCCTAACCAAACTCATAAGTTATCCCCATTCCGATGAGTGGATAATCGCTTTTATCCCTCGGTATCGAAGAGCATTGGGACATAAAAATGTTTTAAATAACTAAAGGTCTTATTTTTCTATTTAATTTAAAACTTAAGGTTTACCCCATGTTAACGACGCGTAGAACAACATATCGATGTGTGGGCTCTATTTCCATTATCCAGAAGCTAGCTAGCCGAGAGGCCATGCATATGGACTGATGACCACTGGGTAACGAGAGTTCCGCACTAACCCTCGAGAGAGGAGGTGCGCTAACTCTACCGGATTGGGTTCCCCACCAAATAGCGGGGTTCTTAGCGTACTGCGGGCATTAAGAGGAATCCTTCGTCGGACGAGAGCCCGGTCGAATAGTCTTAATTTCCAGGAGAGCGATATTCCTAGAGATAGTTGAGCTCATTATTTTGGAACCTCCACAGCCAAGTTTCCGCTTCAATTAAATTGAAACTTTAGATCTATAGTTATTCAAATCTATTTTTAATCATAACGTAATTCGATACAGAGTGTTATCTCTTCATCGTCTTTAATCTTAATCTATTTTCGCCCTATTTTAGTTAAAATCAACAACTTACTATTTCGGTAAAATAATATTGCTTTCGGAGCAGTAGGGATAATCAACGTGTTCCCGGGAAATTTACGATCTGGATATTCCCTCGAATATTCTGTATTACTTGTGATACGTGCACTTGCCTACCTAAGCAAGCCCGCGACGATCGACTCATCGAACCAACCACCCACATAAGAGTCTGTTCGCGGGCTCCATCAAGTTTTTGGCGCCGTTGCCGGGGACTTCCGAAGTCTATTACTTTTACCTTTATTTCTAAAAAACTAAAAAAAAAATTAAAAACTTTTCTTCAAAATCCAAAAAAAACCAAAAAGTTAATTTTCTACTTTATATTATAGGGTATATGACCCGTGGACAATCTTCGGAGTCCGAAAATTTGGATTTCGATCGTGAGATCGAACTCTCGCTTGCGCATATTCGCTCTCAACGCCGAAATCCCTCTTTGGATACAAAAAAAGCCGTCGGACAACCCTCAGCCGTTGCTATAGCTGACCCCAATCCTAACGCGACCGTCGAGCGTACATTGTCGTATTACGCCCGACTGAATTTCGACGGTACTAGGTCTAGTATTGTTCGCCCGACGACGACGAACAATAATTTTGAGATCAAATCGAGCATTATCCAATTGATCCAAAATGTTGTGCAGTTCGATGGACTGTCGGATGAGGACCCGAACGTTCATTATCCAATGGCATTCTTTTGCGCCTTTTTCCATTCTCCCTCAGATCCAAAGCTAAGGCGTGGTTGAATTCCCTCCCACGAGGATGTATCACCACATGGGCCGAGCTTGCGGAAAGGTTCTTTACGAAGTATTTTCTGCCTGCCAAGACTGCAAAGTTACGGACGAACATTTCTTCATTCATGCAGAATGATTTCGAGTCTCTATTTGAGACTTTGGAGCGCTTTAAAGAATTCCTCCGCAGGTGTCCGCACCACGCGCTACCTGCGTGGTTGCAGGTCCAAATCTTCTACAATGGGCTTAACTATCAGACGCATCAAATGATTGACGCGGCTATCGGGGGTATCTTGAATAATAAGACCCTCGAGGCTGCCCAAGCTCTTATTGAAGAGATGGCTATGAACGCCTACCAATGGAACGTCCCGCAGGGACGTCCCAAGCAGGCGGCTGGCCTCTTCGAAGTGGATGCCACTGCCCACTTAGCCCTTCAAGTTGAAAGGCTGATGAAGCAGGTGGCAGAGATGTCTACTGCCTCCACCACTCCGCCTTGGGCGATTCCCCCTAATGCCGGCGTAGTCAATTAATTCGTAGACTACGTGGGAAATGCTGGGCGACCTTCCTTCAACCCCAACAAGAACCCTTATAGTAATTACTATAATCCGGGTTGGAGGAACCACCCCAACTTCTCATGGAGCAATGCGAATAATACGCAGCGCCCGCCAATTGTTTCGCGCCCGGATTTCTTCCACCTCCCACTCTTCCAAAACCCTCCCCGATTGAGGAGAATTTTTCTAAATATATTGCTTCCAACGAGTCAAATATCTGAAACATCACTAGATCGCTAAAAAACTTAGAACTCCAGGTTGGACAGCTAGCGCGAATGATGTCCGAGCGAGCGCTCGGGGCACTGCCGGGAAACACAGAGCCCAATCCGCGAGATAATATCAACGCTATAACCCTCCGTAGCGGAAAGGAGGTGATCGATCCAAAACGGACCGATCCGCAGGCACATATTTCACCTCCAACCCCTCTCCCCCCTTCTTCGATTACGCCGCTTTTACAAATTCTAAATGAAAAAATTATTAAAACGCCCCTGCCATATCCACACAAGCTCGATAGTGAGCGTAAGGACGCGAAGTACCAAAAATTATTTTACTATTAAAACAAATTCATATTAATGTTCCCTTCTGTGACGCACTCTCGCAGATGCCTAAATATGTGAAATACTTAAAACAACTTCTTTCCACTAAACAAAAATTAGAAAATATTTCGCATATTTCTCTAAATGCTGACTGCTCGGCGGCTCTTACAAATAAATTGCACCTTAAAAGAAATGACTCGGGACGGTTTTCCATCCCGTGCGTTTTTGGAAATATATTCATAAAATACGCTCTTGCAGATTTAGGCGCGAGCATTAATTTGATGTCGTTCTCGCTTTTTCAAAAATTAGGTTTGGGCACTCCGGCCCCTACTAAAATGCGAATCCAACTAGCGGATCGCTCGGTTAAGTTTCCCGTCGTGGTAGTGGAGGACGTACTTGTCCGAGTTGATAAGTTTATCTTTCTGGTAGACTTTATCATCTTGGACATTGAGGAGGACACTGATGTACCAATTATACTCGGTCTCCCTTTTCTCCCCACCTCCCACGTATTAATTGATGTCAGTAACGGTCGTGTCCTCCTTCGGGTAGGAGATGACGAAGTTACTTTCTCGATTAATCCCTCCATAGGAGACTCGTCATCGAGCGACGATTCCTGTTATAATTTAGATACCTTTTTCGGAGATTGCCCTTCTCCTATTTTCGAGTCCGTATTTTTAAACGACGATATTTATTCACTTGGAAATTTTAAATGTGATGAGGATACCTCTATATACTTTCCTTTTGAAGCAATAGGTAAGAAAGACATAGGAATAAAAACCTCCCTAGAAGAACCGCCCATCCAAGACCTCAAACCCCTACCCGATTCACTCCAATACGCCTTTTTTGGGAAACGATGATACCCTTCTCGTTATCATTTCTTCGCATTTGAGCGAATCAGAGACTTCCGATTTATTCGGAGTTTTGCTTAAACATCGACATGCAATTGCATGGAAAATTTCCGATCTAAAAGGGATTAACCCTTCTTTCTGCACCCATAAGATTTTCCTTCTTAATAATTGCCGCAAAACCATTCAGCCGCAGCGACGACTTAACCCAAACATGAAAGACGTTGTTAGGGCTGAAATTATTAAATTATTAGATGCGGGGATTATTTATCCTATATCGGATTGTACATGCGTTAGTCCCGTTCATGTGGTGCCCAAAAAGGGAGGTCTTACCGTAGTGGAAACATGAGCATAATGAACTCATCCCAACTCGTACTGTTATGGGTTGGCGGGTGTGCATCGATTATAGAAAACTAAATGACGCCACCCGTAAGGATCATTTCCCACTACCTTTCCTCGACCAAATTCTAGAGCGTTTGTCCAGACATCCGTATTTTTGTTTTCTTGATTGATTATCGGGGTTTTTCCAAAGCCACATTTCCCCCGATGACCAAGAGAAAACAACTTTTACCTGCCCGTTTGGTACCTTCGCATATCGAAGAATGCCATTTGACCTCTGCAACACGCCAGCTACATTCCAACGATGTATGTTGGCGATCTTTGGCGAGCTGGTAGGAGACATTATGGAAGTCTTTATGGATGACTTCTCTGTTTTCGGAAGCTCTTTCCCATCCTGTCTTCGTAATTTAGATCGTGTCCTTCAGCAATGCGAGGACACACATCTTGTTTTAAGTTGGGAAAAGTGTAACTTTATGGTTCGAGAAGGTTTGGTTCTCGGCCATACGATTTCGTCTAAGGGGATGGAGGTCGATAAGGCCAAAGTTGAAATTATCGAAAAACTTCCCCCGCCTTCTAACGTTAAATCCATTAGGAGTTTATTAGGCCACGTGGGCTTTTATAGGCGGTTCACTCAAGATTTTTCAAAAATAACAAAGTCGCTTACTCGCCTCTTGGAAAAGTAATCAAATTTTGTCTTTGATAGCGAATGTGAGTCTGCCTTTAATTTCATAAAACAAAAACTTATCAATTCACCCATTTTAGTGGCGCACGATTGGACCCGTCCGTTCGAAATTATGTGCGACGCTAGTGATATTGCCGTAGGTGCCGTTCTTGGCCAACTTATAAACAAATATTTTCATCCTATTTATTACGCTAGCAAGACTCTCACTTCCGCACAAGTAAATTACATGACAACGAAAAAGGTTCTTTTAGCCGTTGTTTTTCATTTGATAAGTTTTTCTCGTATATAACTCTATCTAAAATTATCGTATTTACCGACCACTCTGCCTTAAAATATTTGTTAGCAAAAACGGACGCCAAGCCCCGCCTTCTTCGATGGATCCTCCTCTTGCAGGAGTTCGATTTAGAGATCCGGGATAAGAGGGGCGCGGAAATTTTAGTCGCCGATCACCTCTCCCCCTTAGAAAATCCCGCTGCGGAAGTGCTTGTCGAATCTAACATAAATGACAGATTCCCTGAGGAACGCCTCCTTGCCATTACTACTTGTTCATCTTCCTCACCTTGGTTCGCAGATTTTGCGATCTATTTAGTTGTGAGGGTGCTTCTAAAAGACTTTTCGAGCCAGCAAAAGAATAAATTCTTTTCTGACTTGAAATATTTCTTTTGGGAGGACCATTTTCTTTTTCGTATCTGCGCAGACAAAGCGGTCCGAAGATGTGTCGCGGTTGTGGAGTGCACGTAAATCCTTAGGCACTGCCACGAGGGTCCGGCTGCTGGGCATTATCAAGCTAACCGGACCGCGCAGAAGGCGCTCCAGGCGGGCTTCTTTTGGCCCACTCTATTCAAAGACGCTCACAATTTTGTGCGCGCATGCGATAGCTGTCAGCGGTTGGGTAACATCTCTCGTCACTACGAGATGCCCCAAAATTTGTTTTTATAATGTGAAGTCTTCGATTTATGGGGCATAGATTTCGTTGGCCCCCTACCTCCGTCTTTCAAAAATTATTATATTTTAGTGGCGGTCGACTACGTATCGAGGTGGGCGGAAGCGCAAGCTCTGCCGACCAACAATACGCGTGTTGTGAGGACCCTGACGAGCCTGGCTCACCAGCACTGCATACGTCCCAGGCCCCCAACATGGACTGCAGTTCATGTTGGGGGCCTGGGACGTATGCAGCGCTGGTGAGCCAGGCTCGTAAGGATCCTCACATAAAAGTGCAGCTCAATTGGTGATGAGAAGTGAAAGAACTCCATAGTTAAGCGTGCTCGGACGGGAGAAATTCTGGGATGGGTGGCCTCCTAGGAAGTCCCCATAGGCCCGCTTAACCAGATCACTTCTCGTCAAAGGGAGGATTGCAGTCCGTGGGGCCTGGGACGAAAACACAGTAAGCAGGTGCGCTGTGTGGTCAGGGTCTTCACGCTGCGGTTTCCAACAACCCGTCGTGGCCGCAGGGGCACGGAGAGGGGTTGGGGTGGCACGGACTGCAGTCCATGATGGGGGCCTGGGACGTATGCAGCGCTGGTGAGCCAGGATCGTCAGGGTCCTCACATAAAAGTGCACTTTTATGTGAGGACCCTGACGAGCCTGGCTCACCAGCGCTGCATACGTCCCAGGCCCCCATCATGGACTGCAGTCCGTGCCACCCCAACCCCTCTCCGTGCCCCTGCGGCCACGGAGGGTTGTTGGAAACCGCAGTGTGAAGACCCTGACCACACATCGCACCTGCTTACTGTGTTTTCGTCCCAGGCCCCACGGACTGCAATCCTCCCTTTGACGAGAAGTGATCCGGTTAAGCGGGCCTACGGGGACTTCCCAGGAGGCCACCCATCCGAGAATTTCTCCCGTCCGAGCATGCTTAACTATGGAGTTCTTTCACTTCTCATCACCAATTGAGCTGCAGCTCAATTGGTGATGAGAAGTGAAAGAACTCCATAGTTAAGCGTGCTCGGACGGGAGAAATTCTGGGATGGGTGGCCTCCTGGGAAGTCCCCGTAGGCCCGCTTAACCGGATCACTTCTCGTCAAAGGGAGGATTGCTGTCCGTGGGGCCTGGGACGAAAACACAGTAAGCAGGTGCGCTGTGTGGTCAGGGTCTTCACGATGCAAGTTTCCAACAACCCGCCGTGGCCACAGGGCCACGGAGAGGGGTTGGGGTGGCACGGACTGCAGTCCATGTTGGGGGCCTGGGACGTATGCAGCGCTGGTGAGCCAGGCTCGTCAGGGTCCTCACACATGTCGTCGTTACTTTTCTTAAAAAACTATTTTCTCGCTTCGGCACACCTCGCGCGAGTGTAAGCGATAGGGGGATGCATTTCTGCAACACCCAGATTGCTAAGACGTTAGCTAAATACGGCGTCACACACAAACTTGCCACCTCCTACCAACTGCAAACTAGTGGACATGTAGAGGTAGTAAATCGAGAGATTAAGCGTATATTAGAGAAAACCGTTTCACTTAATAGGAAAGATTGGTCCATCAAACTCGACGATGCGTTGTGGGCTTATCGTACCGCATACAAAACTGCAATTGGTTGTACACCGTATCGATTAGTCTATGGCAAAGTGGGCCATCTCCCCGTAGAATTAGAACATCGTGCACTTTGGGCTTTAAAACTTTTAAATCTCGACGCTAACATAGCCACACAAAATAGAAAACTGTAACTAAACGAGCTCGATGAATGGCGTGCAAACCCTTACGAGAGCAATAAGTTCTATAAGGAGCATTCTAAGTTTTATCACGACCGAAAACTCAGGCCCCACAAAACTTTTTCTCCGGGCGATCTTGTCCTTCTATATAATTCACGACTTAGACTTTTCCCCGGGAAACTTAGATCACGTTGGTCCGGCCGCTTCAAAGTTGAAGAGGTTTGGCCATATGAGACCGTACTCGTCTCCCACCCGGATAAAGGTTCGTTTAATGTGAACGGTCATCGCTTAAAATTATACATAGCATGTGATCCTGTGGGCGGTAATTTCGAATCCATAACCCTCCTCGATCTCTAAACCGCCAAAATAGTCAAGCTACACGACTATAAACAAAGCGCTCCTGGGTGGCACCCCATGTTTATCTTTTTTTACTATTTCTTTATTTTTTCTTTGCTATTTTCTTAATAATGTAGTGTTCCTAAACTGCGCCTTCCCAATCTCCTTTAAGGGAAGCTTCTACCCCCCTCTCTTTTTTCTTTGTACATATTGCCTTTCCTATTTGTTCCGCATACTTACGTTACAACATTGGGGACAATGTTGGACTTAAGTATTAGGGAGTTTTCTCGCTTTATTTTCCGAACTTCTATTTTCTGCACTGTATTTCTATTTTTTGCACTCCAAAAATTAAAAAATATATGAAAAAAATATATAACAACAAAACAAAACAAAAAAATTTTAAAATGAAAATTCCAAAAAAAATTTCTTTTCCTTTCTTTTTATTACAAAAATTCCAAAAAAATTATAAAACAAAAATTACAAAAAAATTATAAAACAAAAAATATTTTTTGGAATTTTTTTGAAATTATAAAACAAAAATTCCAAAAATATTTAGTTTCATTTTATAAAAATCTTTGTAAATATTTTTGTAAATAATCTTCTCTCTCCCCCCTTCCTTTTCACCTACATTCTTATAAATAACGTCTCTTTTTCTCGAACTTTTCACAAAAGTTAAAAATCTAAATAAAAGATAATAAGTTAAAAAAATTAAAAAAAAGAGTAAAATTAAACAAATATTCAAAAAAGATAATAAATCAAAAACACAAAAAATGATAAAAACTATTAAAATCCAAAAAATGTTTTGAAACAAATAAATCAAATATTCCATTTCTTGATCTTCTTGCTATCCAAAAATTTTGTTTTGAGTTTATTTATATGTGAATTTTATTAATTTTTTGTTTGTTATTCGTTTGTTAATTATTGATTGAAAAATTTAAATATCCGGGATTAAGTTTTAAAGAATTCATTATGCTTTGTTAAAAATAGCGAACTCGTTTGAGACACTACTTCTAATTTTTCATTGATAGGAGCACGTGTATTATGTTAGAAAATAACGATTATGGGATTCAATTATGTTTACTTTTAGCTTTCTAAAAAATTGGAACGTACAATTTATTAAGGTTGCTCTGATAAATGTTTTAATTAAAAATCCAATTTTTTTCTCCCCATATCATGCCTTACTTGGCATGATACTTTTTTTATCCTTAAAAGATCCTATGTCAATGAGAATAAGATTTCGTTCCGTAAACATAAACACTCAATAATTTAAAAAGATTATATGTTACTGAGTAAGAGAATAAAATTCATTACTGCTACACATATACATTGGGTCAATTTTATCTTTATGAAGCTAAAAAAATGATATTAGGAAAATAAGATTTCATTTTCCTAATAATCTAATAGAAAAAAAATGGACGTTCGAGAAAAAATTACCTCACCTCAATTTCAAATCCTCTTCATAAACCAACATAAACCCCTTGGCCAATTTCATGATTCTAGAATTAATTCAAAAATCTTTTTGAGAGCATAATTTGTATATTGCATTATTTCCAATAAAACTCCTATAAACTAAAGTTCATATAATTCCAAAGTATTTTCGTTAATCTAACCATTACAATTTTTGCTTTCTATTTGATTACATCAAGAAATATTTTCGCCAAAACTTTTGCGCTATTTAAATCATCTTCATAATTTTAGGACTTAACTCTTACACCTCGTATGTTTATTTAGATCTCTCTTATAATTAATTAAGCGGTAGCTAACTTAGAATTGTTTCTATTCCTTATAAGTTCATCTCAAACTTTTGCTATGGAATAGCAAAAGCCTAAGTATGGGGGTATTTGATAAGTTGTAAATATACCTACTTTTATGTTCATTATTTAAGTAGTTTTCATTTTCTTTTATTGTTTTAGGTTAAATTTCTTTAATAAAATGCTCTTTTTATTTTATATATTTTGCTAACTTAGTTTATTTTATGTTTCAGAAATTTTTAGAATTTTGCCAGAAAAATCATGTGTCAAGCCCGTGAACTGTCGGTCACGCCCGTGACATGGGCGTGACACATCAAAATCCCGTGAAACCAGCACATTTGAAGAAGAAAAGTTTGAAATGCCCGGGGTCACGCCCGTGTCCTTTGACACGCCCTGTGACCATGGTCGTGACACTCAAGCTCGACGTTCTGCGCTCGACGTTCGTCGACCCAACAAGGACATGCCCGTGTCCCAAGAGCAACACGCCTGTGGCATGTGACACGCCCCGTGCCGAAGCCCGTGACCATCTCTCGACATTTTGCACTCGACATTTGTCGACTCAACCCGACATGCCCGTGTCAAGGTGCGACACGGGCGTGTACTACTCCACGTGGCCCGACAATCCGCCGCCGATGACTTTTCGGCCCAAACGACGCACACTTCAACCTCCCCGACACGCCCAGAGTCACGCCCATGACATGGGGCGTGACTTCCACGTGCACCTCCCGAAGTCAACAATGCCATCAAATCGCCGAAATCAGATGATGAATAGTATCGACACGCCCACTATCACCCCCGTGACTTGGGGTGTGATCGCCGTGTTTTTAGACGCAATGTCAAATCTCTAGTCGAATCACCACAACCATTTTGATAGTAGTGACATGTGTTGAATTCTGTGAAGTGAAAGTGGGTGAATGGAAGGCTTGGGAAACCTATCCGCGCGGACTATGCGGACTGGGTTGGCGGACTGCTAGGTCGGCAGGGATGTTGCAGGCGGTTTGCTCTGTGGCGGCCTGGGCGCTCTGTTCGCGCATACTACGCGGACAGCAGCAGCGGTCTGACAGGCTAGTATATGCTCAGCAGGCGGTTGACTCCCAGGAAGTAACCGGGCGGATAGAAATTCTATCCGCGGAGTCCGGCATGAAGCGGACTGAAGAACTGGAGCTCGGCAGACCGGTTTGGCAGTTGCCTTGGTCTTGCTCTGGTGCAGCGGGAAGCCGCGGAGACCGCCGGTCAGCGCGGACAGAAACTGGAGGTCGCCCGGTATGGCGGGCTAGATCCAGTGTCCGCCAGTAAGTGCGGACTGGCCCTTGTGGCCAGCGGACCGGACTTGGTGTGATCTGAACCAAGTCTAGGATGGCTCAGTCCGGGGAGATCGCGCAGTGGAGCGCGGGCTGGTTTCTCAGTCCGCCAAGTGTAGTAGAAGTGTTGTCGCCTTGTTTGCTAGCTTGGGGAAATGCGGACTGGAGAATTGCTTGTGCAGGAGCGTGCGGACTGGAGCCAGAGTCCGCTGAGTCCGGTTTAGCCTTGTGACGAGGTTATGGACTCAGGAGTTGCGGACTGGAGTCTGCTGTTAGCGGACTGGATTGGCGTGTCCGCTAAGTCCGAAGGTGCCTTGGCAATGAGGCAATGGACTTGGGATATGCGGACGGTAGCCGGGTGTCCGCTGAGTCCGGCAGGTGCCTTGATGGCGAGGCTGCGGGCTCGGGTTTTGCGGGCTGATGCCTTGTCCGCAGAATGGCGGACACGGCTGTTGTGGAGTCCGGCTGTGGTGGTCCTGGCTTGGTCTCTGGCGGCAAGGCGGGCTAGATATTGGAGTCCGGCCTTGGAGAAGCTGGGGCAGACTGGCTATCTGCACAGGAGCGGCGAACTGGTATGTGTGTCCGCGGGCTGGCGGACACACTAGTTCTTGCTGCGGGTTGTGGCGGTTATCCTATCGGGAAGGGCGGTGACCATACTCATCGTCGTGCCTATAAATAGGACCCATGTCACATCAAAAAAAAAGGAAAGAACCTACACCGAAGTAAGTGAACAGTAATTGAGCTCGCGTAAGTTGCTGCGGTCTGGACTTTGGTGTCCGCGCGGATTGAGAGTTGACCCGGTTGTGCTGTGCAGGTTGTGCGGATAGCGCTGGAAAGCCAGGACTTGGCTCTGATTGCGGTCAGGGACAGTGCGGACTCTGCGGTTAAGCAACAGGCGGTAAACAGCAGGTCGCGGATAGCGACCAGGCGGTCTTCTCTTTGGCGACTTGGTTCGGGGTTCAGGAAGTCGCCTGCTTCAGGCGGACTGTTCCATTCGGTGACGCAGCTTGTGCGGTCTAGTGGCGTGCAGATCGGCGGTGAAGAGCTAAGCATTGGAATAAGGGTGAGTCCGCGCGGCTTGGGTTGCGGTCTGGCGACCTGGCGGACTGAGCGGACTCCACAGCAGTAGGTCGGCGGCTTGTTGATTGAGTCCGCGCGGCTTGTTTTTTGTTCTTGTCTTTGTAACTGTCTCTGCTCTCCCGGTGTTGGGTTTTGGTGAAGCATGTCTCGCCATCTATGTCTCGCCTTGTAAAGAAGTTTGCTCTTGATCAATAAAGAAGCTTGTGCTGCATGTGTTGCTGGTTGTTACTACTTTGTTGAGATAACCCCTGCTAACTCCACGATCCGGGAAAACTTTCAACATTATAAGTGGGCGTATTCTCCTTCGGTTTGTTGAGTTTTCAACAGGGTATCCAAGGGGGCGTCTGCGGGTTGTTGAATTTTAACATGGTATCAGAGGGAGGTTGTTGGAGTGGTCAAGCAGTGCTCAATGGAAGTAGTTGCTCTTCTGAAGAGGAAACCAGTGGTAGAACCATGGCAGTGGAGGATGCAAGTTGTCTTGGTATTGATCTTCTTACAGAGACGAACTGTGAATGGTGGAAGTCCTGTATGAAGAGCTTTCTTCTTGGCGAGGACCTTTGGGAGGTTGTATGCGGAGCAGGAAGACAAGAGGATACTGCTAGCAATGCTGAGGCGATGAGAGCTTGGAAGGAGGCAAATGCGAAAGCGGAGTCTATTCTCAAGCAGGTGATCTCATCGGAGCTCTTGGACCACATCAGTGGATGTTGGTCAGCTGCGGAGGTCTGGACTTCCCTTGATGGGTTGTTCAGGAAGGAGGTGAAGATTGCTGCGGATGATGGTCCCTCTACTTCATATCAGGAAGAAAGGAGTGTTTCTCCTAGGCGTGATAGGAAGAGGAAGGAAGGATCACGGTGCTATAAATGCAAGCAACAAGGTCATCTTCGGAAGGAGTGCAAGGTTGTCTTGCTCTCGGCGAACGTTGCTCAGGTAGGGAGGAAGGAGGAGAACGTAGTTGGGATATCAACTAGTTCTGGAGTTGATCGGAGGAATGCCAGTGATAGTGCAGCTATCTGGCATGAAAGACTGGGGCATGTAGGGATGGACAAGCTGAAAGCAATGGCGGAAAGAAGACTCGTAAGAGGCTTGCCTAGATTGTCATCCTATGGCGATGGTCGGGGGTGTGCGGGATGTCAGGAAAGTGGAGCCTATCGCTTCATGGTTGACGAAGCACAATCCAGATGTAATGCACCATTGGCGGTTGTCCATTGTGCTCTGGTGGGACCGACCGTCATGGCCAGTCTTGGAGGCAGCAGGTTCATGCTGATATTGGTTGATGACTATTCTAGGTATACTTGGGTATACTTTATGAAGAGGAAGTCCAGCATGGTACGCTTATTTGTGGAGTTCAAGAAGCTTGTGGAAGGCCAGCTTGGCCGGAGGATCAAGGTGTTGAGGACAAGTATCGGTGGTGAGTTTGGCTCAACCGAGTTCTCACGCTTTTGCAGGAAGCAAGGGATCCGGATGGATCTTTCTTGTGGACATACTTCACAACAGGGTAGTATTGTAGCTCGGATGATCCGTTGGTTAACGGAGACCTGCAAGTGTTGGCTTCAGAGTAAAGGCGTTCTGAAGGCTCTTTGGGCGGAGGGAATAGCCTGTGCTGCTCATGTCATCAACCGGATGCCTCTTAGTCCGATCATAATGAAGACTCCTTATGAGCTGATGTTCGGAGTGAAGCCCTCAGTGAAGCACCTTCGGGTGTTTGGATCTACCTGCTATATACACTCTCCGGGTGCTCTCAAGACAAAGCTAGTCTTTATTGGGTATGATGAGCAGAGAAGAAGATGGAGGTGTATGGATCCTGCGACGAAGAAACTCATAGTGTCGAGAGACATTGTTTTTGATGAGTTGACACCGTATTGGGGTAGCTCTTATGTGGAGCTAGAGATAAGCAGGTCAGATGGTGGGCTGAAGGAGGCTGCTGCTAAGGAAGTGGAGTTGCCTGAGTCACCAGGTGCTCCAGGTTGTTCTAGCTCCGGGGCAAAGGCGTCAGAGTTGGGAAGAAGGGGGAGCGATGCTCCAGGATCTTCTGGCTCGAAGGCGGAGGCTTCCGGTTCAGGAAGTAAGGGGAGCGATGTTCCAGGCAGTTCTTGTTCAAGAGGGGAGTCTTCTGGTTCAGGTAGCAGGGGGAGCGTTGCTCCAGATGATTTTGGTTCCAGTAAGGAGGCGTCTTGTTCAGGGAGCAAAGGGAGCATTGTTTCGGGTTTGCCCGGGAACGGAGCTGGTTCAATAGCAGCGGAGGTGGTTAGCCATGATCAGGTTCTTCGGAGATCGAAGAGGATCAGTAAGCCACCAGCACGATATAGTGAAGGGAACACGGCGGACTTGGTCCAGTGTTTCCTTGTTAGCCCTCAGGTCGAGCAAGGTTCTTCTAGCTGTGATGACCCCACTAGAATCAAGGAGGTGGTTGACACCAAGTCTGAAGAGGTGACTTCTCTCAGAGGCAACGAGGCTTGGACTTCTGTATCCAAGGAAGTTGGTGATACTCCTGTGATGCAAGAGTGGAGGTTGAAGCTGAAGAAGGTAGAGGGAAGCATGACTCCTTTTTGGAGATGCTGGAGGGCTCCCTCATGGTCCATGATATGCGGGGCGAGGACTATGTCTTTGACATCTCTTCGTAGATGCTATCGGAGGGACCAGGTGCAAGGTTACGGGAGCTGCTGGAGTTATTCACCACTTCTCACTTCAAGGGGGAGTGTTGAATTCTGTGAAGTGAAAGTGGGTGAATGGAAGGCTTGGGAAACCTATCCGCGCGGACTACGCGGACTGGGTTGGCGGACTGCTAGGTCGGCAGGGATGTTGCAGGAGGTTTGCTCTGTGGCGGCCTGGGCGGTCTGTTCGCGCGTACTACACGGACAGCAGCAGCGGTCTGACAGGCCAGTATATGCTCAGCAGGCGGTTGACTCCCAGGAAGTAACCGGGCGGATAGAAATGCTATCCGCGGAGTCCGGCATGAAGCGGACTGAAGAACTGGAGCTCGGCAGACCGGTTTGGCAGTTGCCTTGGTCTTGCTCTGGTGTAGCCGGAAGCCGCGGAGACCGCCGGTCAGCGCGGACAGAAACTGGAGGTCGCCCGGTATGGCGGGCTAGATCCAGTGTCCGCCAGTAAGTGCGGACTGGCCCTTGTGGCCAGCGGACTGGACTTGGTGTGATCTGAACCAAGTCCAGGATGGCTCAGTCCGGGGAGATCGCGCAGTGGAGCGCGGGCTGGTTTCTCAGTCCGCCAAGCGTAGTAGAAGTGCTGTCGCCTTGTTTGCTAGCTTGGGGAAATGCGGACTGGAGAATTGCTTGTGCAGGAGCGTGCGGACTGGAGCCAGAGTCCGCTGAGTCCGGTTTAGCCTTGTGACGAGGTTATGGACTCAGGAGTTGCGGACTGGAGTCTGCTGTTAGCGGACTGGATTGGCGTGTCCGCTAAGTCCGGAGGTGCCTTGGCAATGAGGCAATGGACTTGGGATATGCGGACGGTAGCCGGGTCTCCGCTGAGTCCGGCAGGTGCCTTGATGGCGAGGCTGCGGGCTCGGGTTTTGCGGGCTCATGCCTTGTCCGCAGAATGGCGGACACGGCTGTTGTGGAGTCCGGCTGTGGTGGTCCTGGCTTGGTCTCTGGCGGCAAGGCGGGCTGGATATTTGAGTCCGGCCTTGGAGAAGCTGGGGCGGACTGGCTATTTGCACAGGAGCGGCGAACTGGTATGTGTGTCCGCGGGCTGGCGGACACACTAGTTCTTGCTGCGGGTTGTGGCGGTTATCCTATCGGGAAGGGCGGTGACCATACTCATCGTCGTGCCTATAAATAGGACCCATGTCACATCAGAAAAAAAAAGGAAAGAACCGAGACCAAAGTAAGTGAACAGTAATTGAGCTCGCGTAAGTTGCTGCGGTCTGGACTTTGGTGTCAGCGCGGATTGAGAGTTGACCCGGTTGTGCTGTGCAGGTTGTGCGGATAGCGCTGGAAAGCCAGGACTTGGCTCTGATTGCGGTCAGGGACAGTGCGGACTCTGCGGTTAAGCAACAGGCGGTAAACAGCAGGTCGCGGATAGCGACCAGGCGGTCTTCTCTTTGGCGACTTGGTTCGGGGTTCAGGAAGTCGCCTGCTTCAGGCGGACTATTCCATTCGGTGACGCAGCTTGTGCGGTCTGGCGGCGTGCAGATCGGAGGTGAAGAGCTAAGCATTGGAATAAGGGTGAGTCCGCGCGGCTTGGGTTGCGGTCTGGCGACCTGGCGGACTGAGCGGACTCCACAGCAGTAGGTCGGCGGCTTGTTGATTGAGTCCGCGCGGCTTGTTTTTTGTTCTTGTCTTTGTAACTGTCTCTGCTCTCCCAGTGTTGGGTTTTGGTGAAGCATATCTCGCCATGTATGTCTCACCTTGTAAAGAAGTTTGCTCTTGATCAATAAAGAAGCTTGTGCTGCATGTGTTGCTGGTTGTTACTGCTTTGTTGAGATAACCCCTGCTAACTCCACGATCCGGGAAAACTTTCAACATTATAAGTGGGCGTATTCTCCTTCGGTTTGTTGAGTTTTCAACAGGGTATCCAAGGGGGCGTCTGCGGGTTGTTGAATTTTAACAACATGCCCCCTGACATGCCCGTGTCAGAGGGCGTGTACTTCGAAAAGTTTACTTATAAAAGGCCAGCTGCTGTATGAGTTCAAGGTTAGAAATTTTTGAACCATTTTGTTGACAATGGCTGCCGTTTGGAGCTTGCTTTAGAGCTATGTAAGGACTCCCCCCTTCTTCTTAAGTTTGTTTGTTTAGGAACTTGTAATCAACTTATTTTGTAATAAAAATCGTTAGTTTTCATCCTTACATGCACTGAATCATCTATGATGGCTCCTTTTCACCAATCTTATGTATTTATGTTTTCATTTTCATAAGGCGTGTGTGCGTGTATGGGTTCAAATTGCGAAATTTATGTTTTAAAATGAAAAACTTTTTGTTATACTATCATTTTAATCAAAATTTCTTGTCGTTATTATAACCATTTTCCTTATCATACTCTTTAAAGTTGGTTAGATTTGGGATTTTTATGCTTCCATATTCGTTCTTATTAACTTGTAAAACGATAAAAGAAGGTGGTCTTCATTCCTCTTAACTTAGATTTATCTTAGTTTTGATTTTAAAATAGTTGCTTCTTTTTAGCTTTCCTCAACTTCTTAAATCGTTTTACAAAGCTATAAGAATGCATAATGAGTAATTTTAGTTTTTCAACAACTTTGATTTTAGCAAATACGTAAAAGATTTTTGTTCAAACAATTTTTATTTCAACTTTTTATACATTTCTACGGTATTCTAGCGGTAGAAATGCAGTTGTTTTAATTTTTTGATAACTTTGTTTTTCTTAATTTTTTTGCCAGCGTGCGTGCGTGTATGAGATAAGTTTTATTGCTTTCTACAATTATATAGAGTGTGTACGTATGCGCATTTATTTCCATCTACTCGTTAAGAGTTAAATGGCGTGTCTTTAATTTTTCACCTACTCATTTGAGTAGGATTTGCAGGTGTGAGTATTTACTTTCTGCAGTGTGAGTATCTCGTTTTCTGTCATGTGTGTGTGTGTGTGTGTTTTTTTATTAATGCAAGTGTGTGTTTTAATTTCAGCAAGTGTGCTATTTTTATTTTCCGCCTACTCATTTGAGTTAAATGGCAGGACTTTATTTAAGTAGGACTTGTTGTTTCTATCTTCCGCCTACTCGCTAGGAGTTAAATGGCCGGACTTCATTTCCCTCCTACTCGTTTGAGTAGGACTTGTAATTTTCAGCTTTTATTTACCGCCTACTCATTTGAGTTAAATGGCAGGTTTTTATCTTCCGCCAACTCGCTAGGAGTTAAATGGCCGGACTTTATTTCCCTATAAATATTTGAGATGGGCTTGTAATCTCATTTATTTTCGCCTACTCGTTTGAGTAGCACTTGCTTTCATTTCAGTCCTACTCGTTTGAGTAGGACTTGCAAATTTTCAGCTTATATTTGCCGCCCACTCGCTTGAGTGGGACTTGCAATTTCAATTATGCAATTTTCTCTTACTTATAACTTTGTTTTATTTCTGTCTCTTTATTATGTGTTTGGATGAGTGTGAGTGTGTTTATTTGTATTAGCTTTTCTGATATTAGGTTATCTTGCTTTTCTTCTTTTTCTTTTTATAACCCTTCAGCAAATAGTTTAGAACGCTCGCCTAACCAAACTCATAAGCTATCCCCATTATGACGAGTGGCTAATCGCTTTTAGCCCTCGGTATCAAAGAGCATTGGGATATAAAAAATCTTTTAAAAACTTTTCTATTTAAATAAAAACTTAAGGTTTACCCCGGGTTAACGACGCGTACAACCACATATCGATGTGTGGGCTCTATTTCCGTTATCCATACGCTAGCTAGCCGAGAGGCTGTGCGCATGGACAGATCACCCCTGGGTAAAGAGAGTTCCGCACTAACCCTCGAGAGAGGAGGCGCGCTAACTCTACCGGATTGGGTTCCCCACCTAATAGCAGGGTTCTTAGCGTACTGCGGGCACTACGAGGAATCCTTCATCAGACGAGAGACCGGTCGAATAGTCTTAATGTCCAGGTGAGCGATATTCCTAGAGATAGGTGAGCTCATTATTTTGGAACCTCCACGGCCAAGTTTCCGCTTTAATTAAATTGAAACTTTAGATCTCTAGTTATTCAAATCTATTTTTAATCCTAACGTAATTTGATACCGAGTGTTCTCTCTTCACCGACTTTATCTTAATCTATTTTCTCCATATTTTATTTAAAATCAATAACTTACTATTTCGGTAAAATAATAGTGCTTTCGGAGCAGTAGCGATAATCAACCCGTTCCCGGGAAATTTACGATCTGAATATTCCCCCGAATATTCTGTATTACTTGCGATAGGTGCACTTGCATAACTAAGCAAGCCCGCGGCGATCGACTCATCGAACCAACCAACCACATAAGAGTCTGTTCGCGGGCTCCATCAAGGGCCAAGTGAATCTAGGAATGTAGGTGAGACCACTATGTTCTACAAATAGTAAATTTCTGAACCCTAGTTTAAGATGACCATGGTGCTTTACCAAGACTTCAAGACCCCCACCATGGTGTCATCAACCCATTGTAAAGTCCATTAGAGCCATAAGGGTCAATTGAAGTTGACCCGGGTGGCCAAGTTGACGTAGAACCACTCTAGGCCTAAATTGGGTAAGGTGCCCTAACTAAGGGCAGTGTGCCCTAGTAAAGCCCAACTAACCCTACCAGGTCCTTCGTAGACCTAAAGTGTGGTCAATGGGTCACTAAGGACCCATGGAGGGCAGTCAAAGGGGTAAGAGTTGAGCAAAGTCAACTCTAACCCTAAATGGGTCAACCCGACCTACATAGGGTCAACTGACCTTCCCTTAGCCAAGTGGATCCCGCTCATGTCCTCCTAACCCTATAGTAAGGTCAATGGGTCACCTAGGACTCATTGTGGTCAATCCAAGAGGTTAAGTTGACCAAAGTCAACTATAACCCTAAAGGGGTCAAACAGACCTACAATGGGTCAAACTAACCTATACAGGGCAAATTGAAGTTCCCTTAGCCAAGTGGACCCCACACATACCTTCCTAACCCTAGAGAGAGTCCAATGGGTCACCAAGGACCCATTGGGGTCAACTGAAAAGGCTATGTTGACCCAAGTCAACTCTAGCCCTAAAGTAGTCAAAGTACCCTGATTAAGGGTCAAGTGACCTACCAAAGGGCCAAGTCAACCCCACCTAGACCTTAGGGGAGGCCAATGTGTCACCAAGGACCCACTAGGGGCAATCGTAAATACCAAATTGACCAAGGTCAACCATAGTCAAGGTTTAGGTCAAGCTAGCCCAAATGGGCTAACTCAAGCTCAAGCCCAATTCACTTGGGCTAACCTTGTATTGGTGGATGAAATGGACATGTGGGCTGCCATTAGGTTAGGTAGAAGTCATATTTCAGCTTCGTGAGTAGGAGAGAGAAGAAACTCAAAATGAAAGAGAGAGAGAAAGAGAAGAGAGTAATGGAGAAAGACTTTGGGGCTCATCCATTCGCTTCCCCCCCCCATTCATTTCACTAGGACAAGGAGTGCAATCCCATTTCAACCAGCTGGTCTTTGACTTCTTTGAGCCATGCTTCATCCCCCACCCACCATGGTCGAAAGGTTTTACTAAAGGGACCATAAATGGCAATGCAGCCTACACCCACCTAACACCCCAACTCTCTGTTAAATTTTCTCAAAGCGGTCAGCAAGGTAGCCTAAAGCCAAGTTAATATTCTCAGAACTACCCAGTTCACACTTTGATCATGCGGAAGCCCAAGGAGCAAGTTTAACACCAACCACAAATGGAAGAACAAGCAAGTCTTATATTCATTCACACTTCTTTACATGGCGAGGTATACATAGCGAGACATGATTTGGCTAGTACACAAGCTACAAACAGAAAGTATAAAAGAAGCCGGGAGGACCACACTGGAGACCGCCGAGACTGCCTAGTCTGCCAAGGTTGCTGAAGCTGCCTGAGCTGCAACTGCTACAAGCCGAATAACACACGGAGTCCGCCGGGACCGCGAGGTCAAGAGGATAAACCGTTATTCTCTGCCTGCTGAAGAACTGAGGAACAAACCGCCTACCTGCCTGAGATTGGCGGACAGGTTATTGGAACTTGAACAAGCTGAAGCAGAAAACTGATAAGCCACCGATGCGACCAGCTGAGACCGCAGAGACCGCACAATTCAATGCCCAACTCCTATCTCCTTGAAGCTAGCCGTGCGACCTGCACACAGCACACCGTCAGTATTACTCAACCCGTGCGGACAAATAACCGCAGACCGCAACACTTTCCCAAGCCTAACTTACTGTTCACTCCGTTACTGTAGACGTGTCAGGGGGGTTTTATTTATAGGCGAGGTGAGGAGTGTGGTCACCACCCTAGTGCATAGAATCACCACCCCAGCCCGCGCACTAGCAAAACCTCCGTCCGCTGAGTCCGCAAAGACTTATCAGGATTCAAAGACAACCGCCAGGAGCAAGGCATCGATGTTCACTATTGGGCGGTCTTGCACCAGACCGCCCACACTATGCGGACACGATATAGTCCGCATAGTCCGCCCACAACATCATATGGACAGCCACAACTCCTTCAGTGACAGTCCACACATCCAAGAGGCAGTTCGTATAGTACAAGACAAAAGCCTCCATCCGCCACAAGTCCACGACCAAAGGCAGGCCGCCCGGTCAACAACGGACTTGGCAGATACTGTGGACACACTGGACTTGTCACAAAACGTGACCAAGTCTAGTAAATCACAAAAGGCCCATCGCGAACTCGGCGGGCAAAGCCCAGTCCCCAAAACCCAAAGCAGATCGCCAATACCACAAAGGTGAGCAGCTCGCCAATACCACCAAGGTACGAAGATCGTCAATTCCACCAAGGTAAGCAGATCGCCAAAAATAACTTGCACAGATGCACAAACGGACAACTGCCGGACTTTGATACCAGTCTGCGCAGTCCTCCACAATAGCTAACACCTGCTGAAACACCAGAGCTCGGCAAGGGCCACAACCAAACTCTAAGGCCAGTCCGCCATAGCGAAAAAATGCGGACACGCCAGTCCGCAATCCTCCATCGGATAGGGCACCCAACCCGCCGGTTAACACAAGCTTGCAACACAAGGCCGCTGAACAAGGCACTGCCTGTCGGAACTTTCGGCGCCCTTAGATGGGGGGGGTGACAATAAGGGTACTTTTTAATTTTCTTACACAATCTAAGAAACCTTTACAAAATGAACAACAACAAAGTAATGGAAGAGAGTAAATGAACACAAGCTAGAAACAACAATGATATATTTCAAAAGAGTTATAATGAATATAATGTGTCTCTATAAATCTAGAGACAAAGGCTCATGAAATAAATAATTTGCTAGTGTATTCGCCGGTTCTTCTAACAAGAACCGGCAGGCTAAAGCATATCTCTCCCTAAATCTTGCTACTAGCCTCCCCTAGATCTAACCCGATCTAGACGCTGCACACAAGGCAACAATTTCTCCCTAAGCCACACAAGGACTAGGACGCCACTCACAAGGTGGCGATTTCTCCCTAAGCCATACAAGGACTTGGATGCCACTCACAAGACAGTGATTTCCCTTCCGATTACAATTTGAAAATAAATGAAAAAATAACAAAAATAACTTGAGCACTTTAGGCTAGACACTCCCATCAAACAAAGCGCTGAAGATGCCGATGAATCCTTGCAAGTGATGCTTTTAATGCTTCTCTCGTGTCGTCAATCTTCCGCGCTATTTGGCCTTCTTATAACTATGGAGAATCTCTCAGTTCTGGAGCTCTCGGTATCGTCTATGAAGGTAAGTCACTCCAGGTAATGAAAAATCCATCCCTTTCTCCAGAAAATGAGAGGCTTTTATATTCTGGCGCTATCGCCAGATGATACTGGGTATAGACATCGGGCGATAGTGGTAACTGCTGCCACGTGTCCCACGAACTCCTCATTTTCGCATCACACAAACGTTGAGCGCAGAATCGTGCACTATCGCCAAGTGACACTAGATATCGCCATCTAGCGATAGCGAAATAATGGTAGCCACGAATTCGTCGAACATCGAGCGAAAATGGTCGAGTGGCGCTATCGCTGAGCGACACTGGATATCGCCATCTCACGATAGCGAAATAATGGTAGCCACGAAATCATCGAACGTCGAACGGAAATCGTCGAGTGGCGCTATTGCCTGTGGCGATACCTATTATCGCCTGGCGATATCTCCAAGCCATGATTTCGTCCAGCCGAATTGCGTCGAGTGTCGAGCGGTATTGTGTCGAGTGGCGCGATCGCCTAGGCGCGATACATAATATCGCCTGGCGATATTGCCCTTGTTCAATTCTGACCCGATTCAGCACCAAACAAATATTAGTTATACACCAGTATTATCTACACACCAAAAAAAACATCCAAATATCAAATACAACCAGGATTTGTTATTAGCAAACTAGGAAGCATGGAATGCATGCTCCAACAATCTCTCCCTTTTGATAATAACAAATCCATTAAGAAAGAAATCATGAATGTTAAAAAAGCTCCACCAAATTTGTGTATCATGACAAAATAAGTGTATGTGCACAATTGCTCTTGGATGAAACACTCCCCCTACATGTGATCTCCCCCTAAATTGAAGCATAGGGAAATTCATGTAGTGTAATTAAAAATAACTCAAACAGATAATGTGTCTTCCAAGGGTGCACAAAGATATAAGAACAGACTACGGTAAATGATTGCTTTCTTTTGAAAAGTTTCTCCCCCTTTGGTATTGTCAAAAGAGAGGGAAAAGTGCGGCAGAAGCGAAAGAAGGAAAAACACAAATGAGAGACTCATAGATGACATGTGAGCAATGTAGAACAAATAAAATGAGTAAACAAATTATTCATGTACAATGCCCAGAAGACACTTTACAATTCTGGCCAAGGTGCTCAACCTCACAATGCTCATGAAGACTTATCAGGAGGGTACGTAGTGCTTGGTGGAGGGTCCTTATCAGCCATGTAGTATTTTTTTGTTGTTGTTTTTTTTTTATTTTTTTGTGAAGTGAATCAATCACCAAAGGTTTGTACTGTTGGGATGATACACTGTGGTTACGTTTTTTTTTCTTTGGCTGAACAAAGGGGTCCGAATTAACTTGTGAAAGCAAACAGAATAACTTAATATTATGGTGCACTGGACTAAGCTTGGATAAAGCAGGAGCCGCAAGCATGCATCACAAGTGGTTATGGTAAAAACATTCACAATTCACACTTTGTAAGATGGAGGCATACAGAGATTCGCACAACCGTGAGTGAAAGAACATTATCATAACAAAAATATTTCTCATACTTAGAGGCATGCGAAAATAATTTCACGAGTTTAAGAACACTAGTATTGAAATATTTAGAACGAATATAAGAGTGGTGAACGTGAGAACCAAGTTAGTATAAAAACCAAAAAAAAAAAACATTCCACCTGGCCTAAAGCTGAGTCTGCAAGACAGTGTGAAGAAGCAGCAAAATAAAAGGCACTATCGCTGGGTGATACCGGGTATCGTCGGTCGATGATAGTGAGAATTTTGTTTAAAAAAAGGGTACAGTCAGTCAAGGCCATCAAAGTGAACCATTTTTCTTGAAGACTGAGTGCGGAACGCGGAGGAGAAGACGGCGAAACCCTAAACCTAGGTATGAAAACTTGGATTTTTCCTTGAATGCTTGGTTCATTTTTTATGGGTATAAGAGTTAGGAGAGTGTAGCATGTGAGTGTAGTTTAAAAATTTCAAGGTTTTCAAGTGTGAAAATGTTGCTTTGGGGATCTTAAGAGACTAGGATTGTATGAGTGAAATATGTGAAGATTTCCTTGAAGGGAAGTTGTGAAAAACTGATTTGAAGAACACACACTTGCAGATCTGGTATTTTGGAGGAAGGGGGAAACCAGATCTGAAAGCGGAAATGATGAAAACTAAATTTCTGCTATCGCCCGACGACAGTGGGTGTTGCCGGATGGTGATAGTAAAAAAAATCGGTTTCTGAAGCAAAAATATGCTATATGCAGAAATGGATTTCAGTTTGAAGGCTCGAAGAAGCATAGGGAGTGACTCATACTCATCATATCAAACATTCCCTGGAATAGAGAACGCTAACATAGGAATCGGACGGGTGATTGAATTCGACCTGGCGCGACATGCACATATTCATGACTTGTTAGCAATGGCGGGAATAATGTCAATTATTATTCCAGATACATTCTCCTCCATGCTCATCAGAGAATTTAACAATTATCTCAAAGATCCGCGATTCACGGAATTGAATGGCGGACTTCGATCGAAAATTCAAGGACAGATGGTAGAAATAACACATTATGATTTGATAGATGAATTTGGACTAATAGAGCATGAAACCACTCTAAACGTCGTAGAGAACTATCAGAAGGATAGGGTTTGGACATTATTGAACATGGTTTTGCATGGAAAATCCATCAAAACATTAATCCAATCAACGACCACCCTGATGGAGAATGCACGGCTAGTGCAAGAAATAGTGAGGCATACCGTCCTATTGAAATCCGGAGACACACGTAAAATAATGGCCCAACTTAGTTATGTGCCATATACGATTTTGGAGCGTGAGCCGTTTGACGTGGCGGATTTTGTTCTCTCGATAATACGCTACTCATTTAGATTGAAATGTCCGAATTGGAAGAAATTGAACACCCTACCACTTGGAGTCGTCATCTAACGGATCTTATATAAGAAATACACGTGGATTGACCCCGAATTGTATGTCAATGATTGTATCCCAATGATATATTCGACGAGCGGAACACCTTCCATCAGCCGATCAACATGAGGAGGGTCATTAAGGAGTAGTGAACCGGTGTCCTCTATCCGAAACCCGCCAATTCCTAGAGGTGGATCGTTGCGAGAAGGGTTAGACGACTTGCGAGAGTCGTTCGAAGAACATAAGAGGGAAGTGAAGAAAAACTTTTTGGGAATCCAGAAATTCTTTAAATTTCTGACCAAAAGTTTGAAGTTGAAGCCTACTCCAGCCGAAGCCGCAAAATGGGAAGATCCGGTCACGGAGCCGCCCCGTACATCGACTCACCGAGCACGTCGGACGCGAAGCAGCGAGAACAGTTCTGCAGATGATCAAGGAGAGACCAGTGGAGGGGACAGCAGAAATATTTGAAGATTTCTGGAATGCTGGACATTTTGCCACTATCGCCGGGCGACAGTCACTATCGCCGGCGACAGTGAAATTTCTAGAATTTTCTTAGATGTTGGTTTCATGCTGTAATATTATTGATCATGTAATGTTATGTGGTAGTTCTTCTGAAAGAATGTAAGACTCAGTATGGAACGTTGAAATTGTGTTTTTTTTTCTTATGATTTATGGAACGCTTATTTTGGTGTAATGTTCATGATGTTAACAATGGAATTATGTTAAGTTTTTGTGTAGCTTGCGATGGTAATTTAGTAATTTGACAAGTCTAGAATTCCTAGTTCTAATCGTAAGAGTGAAAAACGGGAATCTGGAAGTGCTTTAATAAAAATATCTGCAAGGTTGTGAATCGGTGCTTATAAAATTGACTTTGATTATATTCTGTTTTATGTGATATCGTATGAAATGGTGACGTACATCAATGTGTTTGGATCTAGAATGATGAACTGGATTATACGTGAAGTCAATTGCACTTTTATTATCACATTTTAATTCAATGGTTTCATGAACTATACCAAAATCTTCTAATGTTTGCTTCATCCATAAAGCTTGTGCACAACAACTTCCTAGTGCTATGTACTCGGCCTTAGTGGTAGATAAGGCAACATATTTCTGTTTCCTACTCGACCAAGAGATAAGTGAAGGCCCAAGAAAATGACAGGTGCCACTGGTGCTTTTACGATCTAATGAACACCCAGCATAATCAGAATCAGAAAAGCCATGTAATATAAATGAATCATTATGTGGATACCACAATCCTAATTTAGATGTGCCAATAAGATATCTAAAATGTGTTTAACTGCTTTTAAATGTGATTCTTTGGGATTAACTTGAAATCTAGAACATAAACATACAGCGAACATTATATCAGGCCTAGAGGCAGTCAAATATAATAATGATCCTATCATTCCTCTATAAAGTGTTTGATCTATGGATATTCCATTTTCATCTTTTCCAAACTTTAATGAGACACTCATGGGGGTATTTGCTTGTTTGAGATTTTCAAATCCAAATCTTTTTAAAACAACATGAATATATTTAGATTGGCAAATAAAAATGCCATCTTGCTTTTGAGAGATTTGAAAACCAAGAAAATAAGTGAGTTCGTCTGCCATGCTCATTTCAAATTCATATTTCATGATTTCAATAACACTATCACATAATTTCTCATTGGTGGATCCAAAAATAATATCATCAACATATATTTGTAAAACGATAAGATCATCATGGATATGTTTAACAAATAAAGTACAATCAGGACTGCCCGTTTTGTAATCATTTTTCAATAAATAAATAGTCAATCTATCATACCATGCTCGGGGTGCTTGTTTCAAACCATACAAGGCTTTTTCTAATTTATAAACATGATCAGGAAATCTAACATCAACAAAGGCTGGAGGTTGTTCTACATAAACCTTCTCCTTAATATACTAGTTAAGAAAAGAAGTTTTAACATCCATTTGAAATAACGTAAACTTCTTAAAACTTGCAAATGCAAGAAATATTCTAACTGCTTCTAAACGTGCTACGGGTGCAAAAGTTTCATCAAAATCTATTCCTTCTATTTGTGAATATCCTTTTGCTATGAGTCAGGCTTTGCTCCTAGTGACAATATATTCACTATCAAGTTTATTTTTAAAAATCCATTTAAACCCTACAATAGGATGATTTGACGGTCTTTCTACTAACTTCCAAACTTTATAACGTTCAAATTGATTAAGCTCGTCATTCATAGCTAAAAACCAAGAATTATCATTTAAAGCAGCTTCAACGCTTTTAGGTTCTATATCAGAAATAAAGCACATATTTGTACATAATTTATGTACGGATGAACGAGTACTTACCCCTCTTGATGGTTCTCCAATAACAAAATTTTGGGGATGATCTTTTGAAAACTTTAGTTCACTCGGAGGCACATATCATTGCTCTTCTTCTTCTTGTTCAACCCCTTTTTCTTCATTTTTGTTTCCAAGGTTGTCATCGTCATCCACCCTTTGTAGAGGGGAGAGCTCTTCATTTTTAGCTGTATTATTAGCTTCTACACAAGTAGAAAACTCATCAAATTTAACATGTATTGATTCTTCAACTACTTTAGTCCTCTTATTGTAAACTCTATAAGCTTTACTTGTAGAAGAATAACCAATAAAAATACATTCATCACACTTCTCATCAAACTTGCCTAAATTATCCTTAGTGTTCAAAACAAAACATTTACATCCAAAAACTTTAAAATAAGAGACATTCGATTTCTTTTGAAAATACAACTCAGAAGGTGTTAATTTTAAGATGGGTCGAAGCATAACACGATTAATAATATAACAAAAAGTACTAACAGCTTCAGCCCAAAATGATCGAGGTAATTTGTATTCAGATAACATAGTGCGAGCTAGTTCATGCAAAGTTCTATTTTTCCTTTCCACCACACCATTTTGTTGCGGTGTACGAGCAGCAGAAAATTCATGTTTAATTCCAAACTCATTGCAAAAAGAAACAAATTTCTCATTATCAAATTCATCTCCATGATCTGAACGAATGCATTTTATTTTTAATTCTATTTCATTTTGAACATGTAAACATAATTTGGAAAATTCTAAAAATGCATTAGATTTAGATGATAAGAATATTGTCCAACTAAAACGAGAGAAATCGTCAATCAAAACAAAATGATACTTTCTACCTCCTAGGCTTAGTGTATTAACAGGACAAACAAATCCATATATATCAATTCTAAAGGCCTAGTGGTGGAAACGATATTTTTGCTTTTAAAGGAAGATTTCGTAAACTTTCCTTTTTGACATGGTGAACATAAGGATGATAAATTTTCATGCAAAGAAGGTAAACCTTTAACAAGTTGATTTTGAGACAATTTTATGATAAGTTTGGAACTAGAATGTCCAAGACGTCTATGCCACAAATCTAATTCCTCTTTTTTAGAAATAAAACATTTTATCGGAGAATGTGATAAGTCATTAAATCTAATCATGTAAACATTTTGAAATCTAGGAGCGGTAATAACAATATCATTTGTTTTAGAGTTAATAATTTTGCATAGGTTTGAAGATGAATCAAACAATACATTTAAGCCAATATCACATAGTTGACCGATTGAAATTAAATTATGCTTTAAACCTTTAACATATAAAACATTTGAGATAGAAAATGATTTGCTACCTACTACTCCAATGCCGATGATTTTCCCCCTTTCGTTGTCTCCGAAAGTAACTACTCCTCCTTTCTTCATCTCCAGGCTAAGGAACTTTGATTTATTGCCCATCAAGTGCTTGGAACACCCTGAGTCCAAGTACCACACATCTTCTTTGTCCCTAGCCTGCCAACACACCTAGAAAGAGGATGAGAGTAAAGATCCGGGTACCCAAGTGGTTCCTCCCATAGAATAAGTGGAAACCTTAGGCACCCAGATTTGTTTAACTTAATAGTATCCCGTCTTCTTACAAGTATGTGTTGTGTGACCAAACATATAACATTTAGTACACTTGATGAAAGGAGACGACGGGTTTTTTAAAATAAATTTTGACCTGGAAGTTACAAGGACATTTGATTTATTGTATTTATCCTGAAAATTAAATTTTCTGGAATTTTTCCTATCATCAGCGACAGTGGATGTCGCCGGGCGATAGTGCTCTTGAGAGTATCCAAGTCCAAATTTTCCAGAACCATAGTACTGGTTTCCCAAAATCATATTTAGAGATTTTTGGCCCACTCCAAATTTATTTGTGGCGATTTCTAAATTTCGGACTTGTCCCCTTAACACATTATTTTCGGCAACTATGGTGCCGCAACGATTAGTGAAGGACTTCTTGCTGCCTTCCACTTGAGATTAAGAGAATTTTAGAGATCTCTCTAAGTCTTCTTTCTCTTTTGTAAGAGTTTCAACAAGAGTCTGAGTCTTAGAGAGATCTTTCTCAAGTTCCACTATCTTTGTCAAAGAGGGACAATCCTCTTGACAAGACACTTTCTTCTTTCCAAGAACTTTTATTTCATTTTTTAGTTTTTTATTTTCTTTTATTAAACTTTATTTTCAGATTTGATCAGTTTAATTTCATGCAATGTTTTATCCAAATACTCACAAGTACTCAAAAATTCAGAATATAAATCATCAAAGGTTTCTGGAGGTACCTCAGTGTCGCTCTGGACACTACTTCCTTCATCATAAGACGAAGCGTTGTTTACCATCAAGCTCATGTTGGCCTCCTCTTCTGTTTCTGACCCAGAACTACTCGACCCCTCAGAAGTGGCTTCATCCCACGTTTTTGCCTTTAGGACCTTCTTCCTATCTTTCTTTCTGTGTTGCTTCTCCTTCAGCTCTTTCAGATACTTTGGGCACTTGCTCTTTATGTGACCGATCTTCCTGCAATGATAGCATTCAGGTGGTGATCTATCTTCATCATCCTCTTCTTCAGCTTGGGATTTTCCTTTCCTATTCCCATACTCTTTCTTCTTGAAAAATTTCTTGAAAGATTTTCTTCTTTCAGGATTTCTATTAAATCTCCTGAATTTCTTCACAAACAGACTCTCTTCATCTTCATCATCACTTTCATCAGACTCGCTTTCCTTCTCCTTCTTGTAATTCAACGCCAAAGCTTTCTTTCTTGGCTCTAAGATATACTCTTGTTGTTGAATCCTCAACTCTACTTCATGAGTTTTCAACTTGCCTATGATATTCTCAATTTATACAGACTTTAGATCGTGTGACTCCGATATTGTAGTCACTTTAGGATTAAACTTCGGGTTAAGCGATCTAAGTATTTTCCTCACCAAATCTCCATTTGAGAAATTCTTCCCTAGAATCCTCGAGTCATTTACTATCTTGCTAAACCTCGTGTACATGGAGTCTATATCTTCATCAACCTCCATCTTGAACTTCTCAAACTCTGATTCTAGCTGGAAAAGCTTCGAGTCCTTTACCTGATTTGTTCCTTCGTGAGTAACTTCAAGAAGATTCCAAATATCATATGCAGTATAACAGGCACAAACACGGTTAAATTCAGTCCTATCTAGCGCACAAAATAAAGCGTTCGTTGCCTTAGCATTATTTTTACATCGAAGCTTATCAGCTTCGTCCCAATTGTCCTTGGGTTTCTCCATAGAAACACTTCCTACACCTATAATAGGGACAGTGTAGCATGTTTCTACGATGCCCCAAACATCAATATCTAGTGCTATTAGAAAGCATCGGATTCGAGCTTTCCAATAATTGTAGTCAGTGCCCGTGAATAAGGGAGGTCTACTAATACCTTGCCCCTCAAAAAACACGTGCGTGTTTTGCGCCATTACTCCCGGTGGTGAAACCATTTTTGGAGTAACGTCGCTCAGATACCAAGTGTTGGATCTTATGGTGCCCTTATAGTGGGGGTGAATAAGGGTACTTTTTAATTTTCTTACACAATCTAAGTAACCTTTACAAAATGAACAACAACAAAGTAATGGAAGAGAGCAAATGAACACAAGCTAAAAACAATAATGATATATTTCAAAAGAGTTACAATGAATACAATGTGTCTCTATAGAGCTAGAGACAAAGGCTCATGAAATAAATAATTTGCTAGTGTATTCGCCGGTTCTTCTACCATGAACCGGCAGGCTAAAGCGTATCTCTCCCTAGATCTTGCTACTAGCCTCCCCCTAGATCTAATCCCGATCTAGACGCTGCACACAAGGCAACGATTTCTCCCTAAGCCACACAAGGACTTGGACGCCACTCACAAGGCGGCGATTTCTCCCTAAGACACATAAGGACTTGGATGCCACTCACAAGGCTGCGATTTCCCCTCCGATTACAATGTGAAAATAAATGAAAAAAATAACAAAAACAACTTGAGCACTTTAGGCTAGACACTCCCTTCAAACAAAGCGCTGAAGATGCCGATTAATCCTTGCAAGTGATGCTTTGAATGCTTCGCACGTGTCGTCAATATTCCGCGCTATTTAGCCTTCTTAGAAGTATGGAGTATCTCTCAGTTCGGGAGCTCTCTGGATCATCTATGAAGGTAAGTGCACTCCAGGTAATGAAAAATTCATCCCTTTCTCAGAAAATGAGAGGCTTTTATATTCTGGTGCTATCGCCGGGCGATACTGGGTATCGCCATCGGGCGATAGTGGAAACTGCTTCCACGTGTCCCACGAACTCCTCATTTTCGCATCACACAAACGTTGAGCGCCTAATCGTACACTATCGCCGAGCGACACTAGATATCGCCATCTAGCTATAGCGAAATAATGGTAGCCACGAATTCGTCGAACGTCGAGCGAAAATCGTCGAGTGGCGCTATCACTGAGTGACACTGGATATCGCCATCTGGCGATAGCGAAATAATGGTAGCCACGAAATCGTCGAATGTCGAACGAAAATCGTCGAGTGGCGCTATCGCCTGTGGCGATACCTACTATCGCCTGGCGATATCTCCAAGCCATGATTTCGTCGAGCGGAATTGTGTCGAGTGTCGAGCGGTATTGTGTCGAGTGGAGCTATCGCCTAGCCGCGATACCCAATATCTCCTGGCGATATTGCCCTTGTTCAATTCTGACCCGATTCAGCACCAAACAAATATTAGTTATACACTTGTGTTATCTGCACACCAAAAAAAACATCAAAATATCAAATACAACCAAGATTTGTTATTAGCAAACTAGGAAGCGTGGAATGCATGCTCCAACACTTCCTACAGCCCGCAAACCGCAGTCCGCTCAGTCCGTTTCACTAGAAGCCCGACATCCTTGGCCATAGGCCAACTAGGCCGCACAATAGACCGAACAAAGCCGCATTCCATGCCGCTCAAGCCGCTTCTCAATCAGCTAAGTCACAAAGACAGCCAACACCCAGGCCGCAACATGAAGTCTGCCCAGGCTGCGGACTCAGATAGCTCAATTCACACAAGCTGCTCTTCAACACGCAAGCCAGCCAAGGTCACCAGGCCGCACCAGGAGTCCGCCCAAGCCGCGGACACTGTCCGCACATGCCGCTTATAGCACCCGGCCTGTCCATCACCCACTTCCACTTCACAAATTTCAACACTCACCTTCTTAAAAGCTTCATTGGACTCCAGGGATTCAATTCCACACATTACCTGAAGGAGCCAAGGGAGTTCACAGTGCTGTTGCAGAAATCCGACCACCACCACCACCACCATGACAATCCGGCTATCGACAAGGCTACAACCACCCACATAGGTCCTCCTCTACTCCTTCTTCTATGGATAAATCTTAGGAATCTTTTAGGATGAGAATCGGGCTCAAATGAGCCAGATCGGGTGAGGATATTTCGTTGTTTTCCAAAAACAATGGGTTGGGTTTGCAGGAAACCACCGCTCCGGTGGTCGTGCCGCCGCCCGGCGATAGCCCCCACCTCAACGAAGGTGGTGGAGGTGGTGGCCTGCCAGGAAGGTTGTCGGGTGGCCGGGTGGCCGGGAAATGGGCTTGGAATAAGCTTCACGTCGGGCTGATCCCAGCCCTTGGTTCGAAGAAGAAGATGACCAGGAGCCCCACGATTTTGCTTTAAGATACGTATTGGATTTGAATTTTTTAAAATCCTATTATTTCAATTTCTGTCCTGTTTACTGACCAGAAGCCCCTATTATTGTTTCCAGGTCGGGAGGACGGTAGCATATGATCGGTCAGTTCACCTGGAACCGGTCCGGATTGACGACAAGGGGATACGAGTCTTGTGCCGCAAGAAGGTACCATTGGTCAAGGTTCTGTGGAGGAATCATGGGCGAGAGGAGCAAACATGGGAGCCTCAGGACCTGATGCAATGGAACTACCCGAAGCTTTTCAGTTAGGAACTACTCACAACCTCTCGGGATGTTACAATTTACCGTTCATATTTGAAACCCCGTAGGCCTAACTAGAATTTCGAGGACGAAATTTTTTATTTATATATTGGGATTTGTAACATCCCTCAGACAACTAGACCCCTAGGAGTGGTTTTGTCATTACTAGGTCATGACAAAATCCTAGTAAGCCCAAGGGGCCAAGTGAACCTAGGAATGTAGGTGAGACCACTATGGTCTACAAATAGTAAATTTCTGAACCCTAGTTTAAGATGACCATGGGGCTTTACCAAGACTTCAAGACCCCGACCATGGTCTCATCAACCCACTATAAGGTCTATTAGAGCCCTAAGGGTCCATTGAAGTCAACCCAGGGTGGCCAAGTTAACCTAGAACCACTCTATGCCTAAATTGGGCAAGGTGCCCTAACTAAGGGTAGTGTGCCCTAGTAAAGCCCAACTAACACTACCAGGTCCTTCCTAGACCAAAAGTGTGGTCAATGGGTCACTAAGGACCCATGGAGGGCAATCAAAGTGGTTAAGTTGACCAAAGTCACTCTAACCCTAAATGGGTCAACTTGACCAACATAGGGTCAACTAACCTTCCCTTAGCCAATTGGATCCCACTCATGTCCTCCTAACCGTATAGTAAGTTCAATGGGTCACCTAGGACTCATTGGGGCCAATCCAAGAGATTAAGTTGACCAAAGTCAACTCTAACCCTAATGGGTCAAACTAACCTACAATCGGTCAAACTAACCTGAACAGGGCAAATTGTAGTTCCCTTAGCCAAGTGGACCCCACACATACCTTCCTAACCCTAGTGAGAGGCCAATGGGTCACCAAGGACCCATTGGGGTCAACCTAAAAGTCTAAGTTGAGCCAAGTCAACTCTAGCCCTAAAGTGGTCAAAGTGCTCTAATTAAGGGTCAAGTGACCTCCAAAGGGCCAAGTGAACCCCACCTAGACCCTAGGGGAGGCCAATGGGTCACCAAGGACCCACTAGGGGCAACCTCAAGGACCAAATTGACCAAGGTCAACCCTAGTCAAGGTTTTGGTCAAGCTAGCCCAAATGGGCTAACTCAAGCTCAAGCCCAATTCACTTGGGCTAACCTTGTATTGGTGGACGAAATGGACATTTGGGCTGTCATTAGGTTAGGTAGGAGTCAAATTTCAGCTTGGTAAGTAGGAGAGAGAAGAAACTCCAAATGAAAGAGAGAAAAATTGAAGAGAGAAATGGGGGAAGACTTTGGGGCTCATGCTTTCCCTTCCCCAACCCCCCCATTTAATTCACTAGGACAAGGAGTGCAATCCCATTTCAACCAGCTGGTCTTTGACTGGTTTGAGCCATACTTCATCCCCCACCCACCATGGCCAAAATGTTTGACTAAAGGTACCATAAATGGCAATGCAGCCTACACCCACCTAACACCCCAACTCTCTTTCTTAAAAGCTTCATGACTGGACTCCAGGGATTCAATTCCACACATTACCTGAAGGATGCAAGTGAGTTCACAGTGCTGCTGCAGAAATCCATCCAACACCATCACCACCATGATGATCTGGCGATCGACAAGGCTATAGACACCCACACAGGTCCTCCTCGACTCCTTCTATGGATAGATCTTAGGAATATTTTAGGATGAGAATCGGGCTCAAATGAGCCAGATCGATTGAGGATTTTTCCTGGTTTTCCAAAATAATGGGTCGGGTTTGCCGGAAACAACCACTCCGGCGGCCGTGCCACCGCCCAGCGATAGCCCTCACCTCAACGAGAGTGGTGGCGGTGGTGTCCGGCCAGGGAGGTGGTCGGGTTACTGGAAAATGGGCTTGGAATAAGGTCCAGGTCGGGCTGATCCTAACCCTCGGCTGGAGGAAGAAGATGACCCGGAGCCTCACGATTTTGCTTTAAGATCCGTGCTGGATCTGATTTTTTTAAAATCCTATTATTTCAATTTCTGTCCTATTTATTGGTCAGTTTTATAATAAATATTACAAATAATTAGGAGGCATTTCACAAAGAGTTGTAACAATCAAAATTATTTATCTATGAGTGTACCTTAATTTAAAATTGGTTTCAACCAATTTAGGTAAGTGGTTTGACCACAACACTCATTTTGGTGAGCACTATACCTAGGCTAGACCAGATACTATTTTGAGTGCCCCCAACAATCCATCAATCCAAATGACCTGAAATTTTGGATGAGGATCATTATTACCTATACCTAGATCATATCCAAAATTGGGAATTTTTGGAAAAGAGGTTCCTAAAGTTTTTGTAGGCATTTAATAATCCATGTAGGAATTATTTAATGGACCAAATTACCTCTAAACTCACCCAAATTTTGTTGAATGGTGCTTGGGGTCATTATAAGGGTATGGTTACAATATGATCTCATTTGGAGATGGTTTGACTTGAAATCATGCAAACTCTAGCCTTGCCATAAGGGTATTTTGGTCAAAAAGAGCACTTTTGGTTTTGAGTGGCCAAATCACCTCAACAGAGGTTGAAATTAGGGCCACTGGCTTGGCATGGCTTTTAGCACCACCCCATGGAAGATGGGGTAGGTTGGAATAAATTTGCCCTAAGATCTAAGATCAAATCCTAAGGAAGGGCTTTTGTGCCTTGTGAAGGATATGAGGCCAAACGACCTTGATTGAACTTGAAATTTGGTGGGTAGGGTACTAGGGTAACTAAAGCCCTCTGGTAAAAATATTAGAGGATTTTGAAAAGAGTAGGCCCCTCAAAATCCTAACCCAAGTTTTGGGCACAAATCTTATAATACTAGAATATGTTAGTAAAACTCATTGAACAATAATGAAATTTGGGTAGTGTGGTCATAAGGATAGGTTGAACCTCTGGTAATTTAATTGGGAATTTATGATCAATAATCTTAACTCTTCCTTTGTAACTCATGGGATTGCCCTAATTAATCATATGATCATTATGATCCAACTGCCCATTAGAAGGTCATGAAAATTAGGCAGAGGGAGGTCATTATGATCCAATCTGAAGTCAGTAGGCATCCTTCATCATCGAATTATCCCAACATCTTGAAACTCAGCTCATGCATTAGAATTTCACCTTCTCCATGATCCTATCCTGATTCTCATGAAGATCATACAACTGCTCCTTTACATATATGTGTTGACACCACTGATAGGATTTAACATACCTAATATGTTCCACTAAAACATCTATATTGGTACAACGATCTTCCACTGGAATATCAATATGAAAGGGGTTAGCTATTGATGGCTTTATAGTCTGAGAATCATCCTTTGACTTACACTTGTTTCGCCTTTCCTGAGCTTCCATAGCCACCTTGATATTCATTGTCACTACTATCTTTGTGATTGGGTGCCCGACTTGAGTCACCATATAATGTTCACCTTGATCCACTCACGTCATCCGACAGAGCTCCGTAATCAAAATAGGATACCATAGTTGTCACACTTTCTCCTCCTTGACCTTTTTCTTTAGAAGTGTATGAATGAGTGCTCCCCTATTCAGTTTTATCTTCCTCAAGATACTATATATAATAGTAACCTTTTCCATCATCACCATTTTCAGATACCGTATAGGCATAACCCATATATTGATGAATAGGAGCCATACCTTGGTTTCATGATTTAAGCATGATGCATGTAAGGTCCTTTTTGACTTACTCACCCAATCCGGCTCCGGTATACAAAAAACTACCGCCATCATTTAATCTACAGAAACACTTGATAGAATATTGACATAACCATCTTGAATATTGTTTTCCAAATCGAAGAGATAGTTTATTTAATTGGCTGAAATTTCCACTCTTTCCTCTCACAAACACCTTCTCCCTATTTGAGTCCCTAGTATTGGCATAGAATTCATACACCCATGATAAAATTGCCCCAGTCCTATGGTGACAAAATGATTCTCACTGGAGAGCCCTAATTTGATTTATATACTTCACACTCCAAGCCCTAGCTTCCATCTTGAAACCTCTCTCATAAATAAAGGGGATGGTCTTGAGAGTTTCAAAATAATGTCGAGCAATCTCGGTCAAAAATCGGACATTTTTCCTGGCCACCTATTTACCTTTTCTTTTCTCTTTTCTCCTCGATGCCATGATCCAGACTAAGCATAAAAAATGAAACTAAAAGGACTTGACATCAACATAGTATCTCATGTTAGATCTAGGGTTGGAAGTTATACCACAAAATCTCCCAAATCAGTGACTGTAAAAACACCCAACTTATTTTCTAGCACGGTTCGGCATACACACACCAGATATCCAACCACAATTTTGCTATCCGCCGCTCACACGAATCCAAAAATCAGTTGCTACTGCCTTCTCATTTGGCAAAACTTACTGGTGATCTCCAAAATTTCAACCATCGAATTCTTCATTCATCGCTCACTGTCGGCCACGATTCGCCGATGGTTGATGGTGTCACCACTTGCTCTCCATCGGATTTGGAGTCACCACCGATTGCCTTCGCCTTTTTCCTTTTTTCCTAAACCTAGTCGGTGGATTGGGGAATGATGTCGGTGGGATCTGATTTGGAAAGGAAGATTATATCTTGAGCAGTTTAAATTTGAGAGATTCGGGGTTTAATTAAGATATAAATGGGGTTGGAAATAAATTATAGCAATTTATGTTATAAAACATTAATTGATTTGCTAAATTTAGACCATAGACCTGCGAAGGAGCAGAAAACATATGATGGGTTGCCTCCCACCAAGTGCCTCGTTTAAAACGTCATGTCCGGATGTTTTCCACTTAGTTGCACATCGAAAGTTTATGACCATCATTTCATGATGATTATTGTCTCCATAATACTCCTTTAACCTTTGTTTGTTTACTTTGAACTCAGACTCATCCTTATCATTGTTAATCATAACTAATCTGTACGGATGTACCTCCTTCACATGAAAGGGACCAGACCATCTTGAATTTAATTTTCTAGAGAATAATCTTAGTCTTGAATTATATAAAAGGACTTGTTGTCCAACTTTAAACTCTCGTTTCCTCAATCTAGCATCGTGCTATTACTTGGTTCGTTCCTTGTATAGCTGAGCATTTTCATATGCATTAAATCTGATCTCCTCCAATTCATTAAGTTGAAAAAGTATATTCTTGCCGGCTTCCTGAAGGTCGAAATTTAATCTTTTAATTGCTCAGTAAGCTCTATGCTCTAGTTCTATGGAAAGATGACAAGATTTTTCATAAATAATTTTGTAAGGGGTCATGTGTAACTCCCCAAAAACTGGAAAATAGAGCTCACAGAGCTCACACGGTTTTCATGTGTGGCCGAACTATGTGCTGATGTTTGTAAACCACTTTTATGGAGAACAATTGTAAGGCCTTAAGGCCACACTTTTTAGTGTATATTGTATAACATTCTGATGTGGTATATTAGCTGACATTCATTATAACTTGAGTTCTAATAACCCATGAAGCATAAACTAGAATGCTCTGAGTTATCATTCATTTGATAGTTTTGATATTCACCTATAACTCCGCTGACAGTCCGTGGAATATGGCGTGGGGCCCCGGCCGGACCTTCTGTTATATTCTATTTTGACGTATGGAGGAGTTACAATTTGGTATCAACTTCTTCTCTTGGTCTTCCTTATGTGAATTTTTGGTTGAATTATTTTGAGGGTGGAGAGCACGTGTATGTGATTACCGTTATAACAAAAAATGAACTCAAGAATATCCACTTAGGAATGAAAATAAACATATTGAGGAACTTGTGTGTTCCTATTGGTCATTATTTGCCTTTTGTGTAGTCACTGAATTGTGTATTTTACCCTTACATGTGACTAGAAGTGGTGTGGGCAGTCTAAACCACAACTTGATCATGGGTAGTAGGAGTCCATTAAACAGCTGACGTCATCAAATGTACTAGTAGTATATAGTTTTCACGCTTTATATACTTTATATCATGTGAATTGTTTGTGTATAACTTGATCAATGTAGACTTTGTCCTTATTCGGGACTATCCGGGCGAGAGCACTGTTCGATATAGTTGCTTCTCATTCGTTTCTATCTAAGGACTTTGTATTGCGAATCGGAGTGCCTACTCTTTTGTCGACAGATAGATTAAAGGTGTCGTTACCTAATGGATGCTTGATGCATGGAGGTAGATCTTTTTTTGTTGAGGTGCGGATTGGAATTTAGGATTTTGGATTGGAAGCATTGGTGCTACTAATGAGTTTGATGTAATCTTTGGCATGGACAAGCTCTCAGAGCAGCTTGCTTGTATAGATTACAACTCTAAGGAAGTCACGCTGGGACAGAACACCAAACACGATACTAAGTTCGGTGGTATGTGAGGATCGAGAAAGATATTGATGTCTGCTCTCCAGATAGTGAAGGTGGTTCGAAAGGGGGCGGAATTGTTTTTCATGTTGTTTGAGGATGTAGAGCCGAAGCCCAGTTTGTGTGATGTTCCTATTATGTCATATTATGCATATGAGTTTCCCTAAGATCTCCCTGGGATTCCGCCCCAGTGAGAGATTGACTTCACTATATAGTTGGTGTAAGGTGCAAAACCTGTTTCCCGCTCACCTTACCGGGTAGCACCAAAGGAGATGGCAGAATTGAAAGTTTAATTACAAGAATTTTTAGAGGAAGGCTATATATGTCCAAGAATGTCACCTTGGAGTGCGCCGGTCCTCTTTGTGAAGAATAATAACGAAAGTTTGCGTCTATACATTGATTGTCGAGAATTGAACAAGTTGACAGAGAAAAACAAGTATCTGATTCCATGGATTGATGACTTGTTCGATCAGATGGTAGGATTGACAGTCTAATCAAAGCATTTAACTCCCTGGAAGGAAAATGTGGTCACAAATTCCTTGAGCCATAGGACTCTAGTACGGGCAAGTTGCCAACAGATGCATGAGGCATGTCTGATCCATGAGTTGGAGGCCTTAGATATTTCTTGTGTTGATAAGAATGCCACTGCAAATGTGTGTTTAAACTAGATGGAGTTGCAATATGACATCGCGGATAGGATTTGACGAGCAATGGAACTCGATGAGAGTATGAAGAGCTATGTAGTAGATGGATCAAAATCCCAATTCCCCTTGGATGACGGCCTTTTAACAAAAGACGGTCATTTGTGCATCCCAAATGTGGGTAAATTGAGGCAGGAGTTGATGTATGAGGCACAATTTAATAAATACTCCAACCACCCAGGGAGCACAGAAATGTATAAGCACATGAAAAAGATGTTCTGGTGGCTGGGTTTAAAGAAGGGCATATCTCTTTACGTGGCGAAGTGTCATACTTGTGGCTTGGTAAAAGCTGAATGTCCGAAACCTGGTGGATTCCTGAAGTCGTTTCCAATTCCATTATGGAAGTTCGATGACATATCTTTGGAATTATTGCATAGGTTACAGAGATCACAGAGCGGGAACGATGTCGTGTGGGTGATCGTTGACCGGTTGACAAAGGTATCGCACATCATACCAAATAAGAAGGGTGATTCAGATGAGAAATTGGCTAAGTTGTATGTTGACAACAAAGTACGTTTGCACGTTGTGCCCCGTAGCATCGTCAGTGACTGAGACGAGTGCTTTACTTCGAGTGATTGGAGGCTAATCCACCAGTTGTTGGGTACTAAATTGAAGTTTAGTACAGCCTTTCATCCATAGATGGATGGTCAGACTGAGAGAACTAATAGGCCAATGGAGGTTATACTCCATCTGGGCACCTTAGATTTCGGGAAGAGGTGGGAAGACCATCTCTATATGATTGAGTCTGACTATAATAATAGCTATCAAGATATCAATTAGATGGCGCCCTTCAAATATTTATATGGTAGTAAGTACTGTACTCCTTTAGTTTGGGCGAAAATAGGTGAATCGAAGTAGTATAAGCATAAAGAGGTCGAAGATGCAAATTTGACTATACGCACTATTCGAGAGAGATTGTTGGTTGCTGGGGATAAGCAAGTAATGTACTACAATGCCAAGCACTGAAACATGGAGTTTTCGGTTGGCGATTTGGTATATCTGAAACATTAAGCCATTCAAAGACGTGTCCCGGATTTGACACTTGAAAAATCTAAGTCTGAGGTACCTTGGTCCGTTTGAAGTGGTTGAACGAGTTGGTGAAGCAGCCTATCAGTTAGCTCTTTCAGCAGAGCTAAGTGGTTTGCACGATGTGTTACACATATTGGTGCTGTTGAAAGCTTTGCAAGATCCTACGCAAGTGATTGTTGATGATCAAGTCCTGGTCGATACTGGGCTGACAATGAAAGTTAGACCGAGTTGTATCGAGGACACAGAGGTCAGAAAGCTATGAAACAAAGCAATTGGGATGGTCAAAGTCTGTTGGGATAACTGTGGTCGTGAAGAACTGATATATGAGTGTGAGCACACCATGCGAGATGAGTTTTCTGAGTTGTTTTTGTAAAGTAATGTTGTAAACATTTTGTTCTGATTTTCTTCAAATGAATAAATTTTCGGGAAGAATTTTTTTAAGGAAGGGAGGTTTGTAACACCCCAAAAAATAGAAAACATAGCTCATAGGTAGCTATCTCACGACAATAGTGACAATCATTGGCGATAGTGCCACGTGGCAGTTATACACGTGTCGGATGGCCGGAAAGCATTGGAAGCGGCTACTGACGATATCGCCTAGGCGATAGCCGATATCACCCAACGATAGTGATAAGTTTGGCTTTTCTGCTGAAATTGTGGCCCTTCATTCCTATTGAAGAAAGGATCGTGTGGTTGGGTTTATTCTTGAGGCTACTTGAAAAGAAATGAGGTAAAGAGAAGAATCATTTCTATTCTCTCACTCTCTCATCCTTTTCATCAAACTCTTGGAAGATTGTAAGAAGAGGGTTGAAGGCTGAGCTTTGGAAGCTTGGCGAAGGAGACCCTGTGGTCGGAATTACAAGCTAAAGCAAGATCCGTGAAGAGGAGAGTGAGGCGATCCTTTCCATCCTGATTGAATGCATGGTCATGGCTCTAAAATGATCTACGAGGGTAACGATCTTCCTTATTAGACAAGTGAAGTACTAATTTTGCATTTGCATGGAATCCCCTGCCAAAATGGTAGAGAGTGAAGGGAATTCTGATGGGTTGATACATGATATCCCGGGTAGTCTTGCAAATACAATTCGGAAATCATAGTACGGAATAGGCATGCTGAGTGAAGCCCATATGGAGAGGTTGGTATGGATTGGTGATGTTTTAATTTGTGTGTCGGAGAAAACTTTGAGTATAACCGTATAGTTCATGGAATTTGAGGGGTTGTTCATATGAATTGGAGTAGAAGAAAGTACCAGAGATATGCTACAGGAAAATCCCCAAAGAATACCATAGTTTTGATAACTGTTGGATATCATCTGGCGATAGTGGATATCGCTGACGATAGTTCTTGGTGAGCAATATATGTTGTGAAAGTCTTTTTTCTGGCACTATAGGATGTTGCAGGTTTTTCTGGACAGAGTTCCATTTATTGTTGTGTCTGGAGATAGAAAGTGATGTTTTATTGTTAACACCAAATGATTGTGGATATCAATGACAATAGCTCCCAGATAATATTATGCTTGCTAAGCCAGTATCATAGAGACTGTATGGCTAGCACGTGAGCTGTGAACCTGGGTGCCCAGCTTTGATGGCCATAAGAGCCATTGTACATAAAATTGGTTATGTTTTATAAATTATGGCAAAAGTGAAGTGACCCGCATCTGTCTATTGGACATGAATGCTCGGCTTTCGGCGATCGCAAGGCACCCACTCTATGTTGTTCGGTTGAATAGACTGGTATTTTGTCATTGGAATAGATGGAGACTCATGGAAATATGGTCTTTATGACATATGCCAGGCTAATAATGCTCATAGTTTACAGTCAGTCTCATACTGTTGAAAAGTGGTGGGACCGTGGGTTTTTCGATACACCGATAAGGTGCCCTAAGAGCACGGAATGTTTTGCTAGTGATGCAAATGTTTATGATATCTTGAATGGTGCTTAAGTTGTACCTTTGTGATATATTGAATGGTACTTAAGTTGTACCTTTTTGTGATATATATGTATATATATGAATTCTATATCTACAGTGAAGGAATACCGCTGCCCCGAGAATGGGGTAGGGTCGTTATAAATTTGTCAACTAAAGCTGATCGTTGCCTTCGTTTGCCACAATTATGGTGGAATGTCCCTGTGCAGGTGCTAGAGAGCCGAGCCGAAAATAGCGGGTTGAAGCCCTTTGATGTTTTGCTGACCCTCGAAGGCCAAACAAAGAACTTTTTATTATTTTCGTATGTGGCCGGCCTGCATGCCGATAATTGAAAACCACTTTTATGAAGAACAATTTTAAGGCCTTAAGGTAGCACTTTTTGGTGTATTTTGTGTAACATTCCTATGTGGTATATTAGTGGACAATCTTTGTTACTTGAGCTTTAATAACCCATGAAGCTTTCGCTAGAATGCTTTGAGTTAGGATTTGTTTGGTAGTTTTGATATTCACCTGTAACTCCGCTGACTATCCCTGGAATAAGGTGTGGGGCCCCTGCCGGACCTTCTGTTATATTCTATTTTGACGGATGGAGGTGTTACATCACTCCTGTAACACCCCCATCTGTCGCATGGCATATAATAGAAGGTCCAGCTGGAACCCGACACCATATACACAGACAGTCGGAAGGGTTACCAAATGAATATTCAAACCATCCAATTAAGACTACTCGTCCTACACAGAGCATTCTAGCGGAAGCTTTTAAAGTTGAAAGAACCCAAATCTTAAATTCAATACATATGAATGTCCACGACCACAACCACATGAATGAAACCCAAATACACTGAAAAGGGTACATGGCCTTATGGCCTTACAAATATTCACTTAATAAAACATGTCTTACATACATCGGCTCGCAGGCCGGCCACACATGATAAAAGTAAAAACAACTATTCTACGGCCTTCTAGGGCCATCACAGCAACATGGGTTCCAGCCCGCTATTTGGTACTCGGCTCTGCAGCACTTGCAAGCACAATTCCACCGCACGGTGGCAAACAAAGCAACAGTCATACAAAAGCCAAACAAATTATAACGACACCGCCCCTTACTCGGGACGGCGGTGCTCTTTTCCTACAATCATTAGCACAATAAAATAATAAAGCGCACAATACTACGCCACGGGTGTAGGCTCGCACAGCCAAACACCTCGTGCACTTAGGGCACATTAACGGTGAGTCCTGACATATCAGTGTCTACACCACCATCCCAAAGATGGCAACCAAGTGAGCATTTTATCCTTTCTAACCCTGTCTAGTCTAAGACTCTCGACTATGCCAATGGCCAGTCCTCTTTTCGGGTCTCTCGCACCGAACCACATAGCCTAGGTCCAATTCCACTTGCCCGTTGCTCAACCGCGTAGTTCACATTAAGACGTACACACGAACCAAGCTTCTCTCGGATCCCAAAATTTTCCAAACAATCTCATAACCCAGTTATGATCAAGGCCGGTTCCCAGACCGCCAAGTTAGCAGAACACGTTTCCGCTCAGTTTTCTAGGTGCGTCTTGAAGCTAACCTCCAAGGATCCCTGCTGCAATCTACCGCGTAGAAACCCGAAAACCCAAAGCACGGAGTCTTCTCCGGCAAATCATATCAAATGCAACATCACTGATCCAGACAGTACACTTCCGGGTAGGCTTCACACACAATGCCTATGCCCGTACTTACGATTCTGGACTCTATATGCAATACGAGGCGGACTATTCACATCAACCCCAAGGAACACCACGCACTCACCGCACACTCGCGGGAGCGAGATTCCCTATGTAGAAAGAAAGAGCTTCACATGCTCAAGTTGAGAATCGTTACCCTTGCAGTCCTTTTTAGCGCCATGGAAAAACTACACGGATAGAACTCTTCGCAACGAACTTTCCTCCACGGATCCGCTCTCAGATTTCGAAATGGTGCTCCGATGCTCCGCCGACGGCCGGAAACCTCCTTCGTCTTCCTCTTCTCTCTAACACCTTGGAAAGAGAAAGCTTTGGAGAGAAATGAGGGATTAACTCCCCTATTCCCGGCCTTAACAGAGCAGGAAATCATCTGGGCCGTTGGATCTTAATAAAAGAAAATGAACGGCTTAGATCCGCTCAAAAATCTCCAGACCTAGGTCGAACACGGCTTGGCACACGGCCGTGTCAAAGGCCGTGTGCCTCGATCAAGGCATGATCGTCGAACTGAGAAAAGACACACGGGCTCAGACATGCCCGTGTCCAACCTGACACGCCCGTGTTAGGTCTCTCGACACGCCCGTGTTCGGTGGCGTGTCACGCATAACCTCCACGCCAACCGACACGACCCAACATCACACGGGTACTGACACGGGTAGGCACACGCCCGTGTCCAATGACACGCCCGTGTCATGAAACCGTGTTCCTGGCCATGTCCTTCTCGGGATGAAAACAGCCAAAAATCACCAGCCAGACACGACCTTGGTCACGCCCGTGTCCTAGGCCGTGTACCCCTATACAGGCACCAAAAATCCCTTTTTTCGCGACCGACTCAAATACACTTTTCGGGGCGTTACAAATCTCCCCCACTTAAGGAATTTCGTCCCGAAATTAAGTAAAGGTACACAAATCTAAATGATACCTGAGTGGATTAACTCGGGATATTCCTCCAACATAGCTTGCTCTCGCTCCCAAGAAAGCTCCTCACGTCCGCAATTATCCCATCAGACTTTAACAATTCGAACTTCCTTATTGCGGAGTCGTTTGACTGCAACATCTTCAATACGTACTGGCTTGACCCTTGTGGTCAACTCATAATCAACTGGTACTTGATTATTCGCAATGATCTGCGAAGGCTCTTGCACTGCCTTACGCAACACAGATACGTGGAACACGTCATGCAGCCCACTCAACTCCACCGACAGCTTCAATATATACGCCGCCTCGCCAACACGCTCCAGGATTTCAAATTGTCCAAGGTATCTCGGACTCAGCTTCTTCAAGCATCGAACCCGCGAGACACCCTTGAACGGCTTGATTTTTAGATAAGCCATGTCGCCAACACTGAACTCCGCGTTCCCATGCTTGGCGTTATAGTACGTTGACTGTCTATCCTGAGCGATCTTCAACCTTTCTTGAATTGTACGCACCATTGAAGTGGCATCTTCCACCGCTTGACGTTTATACAACTTCGATTCGCCTGCCTCCAACCAAGACAACAACGTACGACACTTCCTCCCGTACAGAGCTTCGAAAGGTGCCATACCAATGCTCGCCTGAAAGTTGTTGTTATACGCAAACTCCACCATATACAGGTGATCCTCCCAATGCTTTCCGAAATCTAGGACGCACATGCGAAGCGTGTCCTCCATAGTCCTGTTGACCCTCTCGGTCTTACCATCTGTCTGTGGATGAAAGGTTGTGCTGAAACTCAGCTTAGTTCCCAACATACTATGCACCAACCTCCAATCCTTCGACGTAAAGCGTCCATCCCGGTCACTAACAATACTACGGGGCACACCATGCAATCGCACAATATTATCCACGTAGAGTTTGGCTAACTTTTCCAACAGATCTTCCTTCTTGTTCGGAATAAAGTGCGACACCTTTGTAAACCTATCTACAACCACCCAAATGGTGTCGTTTCCCTTCTGTGACTTCGGCAAACCATGCACAAAATCCATAGATATGTCGTCAAATTTCCATTGTGGGATAGGTAGGGATTTCAAGAAACCTCCGGGCTTCTGGCATTCCGCCTTCACCAATGCGCAAGTACGACACTTGTCCACATAAAGTGATACATCCTTCTTCAAACCCGGCGACCAGAATAATTTCTTCATGTCTCTGTACATCTTCGTGCTTCTCGGGTGGATTGAGTACTTGGTATGATGAGCCTCATACATCAACTCCTCCTGAAGATTATCTGCACTAGGAATGCATAGGCTACCGTCCTTCCTTAGCAACCCATCCTCAACAGCAAACTGGGAATTTGATCCATCCAATGATTCATCCAAGATCTGCTTCATGATGTTATCCTGAACCAAAGCTCGCCGAACTCTATCAGCTAGGTCACACTGCACCTCTGTCCAAAATAGTTTCGCCTCAACACTAGACTGCTTGTCAACACAAGATATCTCCAAAGCCTCCAACTCATGGATCAATCTCTCATCATGTACCGATATCCAATTGGCCTGTGCCGGAGTCCTGCTACTCAACGCATTCGCCACTGCATTTCCCTTCCCATGCACATAATGTATCTTGAAGGTGTAGTCCCCTAAGAACTCCATCCACCTTCGCTGCCTCATGTTCAGATCCTTTTGGTCCAACAGGTACTTCAAGCTCTTATGATCGGTGTAAATATCGACCTTCACACCGTACAAGTAGTGCCTCCAAAGCTTTAGAGCAAATATCACGACAGCTAACTCTAAGTCATGGATCGGATAATTCCTCTCATGAACCTTCAGTTGTCGTGAACCATAGGCTATCACTCTCCCATGCTGTAGCAGAACACAGCCCAAACCACTGCCCGAAGCATCATTATAGATCTCGAACCCTTCGGATCCACTTGGCGAACATAAAACGGGCGTTGTAGTCAACCGCCTCTTCAATTCCTCAAAAGCCCGTTCGCATTCCCGAGACCACACAAACTTCTGATCCTTCTTTGTCAACATCGTGAGTGGAAGTGCTATCCGTGAAATGTTCTCTACGAAGCGCCTATAGTAGCCAGCAAGTCCCAGAAAACTCCGGAGTTCCGCCACCGTAGTCAAATTAGGCCACTCCTGTATTGACACTATCTTCGCCGGATCCATAGCTATCCCTTCTCCACTGACAACATGACCAAGGAACGCTATCGAGGATAACCAGAATTCACACTTGGAGAACTTAGCATAAAACTGATTCCTCCTCAACGTCTCCAACACCATGTGAAGATGATTGTAGTGATCCTCCTCGCATCGCGAGTACACCAGGATATCATCGATGCATACTATCACAAAACGATCCAGGTACTCTCTGAACGTCCTGTTCATCAAATCCATAAACACGGATGGCACATCCGTCAACCCAAACGGCATGATCGTGAACTCGTAATGCCCAAACCGCATACTGAATGTTGTCTTTGGGATGTCGCTCTCCCTTATCCTCAACTGGTAGTATCCGGATTTTAGATCTACCTTCGAATATACCGTTGACCCAACCAACTGATCAAATAGGTCGTCAATCCTCGGAATCGTATACTTATTCTTCTCCGTAAGCTTGTTCAATTCCCGATAATTGATACAAAGCCGCAAGCTCCCATCTTTCTTCTTAACAAAGAGAACGGGTGCGCTCCAAAGCGACGAACTTGGACGCACATAACCTTGCTCTAGCAACTCTTGCAATTGCACCTTCAACTCCGCCATCTCTCTTGCCGCTATCCGATATGGAGAGCGTGACACCGGTTTGGCACCCGGTACCAACTCAATGGTAAAATCAATCTCCCGCTGAGGAGGGGCTCTTGGGACATCATCTAGAAACACATCGGGATACTCGGACACAACTGGGATGCTGTCCAAACTAGGCTTAGGCATCGAAGTCTGCACTAGAGTGACAAACAGCTCTGCACCAGACCGAACTGCCTTGATCACTTGAAGGGCCGACATCAAAACTTTCCCTAACCCCTTCATGCCCGCAAAAGTAGTCTCCCGATCAGTGTTCATACCCAACTTAACTTCCTTACGGTTGCAATCAATGCATGCACCCTGCTCCGAGAGCCAATCCATATCGATGATTATGTCGAACTCCACTAACGGTAGAATAACGCTCGCAAATCAAACTCCTGGTCTCCAAACCGAATCTTCACTACCCAGATCCTATCCACACGCATTGAGCACTCATTGGGCAACAACACATCCAACTTGTTTTCTGCCATCGAGGACGGAACTCCAATGCGCGATATGAATTTTTCGGACAAGAAGGAATACGATGCTCCCGAATCAAACAGGGCTCTCACCGGAAACTCATAGATCAACACAAATCTTGTCACCACGTCTGCTTGCTTTATGGCCTCTTGAAGAACAATGTTGTACACTCTAGGCTTGGCTGGAGCATGATGGGACGCGGTTGACTCCACCGCCTTCCCTTTCTCTTCGTTAGTCGCTCCAGGCTTCCTCTCGGACTTTGCACGTCCGCTCCAACACACACGAGCAAAATGCCCCGTCTTCCCGTAGTTGTAGCAAGCTCCTGGGACTCGACTTGTAGTTTCTCCCGACGCATCAGCCGAAGGGGCTGAGTTCGAAGTCCTCCGCTTCTTGTTCCACCTGCGAAAACGTAACTTGGCATTTGGCACCTTGAACTCAGACTTCTTTTCTCCTGGGTCCTTCTTCTCTTGAACTCTCTTCGCAACCTTTTCCAACGATCGGGCCGAATTGACCAAGGCTAGGAAGCCTTGTGCCTTAGGACCAGTAAGTAGTAACTGTAGGTCACCACGAAGACCCTCATAGAATCGGTTGGTCTTCCGTTCTTCTTCCATAAACGTAGCACCAGCATACCGACCCAACCGTGTGAACTCATGCAGATACTCGTCCACGCTTCTGGATCCTTGAGTCAACCCAAGATACTGATTCTCCATCTCCAAACTTCTGAGCATATGGTACAAATCTGGCTAGGAACAATCTTGAAAATTCCTCCATAGGCACATCAGCAAGCTGCCTACCCATTAACAAATGAAACTCCAACTCATCCCACCACAGCCTCGCTTCACCCACCAAAATAAAAGTCGCTATGGTGGTCTTCTGCCACTCCTCAGTTATTGTTGCTGTCAACACCCTCTTTATCGAAGAGAGCTAGTCCTCAGCTTGAGCTGGTGTTCCAACCCCATCGAACCTCGGAGGATTAAAACCCATCACATGCTTTAGCTGCTTCTCCGTAACTCTCCTCGGCTCTATCAGATCAACTGCTGCGTGCTCCACCACTCTCGGCTCTGCCTCCCTAATCGGTTCTTGCTCATTTGCAGGAGGTGTGCGATGCATTTGCCCTGTAGGTTAGGCATTTATAATTGCAAATACGGCTTCAGCCACCATCCTGATGGTTTCCGCTGAAGGAGGTGTAGTAGGCACGTCCCTTGGTGCACGACTTTCCGCCGATTGCGGATGCTCTAACTGACCAACACCGCTCCTAGCAGCCTATAGTAGCAAAGACACACAACTAGACGACAAACAAAATGCTAAAAGCAATTATTGGAACACTCAGATTCCACAAAACAAGTGTATTTTTCATTCCTAAGTGGACATTCATGGGTTCTTTTTAATGTTATAACGATGACGCACACATGTGCTCCCCACCCCTTAAAAGAATTCGTCCACGAATTCATTTAAGCCTGACCGTAACCAGAAGTCTGATACCAAATTGTAACACCCCCATCTGTCGCATGGCATATAACAGAAGGTCCAGCTGGAACCCGATGCCATATACCACAGACAGTCGGAAGGGTTACCAAATGAATATTCAAACCATCAAATTAAGAATACTCGTCCTACACATAGCATTCTAGCGGAAGCTTTTAAAGTTGAAAGAACCCAAATCTTAAATCCAATACATATGAATGTCCACAACCACAACCACAGGAATGAAACCCAAATACACTGAAAAGGGTACATAACCTTATGGCCTTACAAATGTTCACTTAATAAAACATGTCTTACATACATCGGCTCGCAGGCCGGCCACACATGATAAAAGTAAAAACAACTATTCTATGGTCTTCTAGGGCCAGCACAGCAACATGGGCTCCAGCCCGCTATTTGGTACTCTACTGCGCAGCACCTGCAAGCAAAATTCCACCGCACGGTGGCAAACAAAGCAACGGTCAGCCAAAAGCCGACCAAATTATAAGGACCCCAACCTTACTCGGGACGGCGGTGCTCTTTCCCTGCAATCATTAGCCCAATAAAATAATAAAGCGCACTATACTACGCCGAAGGTGTAGGCTCGCACGGCCAAGCACCCCGTGCACTCAGGGCACATTAACGGTGAGTCCTGACATATCAGTGTCTACACCACCATCCCAAAAATGGCAACCAAGTGAGCATTTTAGCCTTTCTGACCCTGTCTAGTCTAAGGCTCCCGACTATGCCAATGGCAAGTCCTCTTTTCGGGTCTCTCGCACCGAACCACATAGCCTAGGTCCAATTCCACTTGCTCGTTGCTCAACTGCGTAGTTCACATAATGACGTACGCACGAGCCAAGATTCTCTCGGATCCCAAAATTTTTCAAACAATCTCATAACCCAGTTATGATCAAGGACGGTTCCCAGAACGCCAAGTTAGCAGAACACATTTCCGCTCAGTTTTTCGGGTGCGCCTTGAAGCTAACCTCCAAGTATCCCTGCTGTAATCTACAGCGTAGAAACCCGAAAACCCAAAGCACGGAGTCTTCTCCGGTAAATCATATCAAATGCAACATCACCGATACAGACAATACACGTCCGGGTAGGCTTCACACACAATGCCTATGCCTGTACTTACGATTCCGGACTCTATATGCAACACGAGGGGGACTATTCACATCAACCCCAAGGAACACCACGCACTCACCGCACACTCGAGGGAGCGGGATTCCCTATGTAGAAAGAAAGAGCTTCACATGCTCAAGTAGAGAATTGTTACCCTTGTAGTCTGTTTTGGCTCCATGGAAAAACTACACGGATAGAACTCTTCGCAACGAACTTTCCTCCATGGATCCGCTCTCAGATTTCGAAACGGTGCTCTGATGCTCCGGCGGCGGCCGGAAACCTCCTTCTTCTTCCTCTTCTCTCTAACACCTTAGAAAGAGAAAGCCTTGTAGAGAAATGAGGGATTAACTCCCCTATTCCCGGCCTTAACAGAGCAGGAAATCATCAGGGCCGTTGGATCTTAATTAAAGAAAATGAACTGCTCAGGTCCGCTCAAAAATCTCCAGACCTGGGCTGAACACGGCTTGGCACATGGCCATGTCCAATGCCGTGTGCCTCGATCCAGGCACGATTGTCAAACTGAGAAAAGACACACGGGCTCAGATACACCCGTGTCCAACCTGACACGCCCGTGTAGGGTCTCTCGACACGCCCATGTTCGGGGGCGTGTCACGCATAATCGCCACGCCAACCGACACGACCCAACAGTACACGGGTACTGACACGGGTAGGCACACGCCCGTGTCCAATGACACGCCCATGTCATGAAACCGTGTTCCTGGTCGTGTCCTTCTCGGGGTGAAAATGACCAAAAATCACCAGCCAGACACGGTCTTGGTCACGCCCATGTCCTAGGCCATGTACCCCTATACAGGCACCAAAAACCCCTTTTTTTGCGACCGACTCAAATACAATTTTCGGGGCATTACAACTCCTATAAGAGTTTTGAATGCAGTCTTATATGCCCATAATGTGTCATTTAATTTTTGTGACCAATCCTTACAAGTTGCACTCACCATTTTTTCTAGAATTGACTTTATCTCTCTATTTGAAACCTCAGCTAACACATTAGTTTGAGGGTGGTAAGAAAGGGAGACTTTATGTGTTACTCTATATTTTCTCAGAAGTGATTTGTATTGTGAATTGCAAAAATGCACCCCACCATCACTTATTATACCTCTTGGAACATTGAATCTAATGGAAATATTTGACTTATGGAATTTAAGTACAACCATAGCGTCATTTTTTGTGTGGTTATTGCGTCCACACATCGAGAGACATAATTCATGGCTAATGGTATAAATAGGTTTCCATTGGAATTTACAAATGACCCCATGAAGTCGATCCCCCATACGTCAAACACATCCGCTTCTAAGATATTATTCAGAGGGATGTTAGCCCCTCGATTAATATTACCCACTCTTTGTCATTTATCGCATTGCTTTGCAAAAAATGAGCATCCTTGAATAATGTCGGCCAGTAAAAACTGGCCTCTAATACCTTTATAGTGGTTCTTTCTCCCATAAAATGTCCTCCAAAGGAGATGCTGTTGAATTTTCTCAAAGCGGTCAACAAGGTAGCCTAAAGCCAAATTAATATTCTCAGAACTACCCAGTTCACACTTTGATCACTCGGAAGCCCAAGGAGCAAGTTTAACACCAACCACAAATGGAAGAACAAGCAGATCTTATATTCATTCACACTTCTTTACAAGGCGAGGTATACGTAGCGAGACATGATTTAGCTAGTACACAAGCTACAAACAGAAAGAACAAAATAAGCCGGGCGGACAGCACTAGAGACCGCCGAGACCGCCATGTCCGCCAAGGTCGCCCAAGCCGCCCGAGCTGCAACTGATACAAGCCGAATAACACATGGAGTCCGTCGAGACCGCGAGGTCAAGCAGACACACCGTTACTCGCTTCCTGCTGAAGAACAGAGGACCAGACCGCCTACCCTCCTGAGACCGGCGGACAGGTTATTGGAACTTGATCAAGCTGAAGCAGAAAAACTGACAAGCCGCCGAAGCAACCAGCTGAGACCGCAGAGACCGAACACTTAAGAGCCCAACTCCTGGCTCCTTGAAGCTAGCCGCGCGACCTACACATAGCACACCTTCAGCACTACTCAACCAGCGCGGACAGAAAACCGCAGACCGCAACATTTTCCCAAGCTCAACTTACTGTTCACTCTGTTGTTGTAGACTTGCTGGGGGGGTTCTATTTATAGGTGAGGTGAGGAGTGTGGTCACCACCCTAGTGGATAAAATCACCACCCCAGCCCACGCACTAGTAAAACATCTGTCCGCTGAGTCCGCAAAGACTTAGTCGGTTACCAAGAAAACTGCTAGAAGAAAGGCACCGAAGTTCACTACTCGGTAGTCTTGCACCAGACCGTCAACACTATGCGGACATGATACCGTCTGCACAGTCCGCCCACATCAACACATGGACAACCACAACTCCTTCAGTGACAGTCCGCACAGCACAAGAGTAAAGCCTCTATCCGCCACAAGTCCATGACCAAAGTAAGGGTTTAGCAACAGTCCACCCGGTCAACAGTGGACTTGGCGGATACAGCGGACACACTGGACTTGTCACAAAATGTGACCAAGTCCAGTAAATCACCAAAGGCCTAGCGCGAGCTCGACGGACAAGGCTCATCCTCCAATCAACCAAAACAGACCACCAACACTCCTCCAGAGTAAAGGCAAAGTCTGTGGGAAATCCTCGCCCAGCTGCCACCGTGGACAGTTCACCCGGCCAACTGCCGGACTCCGACACTAGTTCGCGCAGACCTCCACAGCAGCTAACACCTGCTGTACCACCAGAGCTCGGCAAGGGCCACAGCCAAACTCCAAGGCCAGTCTTCCATAGCGGACACTGCGGACACGCTAGTCTGCAAGACTCCCGCAGATAGAGCACCCAATCCACTGATTAACACAATCTTGCAACACACAAGGCCGCTGAACAGAGCACTGCGTTCAGCCCACAAATGGCAGCCCGCTCTGTCCATTTCGCCAGAAGCCCGACACCCTAGGTGATAGACCAACCAGGCCGCACAACATACCGAACAAGCCGCATATGAGGCCGTATAGGCCGCTCGTCAAAAGCCAAGCCACCAAGACAGCCAACACCCTATCCGCAGACAGCAGTCTGCCCAGGCCGCGGACTTAGTCCGCACCGACCGCTCAAACCACAGGCTGCTCAATCAGCAATCCACCAACTAGGCCACAGTCAGCAGTCTGCCCAGGCCTCCCGGCCTGCCCATCACCCCTTCCACTTACCAAATTTCAACACCCCCCCTTGAAGTGAGAAGTGGTGATCAAGCCCAGAAACCTACGTAACCGTTGAAAAGGCCCCTTCGACAGCGGCTTCGTGAAGTTGTCAGCAAGATTATCTTCACTCTGAACATGCCCGACCAGAAGAGATCCCTCCAACACCCTCTCCCTTATTAAGTGGTGCGCGATCTCAATATGCTTGGTCCTTGCATGACACACTGGATTGTTTACCAGTTTGGGAGCACTCTCATTGTCACCCCGGTGTAAAGTAGGCCCTTGCACTTCTTCATGAACATCCTCTACAAGCCTCCACAACCAAATGGCTTCCCGAACAGCCAAGGCAGAAGTCTTATACTCTGCTTCCGTAGTAGACACGGACACAGAATCCTGCTTCTTGCTACACCACGAAATACCAGCTAAACCACAAGTGAAAACATAACCCGAAGTTGATCTCCGATCATCCGAGTCACCACCATAGTCAGCGTCCGTGTATCCAAGTAAAGCGAAGTCCGCATCCCTATTATAGAGGAGTCTCATATCAGAAGTTGACTTTACATACTTCAGAATGTACTTTGCCACTACCAGATGAGACTTCCTTGGTTCAGCCAAAAACCGACTTACTCGGCCTACAACATAAGCAATGTCTGGCCTAGTAATCGTTAGGTAGATCAAACTCCCTACAAGAACCCTGAACACCAAGGGGTCAGGAAGAATCCTTCCTTCATCTCGTAGAAGCTTCAGCCCATGTTCCAGTGGAGTAGAGCAACACTTTCCTTCGCCCATGCCGAATCGACTTACAATGCGATCCACATAACCCTTATGGCAAATGAGAATCCCGCACTCCTTCCTCTCCACTTCAAGACCGAGAAAGTGATGAAGCTCTCTCGAGTCTTTCATCTCGAAGCGTATAGCAAGCTCAGCCCTGATCCTTGCTACTTCCTCCTCCGAATTCCCTGTGATGATCATATCATCCACATACAACAGGACCAAGACTTGAAGCTCCCCCTTCTTCTTGACGAACAAGCTAGAATCCGAGTTGGAAGCAAGATAACTGCAGAATTGCAAATACTCTGCTATCTTCACATACAAAGCTCTAGGAGCTTGCTTCAACCCATAGAGAGCCTTCTTGAGCTTGCAGACATAGTCCGGATGATCTTCAGAAACAAATCCAAGTGGCTGATCCATGAAGATGTCCTTGTCAATCTCTCCATAAAGAAAAGCATTCTTCACATCAAGCTGCCACATCCTCCATCCCTTGCTAGCAGCCAAGGCAATCACCACTCTAACTGAAGCCATCTTTGCAACCGGACTAAAAGTCTCCTAATAGTCTTATCAATACTGCTGTGAGAATCCTCGAGCATCCAGGTAAGCTTTGAACCTATCAATGCTCCCATCAGCCTTCTTATTCAACTTATATACCCAGTTGCAAGTCACTGGAGTAATGCCATCAACCTTGGGCACAAGGTCCCAGGTTTCATTCTTCTTGAGAGCAGCAATCTCTTCCTTCATAGCATCATCCCACTCCTTGACTCCAGTGGCCTCATTGAAGTTTGCAGGCTTTCGCTCATCCAGAGGACCTGCAAAGAAGCAGGAGACAAAACTCACTGCATTCCCATCACAGTACCGAGTAGGTCGCTTAATAGCCCTATTCGATCTCTGAAAGCTCTACTCCTTGCTTACTACCTCTGTTGCTCCTTCAGGCTCAGCACCACCTTCAGGCAAGCTTTGAGCAATGCTCCCGCTACTTCCTGGCCATAAGCCTCAGCACCAGAATTTGAAGCAACAGGAGCTGCTGGTTAAACAGCAAGCTCCTCTTCCAGCCCTTCAGCAACCACCTTCTGTTCTTCATCAACCTTGCTTCCAGTTAGCTCAACCGAGCCACCTCCATACAACGTCAGTTCGTCAAAGACTACATCTCTTGACACAAAAAACTTCTTTATCGCAGGATCCATGCAATTCCATCCCTTCTTCCGCTCATCGTAGCCAACAAAGACAAGCTTCCTTGCCTTTACATCCAGCTTGGTCCTTGAAACATCCGGGACATGCACGTAGCAAGTTGAACCGAACACCCGAAGGTGTTCCACACTAGGCTTCTCCTTCAGCAATAGCTCAAAAGGATTCTTCATGTTGATCGGGCTAAGCGACATCCGATTGATGACGTAAGAAGCATAAGACATCACCTCCGCCCAAAAGGACCTTTGAATGTCTTTCGCATGAAGCCAGTATTTGCAAGTCTCCGTCAGATGACGGATCTTCCGCTCCTCTACTCCATTTTGTTGTGGAGTGTGAGCACAAGTGAGCTCTCATTGGATCTTATGCTTCCTACAGAAGTTAGAAAACTCGAAGGAGATAAACTCACCATCGTTGTCCGTTCTAAGCTTCTTATCCGCAAGCTAAGCCGGCCCTCCACCAACTCCTTGAACTCCACAAACAAACGGAAGGCTTCGACTTCTCCTTCAAGAAATATACCCACGTGTATCTTGAGTAGTCATCAATCAACACAAGCATGTATCTGCTCCCGCCAAGGCTTCAGTGACGGTTGGTCCTATCAAGTCTCTATGGATGCACTCCAATGGTCTCTTGCTCCTCGTTTGTGATTTATCAAATGAAAGGCGATGAGCCTTGCCACAAACATGACCGTCGCCAAATGAAGATAGCTTAGGCAAGCCTCTTACAAGGCTTCTGTTAGCCATAGCCTTCAGCTTATCCATTCCTACATGCCCCAGCCTTTCATGCCAAATAGCAGCGCTATCATTTGCTCTCATCCGATCAACATAAGAGTTTGTTGCAAGAATAAACAAGTTCTTCACTCTCCTCCCAACATGAGCAACATCAGCCTTAACCGTTGATACGTTGCGAAGGAACTTCACTTCTGTTGGCCCAAATAGAATGTGATAACCCGCGTCGACCGCATTGGTCACAGAGAAGAGGTTCTTCTTCATGCCCGGTACGTGATACACACTTCTTAACGTGAGTGGCCCCTTATCACTGCCCAAAGACACAACCCCCTCTTTCTCTACTGCATAAATAGTATTATCAGCAGTTATAATAGCTTCATTACCTGAGTAAGCTTGCAGAGAAGAGAACTTTAACTTGTCTCCGTTGAGGTGATGACCACACCTGGAGTCCACGATCCAATCATCGTTGAAGTCGACAGTGGACAAGGTACGGACACAAGTGCCCGTCATGAAAGCTCCGCCACATTCAGCTTCCTCACTCTTAGAGCAAGCTTCCTTCTTGCCAGCAACATGCCCAGGTTGCAGTTTGACCTTGCAGTCACGGTGAAGTGTCCCCGCTGATGACACCTATAGCACTTCAGATTCTTCTTCCAATCCTTCTTAGGAGCAGCGCTCCTCTCTGACTGATGAGAAGTTGAAGGCTCATTTTCAGTAGTGGTCTTCTTCTTCCCTTCCCATCCCTTCTTCTTCTTACCCGTGAATAGTGCTTCACTGCTCTCCTCAGAGATAGGCTCATCAGGATCAAGCGCTGATATCTCTGCACACAAACTCTTCATCTTCATGAAGTATTTAGAGATAGTCAGGTCTCCTTGAGTTGTCCTGGCCAACTCATTCTCCAAGAATTGTAGCCTTGCTACATTCTTCCTATTGAACAACTCATCAATGGTTGTCCAAATATCAATAGCTGATTCACATCCAATGATTTGATCAAACAACTCCGGCGAAACAGCTCTCTTGAGAACAAAATCCTCCTTTGCATTTGTTTTTCTCCAGAGCCTCACCTGCTCAGCAGTACCAAATGCAGCAGTCACTTTCTGTCTGTCGTCACCACCGACGACCTACCATAGCTCCTCACAAAGAAGGTAACTCTTCATGAATGACTTCCACTTCTTGAAGTTAGTCGGCGTTAAGAGTTCAATGCCAAGACCTCTTACGTAGCTCACTTCCATTGCAACAACCGTTGGTTAAGCAAACTTCCAGAAGCACAGAGCATCAACACAGGTTGATCACCACTCAAGCACAGAGCAACAACACTGGATGAACACCGCTCAAGCAACGGAACCTCACTCTGATACCATGTTGAATTTTCTCAAAGCGGTCAGCAAGGTAGCCTAAAGCCAAATTAATATTCTCATAACTACCCAGTTCACACTTTGATCATGCAGAAGCCCAAGGAGCAAGTTTAACACCAACCACAAATGGAAGAACAAGCAGGTCTTATATTTATTCACACTTTTTTACAAGGCGAGGTGTACGTAGCGAGACATGATTTCGCTAGTACACAAGATACAAACAGAAAGAACAAAACAAGCCGGGCGGACAGCACTGGAGACAGCCGAGACCGCCTCATCCGCCAAGGTCGCCCAAGCCGCCCGAGCTGCAACTGCTACAAGCCGAATAGCACACGGAGTCCGCCGAGTCCGCGAGGTCAAGCGAACACACCGTTATTCACTGCCTGCTGAAGAACAGAGGAACAGACCGCCTACCTGCCTGAGACCGGCGAACAGGTTATTGGAACTTGATCAAGATGAAGTAAAAAAAATGACAAGCCGCCGAAGCGACCAGCTGAGACCACAGAGACCGCACACTTCAATGCCCAACTCTTGGCTCCTTGAAGCTAGCCGCGCGACCTGCACACAACACACTGTCAGCACTACTCAACCCGCGCGGACAGAAAACCGCAGAGCGCAACACTTGCCCAAGCCCAACTTACTGTTCACTCTGTTGCTGTAGACGTGTCGGGGGGGGGGGGGGGTTCTATTTATAGGAGAGGTGAGTAGTGTCGTCACCACCCTAGTGGATAAAATCACCACCCCAGCCCGCGCACTAGCAAAACCTACGTCCACTGAGTCCACAAATACTTAGCCGGTTACTAAGAAAACTACCAGAAGAAAGGCACCGAAGTTCACTACTAGGCGGTCTTGCACCAGACCGCCCACACTATGCGGACACGAAACCATCCGCACAGTCCACCCAGATCAACACATGGATAGCCACAACTCCTTCAGTGACAGTCCTCACAGCACAAGAGCAAAACCTTTATTCGCCACAAGACCACGACCAAAGGAAGGGTTTAGCAACAGTCCACCCGGTCAAAAGCGGACTTGACGGATATAGCGGACATACTGGACTTGTCACAGAATGTGACCAAGTCCAGTAAATCACCAAAGGCATAGCGCGAGCTCGGCGGACAAGGCTCAGTCTGCCAATCAACCAAAACAGACCGCCAACACTCCTCCAGAGTAAAGGCAAAGTCCGCAGGAAATCCTCGCACGACTGCCACCGTGGACAGTTCGCCCAGCCAACTGCCGGACTCCGACACCAGTTTGCACAGACCTCCACAACAGCTAACACCTGCTGTACCACCAGAGCTCGGCAAGGTCCACAGCCAAACTCCAAGGCCAGTCCGCCATAGCGGACACCGTGGACACGCCAGTCCGCAAGCCTCCCGCAGATAGAGCAACCAATCCGTCGGTTAACACATGCTCGCAACACACAAGGCCGCTGAACAGAGCACTGCCTTCAGCCCGCTCAGTCCGTCTCGCCAAAAGCCCGACACCCTAGGTCATAGACCAACCAGGCCGCACAACAGACCGAACAAGCCGCATATCAGGCCGTATAGGCCGCTCCTCAAAAGCCATGCCACCAAGACAACTAACACCCTGTCCGCAGATAGCATTCCTCCCAGGCTGCAGACTTAGTCTGCACAGGCTGCTCAGACCATAGGCTGCTCAATCAGCAAGCCACTAACCAGGCCACAGTCAGCAGTCCGCCCAGGTCACCCGACCTGCCCATCACCCACTTCCACTTCACAAATTTCAACAGATGCATCACATTTCTCTAAGCGACTATGAACCTCTACTTTTTGTATGCATCTACGGATCACCTGATTAGCACAAATCCTAAACAAATATGGTGCACCCCAAAAGTAAAATCTCACTTGTTGGAGAAATCTTTTCTTTTGTTGATAGTACTTCTCTGAGGGAAATATATTACTTATAATATAGTTCACGAAATCCACATACCAAGCAAAGCTACCCTCAGTGATACCTAATATCTGTTAATCAGAAAAAATTTCACTAATCTATATTTATTTATTCTTTTCACACTTTTGCTATAAGAATGATAAGTGGTTCGCGATTGGGTTTTCAACTCCATAAATGTTAACCACGAAATCGGTGATCCTTTACAAGGCAGCCAGCTCGCTTGTCGCGGCCTGCCTCGGGTTCCTCCTGGAGGCCGCGACTCCCTAGGTTGGGCGGACAAAATTCTCTGTCCGCTCAGGCAGCACGGCTTGTGCGGCCTCAGCGGACTGACCACCCAGGCCGCGCCCCTTCCCTTGTTCGGCAGGGCCCGCAGACTACTCCTGTTGTCCGCATCTGCAGGCTACCCCCTTTTCAGCTTAACCACAAGGTTATCTCCACAGGACTCTCTTTGCCGGACTCAACTCCCTATCCGACCAGGTCGGCAACAAGCCGCGTCCCTTATAGGAATTGGAATTCCTTAGCCCGCTCTTGCAGGTCGCTCTTCAAGGAAACCAGGTAGCTTCAACCACCAAAACAATAGTGGCGACCTGCCCGCAAGCCGCCAGCCAGCTCGCCAACATGCGCGGCCTACGTCGTCAGTCCGGCAGGCTGCATATCTCTTGTTTACCAACAGCAAGGGCAACCAATTTCTTCAGTCCTCCTGCAGAGCGAGGACACTCTCTCCGGCTACCCGCGAAGGTCAGCAGCAATACCAAGTTCCAAGCAAGCTTGGCAGACTCGAAGTGCGATCAAGACTTCCAGTTTGCCTTCATTGTTGAAACCCCAACAACAACAGCCAGGCTCTCCAACTCCAACATAAGCTGACTCAGCTTGGCAGCTGGCGCGGATTGGGCGAACTTCGAGGACTCGCAATGCAGTCCGCCTGTCCTTTTCCTCCATAAGCTCTTCTCCATCGGCAGGGTCAACCTCCCTCAGTTCGCAGTCTAGGTGCAGACTCAGTTAGTAGTGGCGGACTCCTTCCAGCACGTTAGAAAGCAGAACATCCTCAAGGCAATCCCAGTCCTCATAACCTCGTGCAGACTCGGCGAATTCCGTGGGTACTCTTCAGCTCGCACCCCCCATATGGCTCGCTCAGTACAGCAGTAGTGGACTCTACGGATTCTCCTTGCAGTCCGCCACTTAGCCTCCAGTGTCCGCCTCCCCATCAGCAGGCGGACAACCTCAGCTCATCAACAACGGACTCGGCGGAATCTCCTTTGCAGCCCGCAACTAAGTCTCCCAGTTCTCCATCAGCAGCTCCGGCTTCAGAAGCAAGCCCCAGTCCGCGCGGCCTATTGCGGACTCGGCGGACTCCTTCGTCTTCTTGCTACAGTTACCATCTCATCGGGGGTAACGTCATCGCAAACCGTTACCTCCTCGGACCTATAAATGGACCCCCATACCTCTCATGGATGGGATCCAGCTTCAGGCTCAGACACCTTAAGGTGTTCACGCTCGAAGTCAGCCAACAAGCCCATTTCCTGCGGATTCCGTTTCTTAGTCCGAACCCCTCTCTGTTCCTTCAGTCGCTCGGCCTGCCGGCCTCTGGTTCTCCAGTCCACGGGGTCTCCCGTTTCCCTTAACCGCGCGGCCTGTCGACTACGCTCTTCATTCCGCGCGGCCTCTTCTGGACTTCTTCCATAGCCGCCAGCTTCCTTTTTTTACCCCTTTATTGCCTTCTTGTAAAGGTGTATTGTAAGCTTGTAACTCACACTATTAATCAAAGGAAAGCCCGTCGTAAGAGTGGCAATTAAGCCGCGGCGGGTGAAGTCTGATGTTGCCGCTGCTAGTGGCCCCTCTCTCTTCTTCCTAGCTCAGCCCTCTCGGCATCAACCTGCAAGCACAACCGTCCAAGTACCCGTCTGCTCGACAGCTCCTGATCTACCTCCTCTGCTGCCCTCAGCAACCCTCTCCTCTATCCCCGCAACCCCTTTGACAAGCGCTTGCTCCACTCTCGAGCACTTAGAAGCATCCTCTTTCCCCGCAACCTTCATCCTCTTCCTCTCCTATCCTGTGAGATCTAACAACACCTCCGTGTTAACTAGCCGGTGCCGTTTTTGCGCATCAACAGTTAACACGCAACCTTCAGATCCAAACAGATGGTGAATAACGATAGTTAGCCATGTCAGATCGTCAGCCAGCCGAGAACTTTGCTCCAAGTCCTAGAGATGATCCTCTCTGGGAGGCCTTTGAGCAATCGCGCTGTGAGAATGCTCAGCAGTTTCAAGAAATCAACCAAATGCTCGCTATGATCACACAGTGACTAGACTCTCAAACTGCAGCAGCTCCAGCTGCTCCCGCTGCTCCAATCAATCCAACACAAACATTGGAGCATCATCAAGCTTGTCCTCCAGCTTGCCTGTCAATTTATCTTCCTCCTTATACAACAACCTTCCCGCAAGGGCCTACAGCCCCTTTGCGACCTCAATATGAAGAGTTTGTCCCTCGGCAAAACTTCTTCCGGGAAGTAGCCCGGGGAAGCCATGCTAGATTTCTCAACTTTCAGGGAAGTCATCCTTACCCTGCAGCTCCTACTTTTGCTCCTCCTGCAGCAACTTTTCCCGTTTACCCTCCTACTTCTTTTGCAGCTGCAGCTTATTCTCCTTTTTATCCTTATGTTGTAGGAGAACAGGAAGAGCCTTCACCGTTTGCAGAGAATGTTCGTCATGAACCAACTCCAGCAAATTTCAGAGAACCCCGGTTACCGATATACACCGGAGAGAGTGATACAGTGAAGCATCTTCAAGCTTTCGAATCAGCCATTGCTCTCAAAACTCTCTCAGATGCAACCAAGTGCAAGCTCCTTGTTACAACCTTTGATGGACAAGTGAGGGACTGGTTCTACGGTCTTCGCCCTCACTCCATCACTTACTTTGCTGACCTACGAAGGGAGTTCTTGCTCAGATTCTCTACTTCAACTAAGAGAAAGGGCGGTACAGAAGCCCTCTTTGAGATCAAGCAGCGAGAGAATGAAACTTGGCCTCAGTTCGTTGAGCATTTCCGAAGAGAAATCTTGGACATTGAGATTGTTAGCCACGAAATGTATCGAGTGGCTTTTATCCATGGTCTTGATGAAGGGCCTCTCCAGTTTGAAGCCAATGTTTGAGCACCAAGGACATACCAAGAGGTGATTGCCTTAGCCAACTCATACATCCGAGGCGAAAAAACAACCCAGGCTTTGTCTCCAAGCTCATATCAGAGAAAGATCCTTTTCACAAGCAGCCTCCGAGGTCTCCTCACAATGATTTCCCAACTCATTTGAGGAAGGGAAAAAGGTTTCAGCATCATCGATACCCTTTCCTGAGCCGTGATCGTGTACAAGATTAATTACTACCACTAGCTACCTCTTCTCAAACAGCTGCAGTCGACCATCAGCAAGATGATGACTTGCATGAATCTGAACAAGATGAAGTCATGCTAGAAGTGGGCCAGATCGTGAAAGATAGGGCTAGCTACAAGAATCCTTATAGACTAGCTGATCAAAGATCTATAGACTCTGAACCATACTGCGAATTCCACAAAGAGCCAGGCCACCTGAACGAGAACTGCCGAGCACTCCGCCAGCTTGTGCAAAAGATGCTCCGGCAGGGTAAGATGCGTGACCTGCTTCCTAAAGAAGACCGCCATGATCCAGCAAGCTCAAAGGGCAAAGACGTTGCAGACATTCCTTGCAGCTCAAGAGGGCTGAGCCTAGTCGAAGAACCCCATCTCCTCATTGTTAATAAAACTATCGAATGCTTCGATGCTGATGAAGAGGGCAAGCTTGGAAGGCTATTCTAAACCGGCAAAGGACTTCATAGTTCTTCAATTTCTTCACAACCGTGATCGGTTACTCCTACTCTTGCGCTTTCAAATATTTTCTATGCAAAGCACTTCTAAGTGTTCATGCTTGTTTTTCAACAAAGCTTTTATCAGGGATCCCATAGTAACATAGTTCCCTTCTTGTAATGCTTCCTCCTCTATTCTCCCTTTTCCAAGAGATCACTGAGCCACAGAAATGTCACCGAGTCTTGCTATAGGCTCCCTTGGGATTGGATTCCGGCATAAGACCACAGTCACCACATATCACGGGGAGATTTTGTATATGTGTGTAGTGGGGGCTATCCAACTCTCATGCGGTGGAATACTGGACTTTGGATCCTAGCCAGCATTTGACATAGAGTGCGTTCTAGGGAGGCCCCATGTGTTAGCTCTGCTGTGCTCTATTATGATACATCACAGTTACGGTGATCTTTGCTTGGCAAGCAATGGTGACCAAGCATTGTCTTGTCTCTTCGATCATCTCACAACTGTGATGGCCGACCGTTCTCTAAGTGCTCCCAATCCATGCTTTCCCTGGGTCCTCAACTCCACTGATCAATCTACAGACAAGCTATTGGCCTCTTGGCGCAACCAGTATCATAGATCAGTGACGTAGTAACCCGAAGCATGTGATCAGTGCATCTAGCGATCCTTCTCAGGATTTCCCGTTCTTTTCTCGTTTTATGCCCTCCTAGAGGATGCGCGGCCAGCCCGCTTCGAGTAGGACTGTACTCGGGATGATCATCCTCAGGCAAGACCAACCTATTGCAGAAAATAATAATTAGTAGGAAGCAGTTAGACTGCCCCCAACAGTCAAATATCTTAGAGATCATCCTCCAGAGCAGATAATAAGTGAGGCTAGCCAAGGTGCACACACTAGAAGCAGGAGTCTCAACACAGCACTCTATTCCAGCTTTCTGTCACAGGAAGAGCCCAAGAAATTTGAAGAAGCAAATCAAGATCCATTCTGGATTGGTGCAATGCAGGAAGAACTGAACCAGTTTAAATGGTGCAAGATCTGGAAGTTGGTTCCCAGACCAAATGGACTCAATGTCATTAGAGCCAAGTGGATTTTTTGGAATAAACTTGATGAAAGTGGCATTGTAATCAAGAATAAAGCCAGGCTGGTAGCTAAAGGGTATAGACAAGAAGAAGTGATTGACTATGATCAAACTTTTTCCCCAATTACAAGGTTGGAAGCAATCAGACTATTCCTTGAATTTACAGCATTCCAGGGATTCAAGGTATTCCAGATAGATGTCAAGTCAGCCTTCCTGAATGGAGACTTGAAGCAAGAAGTTTATGTAGAGCATTCTCCAGGTTTTATTGACACTAACTCTCCTACTGCTATATATAGACTTAGTAAAGCTCTTTATGGGCTTAAGCAAGCCCCAAGAGCATGGTTTGAGACATTGTCTACCTTCCTCATTGAGAAAATATTCTCAAGGGGGAAGATAGACAAGACCCTATTCCTAAGGGAATCTAAGGGCAAGATCATCCTAGTCCAGATTTATGTTAATGACATAATATTTGGCTCTACTGATGACAACCTCCGTAGGAAGTTTGTAAAACTTAAGCAGGGGAAGCTTGAGATGAGTAGTATGGGTGAATTGAAGTTTTTCATGGGACTCCAAGTAAAACAGACTGATGATGGACTATCCATATCTCAGTCAAAATTCACTAGGGAGATAATCAAGAAATATGGCATGGAGAATGCTTCCACCATAAGAACTCCCATGAGCTCAAGTATGCCTATAGGCAAAGATGATCCAAGGAAGCATATTGATCACTCAGTATAGAGGTATAGTTGGCTCCCTTCTCTACCTCACAGCAAGTAGGCCTGACATTATGTATGGAACATGTGTCTGTGCTAGGTATCAGTCCTGCCCTAAAGAGTCTCAGTATACTGTTGTGAAAAGAATCTTGAGATATCTTAAGGGCACCCCAAATCTTGGCCTATGGTACCTCAGGAATGGGGAATTTGAACTAAATGGCTATTCAGATACAGATTTTACAGGCTGTAAGGAGGACATGAAGAGTACTTCAGGATCCTGTCAATTTCTAGGTGGAAGGCTTGTCTCTTGGAGCAGCAAGAAACAAACAAGTATAGCAATCGCAATAGCAGAGTCAGAGTATATTTCAGCTGGAAGCTGCAGTGCTCAGTTGTTATGGATTCAGCATCAACTTCAAGACTACAATGTTCAGATAAGTAGAACTCCACTCTTTTGTGATTCTACAAGTGTAATTTCTATAGCTAGGAATCTTGTCACTCATAGTAGGAATAAGCTTATAGAAATTAGGTATCATTTTATTAGGGAACTTGTGGAAAGGAAAGACATCTCCCTTAAATTTGTCTCCACAGACAAGCAAGTGGCTGATATTTTCACTAAGCCACTAGATGAAACTAAGTTCAACACCTTCAAATTTTAATTGGGCATATTGAATCTTGTGTAGCTTCAATTCTCTCTTCTACCATATGCTGCATTGCTTATTTTGTAGGTAGAACAAGCTCTTCCTCCAGATACTGAAGAAGGTGTGCAACTGTTGAGGGGGAGCTAGCCCAACTACTGAGATCGATAGGGGGAGAACATCATATCAGTATGCTCCCTATTGCAGAAGTCAAAAATGGAGAGGAAAGAAGGGAGGAAAGAAGTCAAGGGTTGAGCAACACAACCAAGTGGAACTGTAAGGATGGCAGCATGCCAGGGGGATTAAGTAATTCTCCACAGGCTGGATAAATGGTACCAATTCTACACTGTTAAATTTTGTTATGATGAAATATTGTGTTGTCAATGACCTGTATTGTTTTGACTTCTTCAAATAGGGGGAGATTGTTGGGTCTATTGATCCTAATATCGCAGATTTGTAAGAAGTCAAATGGGTCAATGACATACACACATGATGTATTTGATGTGTGCTTTAGTTCATGCATGCAGGTAGTCTATGATTGAACAAGAAAAATGAGTTGGGCAGTAAACTCAAATTTCGTCGAACTCAGATCAGAGTTCGTTGAAATCACCTTGCTGATCGTTGAGCTCAACTTAGCATAAGCTTAAGAAATTAGGATACTAAATTCGTCGAAATCAGATCGACATTCATCGAGCTCAAGTTACAGATCGTCGAACTCAGCCCAATGCTTGACAAGCTAAGGCATGAGAAATTCATTCTAAGGCATAAGCGCTGAGACTGCTGAGAATAAGGCATTGATACCACTGAGATAGCTGAGACAGGTGAGAAGATGGCGTTGAGATAGCTGAGACAGCTGAGAAGATGGAATTGAGACTACTGAGACACCTGAGAAGATAGCGTTGAGACTGCTGAGATAGCTGAGAAGATGGCATTGAGACATCTGATACAGCTGAGAAGATGACATTAAGATAGTTGAGACAGCAGAGACAAAGTTAGCTGGAAACTTTTTAAATCCACAAGCATTGAGTGAAGCAAGTTCACTCAATGCTTCTTGTAAATATTTACTTTAGGATTGAAAGTGACCAGAGGGGGTGAATAGGTCCAATCTAAATATGGTCAACCTTTTCTTTAGTCAGAGAACTACTTTAATTAAAATAATTAACTTAGATCTTATAATCAACCAAAACTAAATATCAATCAACAGTATTGACACAACATAACACATCAGCACATATAGCACAGTGCACACAGATTTATAGTGGTTCTCCAACTTATGGGTACATCCACTTCCCCCTTCTCCTATCTAGCAATGAATTAGATTCGGTCAAACTCCTCCTCTTTCCTTTACGCAGATCTTTAGATCTTACACCTCAGATCCCACTCGGCTCCTACTACTCAGACTTCACAAGTCTTACCACTCAGATTACCAAGATCCTACACCTCATGTTTTCCCAAGAGCTCTACCTCAGAATGAATCCTCACTCCTACTTCTCAGGCAACAGATGCCCTACATCTCAGAGAATTTTCAACTTCTCCTACCTCAGGTAATCATATCTCTACCTCAACCTTTATAACACAGACTTACAACAAAAAGAGAATAAATCTCTTCAACTCAGATCTACAGACAGATCTTGCAAACTGAATATAACAGTGAAATGAATCAGAAAATGTCACCCAGAATGAGATTTGAGTAACTGCTTCTTGATTTGATCTTGATTATTTTGCTTTCTTTGATTCTGACAAGACAGATCTGATCAAACACTTCTTATCTTTTCAAAGCTTCTTGAAGTAGAAATTAGTGTTGATCTAGGATGGAGAGATGTTGTAGATGATTCTTGATCAGACCTCTCTCCGCCTCCTTGATTGTAGATGGAGCTTCAAAGTTATGCTGCTTCTTCTTTTAATTATGGTACTTCCTTCCCTCTTTTTTTCTCTCTATATGTATATGTTTTTTTCTTATGAAGATTGCATCCCTTTAAATAGGCTCTGACAGGAGTAACCTGCTGATCCGGTTAATAACTGACAGTTCTCACAGCTATCAGTACCTCAGTCTTGATATCTGTACTTAGGAAATATGTTTGTTGAAGTGTTGAGACTTGGCTGTGAAATGTGTTGACACAAGTCCTGGGTGTCGACACAGCTCCTGTAGTGGTGTAGACATACTTCTGAATGTGTCGACAAAGATCTTTAATATATCTCGACACAACTTCTGTGCAATGTGTCGACACAAGTCTTGTGTGTCAACACAGTCTTCTTCAGTCTCGTTATAGCTTGACTACAGTGTGCCGATACTAATACTTAGTGTCGACACAGTTGTTTTTAATCTTGACACAGCTAGAATAGAATGTATCGTCACTAGTCCTGCGTGCCGACATAGTTGTCTTTAGTCTCGACACAACTTTAATAGAGTGTGTCCACACTAGTCCTGAGTGTCGACACAGTTGTCTTTAGTCTCGACACAGCTTGAATAGATTATGTCGACACTAGTCCTGACTGTCGACACAGTTGTCTTTAGTCTCGACACAGCATGTTGACACAGTTGTCCTAAGTGTCGACACAGCTTTTTCTTATCTCGACACAACTTGTTCTGTGTGTGTCGACACTAGTCCTAAGTGTCGACATGTTGTACTTAGCTTTATTAACCTGCATAAATAAACTTAACATCCATCAAATACAACAATGTGTATATCATTGAGCTGAGAAGACTTCTTCAAATCAAGTACATTGAGACCAATGTACTCAACAATCTCCCCCTTTTGGGAGAAGTCATAACCCCAATACAATGATATACAACAAGATACCTTAATAAAATGATAAATATATATAGACATCTAGTGCAGTTCAGTAAGTGAATTATAACAGATAAACAGACATGCTTAATAATGATGTAGAGTAGAAAATATGACAAACAATTTCAGTCTTAATAAATCAACACATGAAATATAGTATAAGCCATAATTTCCATTAATTTTTTATTTTAGTGATATAAGTTTTTGTTTCAGAAAAGTTACAGATCAAAATATAAAACTTAGAAAATCCTAAGACAGCTCTGGTTCCTTAATAACTATGTCTTTCCCTGATTGTATCTTGGCTTTCATTTTAGGCTGCTTAACCTCAGCAACTGTCTTACCTTTGGCTTCTTTAGCTTTAGCTTTTGCTATTGCTTCCTCCTTCATCCTTTTCCTCTCAAAATAATGATATGACTTTGGGAAATACTTGCTGGGCTCTATGGATTTAGCATGAAGCTTTCCTTTCTTCAAATCTTGCCTGAATTTCTGAATTACATCTTGCTGTTTCAAGTGTTTAGCAAATTCCTGTTCATAATATCAATTTCCTCTGTCAGTAATATTAGCATTCACAACTTTCCATGCAGTAAGAATGATTGATCTAGAAGTTGGACTCCATTGCTCAAAATCAGGTTTAGTCTCAGCCTGTTCTCTAAACCTTTTCTTTGATAACTGTGCCTCAGTCTCTAGAGCAGTAGCAGGCCTATCCACTTTATCAAATATTAAATTCTTATCTAAGCCTTGAGGAGGACTATACATGTGGTGAACCGCTGCTTGAACAGTCTCAAAAGTGGCTGGGGCTGCAGGAGGATTCCATTCAGTAGGAGGTGCTTGAAGTAGAGGTGGTTGTTGACAACCAGATTCAGCTGTTTTATCACCCTCATACCATAGGGGATGAAATCCTAAGGTATCTCTAATATTGTTTATAATCTAGGTAGCTTGTTCAGCACTTGCCTGAACCATTACTCTCTCCCCCTTTATGACTTCTCTCTTAATATGATCTTTAAGATCATTCTTTTGAAACCTGACCTGCCCATCAACATAATTAATACATGTAGTAACTATATTCTTAACCCTCTTTAAATTGTTGTCCAAAGTTTTGTAGGAATCTTCAATATCCTTAAGAAGAGATTTAGAATGACTTTTGAGTTTGGTAATAATATCTATGCCAGTAGAATCAATTTTGCTTTCCAAAGTAGTAGTTTGAGTCTTAATTTATCCTAAGGTAGTTTCATGTATTACTATCAGATTCTAATTCAGTCTGTTCTAATTTTCAAGGACACAGCCTTGCTTGATTGCCACATCATCATGTATTTGCTTGGCATCCAGTTGTCGCTTTGCCAGGTAAACTACTGCATGAGCCCTTTTCACAAAGAATGAAGTCATTTTATTTTCAAAAGATTTACTTCAAATCTTATTGACTTGATCTCTTGGTCTAGCTGAAATTGCAACTCCTTGTTGCTTTCATCCACATATTTCTCTAAGTCTTGCATTTGCATATCAAGCATTAGCTATAGTTGCACTAGCAAAGAAATGTGATCTATTGTAGGAGCAAATGGTGGTCCAGACTGAAGATATTGCTTGTAGCACTTGCTTGTATTCTTTATTTCAGAAAAAAAACATTCTTCTGTAGATAATCATCTGCATCCTCAGATTCTAAAGAACTAACCTCTTCAACTTGAGGTGTCTCTTTAGATTTCTCAGTAACAGGGGCCAACTCCCCCTCAATCCCTGTACCTTGTTGATTATTAGGGATTTTATCCACAGTAATATCTTCATGCTGATATTCAGCATTAGGTATCTCAATCTGAGAATCTGCAATGCCCTCTAGCTGAATATTTGTATCCTTTGTCATTGGAACTTCTCCTTCAGTCTCTTGTAGAGTTGTTTCTTCCATTACTTGATCAGATATTTCATGAGCAGTAGCTTGTGTCTTTTCGAGGTCTTGTACTAGATCCATTATAATTGTTGGTGTTGTATCCATTGGCAATTCTTTGATGTTCTCCATCTCAGCTAATTCTTTTTTTGGGATGATCTCCCCCTGCACTTGTGCACTGGTCTCAGGAAATTTCCTAGGAGACCTGCCTTGGACTTCCTCTGGATTTTCATCTGAACTGAAGTTCACCTCTTCTTCAGAATCACTAAAGGATACTACTTCCTCTATGACTGATTTCTTACTTTTATATATCCTTTTTCTGCTAGGTGCAGGAGTTTCCTCAATCAAGACTCTGTCCCACCTAGACATGATTCTTAGGTTCATTCTCCTCATATGATTGATCTTAGTGCCATGTTTCTTATTTATGCAATCTGGAATGACCTTTACCAGATACAAACTTATTAATCTGCCCAGATTGGGCTTCTGAATTCCTTCTACAATCTTATCAAACAGCATTCTATTCCAGACAGTATTGATTTTGAAGATAATTCTTGTCATCAGATTAAACATGACATTAGAAATCCTGTCATGTGCTACAGTCTTGCAGAGGAGGACCTTGCCTACTATTTCTGACAAGAATTTTCCTTGGGAATTCATTCCCTTCCTGATGAAAGAATGTCCAATACTAGTGGTTGGTGGTAGACCACACCAAACTAGTGCCTCGGCTGTCTTGGTGGAATCCAGATAATTATCCTGTGAAATTCTTGGAATCTTAAATACTTTATCCAATCTTTTGGTAGTGATCTTTATCCTTTCACCATTAACAGTGGATCTTATCTTGTCAGAGTTAGAGTTTAATGAGTCATTAGAGTAAAATTTAGATACCTCTCTCTTCCAGATCTTGGTTGGTTCTGAAAGATGATACTCCAACCCTGCCTCATTCAAAAGGTTAATGACTTTCTTTATATCTGGAGATGCGGTGTTCAATGCATCGCGCACAAGTTCATATCCCTCATTGATGTGATCGTCCATCTTCGGTGTCATTCTTGTTGAAAGATCTTGAGTTTAAAGGGTGTCGACTATGGATTTCTAGGTTTGACACACAACGATTAGTCTCTCAGGATTACTGGCGAGTGAAGTCGACAAAACCTAATATATACTATTTCTAGCATCAGTCTTTTGAAGGTTAAAAGGTGTACTGCATATAGTGATTTTCTCAATATTGGGAAATTTCTGGAGTCGACAAAGAAAACCTAAGCTGTCGAGATGTATCGACATGTGTCGACACAAGGTTTATGTTTCTCGACACAGAACTAAAGGTCTCGACACACACTTTTAATGTCTCGACACACATCCTTTTATCTGTGTCGACAAACATCCGCTAATCAGTGTCGACACACAGTCACGTATCTCGACACACCTTGTCTAATAGTGTCGACACACGCTGTGGTGTCTCGACACACCTGTACTAAAGTGTCGACACACACCCTGGTGTCTCGACACAATTCTGTGACTTAGACAAATTTTGTGTTCTGACTTATACATCTAGACTATTTAAAGTAAAAAAAATTTAAAATATTTGCATTCCTAATTAGTCATCCTTTTAAGTGTAATTATTTATTCAATATCCAACATGCCTAGTTCAAACAAAAAATATTTGAACGTACTTTCATCTAGGGGTTTTATAAAGATATCAGCAACTTATCTTTCAGTTGGAATATGTTATAAGCTAATAATTTCTTTTTCTACATTCTCTCTCAGAAAGTGATATCTAATTTCTATATGTATAGTTCTACCATGAGAAACAGGATTACTGGCAATAGAAATTGTACTAGTAGAATCACAAAACATGATAGATTTACTTAGCTAAATACTGTAGTCCAGTAGTTGATGTTGAAACCACAACAGCTATGCACGACAACTTCCAGCAGTTATTTACTCTGATTCTGCTGTAGAGATAACTACACTTGTTTGCTTCTTGCTACTCCAACTGATGAGTCTTTTCCCTAGAAACTGGCATGTCCCAGAAGTACTTTTTCTATCTTCTTTACACCCTGCAAAATCTACATCTGTGTACCCAGTAAGTTCAAAATCACTATCCCTAGGATACTAAAGCCCAAGGTTGGGTGTTCCCATAAGATATCTCAGTATTCTCTTAACAATAGTATAATGAGACTCTTTGGGGCATGCTTGGTACCTAGCATAGACACATGTTGAGAACATAATATCTGGCTGATAATACGGTTTGCAGTCAATTCTATTAGGATATTTTCGGGGTTTTAAAGCAAATCATGTCTTGTAAAGTACTTATTTTGATTCCCCTTTGTATATCTTTTTATCGCTAATGCATTTTTTCTGCTTTTTGCAGGTTTTCACGGCTTTCAGCCGAATTTTGCTGTGACACGCCCTAAGGTCACGCCCTACCCGGGCATGTACCTTGGGCGTGTAACCCAGAGGAATGAAGCAATTGGTCCGAAACTGCATTCCGTGGAAACTTAGTGAACACGCCCTCGGTCATGCCCGTGTCACATCCAACACGGGCGTGTTCCAGAGGCGTGTCCCCATGTTCCGAGGAATTGCCGCAACGCGCTCGTTTTTCCCGCTCCACCGTCGCACCGAAAGTGTCATGCCCCAGGGTCATGCCTGACCCGGGCGTGACATATGGGCGTGTACTTCAGCAATTCCGCCCGTCACCTCCAGCATTCAATTTCAGCTCAACAAAGTCATGCCGCAAAGAACACGCCCCATGTACACGCCCTACCAGGGCGTGACTAGTGGGCGTGTACTTCAGCTACTTCGCCAGAATTAAATTCCAACCCGAAAAAGTCGCACCGAATTTGTCACGCCCCAGGGTCACGCCCGACCCGGGCGTTACAGGGGGGCGTGACCCGACCCGAAAAATTCTATAAATAGAGCCCAAGTCCAAGGGTTCAGGGACACCTTTTGCATTGAGAGGGGAGGTTCTGTCCTTTGTATTTTTGAACTTTTTTTAAGCATGTCTCTTCATTTTTAGTTCTTAGCTCTAGCTTTATGCTTTCCCTGCATTAGCTCCTAGCTTCTTTCTGTAGTATAATGTTAATGATAGTGTAGTTTACTTTCCATGCACTTGTAATCTCTGGTTTTCAAGTTGTAAAATCCCTGTTTCCATTAATAAAGAAGTGTTGTTTTCTTTTTCGTTTTTACTCTGTTTTCACTATTTTCTTCTACTCATCCCCCCTCTTCCACCTCACCATGATTAACTAATCCTCTATGTACTCGATCTCTATGATCCGAGGTTTGAGTGATTAGGTTATGATGTTTTGAATCTTACCTTTTCTTTTTAGGGTATTAGCCTTGAATTACTCTTGATTTATCACAGGTTGGAGGTATATCATCGATATATACTATCCACCTTTGCTTTCATTCTGGGCTAGCCGAGAGGCCGAAAGTTTGAAATGAGCACTCAAGAGTAAAGGGAGTTGTTCGCACCCCTCGAGAGAGGCAGACGTTCAAATCTCCCGGATTGGAGCAAAATCCAATAGTGGGGTTCACCGCGTAAAGCGAGTTTTAGGCCTCCGATTTAGGCGAGAGTCGATCGGACCTTCCTAAACTCAGTTAGGCACGGCCTTCGAGAGAAGCGTGTCAATATTTATGGAACCTCCACGGTCAAGGACCTTTACCATAATTAGTTTAGGTTTACCTATCGTATTTTTCTAACCACTCTTGCCGAGGTGATTTCTGATCGAGTGCATTTTCCTCTCATCGTTACTAAGCTTTAGTATAATCACTATTTTAGCTCTCTTTATCTCTTTCATTGCAAGTAGTTCTCTTTCTTTAGTACGCTTAGCTTTCTTCTAAACCCTAATTTTTTCGTCGATAAAATAATAGATTTCGTGTGAGTAAGCTTAATTAACGGTTCCCGGATTTCAATACGACACTTGTGTCCCCTAGCTGCATTTCGATAGGTATACTTGCCTTGTTGGATTGTTAGTTTGGTTATTTTCTCCTTGCAGATATCTAAAAGACATCAAGTTTTTGGCGCCGTTGCCGGGGAAGCAACGCTCGTTGATAAATTGAAAACACGAATATATTAATTTTATCACTTCTCTTTCTCACCCTCCTTATTAAAATTTTTCCGCCTACTCACTTGAGTTAAATGGCTGGATTTTGTTCAAGCAAGTGTGCGTATTTTTAATTTTTCCGCCTACTCACTTGAGTTAAATGGCTGGATTTATTTCAGTAGAGTGTGCGTATTTTTTATTTTTCCGCCTACTCACTTGAGTTAAATGGCAGGCTTTATTTCAGTAGAGTGTGTTTACTTTCTGTAGAGTGGGTGTGTTTGAAAGATATGGTACCTAAACACCTAGAGGGGGGGGGGGGTGAATAGGTGACCTAATCCTTTTCTAACTTTACTGGCAGCAAACAGTTTATTATCACAGATTTTTAACTTTTGCACAGCAATCACAAAGTATTCACAGCATACACAGCACAATCACAGCACAACACAGTGGTTTATAGTGGTTCCCCAAGATATGGGTACATCCACTTTCCCCCTTCGCCTATCTAGCAGTGTACTAGATTCGGCCAAACTCCTCCACTGTCTCAGAACCCAAATTGGTTCCTACACCTCAGGCCCAAAGCCTTACAACTCAGCTTTATCCCAAAGCCTACACTCAGCCAATCAAGGCCTACACTCAACCAACAAGGCCTACACTCAAAGATCTCTATCTCCTACACTCAGGCTAACAAGCCCTACCCTCAGCCTTTATAAATACAGGCTTACAAATCACTCAGATCCAAAGGATCCTACAAGTTAAAATGTATTACAAAAATTAACTCAACAACTCAGAAATGAAAGAGGGGAGTTGAGAGTTTCTTGATGAGTTCTTGGAAGAACTCAGCTGGATTCACCCTGACTTAGCTTTCTTCAAAGCTTCTTGAGTAGAACTGAATAAGACTGAATCCTCCTGCAGTTGTTCCTTAACCTCTGCTACTTAAGATCCAGAATTGTATCTGAATCCTTCTTCTCAGCCTAGTTCCTGAGGCTGATTTCTTGGAAGGAGCCCTATCTCTCCAACTTATTAGATCTGCACTTGGACTGCAAGATCTTCTTTTGTTGATACTCTTGGTACCACTTCAATAATTTGTTTTTCAACAAACTGAACTTTTGAACAATAATCTGATCCACTTGATCTTTAACCACCGTTTCTGTAAACTGTAGGTGCCTATTTATAGGCCTTCTTCATGGTAACCGACTGGTCCGGTCCATAACTGACTTCTGATATCTCTGACAGGTTCTGTAGACTGGCTGGAACGGCAGCTGTCAAGTCATCCAGTCATTTCTTGAAAATCTCTAACTGTCTGTAAGTGTCGAGACTTTCTGTCTTTAAGTGTCGACACTTATAGTCCAAGTGTCGACACATGTTGTGTAAGTGTCGACACAAGTCTACAAGGTGTCGACACATTTCCTTGTATGTCTCGACACAGATTCTTCTGCATGTGTCGACACTGAAATTGAGTGTCGACACAAGTACTTATTCTTCTAGCTTTTGCTGAATTCTTCTAAGTGTCGACACATCTCCTTTGTGTCGACACAACTTCTTGTGTTGTATCTGTTAAGTGTCGACACTGCTTCTTGGTGTCGACACATAGTCTTCTATGTTGATTCTTACTGAGTGTCGACACAGCTCCTTGTGTCGACACTTGATTCTTCTGTTGAGACTTCAGCTGAGTGTCGACACATTCCTTTAGTGTCGACACTTGTACTTAGAATATTTTGGAAATAATTCTGTTCTTTGCTAAGTGTCGACACAGCTCCTTGTGTCGACACTTTCTTCAAGTGTTGAGTCTTCAGCTGTGTGTCGACACATTGTTCTGGGTGTCGACACATACTTCAAATGCTGACTCTTCTGTTGAGTGTCGACACATTGTGCTGGGTGTCGACACTTACTTCAAGTGCTGACTCTTCTGCTTAGTGTTGACACATTATGTTGAGTGTCGACACATGTACTTAGTCTCTGCAGACTTTTGCTGAGTGTCGACACAACTCCAAGTGTCGACACTTTCTGGTGTAGACACAGCTTCACTGGGTGTCGACACAGCTCCTTGTGTCGACACATTGTTTCTGCACTTTTCTTCACTGAGTGTCGACACAGCTCCAAGTGTCGACACTTTCTGTCTGGTGTCGACTCTGCATCCAGGTGTCGACACAATGACTCCAAGTGTCGACACTGCTTGTCTGGGTGTCGACACAAGTCTTCTTAAGTGTCGACACTTTCCCTCTGGGTGTCGACACATGGACTTAGAAACTTTTTGCTTCAGTACAGTGATTTCTTAACCTGCACAAGTAAACTCAACATACATCAAATACATTATGATGTATATCATTGAGTTGGGTGAGGCTTCTTCAAATCAGGTACATTTGACCAATGTACCCAACAATCTCCCCCTATTTGGAGAAGTCATAACCCTTAGTCAATGATATACACCATTCATAATTAAAGATTACAAAATGATGTAAAGCAGATTATTTACAGCAGGGTAAACATAAACATGTAATAATTCACACATGTATACACATTCATCATTTCAGAACAAGAAATAGACACATTCACAAAACAATCATGAAATATATTTATCATATATTGTTCTAACATTTTTATAATACACCTTCAATGGTTTACAAAAATGTTTTACATTTAAAAGATTACAAAATAATCTTCAAGTAATTTCTTAATCTATTTCTGGTCTGGTTCTTTGATAACTATGCCTTTGCCAGGTTGGACTTGAGCTTTGACAGTGGCTTCAGCAGTTTCAGCAACAGCAGGCTTCTTGCCTTTTAGATCTTTCTGTTTGAGTGCTTCTGTCTTGATCTTCTGCCTCTCAAAGTAGTGATATGGCTTGGGGAAGTACTTGCTAGGCTCCACTGCAGTAGGAGGTAGCTTTTCCATCTTAGCCTTCCTTCTGAATTGAACAATGATCTCTTGTCTTATTTCATGTTTTCTCCATTCAGCTTCAGAGAACCATTTGTTCCTGTCATGTGTATTATCCTTGGCAGCTTTCCAGGCAGTTAAAATTATATTCCTAGAGGTAGGGCTCCACTGTTCAAAATCTGGCTTTTTGTTCTGCTTGTTCCCTAAACCTCTTCTTGGACAACCTTGTCTCTTCCTCTTTCTGTAGAGCCTCTTGCATAGCTTCAGATATAGGTTGAACAACCTTGTCAATGTGGACATTGTCCTTGCCCTCAAGTGGGCTATACATTGTGCTCACATCTGCTTGAATCATTTCAAAGTCTGGAGGTGGATAAATGACCTGAGCTACTTCTGGTTGCTCACCTCCAAAATAGGCAGGGTTATGCCTGATTCAGCAACTTCTTGGTCATCACACAGAGGAGGGTATCCAAGTGTAGCCCTGATTGAATTTGATATCCATTTGGCATGCTCAGAACTTGCCTTGACTAACACTCTCTCCCCCTTTATGACTTCTCTGGCCATGTGATCTCTGACATCATCCTTTTGAAATCTGATATGTGCATCCAAGTATCTGATTCTTTCTTTAAAGTAAGGTTTAAGCTTTGTAAGTTGTTCAGATATGACCTTCTGGGAGGCTTGGATAGCAGTCTTGACAGCAGAAATTTCTTGTTGAAAGGCTTTGTCAAATTCTATTTTAGCAGCAGCAGCAGATGTAGAAGGTTCAGCACCCTTGGTCTTCAACTCAGTGACTATAGCATTATGTGAAGCAGTCAAATTGTCATTCATTCTTATCTGATTTTCCAGGATATACCCTTGCTTCAATGCTATATCATCTACCTGTACCTTGATCTTCTCTTGGTGTGTTGCCAAATACACCACTGCATTTCCACCCTTGTGGAAGCAGTCTGTCATCTCCTTCTTGTTGAGATTCATCTCAAACCTTATAGATTTTATATCTTGGGCCAGATCAAATTGTAAAGTCTTCTGCCCTTCATCCACATAAGCCTCTATAGCCTTTCTTTGTTCATCAAGTTTTATTTGCATGGCAATCATTAAGGCACTATAATCAACAGTTGGGGCTTGTTGAATTATAGGCTGTGGGGCTACAGTTTGCAGAGCCTTCTTGTAACTCTGGCTCCTTCTCTTGAATACATAGAGTTTCTTTTTCCTTGCCCTTGCAGTCTCCTCATCTTTAGAGGCAGAAGTGCTGGCAATATCAACCCTCTCCTTAGGGCTTGGAGGCTTGTCAGCTTGCACATCTTGTGTCTTCTCAGTTTCTTGCCTTATAGGCTCCTCCAGAACGTGCATTTGCTCCCCCTCAGCAGCAGCAGTCTCTCCTTCAGCAGCTTCTTTGTCCATGTCAAAATCAGCTTGATCTAGATTGAGAAATAGATCTTCCATGGTGAACTCTTGAGGTGATTGAGCTGGAGACATTCTTTGTTCTTCAACTACTGGAGCAGGAATCTCTTCTTGTACAGCAGATGTGTCCTCTCTAACAACATCTGGAACTTGACTAGGCAGCTGTGTTTGCTGAGGAACATCAGACAAATCAGCATCTTCTATAAGATATTCTAAAGTTTTTAGGTCAGTGAGTACCTCTTGGATGATGATGGTGGCTTGCTCACTGTCCAGTGTAGATGCTGCTTCTACAACTGGATGCTCCCCCTGGCTTTGATCCCTGTGGATGGGGCTAGCTGGAGGCAGCTCCCCCTGGATCTCAGCAGTCTCTTGAGCAGCAGGGGTCTTCTCTGCAGCCACTTCCTCTTGGTCATCAGGAGTGAAAACAACATGTTCTTCACTCCCTGAACTGCTGGAGGACTCTTGTTCAACTGGAGCAGTTTTTCTCTTTTTCTTAGGAGGAATCTCCTTCTCAGTAATTGTCTTCTCAGGGGTTGGCATGTCCTTTGACAACACCCTGTCCCATCTTGAAAAGATCCTTAGATCCATATTCCTCATGTGGTTTATTTTGCTACCTGCAGCTGTACTCATCACCTCTGGTATGGTACCAGCTAGGTAGAGACTAATGATCCTGCTCAGATTGGGCTTCTTCAAGCTCTCCTTGATCTTGTCAAAAACCACTATTGACCAGTCTGTTTTCAGAGTGAATATGATCATTGTCATGATTCCAAACATATAGGCAGACACTCTGTCATGCCCTCCAGGTTTGCTGAGCAAGACTTTTCCCACTATCTCAGACATGAACTTCCCTTGATTATTCATGCCTTTTCTGTTGAAAACAGATCCTATCTTCATCTTTGGATCTAGTCCACACCAGGTAAGAGCTTCCCTGGTCTTTGAAGCAGTCACCTCTTCTTCATCTTGAATTTTTGGTAGCTGAAGTACCTTCCTCAGACTCTTAGGTGAAACCTTAATCTTAGTTCCATGAACTCTGGATTTGATTCTGAATCCAGATTCATCTACGGCAGCACCATTTAGAAAGTCAAGTACTTTCTTCTTCCAAATCTTTGTAGGTTCAGACAAGAGATATTCTAGTCCAGAATCGGCGACTAGGGTTACCACTGCCTGAATTTCTTGATCTGCATCGTCGAATACGCCGCGCACAAGCTCATAACCCTCGTTAACGTTCTCCTCAAGCTTAGGAGCCATTAGGGTTTGTAGAATTTGTCTTTAGAAAAGAGAGGTGTCGACACAGTAGTTGTGGTCTCGAAACTTTGAAAGCGTGTCGACAAACAAAGACAGAACCCTATTTATACCTTTCTGATTTTGAAGATGAACAGGCGGGACAGCTAACTTAAAATGTGTCGACACTTGCTATAAGTGTCGACACTGACTTATAATGTCTCGACACTCATGTGTCGACACAAGTTTAGTCAACAGATTTTATGTGTCGACACTTGGTTATGTGTCGACACAACATAACTCGACACATTGTCGAGACTTTACTTAGAAAAATTCTGAGTAAAACTTAAGTGTCGACACCATATTGGATGTGTCGACACCTACTTGACATATGTCGACACTAACATTCTGAAGTGTCGACACCACATTCCTAGATGTGTCGACACCTTTTTCCTGAAGTGTCAACACCACTATTCTGTGTCGACATAGACTTGTCTATGTGTCGACGCCTTTTTACTTAGTCATTTTCAAATCTGTAAACTTACTCTAAGTTTATCATTCCTAGTTCAATTTTGAATCTATTGAACTTAGCTTCTTCTAGTAGCTTAGTAAATATATCAGCTACTTGTTCATCTGTTTTAACATATTCTAATAAAATATCTTCTCTTTCTACATGCTCCCTAAGAAAATGATATTTAATCTCAATATGTTTTGTCCTACTATGGGATACAGGGTTATTAGCTATTGAAATAGCACTTGTAGAATCACAGAAAAGTGGAGTTCTACTTACCTGAAATCCATAGTCCTCTAGCTGATGTTGAATCCACAGAAGTTGAGCACAGCAACTTCCTGCAGCCACATACTCTGACTCTGCTGTGGAGATAGCCACACTGGTTTGCTTTTTGCTACTCCATGAAATTAGTCTCCCTCCTAGGAATTGACAGGTTCCAGTAGTGCTCTTTCTATCCTCTTTGCATCCTGCAAAGTCTGCATCTGAATAACCTGTTAGATCAAAATCTCCATTCCTAGGGTACCAGAGGCCTAGATAGGGAGTGCCCTTTAGATATCTCAATATTCTTTTGACTGCAGTCAAATGAGACTCTTTAGGGCAGCCTTGATACCTTGCACAAACACATGTAGCATACATGATGTCTGGTCTACTAGCAGTCAAGTATAATAGGGAGCCAACTATCCCTCTATACAAGGTTTCATCTACAGGTTTCCCTGCATCATCCTTGCTAAGAGACATACTTGACCCCATAGGAGTCTTCATGGTACTGGATGAATCCATACCATACTTCCTTATGAGTTCTAGGGTGAACTTTGACTGACAAATGGACAAACCACTCTCAGTCTGTTTAACTTGGAGACCCAAGAAAAACTTCAGCTCTCCCATACTACTCATCTCAAACTGACCTTACATAAGTTTTGCAAACTTTTTGCAAAGGCTGCTTTCAGTAGACCCAAATATAATGTCATCTACATATATTTGGACTAGTATGACTTTGCCTCTAGATTCCCTAAGGAATAGAGTCTTATCTATTTTCCCCCTTGAGAACTTGTTCTCAATGAGAAAACTAGATAGGGTTTCATACCAAGCCCTAGGGGCTTGCTTTAACCCATATAAAGCTTTCCTAAGTCTATAGACATAATGAGGTAGAGTTGGATCAACAAAACCTGAAGGCTGCTCCACATAGACTTCTTCTTTCAAATTACCATTTAGGAATGCTGACTTGACATCCATTTGGTATACCTTGAATCCTTGATAGGTTGCATAGGCCAAGAACATTCTTATGGCTTCCAGTCTGGCTACTGGAGCAAAGGTTTGATCAAAATAAATACCTTCTTCTTGCCTATATCCTTTAGCAACCAGTCTAGCCTTATTCTTAATGATGACCCCTTGTTCATCCATCTTATTCCTGTAGATCCACTTAGTTCCTATTACATTGTGGTCTTTAGGTTTAGGAACCAATTCCTAGACCTTGCACCTCTTGAACTGATTAAGCTCTTCTTGCATTGCTTCAGTCCATTTTGGATCTTGTATTGCTTCTTCAAACTTTTTAGGTTCAACTTGTGACAGAAAGCTGGAGTAGATTGCTGCATTCATGTTTCTACTCCTGGTTTGTACTCCTTGTCTTGGATCTCCAATAATCAGCTCTACTGGATGATCTCTAAGATGTCTGTGAGCTGGAGGCATCCTAACCTCTGGTTGAACCACTTCAGCATCTGCTTCATGCTGTACACCTTGTATTTCTTCAGCAACTGGCACATGTAGTTCTCCCCCTGGACAACAGCTACTCTCTTCTCCTTGCTGTCTTGCAGCAGGCACTTCTTCTATAGTAAGCTTGTCCATTTTCTTTGATAAACCTGTGGGGCTGCATACACTGCTAGACAACTCATTATTAATAAGTTTAGTCTCATCAAAAACTACATGCACAGATTCTTCTACAACTTGTGTAGTCAAGTTGTAGACTCTATAAGCCTTACTATTATTGTTGTACCCAACAAAAATTCCCTCTTGGGACTTGGCAGCAAACTTAGTTAAGTAAGACTTCCCATTGTTAAGTATGAAGCATTTGCAACCAAAGATCCTGAAGTAGGATATGTTTGGTTTCCTGCCTTTCACAACTTCATAGGGGGTCTTGTTTAGCCCTTTAGTGATGGTAGCCCTATTTATAATATGGCATGCAGTGTTAACTGCTTCAGCCCAGAAATACTCAGGCAGTGATGTATCACTTAGTAGGGTTCTACCAGCCTCTATCAAGGTCCTATTCTTCCTCTCAGCAATGCCATTTTGCTGAGGTGTTCTAGGTGAAGAGAATTCTTGAAATAACCCAAAGTCTTCACATAGTTTTGTCATGCTTTCAGACTGAAACTCAGTACCATGGTCACTTCTAATTTTGACCACAGTACTATTTAGTTCATTCTGAATTTGCTTGACAAAGCTGTAGAAGACACTAGGTGTTTCAGATTTCTGTCTTAAGAAGAACACCCAGGAAAACCTTGAGTAGTCATCTACAACTACAAGGGTATAGACCTTCCTACCTAAGCTGTGAACTGGCATTGGACCAAAGAGATCCAAATGCAAGAGGTACAAACACCTCACAGCATCTTTGTTTTCTATGCTTTTAAAGGTGGATTTAGTCTGCTTGCCCTTTTGACAAGCTGAGCAAATACCATCTTTGACACACTTAACTTGAGGACCATTCCTCACTAACTCTTTGCTAAAGAGTTTGCTAATAGTCTTGTAGTTAAGATGGGCTAGCCTCTTGTGCCATTTGACACAATGAGAGACTGTCTCATCAGCTACAAGACAAACTGGAGAACCATTGTTCTCAATCATAATGTCTAGGCAGTAGACATTCCTCTTCCTATAACCTGTCAAAATGATCTCTTGATCACTTGACCTCTTGATATGACAACCATTTTTAACAAATGAGATGTCATACCCTACATCACTTAATTGACTTATACTTATTAGGTTGTGTTTCAACCCTTTAACAAAAGCCACTTGAGTAATGGTAACTAAGTTTGTAGAAATGTTACCAAATCCTTTGATGATTCCTTTTTCAGAACCACCAAAGGTTACTTTTGGACCATCTTTTACTGGAATGTAGTCCTTTAGTAATCTTCTTGTTCCAGTCATGTGTCTGGAACATCCACTGTCCAAGTACCATGTTGGGGTGTGGCCACTTGGACTTACCTGCAAAGCAGATTAATTGACCTTAGAACCCAAAGAATTCTTGGGTCCTTGGTATTTGTTAGTCTGCAATCTGACAAAGCTCCCTGCAGGCTTTCCAACAGGTAGCTTGCTACTCACCTTGGCACTGGCATTGTGCCAACAGTCCACTGCAAAGTGGCCAATTTTGCCACAGCACCAACATTCAAACTTGTTGTACCTTTGCTTAGGTACAGCCTTTGCTGTATTATCTACAGCAGTCTTGTTGAATGCTGGGGCTTTGCCCTTGGACTTAGACTTGGACTGCTCAGTTCTTGCAGGTCTAATAAAGCCCAGCCCAGCCTTGCCTTTATGATGAACAAAATCATCAATTAAAGGTAACACTGACTTAGGTTTAGAAAACCTAGCAACTAAGTCCTTCTCCTTCTGAAGATTGATCTCCAGACTCTTAATTTGATCATTCTTAAATGATATAGTACCCATCTGAATCACTGTTATGTGTTTCAGCCTAGCTATCTCATTCAACTTTTGATCAAACTGCTTCTCAAAATCTGTTGCACCAGATTTAAGATCAGCAATTTCCTTTGCCTGACTTTTGACTAGGGATTTGCTTTTCTTGTAAGCTTGCAACAGCACCTTATATTCATCTATAAGCTGATGAATATCATCCTCAGACTCAGATACATTCTCATCACTTGATGAAGAAGAATCTGAATCTGAACTAGAACAAGAAACTGAACTTGAACATGAACCTTGTACCTGACTGGGTCCTGGCTGCTCCAGGATTTTGGCACTCTCTGTCAAAGCCATTAGCCCTTGGCATTGACTATCTTCTTGTTCATAAATAGACTCCATGATTTGCATGAATTCATCCTCTTCTTCTTCAGCAAACAGCCCTATGTAGGCTTCAGCCTCAGACTCAGTTTCTGAAGAGGAGATGTCTGATAGAGTCTTCTCCTTCTTGGCAACAAAAGACTTCTCTTTCTTGCCTTTGAAGTGAGCCTTTTTCCTGTCACTAGATTCCTTTCTCTTCTCTGGACAATCTGCAATAACATGGCCCTGTCTATTGCAGCAGTAGCATACTATCTTAGATCCAGTTGCCTTGCTTGACTTTGTCCTCTTCCTGTCCTTCTTTGAAGGCTTTTTCTCCTGATAAAAGACTTCCTTTCCCTTTGAAGAAGAAGGTCTTGACCTCCACTATTTCTTCTTCAAGAATTTCTGAAAGTGCCTAGTGAAGGCAGCAAAGTCTTCATCACTTTCACTGCTCTCACTCTTTGTGCTGACTGACTCATCAGACTCTGAATCAACTACCTCTGGAGGTGGAGTTGATGACTTATTCCTGCACTTTTTGGGAACTTCTATCTTGAAAGCAACTGATCTTTCCTTGTGTTCAGTCCTTGTTGATTTCTCCTCCTCTTTCCTCACTGTCAACTGCATCTCATATGACAATAACTTGCCAAACAGTGTAGGAGGAGGAATTTCCCCCAACTTAGCCATTTCTCTTATGGCACAGATCTTTGTGTCCCAATCTTTGGTTAGGGACCTTAAGAACTTATCATTTAGTTCATAGTTACTGAACTCTCTTCCATAAGACATGAGTTCATTAACTATTCTGTAGAACTTCTTGTAGCACTCAGTTATGCTATCACCTTTACCTTGTCTAAAGCTCTCATACTCCTGATTTAGCAAGGATTTTCTATCTTGCCTAACTTCTTCAGATCCTTCCATATACACTATAAGAGTGTCCCACATCTCCTTGGCTGTCTTACAGTGTATAAGATTCTGAAAAGTTGCATCATCTATGGCACTTACAATAATGTTTTGTGCCCTCTTGTCCATTGTAGCTAGGACAATCTCATCCTTAGTCATCTCAGAGAAATCCTTTGGAGTTCTCTGATTTGCATCCAAAACTAAAATCTTCATTGGCACATAAGGCCCTTCCTTTACTGTGATGTAGATTCTAGGGTCAGAGGCTTCCATAAATAGCCTTACCCTTTCTTTCCAGATCCCAAAGATCTCTTTCCTGCATATGGGTAATTTCATGGAACCCAATTCCTTGTGATTCTCAGAAGAACCCATGTTTCTTGATTTTCTTGAATTTCTTGAAACTATGTTTTGTCTTACACTGAATCTGCCAAACAGGATCTCCTCAGACTGTTAGTCCTTGTTTTGAGGAACCTCCCTCTGATACCACTTGAAAGATATGTTACCTAAACACCTAGAGGGGGGGTGAATAGGTGACCTAATCCTTTTCTAACTTTACAGGCAGCAAACAGTTTATTATCACAGATTTTTAACTTTTGCACAGCAATCACAAAGTATTCACAGCATACACAGCACAATCACAGCACAACACAGTGGTTTATAGTGGTTCCCCAAGATATGGGTACATCGACTTTCCCCCTTCGCCTATCTAGCAGTGTACTAGATTCGGCCAAACTCCTCCACTGTCTCAGAACCCAAATTGGTTCCTACACCTCAGGCCCAAAGCCTTACAACTCAGCTTTATCCCAAAGCCTACACTCAGCCAATCAAGGCCTACACTCAGCCAATAAGGCCTACACTCAGAGATCTCTCTCTCCTACACTCAGGCTAACAAGCCCTACCCTCAGCCTTTATAAATACAGGCTTACAAATCACTCAGATCCAAAGGATCCTACAAGTTAAAATGTATTACAAAAATTAACTCAACAACTCAGAAATGAAAGAGGGGAGTTGAGAGTTTCTTGATGAGTTCTTGGAAGAACTCAGCTGGATTCACCCTGACTTAGCTTTCTTCAAAGCTTCTTGAGTAGAACTGAATAAGACTGAATCCTCCTGCAGTTGTTCCTTGACCTCTGCTACTTAAGATCCAGAATTGTATCTGAATCCTTCTTCTCAGCCTAGTTCCTGAGGCTGATTTCTTGGAAGGAGCCCTCTCTCTCCAACTTCTTAGATCTGCACTTGGACTGCAAGATCTTCTTGTGTTGATACTCTTGGTACCACTTCAATAATTTGTTTTTCAACAAACTGAACTTTTGAACAATAATCTGATCCACTTGATCTTTAACCACCGTTTCTGTAAACTGTAGGTGCCTATTTATAGGCCTTCTTCATGCTAACCGGCTGGTCCGGTCCATAACTGACTTCTGATATCTCTGACAGGTGCTGTAGACTGGCTGGAACGGCAGCTGTCAAGTCATCCAGTCATTTCTTGAAAATCTCTAACTGTCTGTAAGTGTCGAGACTTTCTGTCTTTAAGTGTCGACACTTATAGTCCAAGTGTCGACACATGTTGTGTAAGTGTCGACACAAGTCTACAAGGTGTCGACACATTTCCTTGTATGTCTCGACACAGATTCTTCTGCATGTGTCGACACTGAAATTGAGTGTCGACACAAGTACTTGTTCTTCTAGCTTTTGCTGAATTCTTCTAAGTGTCGACACATCTCCTTTGTGTCGACACAACTTCTTGTGTTGTATCTGTTAAGTGTCGATACTGCTTCTTGGTGTCGACACATAGTCTTCTATGTTGATTCTTGCTGAGTGTCGACACAGCTCCTTGTGTCGACACTTGATTCTTCTGTTGAGACTTCAGCTGAGTGTCGACACATTCCTTTAGTGTCGACACTTGCACTTAGAATATTTTGAAAATAATTCTGTTCTTTGCTAAGTGTCGACACAGCTCCTTGTGTCGACACTTTCTTCAAGTGTTGAGTCTTCAGCTGTGTGTCGACACATTGTTCTGGGTGTCGACACATACTTCAAATGCTGACTCTTCTGTTGAGTGTCGACACATTGTGCTGGGTGTCGACACTTACTTCAAGTGCTGACTCTTCTGCTTAATGTTGACACATTGTGTTGAGTGTCGACACATGTACTTAGTCTCTGCAGACTTTTGCTGAGTGTCGACACAACTCCAAGTGTCGACACTTTCTGGTGTAGACACAGCTTCACTGGGTGTCGACACAGCTCCTTGTGTCGACACATTGTTTCTGCACTTTTCTTCACTGAGTGTCGACACAGCTCCAAGTGTCGACACTTTCTGTCTGGTGTCGACTCTGCATCCAGGTGTCGACTCTGCATCAGGTGTCGACACAATGACTCCAAGTGTCAACACTGCTTGTCTGGGTGTCGACACAAGTCTTCTTAAGTGTCGACACTTTCCCTCTGTGTGTCGACACATGGACTTAGAAACTTTTTGCTTCAGTCCAGTGATTTCTTAACCTGCACAAGTAAACTCAACATACATCAAATACATTATGATGTATATCATTGAGTTGGGTGAGGCTTCTTCAAATCAGGTACATTTGACCAATGTCCCCAACAGTGTTTTAATTTTCTATCGAGTGCGTGAGTGTAGCTTTTATTTTCCGCCTACTCGCTCGGAGTTAAATGGCTGGATTTTAATTACCGCCTACTTAATAGAAACTCACATCACAAATTTTTCTACACCACCTAACTCTCTCGAAAAGGGCAAAGTGGCTCTAAATGCCACTATTTTGTCTAGTACCTTGCGAACCCTTCACCGGGTAGCCCTTGGGAAGTTCGGGAGTTAAAACATAAAAAAATCTATTTCAAAAAAAAAATTCGAACTTCATTAGCTCTTTTATTTTCTAGTTTATTTTTTTTCATCTTTCTTCTCCTCTCTTCTTCTAGTGTATGACCCGCGGAAGTCCGTCGGTTATTTTGGACCTGGACCACGAAATTGAGCATACTCTTCGGAGAAGATCGCGATTTCAAGGCCCTACTACCCAAGTGTCGGTTGAGGATTCTGAGTCATTTTCAACCTTAAGAATGGAAGAACCCAACGTAGAGGAAGCTGTGCAAAGGCCTATGTCCTATTATGCATGACCGAATCTCGAGGGTACAGAATCTAGTATAGTTCGCCCTGCAATAGCAAATAATGATTTCGAACTGAAGCCTAGCATAATTCAAATGGTGCAGCAGTATGTGCAATTTGACGGGCTTCAAGATGAAGATCCGAACGCACACATAGCCAGCTTTCTTGAGATTTGTGACACCTTCAAGATAAATGGTATCACAAATGATGCTATTAGGCTAAGATTATTTCCTTTCTCTCTTAGAATTAAGGCTAAGCAGTGGCTGAACACCCTTCCTAAAAATAGCATAACTACTTGGACGCAATTAACTGAAAAATTTTTGGCAAAGTATTTTCCGCCTGCTAAAACTGCAAAACTTAGGAATGATATTTCTGCCTTTGGACAAATAGACTCTGAGATCCTTTACGAAACCTGGGAAAGATTTAAAGAATTATTAAGACGATGCCCACATCACGCTCTGCCTGTATGGTTGCAGGTGCAGACGTTCTATAATGGGCTAAATCAAAGCACAAAGCAAATGATAGACGCAGCTTCTGGCGGTACTTTAAACCATAAGACCCCGGAAGCATCTCTTGAGCTGTTTGAGGACATGGCCATGAACACTTACTAGTGGAATGTGCCTAGGTCCCGCCCAAACAAACCTGCAGGTCTCTTTGAAGTGGACAACGTCTCCCAACTCGCACTGCAAGTTGAAATATTAAGCAAAAAAATTACGGAGATGACTGCTGCCTCCGCCCCTCAGGTATGGGAATCTGCAACTCATCCTGCCGAACATTTGGATTATGTAAATAATATGCCTAGAACTGCTTTTAATAATTTTTCTGCTGCAAATTATCATCCTCCTGGTTTTAATTTTCCGAATAGTTATAATCCTGCGTTACGAAATCATCCGAATTTTTCGTGGAGCAATCCATCGAATGTTGTGCGCCCGCCACCGCAAAGTGATTTTTCTACACCACCACCACCTCCTCAAAGTTTTCCAAAACCTCCAAATTTGGAGGAAATGTTTTCAAAATACATGAATGCTAATGACGCTACGATTAGAACCCTAACTGGAAGTGTTAAAAATTTAGAAAATCAGGTAGGACAGCTCGCTAAAATGATTTCTGAGCGACCCATAGGGTCTCTTCCTTCCAATACCGAACCCAACCCGAGAGAGCAAGCGAAAGCTATAACTCTTCGGAGTGGGAAGAAAGTTCCCGGTACGATAAGTGAAGAGCCCGAGGCAATCTCCGCTTCCGCTTTAAAAAATCAAAGCTCCATTCCCGTTTTAAAAATTTCACCCTCTGCCGAAGAAATTATCACTCCTATTTTAGAAAAACAACTCACTCCACCAACCACCTTTAAAAATAATCCATCCCCGCCATACCCTTCTGAACTTAATAAACAACGACAGGATGATCAATACACCCGTTTTTTAGAAATGTTTAAACAAATCCACATAAATCTGCCTTTCCACGAAGCCATATCCCAGATGCCGAAGTATGCAAAATAACTTAAGGACCTCCTAACCAACAAGAAGAAGTTAGAGAACCTTTCTCATGTCGCGTTAAATGCCGAGTGCTCGGCGGTTTTGACAAACGGATTATCGAATAAAATCAGTGACCCGGGTAATTTCTCTATCCCGTGTGTCTTTGGTGATCTCTTTGTCAAACACGCTTTAGCCGACTTAGGTGAGAGTATTAATCTTATGCCCCTCTCGTTGTTTAAAAAGTTAGGAATTGGTAGTCTTAACCCCACACGCATGAGTATCCAGCTCGCCGACAGATCAGTCAAATACCCGTTAGGAATAGTGGAGGACGTCCTAGTCAAAGTTGACAAGTTCATCTTCCCGGTGGACTTTGTCATTTTGGACATCGAAGAAGACGTCGAGGTTCCCCTGATCCTTGGCCGACCCTTCCTTGCCACCTCCCGAGCTATCATTGACGTAAGCAATGGTAAGCTCTTCCTTCGAGTGGGCGACGATGAGGTAACTTTCTCTATCACCCCCTCGATGAAGAACACACTAGCTAATGATGACTCCTGTTTTTTCATGGATACCGTAAGTGAAGAATCCTTCTCTCACACCTCTGATTTTGAAAAAGATTTTCCAATTTTTGTTCCTCTCCTACTCCTCCAACTGAATCTCTACACCTAAGTGAAGAATCCTCCACCCACCTTTCTGATTTTGAAAAAGAATTTTTTGATTTTTGTTCCTCTTCTACTTTTCCAACTGAATCGCTGCACTAAGCCGCCATGGCCGCTAGCAACACCCCTTTTAATTTTACATATAAAAAAGTGTACGAGGACATAGTTTTTGAAAAAGAACAAATTTCCAAAACCTCGTATGATGACCCCCCTACCTTGGAACTGAAAGAACTACCAGAGCACCTTCGATACGCTTTCTTAGAAAAGGACTCCAAGCTGCCTGTCATAATTTCGGCCTACCTCACGGATGCACAAAAGGATAAACTTCTTTCAATTTTACAAAAGCATCGCCAAGCTATTGCTTGGCAGATATCTGATATCAAGGGCATAAGCCCATCTTTCTGCACTCATAAAATCTTAATGAAAGATAATTCACGTAACTCTATACAACCTCAGTGCCATATAAACCCAAACATGAAAGACGTAGTTAAGGGCGAGATTATGAAATTGTTAGACGCAGGAATTATCTATCCTATATCCGACAGTAAGTGGGTTAGCCCAGTACAGGTAGTACCAAAGAAGGGAGGGATAACGGTAGTAAGTAATGAAAATAATGAATTAATCCCGACTCGGACGGTGACCGGATGGCGAATGTGTATAGATTACCGTAAGTTGAATGACGCCACCCGCAAGGATCACTTCCCCTTGCCGTTCATTGATCAAATTTTAGAACGACTTTCCGGACATAGCTTTTATTGTTTTCTCGATGGCCTCTCGGGGTATCTTCAAATCCCCATCTCCCCCGAGGACCAGGAGAAAACTACGTTTACTTGTCCCTTCGGCACCTTCGCCTACCGAAGAATGTCGTTTGGATTGTGCAATGCGCCAGCTACATTCCAACGATGTATGCTCGCCATCTTTGACAAGTACGTAGAAAGCATTATGGAAGTTTTCATGGATGATTTCTCCGTGTTCGGGAATTCCTTCGATAGTTGCTTAGAGAACCTTGAAAACGTCTTAGAGCGATGCGAAGAAACTAACCTCGCCTTAAATTGGGAAAAATGTCATTTTATGGTGAGGGAAGGGTTAGTTTTGGGACATAAAATTTCTGAAAGGAGTATTGAAGTAGACGTTGCGAAAATAGAAGTTATCGAGAAGCTGCCGCCACCTACGAACATAAAAGCTCTAAGAAGTTTCCTGGGTCATGCGGTTTTCTACCGCCGCTTCATAAAGGACTTTTTCAAAATCACCAAGCCCCTTACCCATCTCTTAGAAAAAGACGCCCCATTCATCTCTGATGACCTCTGTCTAGCTGCCTTCAATTTAATAAAAGAAAAATTAGTTAATGCCCCAATCATGATAGCTCCGGTGTGGGATCTTCCATTTGAGATTATGTGTGATTCGAGTAGTTATGCGGTGGGAGCCGTACTAGGTCAACGTATTTCCAAAAACTTAAACCCCATTTATTACGCTAGTAAAACACTCACATCTGTACAGGAAAATTACACCACAACCGAGAAGGAGCTCTTAGCTGTAGTATTCGCTTTTGACAAATTTCGCCCTTATATTACTCTTTCGAAAATTATTGTTTTTACGGACCACTCGGCCCTCAAATATCTTCTCTCGAAAACGGATGCCAAGCCTCGCTTGATTCGCTGGGTCTTACTCCTCCAGGAGTTTGACTTAGAGATCCGTGATAAGCGAGGTGCCGAGAACATGGCCGCCGACCACCTTTCGCGCCTAGACAACCCGTTTATAGAACAATTAGACGAAAATTCTTTTCATTACTATTTCCCTGATGAGAAGTTGTTCATAATTAACACATCTACTTCTCCTTGGTTTGCCCGCATCGCCAACTATCTAGTGGCTCGTGTGCTCCCAAAAGAGTTTTCATCTCAGCAAAAGAAGAAATTCTTTTCTGAGCTGAAAAACTATTTTTGGGAGGACCCGCATCTTTTCAGAATTTGTGCCCACCAAGTGATCAGGAGGTGTGTTTCTTTTGATGAAGAATTAGATATTATTAAACATTTGCATGAAGGACCGACAGGTGGGCACTATCAAGCTGCTCACACCGCTCACAAAGTCTTAAGCGCGGGTTTTTACTGGCCCACCCTGTTTAAAGACATGCATGCCTTTGTGAGTAGGTGTGATAGTTGCCAACGGTCAGGGAATATTTCGAATAAAAATGAAATGCCACAAAATTATTTCCTAGAGTGCGAAGTTTTCGACCTCTGGGGGATTGATTTTGTCGGCCCTTTTCCTTCTAGCTTCGGGAATAAGTACATTTTAGTTGCCGTTGATTATGTTTCACATTGGGCCGAGGCCCAAGCTCTTCCTACAAATGACGCCCAAGTCGTAGTTAATTTCCTAAAAAAATTATTTTCTCGATTCGGTACGCCGCGCGCTATCGTTAGTGATAGGGGTTCCCATTTCTGTAACGCACAATTTTCAAAAATCCTAACTAAATATGGCGTTACTCATAAGCTTTCCACTGCCTACCACCCCCAAACTAACGGACAAGTCGAAGTAGTCAATAGAGAAATAAAAAGAATTTTAGAAAAGACTGTTTCAACATTTAGAAAAGACTGGTCAGCCAAATTAGACGATGCTCTATGGGCCTACCGAACAGCGTACAAAACCGCCCTCGGATGTACGCCATATCGGTTGGTTTATGGAAAATGGTGTCATTTACCTGTAGAGTTAGAACACCGCGCCTTTTGGGCCTTACGATTTTTAAACTTCGATCCCCACTCTGTCGGCGATTTTAGAAAATTTCAACTTAACGAACTCGACGAGTGGCGCTCTAACGCATATGAAAATAACAGACTTTATAAAGAGCGGACGAAGCGTTTACACGATCGACATCTTAGGCACCCAAAAATCTTTAAGCCGGGCGACCAAGTTCTTCTTTATAATTCTCGTTTACATTTATTCCTGGGTAAATTAAAATCACGTTGGTCGGGGCCTTTTACTGTTTTAGAACTCTTTTCTTATGGTACTGTTTTAATTTCCCACCCTGATAAGGGTACTTTCAAAGTGAATGGTCAGCGTCTTAAACTGTATTTCTGTGATGATGTCAGTCTCAACCCTGTTAACTATATCTTTCTGGTCCTGACATTTGATTAATCTGAACTTTATTTTTCTCAAAAACTATGAACTTTATTCGAACTTTATTTTTACACAATATTTGGGACAATCTTATTTTGATGCGTCGAGCTCAAAAGACGCTTTAAACAAAGGGCGCTCTTAGGATTCAACCCAAGTTATCTTTTTCTGTTTTCTTTATTTCACAATTTTTGCCCCGAATGGCTCCGGCAAGCTGAAACTTCTGCGATCGCCTGCTCCAACGGTTCTGATTCCATGACAAAGTCCACCAGACGACATATCATGAAGATCCACAGCACAAGCATGGACGAGCGGCATCACTCAGCTTTCCCTGCAACATAAAACCGGGGAAGTACCTGTTTTTCAATTCTGTCTTTCATTTCTGTACTTTACTTTTCTCTCGTTCTCCGACCTCCTTCTCCATTGAGGACAATGTAGATTTTAAGCTTGGTGGATGAGTTCCATGTTTATGCTTTTTGTAAATATCCAAAAAATCCAAAAAATCCAAAAATTATATATATAGCTGCATTTTGGTATTTCAATAAGTACCCCATGTATATGTTTTGTTTTTCTCAAACTTCTTTATAAACAACGTAGTTAATTATAATTTTTCTAATCATTTTTTTTATCATATTTCACAAGTAAAATGTTGGCCATGCTGTGTTTCTAATTCACGGTAGCATGTTAAGGTGAAATATTTCTCTAAAACGTGCATTTCTATTATGGTTTTCCGTTCTTTATTTTCTTTACTTTCTCTAAAATTTATCATCCACTATTTTCCTTTTCGTCTTTAGATAATTTTGTAAGAACAAATTTTGAATAACGTAGTAGATATGAACGATCCAAGTCACATATTATTTTTATTTTCAAGATAATTTCATCAATCTTCTTTTATTATCTCGAACTTGCTTTTTGAAATTTATTAACTCTATGTTTTAAATAAATTTAAAAAAGCGTGAAAATGATTTAGGCCATTTTTGTTTACGTTTGAGCTTTCCTCCAACCTAAAATCTTTTACCACTAGTTAGCCGCTTTTGAGCCTTTTTTTCAAATTCATTTGATAACTCCACATAGCATTTCATTTTCACCAAAGCCCAAATTCCTACCTATCTAATCACACTAATTTTTTTTGAGTTTCATTCTAAAATTTTCATGATAGGAAATTTTGTGTTATCTTTGGAGAAATTATTGAAAAAAGTGTACTCAAAAGCAATGTTTTGAAAAAAGACAAAAAAAATGAATGATGAAAAAAAAAATAAAAAAATAAATAATAATAAAGAAAAAAAACAAAGAAGAAAAAAACATTATATATACATATTTTGTTTAAAATAAATTTATTTTTTTTGAAACTCGTTGTTTTGGTTTAGTGTGATTTTTAAGCCTCCATGTTTATATTTAAATTCCACTCGTATTCATAATCCTAAACCAAACGTTTCGGTCCTATTAAGTCCTTTTGATTCACGCTTTTTTAAATTTTATTTAACAACTAAGAAAAGAAGAAAAATAAATCAGTTTTAGTTTTGGATTTAAACTTAGATTTTTGTTATTTAATTGATATAATTATAATGCGTTGCTTGGATCTAGTAATAACTCAATACGTTCTTTTCATTTTCATTGCCTTGCTTAAATCTATTTAAAGAATTTCGTCAAAATTCTGGATAATTTATTTTTATTAAGTAAAGTTTATAAAAGTTAAACCATACCAAAATAATTATTTTAGATTTACGTTTTACATTCTCCCTACCTAGAATTTCGCATAGTACTTGTGTAAGTATGATTAAAACTTTTTGAATTAGTCACTTTTTATGATTAGCTAGTCTTTATATCTTTGCTTTGGGACAAGCAAAACTTAAGCTTGGGGGAATTTGATAATACGGTTTGCAGTCAATTCTATTAGGATATTTTCGGGATTTTAAAGCAAATCATGTCTTGTAAAGTACTTATTTTGATTCCCCTTTGTATATATTTTTGTCGCTAATGCATTTTTTCTGCTTTTTGCAGGTTTTCACGGCTTTCAGCCGAATTTTGCTGTGACACACCCCAAGGTCACGCGCTACCCGGGCGTGTACCTAGGGCGTGTAACCCAGAGGAATGAAGCAATTGGTCCGAAACTGCATTCCATGGAAACTTAGTGAACACACCCTCGGTCATGCCCGTGTCACATCCGACATGGGCGTGTTCCAGAGGCGTGTCCCCAGGTTCCGAGGAATCGCCGCAACGCGCTCGTTTTTCCTGCTCCACCGTCGCACCGAACATGTCACGCCCCAGGGTCACGCCTGACCCGGGCGTGACATATGGGCGTGTACTTCAGCAATTCCGCCCGTCACCTCCAGCATTCAATTTTAGCTCAACAAAGTCACGCCGCAAAGAACACGCCCCAGGTACACGCCCTACCAGGGCGTGACTTGTGTGCGTGTACTTCAGCTACATCGCCAGAATTAAATTCTAGCCCGAAAAAGTCGCACCGAATTTGTCACGCCCCAGGGTCACGCCCGACCCGGGCGTGACAGGGGGGCGTGACCCGACCCGAAAAATTCTATAAATAGAGCCCAACTCCAAGGGTTCAGGGACACCTTTTGCATTGAGAGGGGAGGTTCTGTCCTTTGTATTTTTGAACTTTTTTTAAGCATGTCTCTTCATTTTTAGTTCTTAGCTCTAGCTTTATGCTTTCCCTGTATTAGCTCCTAGCTTCTTTCTGTAGTATAATGTTAATGATAGTGTAGTTTACTTTCCATGCACTTGTAATCTCTGGTTTTCAAGTTGTAAAATCCCTGTTTCCATTAATAAAGAAGTGTTGTTTTCTTTTTCGTTTCTACTCTGTTTTCACTATTTTCTTCTACTCATCCCCCCTCTTCCACCTCACCATGATTAACTAATCCTCTATGTACTCGATCTTGATGATCCGAGGTTCGAGTGATTAGGTTATGATGCTTTGAATCTTACCTTTTCTTTTTAGGGTTTTAGCCTTGAATTACACTTGATTTATCACGGGTTGGAGGTATATCATCGATATATACTCTCCACCTTTGCTTTCATTCTGGCTAGCCGAGAGGCCGAAAGTTTGAAATGAGAACTCAAGAGTAAAGGGAGTTGTTTGCACCCCTCGAGAGAGGCAGACGTTCAAATCTCCCGGATTGGAGCAAAATCCAATAGTGGGGTTCACCGCGTAAAGCGAGTTTTAGGCCTCCGATTTAGGCGAGAGTCGGTCGGACCTTCATAAACTCAGTTAGGCACGGCCTTCGAGAGAAGCATGTCAATATTTATGGAACCTCCACGGTCAAGGACCTTTACCCTAATTAGTTTAGGTTTACTTATCGTATTTTTCTAACCACTCTTGCCGATGTGATTTCTGATCGAGTGCATTTTCCTCTCATCATTACTAAGCTTTAGTATAATCACTCTTTTAGCTCTCTTTATCTCTTTCATTGCAAGTAGTTCTCTTCCTTTAGTACGCTTAGCTTTCTTCTAAACCCTAATTTTTCCGTCGATAAAATAATAGATTTCGTGTGAGTAAGCTTAATTAACGGTTCCCGGATTTCAATACGACACTTGTTACCCCTAGCTGCATTTCGATAGGTATACTTGTCTTGTTGGATTGTTAGTTTGGTTATTTTCTCCTTGCAGATATCTAAAAGACATCATTGGCCTACTAGCAGTTAAATACAGGAGTGATCCAATTATACCTCTATAAAAGGTTTCATCAACTAGTTTTTCAGATTCATCCTTGTATAGTGACACTGTAGAAACCATTGGAGTTCTCATGGTAGAAAAATTATCCATATCATATCTCTTAATCAACTCCTTAGTGAACTTAGATTGAGAGATGGATATTCCATCCTCAGATTGTCTAACTTGGAATCCCAAGACGAATTTTAGCTAACCCATATTGCTCATATCAAACTTACCTTGCATAAGCCTTGCAAATTAGCTACATAGCATCTCATTGGTAGACCCAAAAATTATATCATCTACATAGATCCGGACTAATATGCTTGAAAATTTATGTTCCTAAGGAATAGTGTCCTGTCAATCTTTCCTCTAGAGAACTAGTTCTCTATAAGAAAGGTAGAGATGGCTTCATACCAGTCTCTAGGTGCCTATTTTAACCCATACAAAGCCTTGTGTAATCTGAAAACATAGTTTTGAGTTTAGGGTCAACAAAACCTGGTGGTTGCTCTACATAGACTTCTTCCTTCAGTGTACCATTTAGGAATACTGACTTTACATCCATTTGGTTGACTTTGTATCCTTTGAATGATGCATGGGCTAAAAACAATCTAATGGCTTCTTGTCTAGCTACAGGTGCAAAGTTTTGGTCATAATCTAATCCTTCCTCTTGTCTATAACCTTTAACAACTAATCTTGCTTTGTTCTTGACTATAACCTCATACTCATCTAATTTATTTCTATATATCCACTTAGTGCCTATGATATTGTGATTACTAGGTCTAGGAACTAGACACCAGACTTTGCATCTTTCAAATTGATTTAACTCTTCTTGCATAGCCATAATCCAGTTGGGATCTGAATTGGCATCTTCAAACCTTTTAGGTTCTACATGTGTGAGAAAACTGGAGTATAGAACTTCATTGTGATGTCTACTTCTAGTAGTCATACCTAATCTGGCATCACCTATTATTTGATCTACATGTTGATCTCTAAGGTGTCTGATATCTACATGAAGGTTTCTATGATCACCTAGTACTGCATGAGTATTAGGGTGATTCTCTTCCTCTCTCTAAGCTGATGTAGTATCTTCTATAGGAACTACTATATTGTCCCTAATGTCTAACTCTATGTTAGGTTAGTCACTTATACTTAGTTTTTCCATTCTAGACTTTACACCACCTGGACTAGAACAATTAGAAATATCATTACATAAAACAGATGATTCATCAAATACTACATTAATAGATTCTTCTACAACTTCATGTTTCAAGTTATAGATCTTGTAAGCTTTGCTTTGAAGAATATACCCTACAAATATTCCTTCATAGGATTTCTCTAAGAACTTGGTTAAATAGGTTTTCCCATTGTCCAAGACATAGCACTTGCTTCCAAAAATTTTGAAGTAGGACAGATTTGGTTTTCTTCCTTTCATTAGTTCATAGGGAGTCTTATTGTGATTCTTGTTGATCAATGTGCTAGTTTGAACATGGCATGCTGTGTTTATAGCCTCAGCCCAGAAATATTCTGGAAGAGATGTATCACTCAACATTGTTCTAGCTGGCTCAATAAGAGTTTTATTTTTCCTCTCAGTAACTCCATTTCACTGCAGTGTTCTTAGAGAGGAGAACTCCTGAAGAATTCCTAGTTCCTTACAGAAATTTATCATCCTTTTAGATTGAAATTCTGTACCATGGTCACTTCTAAGTTTGACCACAGTACATCACATCTCATTATGAATTTGTTTGACAAAATTAGCAAGGATGCCTAGTGTTTCAGACTTTTTCCTTAAGAAGAACACCCAAGCAAACCTGGAGTGATCATCCACAACCATATAGGTATAAGACTTCCTTCCTAAACTAAGAACTTGCATAGGACCAAACAAATCCATATGAAGTAAATACAGACACCTCTCGGTGTCTTTGAACTGAATACTCTTAAAAGAAACTTTTGTTTATTTGCATTTTTGACAAGCTGGACATATGCCTTCTTTGGAGCATTGTAGTTGTGGGTTATTTCTAACTAAGTTCAAAGAAAATAGTTTACTCATAGCATTGTAGTTTAAGTTAGCTAGCCTCTTGTGTTTGTTGTAGGGGAGACCGTGATATGTGCTCGACTACGCTAACGGAAACTATCATCGCAGAACATAAAAGCAAGATGGGAGGGCTCCGACCAAAAGCGAGCGAAAAGGGGTCGGGTTGGCTCCCAAATCTGAATGAGAAAAATATCGGACTCGATACAACATCCTTAAGACCTACCTCTCCAACAAGCACACAACTCACCGTAAGCCGGACTCGATACAACGTGAAAGTGAAGGTAGATCTGGAATACTCTAGAGGGGGGTGAATAGAGTATTGTGCTCTCTTAAAAACTCTTTACAACTTTTGTTGTATTCCTAAGTGAACAGGTCAGAAATTAAAATAAATAAGCACAGCAACCTATTTAATCACAGAACAACACAGCCAAAATAAAAGAAAAAGGCAACCAGACGACACAAGAAATTTATAGTGGTTCCCCAAACTGGGTACATCCACTCTTCTACCACCCTGGTAGGAATTTACTCAGGTTTTTGATCAGGTGCCTGACACCAATGAGCTTTTGTTCATGTGCTCAAAAACCAAAACCTCAAGTCTTTTGGTAGGAGACTTGTAACTAGGAATAATTTTGAAGGGAATTAAAATCCTGTACAGAGGATGGAAAAGGGTGATGAGGTCTTCTCATTCTCAATAACAACTGAGAAGACTTGTGGATTGATTTCAGCAGATTGCTCCCCCTGAGAGCTTGAATGGATCAGGAATTTTGGAGCACTGCTTCAGGGTGACAGGTCTTGAAAACTTGAATGCCAGGACCAGAGATTGTTTCAGGAACTTCTTTGACAGATAGAGATTTGTTGTCCTTTTGAAGTTGTCCTGGAGGATTGAAGGAAGAAGACTCTTGATAGTGATTGAATGTTCTTCTTCTTCTTCTTGATGTTCTCTGGCTTGGGCTGATTGCAGAAAAGAACTTTTGATTTCTGTAAGATTGTTCTTCTATGCAATGACTGTCTGTGTGTCTGACTTACTGTGTGCAAGATTACTTTTTTTCTTTTCTGTATATCTATCTGACTGAAGAATCCTTTGGAAATTTGAAACCTTGAGTAGTAAATGCAGTCGGCCTGGGAAGGAAGCGACAATCAATGATTTCCCTAACTATCCCATGGAAAAACGGCATGAAATAATCCACGATCAATGCGCGTTCTAACGGTAACATTCCGAGAAGATTTGGCATTAAATACTCAGGAATAATCGCCGAGAAAAGGGATGGGAAACTGGAGAAGACCTAGTTAGGAATCGTCAAACGAAGAACAGGAATCGTCGAGCTGAGTTCACAGTTCGTCGAGCTGAGCTGATGAGTTCGTCGACCAGACAATAGCAATTGGTCTTCCAGGGAATCTTGTCAATTCTGCTACAACCTTTGTCGAACTGACAATCTTCATTCGTCGAGCTGAGATCCAAATTCGTCGAATAGATAATCAACACAACGTCCTTAAGACATACCTCTCCAACAAGCACACAACTCACCGCACCTACACAAGCACCTATTTTATCAACTTGAGCCGTTTCAAACGCAGCAATAATTTATTTCAGAGCAGCGGTAAACTTCAAATGGCGGTCGAGTTCCAGTTGAGATTAATTTCCTTGTTAACACAAAGTGTACCGATCTTGGAGAGCAAGTCAAGGCTAGGCCAAGTCTCGCTCCCGCAACAGATCTTCCCATTCCGGAATACAAGAGATTCAATAGCAACGTAGTCGAATCAGATTTTGCAAGCGATTTATTTAAAAACCACAGAAAAGACGGTTCGCAAAACCTCCACAAACTCAAAGCAAGAATCACTAGGAGAGGAAGAGATTACCCAACCAAGAACATCAATCACACAAGATAAGGTGGGAGATTCACTCTCCACGGAACCACCGGCTTCACACCGAATGGGGCTGCAACCTTCTTCCTTGGAGTCGCACCGAAGGAAGCCACACCGGAGTCGCACTGATCGGGATGGAGGTAGCAAGGGGAGGCTTCACACTAAAGGGGGTGCGGCGGCAAGAGGAACTCCTCTTGGCCGAATTTCTCACAAGGGAAATAGGGTATCTTCTTCAATAAATAATAAAATCCTCATAAGAGCCTCCTTATATAGGAGTTACAACAAGCCCTTAACCATCCATGATGGAGATGTAATCTCATCCATCCGTATGGTTAAATATGCACCACAAAATATAAAGTGTCCAAAATTAAAATTACATAACATTTTTGAATATAAAATTATCATCCAAACATGGAATAATTTTATATTCATCAATATAAAATAAAAGTGCATGAAATAAGATAATTAATTCTTCACGGTGGATTTAGCACGCCGCGGGCGAAAGTTGTAAAGTGGTCTTCCTTCAGCATCATCACGGCACCTAAGATCTTTGTGTCATTGTGCCTCGGCAACCGGGTCATCATCAAGTAGTGGCAGAGGGGTCGTGGAATCAATCCCCCCCCCACTCAAAATCACGTATCTCCGATGCGTGGTCCGGGAGATAGCGCCGGAGAAGCTCGGCATCCAAACATTGAAGCTCTGTTGCGAGTACCCATGAGTCGTCTGAAGGGGGGAGGTCACGCCAATAGATGAGGAAGCGGTATGTAGCACCATCAGGAGTAGTGATCGAGTGGCTCAGCAGCAAGTATCATATCTGGAGTGAGAAATGTCTTGGGAAACCTGGGAAACATGTCAGCAGTAGTGAGAAAAGAAGGCAATGTACCATCTGATGTTATACTTGCGCGGACCGAAAGAAAGAGATCATCCGAACTACCACTCCCCAACCCATTAGAAATTTTGGTGGAGGGAGAAGACGACAAAGAATTCAACTCAGGTGGAAACGAAACAAACGGCATCAAATCTGAGACATTAAAAATATGGGAGATACCCCAATCAGCTGGCAAATCCAACACAAAAGCATTGTCACCCAGTTTCTTTATAATCCGAAAAGGGCCGGCGTGCTTTGGTGCCAACTTTTTAACGGTTCCAGATGGCAAGCGTTCGGGAACTGACCGTACTAGGACCAAATCGCAGACTTTAAAGTGCGACACCCTCCTATATAGATTAGTGTGCGTTTGATAAGACTCATATTGAGCAGTCAAGGTAGCTCGTATACGTGCATGTAGGTCATGAATATGTTGGGCGAAGGATTGTGCAAACTGACTTGTCTTTTATGTTGAGGGCAACGGAACCAAGTCAAGAGGCACAGGGGCCTTGTACTCGTGAACAATCTTGTTTGGAGACAGACCGGTGGACCAATTTTTGGAATTATTATAGGTTAACTGGGCTTGGGGAAGAATAAGATCCCACGTACCTTTGTGATCGCTCACTAAGAAGGATTCCCAGGCTCCGATTGACTACCTCCGTTTGCCCATCAGTCTGAAGGTGATAGGCGGAGGAAAATAATAACTTGGTACTCGTTAATACCCAAAGTGTTTTCCAGAAATAGCTCGTATACTTAACATCTCTATACTAGACTATTGTCTTCGGCACTCCCAGGTGACTAACTACTTCTTTAAAAAATAATTTTGCAATATGAGATGCATCGTTGGTTCTAGCGCACGGAATAAAGTATGTCATCTTAGAGAACCTATCCACAACTACAAGAATGGAATCGTGACGACAGAAAGTAGCGGGAAGGCCTAAGACAAAGTCCATGCTCACATCTTCCCATGGTGTAGAAGGTATAGGCAACGGCGTATATAATCCGACGTTGGTTTTGGTGCCCTTGGATACGTGACAAGTACGACAACTACTCACCACCCGCCCCACCATTGCCTTAAGTTTTGGCCAATAGAAGTTTTCCTCAACTAACACAATGTTATTATACCTACTGAAATGACCACTCAACCCTCCATTATGCAATTCCCAGTTGATATGGAGGCATAACGATGACTGTAGAATACATAACTTCCCATGTCTAAATAGATAGCCATCCTTAATGACGAACGCAGATATAACCGTGGGGGAGATATCTTGGGCAGACAAAAAGGCGTCCTGAAATCTAGGCATGTGGCGTACTCATCCTTGATTCGCTCGAATCCTACCATGTTAACCTCCATAGTGGTGAGTAACATGCTTAGGAGACTAAGAGCATCCACGACTCGATTGTCAGCTCCCTTAAGGTGTTTGAGATTAAAAGTGTAACCCTGTAGGAAAGATACCCACTTAGAGTGACGCAGGCTGATTTTATGTTGGCCATTGATGAACCGCAGTGCTTCGGGATCGGAGAGGATCACAAACTCCTTAGAGAGGAGATAGTGCCTCCAATGGTGCAAACATCTAATGACGGCATAAAACTCCCTATTGTAATTTGAGTAATTCAATTTGGCGCCCGCTAACTTCTCACTAAAATAACTCACATGGTGTCCTTCCTGACTCAAGACACCTCATATTCCCATGCCAGAAGCGTCACAGGTAAGCTCAAAGACCTTTGAGAAGTCAGGTAGACGTAAGACAGGTGCCTCAGTCATAAGTTCCTTAATGCGTTGGAAAGCAATAGTGGCGGACTTCGTCCAAGTGAACTCACCTTTCGTCATGCAATCACTAATGGGGGCCATAATGCTACTAAAGTCTCTAATGAAACGGCGGTAAAAAGTACCTAACCCATGGAAACTTTGCACCTCTCGTAACGTGGTCGGTTTGGGCCAATCCTTAATGACTTTAACCTTGTTAGGGTCAACTCTAATGCCTCTCAAACCGACTATGTAGCCTAAGAACTCCACTTCAGTGACATAGAATGTGCACTTCTTGAGATTAAGGAATAAGGTTTCCTTCCGCTGGGTGGAAAGAACTGACCTCATGTGGGAGACGTGCTCAGCAGTGGTGGTACTAAAGACTAAGATGTCATTGAAATAGACGACCACAAACTTCCCCATATAAGGATGAAAGACATGTGTCATCATCCGGGAGAAGGTACTGGGGGCATTGGATAGCCCAAAGGGCATCACAAGCAGCTCGTATAACCCATCCTTTGACTTGAATGCAGTCTTCCATTCGTCCCCCTCACGGATCCTGATCTGGTGATAGCCACTCCGCAAATCTAACTTTGAAAAAATGGTAGCGCCAAATAAGACATCTAGGAGGTCATCTAATCGTGGAATACAAAATCTATATTTGATGGTAATCTTGTTGATAGTACGGATATCAACACACATTCGCCACGTACCATCCTTCTAGGGAGCAAGAAGGGCAGGTACCGCATATGGACTCATACTAGTCCTAATGAACCCTTTTTTCATCAAATCCTCGATCTGTGTCTATAATCTTGATGGGTGGCGGGATGAAGCCTATAGTGGTGCTGGTTCGGTAAGGAGGAACCAGGGATAAGGTATATCGCATGTTGTATATTCCTCAGCGGTGGTAACACCAAAGGCAGCTCATCCGGGTACACGTCCTTATATTCGTCCAACAATACCCGTAACTCTTTAGGAAAATCGTCCAATTCACTCGAATCCCCTTTCGCACTCATAAGAACTTGTGCGTACATCATCACGTCAAGAAAGGGATCCTTCACAAATTCTTTTCTACCCACTAGATTCAACGTCTTCCTCTCGACCGGTACAGTGGTGTCCTTAGCCAAAGCTACTGGCTCCTTCGGGACGGTCGGCCTCAACGTAATGACCTTACCATTAAATTTAAATTCGTACGTATTGGATCTCCCAAAGTGTGTCACGTCGCGGTCATAAAGCCAAGGGCGGCCCAACAACATGTGATAGGCATCCATAGGAAGGACATCACACCACGCCTCGTCAGTATAGGATTTGATCCAGAGGGGTACAAGGCATCGCTTGGTTACCGGGACGGTAACCTTATTAATCCAAGCTACTTGAGAGGGAGTCGGGTGGGGCTGCGTAGTCAAGTACATACGTGTAACGGCATTCTCAGAGATGACATTTACATAACTGCCACTATCAATGATAAACTTGCACAACTTCTCGCCCCTCTTAAAGATCAGAGAAAATATACTCGTCCTCTTCCAGTCATCTAACGGACGGGGAGTGGTCAAGATACAACGCATCACCATAAGGGGTGATCATTCTCTAAATCACTTGGGACCCCATCTGGATCACTGTCCTCCGCAGCCTCATATACGTAATCAGCAAGGTCGGTAGTCGACTCTAAAAGGGCTATGGCTTTAGTCTTCGTTGGGCATTCAAAGGCGTAGTGACCTTGAATGCCGCAAGAGTAACATGTAGCATTAGACTTGCTAACTTTCCCGATGGGGATACGCTCACTTGCGGGGTTCTTAGCGTTCCTAGCAGTGATCACGACACACTTTGACTCGGTGGACCGAAACTTCCCTTTGTCCGGATATGTGGAGGAAGATGCTCTAGCTGTGGACTTTCCCTTCGCATGGGAATAACGGGAGTGAGCCTTAGAGGCTAGGTGCTTTTCGATTTCGAGGGCGGCATTGAATGTCATGTTCAAATCCATATGACCATATCATAAGAACTTCCGCTGAATATCGGGTTGAAGCCCCTTACGAAATCTGGATAGGGTGACCTCTGGGATCACCCTCAGGCCACAACGCACCATACGGTCTTTCAGTTCTCCCATATACTCAGCTATCGAATTTGAGCATTACCGTAGAGTGGCAAGCTCGTCGAACATCTGTGTCCGATGGTACGCGGGAACGTACTGATCGGTCAATAGGTTCTTCATCACGGCCCATCCAATAAGTGGTACCCCGTTCCAGTATCCTAGCCTACACTCTTCATTCAGCCAAAAGGTTTTGGCGCATCCCGTTAGCTTCATCCTAGCAACTTGAACTTTTTGAGGGTCTGTAAGGGTTTGCCACTCGAAGTAGCACTCCATATCCATCATACAATTAAGGAAGATCTGGGGATCTCCCATGGCATCATAAGTGGGGGCGTCGATCTTAATGGCCCTAGTAATATCGAAACCACGATCGGGGCAGTGTTCTCGAGGGGGCACTCGGGGAGAGTCCCCATCAGAGTCGAAATCAGGAGTTTGTTGGAGCCGGTTGGGCTGCTCAACATTAACGGGTGGCATGGGTGGCCTTGTTGAAATTTCTGAAGTGGAAGTGGGTGATGGGCAGGCCGGGCGGCCTGTGAGGACTAAGTCCACGACCTGGCGGACTGTTGACTACGGCCTGGGTAGTAGCTGTCTTGGCGGCTTGCTGATTGAGCAACCTATGGTCTGAGTGGCCTTTGCGGACTGAGTCCGCGGCCTTGGCGGACTGCTATCTGCGGATAAGGTGTTGGCTGTCTTGGTGGCTTGGCTGATTAACGAGCGGTCAGAGCGGACAGAGGTTTGCGGGCTGTAGGCAGTGCTCTGTTCAGTGGCCTTGTGTTGCAAGCTTGTGTTAACCGGCGGATTGGGTGTCCTGTTCGCGGGAGGCTTGCGGACTGGCGTGTCCGCTGTGGCGGATTGACCTTGGAGTTTGGCTGTGGCCCTTGCCGAACTCTGGTGGTACAGCATGTGATAACTTCTGGGAAGGACTGCGCGGACTGATGTCAGAGTCCGGCAGTTGGCCTCTTGTTTGGACAGTTGTGCCAGGATTGCTTGCGTACTCTGCCTTAACTCTGGAGGAGTTTTGGCGACCTACTTTGGGTATTGGCAGACTGGGCCTTGTCCGCCGAGCTCGCACTAGGCCTTTGGTGTTTTTCTGGACTTGGTCACATTCCGTGACAAGTCCAGTGTGTCCGCAGTATTCGCCAAGTCCGCTGATGACCGGGCGTTCTGCCTTTGGTCGTGGACTTGTGGCAGATGGAGGCTTTGCTCTTGTGTTGTGCGGACTGCCTCATGCATATGCGGGCTATCACTGAAGGAGTTGTGGCTATCCAAATGTTGATGTGTGCGGACTGTGCGGACGGTATCGTGTCCGTATAGTGTGGGCGGTCTGGTGCAAGACCGCCCAATAGTGAACATTGGTGCCTTGCTTCTGTCGGTTGTCTTGGAATCCGGCTAAGTCTTTGCGGACTCAGCGGACAGAGGTTTTGCTAGAGTGCGGGCTGGGGTGGTGATTATATCCATTACGGTGGTGACCACACTCCTCACCTCGCCTATAAATAGAACCCCCCCGGCACGTTTACAGTAACAGAGTGAACAGTAAGTCGGGCTTGGGCAAGTGTTGCGGTCTGCGGTTTTCTGTCCGCGCGGATTGAGTAGTGTTGATGGTGTGTTGTGTGCAGGTCGTGCGGCTAGCTTCAAGGATCCAGGAGTTGGGCATTGAAGTGTGCGGTCTCAGCTAGTCGCTTCTGCGGCTTGTCAAGTTTCTACTTCAGCTTGATCAAGTTCCAATAACCTGTCCGCCGGTCTCAGGCGGGTAGGCGGTTTGCTCCTCTGTTCTTCAGCAGATAGCAAATAAAGGTGTGTCCGCACGATCTCGCGGTCTCGGCAGACTCCGTGTGTTATTCGGCTTATAGTAGTTGCAGCTTAGGCGGCTTGGGTGACCTTGGTGGACGAGGCGGTCTCGGCGGTCTCCAATGCTGTCCGCCCGGCTTGTGTTGTTCTTTCTGTTTGTAGCCTGTGTACTAGCGAAATCATGTCTCGCTACGTATACCTCGCCTTGTAAAGAACTGTAAATGAATAAAAGACCTGCTTGTGCTTTCATTTGTGGTTGGTGTTAAACTTGCTCCTTGGGTTTCCGCATGATCAAAGTGTGAACTGGGTAGTTCTGAGAATATTAATTTGGCTTTAGGCTACCTTGCTGACCACTTTGAGAAAATTCAACATGGTATCAGAGGGAGCTTCAGTTGCTTGAGTGGTGTTCAACCAGTGTTGTTGCTCTGTGCTTGAGTGGTGATCAACCTGTGTTGGTGCTTTGTGCTTCTGGAAGTTTGCTTAACCAACAGTTGTAGCAATGGAAGGGAGTTATGCAAGAGGTCTTGGCATTGAACTCTTAACGCCGACTAACTTCAAGAAGTGGAAGTCGTGCATGAAGAGTTACCTCTTGGTGAGGAGCTATGGGTGGTCTTCGGTGGTGACGACAGACAGGAAGTGACTGTTGCTTTTGGAACTGCTGAGCAGGTGAGGCTCTGGAGAAAAAAAATGCAAAGGCGGAGTTTGTTCTCAAGAGAGTTGTTTTACCGAAGTTGTTTGATCACATCATTGGATGTGAATCAGCTGCTGATATTTGGACAACCATTGATGAGTTGTTCAATAGGAAGAATGTAGCAAGGCTAAAATTCTTGGAGAATGAGTTGGACAGGATAACTAAAGGAGACCTGACTATCTCTTAATACTTCTTGAAGATGAAGAGTCTGTGTGTAGAGATATCAGAGCTTGATCCTGATGAGCCTATCTCTGAGGCCAAGTTGAAAAGGCACATAATCTGCGGCTTACGGAAGGAGTATGTTGCCTTTGTGACATCAGTTCAAAGCTAGGCTACTCAACCATCTTTGCTGGAGCTTGAGAATCTGCTTGCTTCACAGGAAAGCTTGGCAAGGCAGATGGCTAGAGTCACTGTCTCTGAGAAGAGCAGTGAAGCACTCTTCACGGGCAAGAAGAAGAAGAGATGGGAAGGGAAGAAGAAGCAAGTCGCTACTGAGAATGAGCCTTCAACTTCTTATCAGGCAGAGAGGAGCACTGCTCCTAAGAAGGACTGGAAGAAGAACCTGAAGTGCTACAGGTGTCATTAGCGAGGACACTTCAAGCGGGACTGCAAGGTCAAACTGCAACCTGGGCATGTTGCTGGCAAAGAAGAAGCTTGCTCTAAGAGTGAGGAAGCTGAATGGGGCGGAGCCTTCATGACGGGTACTTATGTCCGTACCTTGTCCGCTGTCTACTTCAACGATGATTGGATCGTGGACTCCGGGTGTGGTCATCACCTCACCGGAGACAAGTCGAAGTTCTCTTCTCTGCAAGCCTACTCCGGTAATGAAGCTATTATAAATGCTGATAATACTGTTTATGCAGTAGAGAAGGAGGGAGTTGTGTCTTTGGGTAGTGATAAGGGGCCACTCACGTTAAGGAGTGTGTATCACGTACCGGGCATGAAGAAGAACCTCTTCTCGGTGACCAATGCGGTAGATGCGGGTTATCACGTTCTGTTTGGGCTAACAGAAGTGAATTTCCTTCGCAACGTATCCACGGTTAAGGCTGATGTTGCTCATGTTGGGAGGAGAGTGAAGAACTTGTTTGTTCTTGCTACTAACTCGTATGTTGATCGGATGAGAGCAAACGATAGCGCGGCTATATGGCATGAAAGGTTGGGGCATGTAGGAATGGAGAAATTGAAAGATATGTCAAACAAAAGCCTTGTAAGAGGCCTGCCTAAGCTTTCTTCATTTGGTGACGGTCACGTTTGCGCGGGATGTCAGTACGGCAAGGCTCATCGCATTCCGTTTGCTAAATCACAAACGAGGAGCAAGAGACCATTGGAGTGCATCCATGGAGACTTGATGGGACCAACCGTCACTACAAGCCTTAGTGGGAGCAGATACATGCTTGTGCTAATTGATGACTACTCAAGATACACTTCCGTATATTTCTTGAAGGAGAAGTCAGAAGCCTTCCATTTGTTTGTGGAGTTCAAGGAGTTGGTGGAGGGTCGGCTTGGCTTGCGAATCAAGAAGCTTAGAACAGACAACGGTGGTGAGTTCATCTCCTCCGAGTTTTCTAACTTATGCAGGAAGCATGGGATCCAACGAGAGCTCACTTCTGCTCACACTCCATAACAAAATGGAGTAATGGAGCGGAAAATCCGTCATCTGACGGAGACTTGCAAATGTTGGCTTCATGCGAAAGACATTCCAAGGTCCTTTTGGGTGGAGGGGATGTCTTGTGCTTCTTATGTCATCAACCGGATGCCGCTTAGCCCGATCAACATGAAGACTCCTTTTGAGTTGTTATTGAAGGAGAAGCCTAGTGTGGAACACCTTCGGGTGTTCGGTTCAACTTGCTATGTGCATGTCCCGGAAGCTTCAAGGACTAAGCTGGATACAAAGTCAAGGAAGCTTGTCTTTGTTGGCTACGATGAGTGGAAGAAGGGATGGAACTGCATGGATCTTGCGATGAAGAAGTTCGTTGTGTCAAGATATGTTGTCTTTGACGAGCTGACGTCGTATGGCGGTGGCTCAGTTGAGCTAACTGGAAGCAAGGTTGATGAAGAACCGACGGTGGCTGTTGAAGGCCTGGAAGAGGAGCTTGTTGTTTCACCAGCAGCTCCTGTTGCTTCAAATTTTGGTGCTGAGGCTTCTGGCTCAGGAAGCAGGGGGAACATTGCTCAAAGCTTTCCTGAAGGTGGTGCTGAGCCTGAAGGAGCAACAGAGGTAGTAAGCAAGGAGCAGACCCTTCGGAGATCGAAGAGGTTTATTAAGCCACCAACTCGTTACTGTGATGGGAATGCAGTGAGCTTTGTCTCCTGCTTCTTTGTAGGTCCTCTGGATGAGCGAGAGCCTGTAATCTTCAATGAGGTCACTGGAGTCAAGGAGTGGGATGATTCCATAAAGGAAGAGATTGTTGCTCTCAAGAAGAATGAAACCTGGGACCTTGTGCCTAAGGTTGATGGCGTTACTCCAGTGACTTGTAACTGGGTGTATAAGTTGAAGAAGAATGATGATGGGAGCATTGATAGGTTCAAAGCTCGCCTGGTTGCTCGAGGATTCTCACAGCAGTATGGAGAAGACTATGAGGAGACTTTTAGTACGGTTGCAAAGATGACTTCAGTTAGAGTGGTGATCGTCTTGGCTGCTAGTAAGGGATGGATGATGTGGCAGCTTGATGTGAAGAACACCTTTCTTTACGGAGAGACTGACAAGGACATCTTCATGGATCTGCCACTTGGATTTGTTTCTGAAGTTCATTCGGACTATGTCTGCAAGCTCAGGAAGGCTCTCTACGGGTTGAAGCAAGCTCCTAGATCTTGGTATGGGAAGATAGCAGAGTATTTGCAATTCTACGGGTATCTTGCTTCCAACTCAGATTCTAGCTTGTTCGTCAAGAAGAAGGTGGAGCTTCAAGTCTTGGTCCTGCTGTATGTGGATGATATGATCATCACAGGGAATTCGGAGGAGGAAGTAGCAAGGCTCGGGGCTGAGCTTGTTATAGGCTTTGAGATGAAAGACTTGGGAGAGCTTCATCACTTTCTCGGTCTTGAAGTGGAGAGGAAGGAGTGTGGAATTCTCATTTTCCAGAAGGGATATGTGGATCGAATTGTAAGTCGGTTCGGAATGGGCGAAGGGAAGTGTTGCTCTACTCCACTGGAACATGGGCTGAAGCTTCGACGAGATGAAGGAAGGATTCTTCCTGATCCCTTGGTGTTCAGGGCTCTTGTAGGGAGTTTGATCTACCTGACGATTACAAGGCCAGACATTGCTTATGCTGTTGGCCGAGTAAGTCAGTTTATGGATGAACCAAGGAAGTCTCATCTGGTAGCGGCAAAGCACATCTTGAAGTATGTCAAGTCAACTTCTGATATGGGACTCCTCTATAGTAGGGATGCATACTTTTCTTTGCTTGGATACACAAATGCTGACTATGGTGGTGACTCGGATGATCGGAGATCAACTTCGGGTTATGTTTTCACTTGTGGTTCAGCTGGTATTTCGTGGTGTAGCAAGAAGTAGGATTCTGTGTCTGTATCTACTATAGAAGCTGAGTATAAGGCTTCGGCCTTGGCAGCTCGGGAAGCTATCTGGTTGCGGAGGCTTGTAGAGGATGTTCATGAAGAAGTGCAAGGGTCTACTTTACTCCGGGGTGACAATGAGAGTGCTCTCAAACTAGTAAACAATCCAGTGTGTCACGCAAGGACCAAGCATATTGAGTTCACACACCACTTCATGAGGGAGAGGGTGTTGGAGGGATATCTTCTGGTCGGGCATGTTCGGAGTGAAGATAATCTTGCTGACATCTTCACGAAGCCGCTGTCGAAGGGGCCTTTTCAGTGGTTACGTAGCTTGCTGGGATTGATCACCACTTCTCACTTCAAGGGGAGTGTTGAAATTTGTGAAGTGGAAGTGGGTGATGGGCAGGCCGGGTAGCCTGTGCTGACTGAGTCCGCGACCTGGGCGGATTGCTGACTGCGGCCTTGGTAGTAGCTATCTTGGAGGCTTGCAGATTGAGCATCCTATGGTCTGAGCAGCCTGTGCGGACTGAGTCTGTAGCCTTGGCGGACTGCTGTCTGGGGACAGGGTGTTGGCTGTCTTGGTGGCTTGGCTGATTAAGGAGCGGCCTGAGCGGACAGAGGTTTGCGGGATGTAGGCAGTGCTCTGTTCAGTGGCCTTGTGTTGCAAGCTTGTGTTAACCGGTGGATTGGGTGTACTGTCCGCGGGACGCTTGCGGACTGGCGTGTCTGCGGTGTCCGCTGTGGCAGATTGACCTTGGAGTTTGGCTGTGGCCCTTGCCGAACTCTGGTGGTACAGCAGGTGCTAACTACTGGGGAGGACTGCGCGGACTGATGTCATAGTCCGGCAGTTGGGCGCTTATTTGGGCAGTTGTGCTAGGATTGCTTGCGGACTCTGCCTTAACTGTGGAGGAGTTTTGGCGATCTGCTTTGGGTATTGGCGGACTGGGCCTTGTACGCCGAGCTCACACTAGGCCTTTGGTGTTTTACTGGACTTGGTCACATTATGTGACAAGTCCAGTGTGTCCGCATTATCCGCCAAGTCCGCTGTTCACCGGGCGGACTGCCTTTGGTTGTGGACTTGTAGCGGATGGAGGCTTTGCTCTTGTGTTGTGCGGATTGCCTCTTGCATATGCGGACTATCACTGAAGGAGTTGTGGTTGTCCAAATGTTAATGTGTGAGGACTGTGCGGACGGTATCGTGACCGCATAGTGTGGGCAGTCTGGTGTAAGTCCGCCCAATAGTGAACATCGGTGCCTTGCTTCTGGCGGTTGTCTTGGAATCCGGCTAAGTCTTTGCGGACTCTGCGGACAGAGGTTTTGCTAGCACGCGGGCTGGGGTGGTGATTCAATCCACTAGGGTGGTGACGACACTCCTTACCTCACCTATAAATAGAACCCCCCCCCCCCCCGACACGTCTATAGTAATGGAGTGAACAGTAAGCTGGGCTTAGGCAAGTGTTACGGTCTGCGATTTTCTGTCCGCGCGGATTAAGTAGTGCTGACGGTGTGCTGTGTGCAAGTCACGCGGCTAGCTTCAAGGAGCCAAGAGTTGGGCATTGAAGTGTGCGGTCTCAGCTGGTCACTTCTGCGGCTTGTCAGGTTTCTACTTCAGCTTGATCAAGTTCCAATAACCTGTCCGGCGGTTTTAGGCGGGTAGGCGGTCTGTTCCTCTGTTCTTCAGCAGGCAGCGAATAACGGTGTGTCCGCGCGACCTCGCGGTCTCGGCGGACTCCGTGTACTATTCGTCTTGTAGCAGTTGCAGCTTGGGCGGCTTGGGAGACCTTGGCGGACGAGGCGGTCTCGGCCGTCTCCAGTGCTGTCCGCCCGGCTTGTGTTGTTCTTTCTGTTTGTAGCTTGTGTACTAGAGAAATCATGTCTCGCTACGTATACCACGCCTTGTAAAGAAGTGTGAATGAATAAAAGACCTGCTTATGCTTCCATTTGTGGTTGGTGTTAACTTGCTCCTTGGGTTTCCTCATGATCAAAGTGTGAACTGGGTAGTTCTGAGAATATTATTTTGGCTTTAGGCTACCTTGCTGACCACTTTGAGAAAATTCAACAGGCCTTGCTTGATTTTGTAGGATCTGTGCTAACATGTTCCTAAGCTCCGTCATTTCATTACGTAGCCCTGCTATAGCCTCAGTATTGTGATCTCCACACTCACTCGCCGCAATCTTAGACGTAGACGTTGTCGTGTATTCCGATCCTAGCCTAGTGCGCATTCAGGTTTAGAAAAATCTTGGAAAGATGATTTTTCCTAGGGCTGTAGCTATACTGGAAATAGGATATTTTTATAGATTCCCGACGTGAGTAACACGTGGATCGTTAAAATTTTTTTTGAAATTTCGCTGAAAAATAAAGATTTTATCCCGCTATTGGCAGACCACCGAAAATAATTTTTTGTTTTCTAAAGATCAGATTGACCAACAAGGAACGCAGCGAGGATGTTTGCAACGTGGGAGTTGAAACAACCGCCTCTAATACCAAATTGATGTAGGGGAGACCGTGATACGTGCTCGACTACGCTAACAGAAACTATCGTCACAGAACATAAAAGCAAGATGGGAGGGCTCCGACCAAAAGCGAGCGAAAAGGGGTCGGGTTGGCTCCCAAATCCGAATGAGAAAAATGTCGGACTCGATACAACGTCCTTAAGACCTACCTCTCCAACAATCACACAACTCACCGTAAGCCGAACTCGATACAACGTCCTTAAGACCTACCTCTCCAACAAGCACACAACTCACCGCACCTACACAAGCACTTATTTTATCAACTTGAGATGTTTCAAACGCAGCAATAATTTATTTCGGAGCAGCGGCAAACTTCAAATGGCGGTCGAGTTCCAGTTGAGATTAATTCCCTTGTTAACACAAAGTGTACCGATCTTGGAGAGCAAGTCAAGGCTAGGCCAAGTCTCTCTCCCACAACGGATCTTCCCATTCCGGAATACAAGAGATTCAATAGCAACGAAGTCGAATCAGATTTTGCAAGCGATGTATTTAAAAACCACGGAAAAGACGGTTCGCAAAACCTCCACAAACTCAAAGCAAGAATCACTAGGAGAGGAAGAGATTACCCAACCATGAACATCACTCACACAAGATAAGGTGGGAGATTCACACTCTCCACGGAACCACCGGATTCACACCGAATGGGGCTGCAAACTTCTTCCTTGGAGTCGCACCGAAGGAAGCCACGCCGGAGTCGCACCGATCGGGGTGGAGGTAGCAAGGGGAGGATTCACACCAAAGGGGGGGTGGCGGTAAGGGTAATTCCTCTTGGCCGAATTTCTCACAAGGGAAATAGGGTTTCTTCTTCAATCAATAATAAAATCCTCATAAGAGCCTCCTTATATAGGAGTTACAACAAGCCCTTAACCATCCATTATGGAGATGTAATCTCATCCATCCGTATGGTTAAATACACACCACAAAATATAAAGTGTCCAAAATTAAAATTACATAACATTTATGAATATAAAATTATCGTCCAAACATGGAATAATTTTATATTCATCAATATAAAATAAAAGTGCATGAAATAAGATAATTAATTCTTCACGGTGGATTTAGCACGCCACGGGCGGAGGTTGTAAACCGGTCTTCCTTCAGCATCATCACGGCACCTAAGATATTTGTGTCGTTGTGCCTCGGCAACCGGGTCATCATCAAGTAGTGGCGGAGGGGCCGCGGCATCAGTGCCACTGTACACACAAAGTGTCTTTCTCACTATCTACAAGACATACTGGAGATTGTTCATTTATACTAAGGATATTTAGAAAATAAATGTTCCAACTCCTAGTGCCTGACAAGATAATCTCTTGATCACTTGAATTCATTATAAACACTTATCATTGTGGAAGACAATTTCATTTCCTATATCACAAACTTACTTATGCTTATCAGATTATGGTTCAATCCTTCCACATAAGCAACTTTAGTGATGGTAACTAGGCCATTAGAAATATTACCATATCCCTTAGTGAGTCCTTTCTCTGACCCTCCAAAGATGACTTTTGGTCCATTCTTAACTGGAATGTAGTCTCTTAGTAAACTCCTTCATCCAGTCATATGTCTGGAACATCCACTATCTAAGTACCATATTGACCTATTCGTGGTACTTGGCTCCACCTGCAAACAAACTTTAGTTCACCTTAGGCACCCAACAAGTTTTGGGGACTTGGTTCCTGTTAGGCTTTGCTGTGTGAAACAAGACAGACTTTCTAAATAAAGGTGGTTGAAATCTATATGAAGGAGCTGTTGGATTATACCAACAATCTAGGGCAAAATGCTCAACCTTCCCACAACACCAACACTCAAATATCTTGTATCTTCTCTTTGTTTGCACATTTGAAGTTGTTTTCTTGTGCAACATAGAATTCTCATCCAATTTCCAAGGTAGAGGTGCATAATTCACACCCTTACCTTTCATATTTGAGTGAGCTACATTGGGATTAGCCCCAAGAACTCCTTGGCTTCTTGGATTGATCACTCTCTGTGGTGGTTCTTGGCCTATATTGCCTTTTGACATCTGATCATTCCAGTAAGGCTCTTTATTGACCTTGCTGGTAGAGCACTCAGACATCATGTGTCCAGGAACACATGATCTCAAGCATCTGTTAGAAGGCAGATACTTGATAGTTTGCCTATCTGGACAACTTGGAATTTTATCTTTGGATACCAACTTTTTTTAAAAAAATTTATTCTACCAAACCCTACACCACTTCTAAATGGTGCAGAGAAGGTATCTATGATAGGTAGCACTGACTTAGGCTTTGAGAACTGAGTCAAGAGTTGTCTTTCCTAAGCAAGCTTTGCTTCAAGGTCTTTGACAGTCTTGACCTGTTCAATAATCACCTCTGTCTGGCTATTTATCTTGTTGTTTAATTAAATTAGTTTCAGTTTTCGTAAATCCAACTTTGTGTTGTTACTTTCAACTGAGAAGATACTCCTCTCAAGGAATCTAACTCTTTGGCCTGATCCTTAGCAAGTTGTTTGCGTGTAATTAAGGCCTTTAGTACCTTACCATATATATTGTTAAGGGAGTTAAAATCTACTTCAATGACTGAATCATGTTCTTTATTATGTGAACATGATTCATTTTCTGATGCAGAATTAGAATATGAGGAAAAACAATTAGAGATTGATTTTACCTTAGCAGGATCTGAACAATCCTGATCTTCTTCTCCTGGTTGAGATTCCTCAATGTCCATCAGGCCCATAAGAGCCTCCTCCTCTTCTGATTCAGATAAATCAGACTCACTGTCAGACAGCGTTAACTGTCTTTTTGCCAATAGGCTTTTGTCAGCCTTTTTGTGTTGTCCATCCTTCAAGTTCTCAGACGTTTTCTCCTTCCTTTTTGCTGGGCAATCAGCTATGACATGCCCTTTCCTGTTACAATAATAGCACACTATATTAGTTTTAATATATTTATTCTGAGAAGAGCCATACCTGTCCCCAGAATTCTTCTTCCTGGGTTTCTTTGGATGATTGATCTTTTTGTGAGAAGAGTCTCCTGCTGAACCCTTCCATCTTCCTTGTTTTCTTCTCCTTAACATCTTCTTGAACTGTCTTGAGAAGAGTGACAGTTCCTCCTCAGTTATTTCTCTTTCTATTGAGGATGATTCTGAGCACTTAGAGGCAGTTTCCAGTTTTTCTGTGAGTATTGACTTCTCTCTGACTTTTCTGGATCACTCGACCTTTAAAGCTAAGCTATTTTCTCTATTGAGTGCTTTGGATGATTCTTCTTCAAATTTTCTGATATTAAGCTGTAACTCAAGAGACAACAGCTTTTCAAATAGGGCTTGGGGGTCTATGTTGGCTAAGTTTCCCAGTTCTCTTATGGCACTGATCTTGATGTCTCATTCCTTGTTCAGGGACCTCAAGAACTTATCATTAAGTTCATAATTAGTAAAACTTATGCCATAAGTCCTCAAGTTGTTAGCAATTCTAAAGAATTTCTCAAAACACTCAGCTACAGAATCCTTTTTATCTTGTTTGAAGGCTTCATATTGTTGATTTAGCAGAGATTTTCTATCATCACTGACTTCTTCAGTACCTTCCATGTAAACTATCAAAGACTCCCACATTTCTTTAGATGTTCTATAATGAATCAGATTCTGAAAAGTTGAATCATCAACTGCACTAACTATAATATTTTGAGCTCTTTTGTCCATAGATGTTAGTATGATTTCATCCTTATCCATTTCCATGTAAGCCTTGGGTATCTTGATGTTTGCATCAAGAACTGACACTGTTGGATCCCTAGTTTGGATTTGGGCTAGGTTCACTGAGTTAGGATGTCTTTGACCCACCTTATATAGTCAGGGTCATTGGTTGTGTCCTAGAGTCTAGGGTTTGTCCTTAGAACATCATCCTGTGGACCAGCCATCCTCTAGACTGCCATAAAAACTCAAGACTTAGAGATATTTTCAGCTCAAGGAAATCTGTTCGACGTTCGTCGATCTCATCTCAACGAATCAGCGACGTTCGTCGATCTCATCTCAACGAACCACATTCTTTGGTCGACGATCTCTGGTCTTCTATTTGAATTCTTCTCAGCCAGAGACTTCTCAGATTCTAAGTCCACAATCATTCTTCGGTCGACGAATTTGGATCTCTATTCGACGAATAATGATTGACATTGATGATTGTCTGTTCGACGAATGAAGATTGTCTGTTCGACGAATGAAGATTGTCAGTTCGACGAAGATTGCAGTAGAATTGACAAATTTCCCTTGAAGACTTATTGTTATTGTCTGGTCGACGAACTCATTAGCTCAGCTCGACGAACTGTGCACTCAACTCGACGATCTCTGTTCTTCGTTCGACGATTCCAGACTAGGTCTTCTCCAGTTTTCCGTCCCTTTTCTTGGCGATGATTCCTGAGTAATTAATGTTCAATCTCCACGAAATGTTACCGTTAGAACGAGCATTGATCATGGATTATTACATGCCATTTTTCCATGGGACAGTTAGGGAATTCATTGATTGTCTCTTCCTTCCCAGGCCGACTGCATTTACTACTCAAGGATTCTAATTTTGAAATGTGCTCTTCAGTCAGTTAACAAAAAGAAGACCAAAAAAAGGTCAAGCAATCCTGTATATACAGATCACATTCAAGAAGCTTTCGAGATAAAAAAGAAAGGAAGATTGCAGGCAGACAAAAAGATATACAGTCTTACAGAAATCACAAGTTTCACACTACAATCAGCCTAGGCCAGAGAACATCATCATCTAGAAGAAGAAGAACATACAATCTCTACCAAGAGTCTTCTACCTTCAACCCTATAGGACAACTTCAGAAGGACAACAATCTCTATCTGTCAAAAAAGTTCCTGAAGTAATCTCTGGTCAAGGCAATCAAGTTTTTGAAGACCTGTCACCCTGAAGCAGTGCTCCAGATTTCCTGATTCATTCAAGATCTCAGGGGGAGCAATCTGCAAAAATCAATCCACTAGTCTTCTCAGTTGTTATTGAGAAAGAGAAGACACCATCACCCCTTTTCAATCTTCTGTACAGGGTTTTAAGTCCCTTCAAAATTATTCCTGGTTACAAGTCTCCTACCAAAAGACTTGAGGTTTTGGTTTTTGAGCACCTGAACAAAAGCTCATTGGTGTCAGGCACCTGATCAAAAATCTGAGTGGATTCCTACTAGGGTGGTAGAAGAGTGGATGTACCCAGGTTGAGAAACCACTATAAATTTCTTGTGTCGTCTGGTTGCCCTCTTTCTTTTGTTTTGGCTGTGTTCTATAATTTGTTAGGTTGCTATATTTCTTACTTTGATTACTAATCTGTTCACCTAGGATTACAACAATAGTTGTAAAGGTTTTGTAAGAGAGCACAATACTCTATTCATCCCCCCCCTGATGACTAGTTTTAGTCATCGTTTTTGGGTTATTCTAGTAGCTTATTTTCCTAAGTTTTTGTTACAATTATGTGTTTTTTGTATGCTTGTTATGATCTTCTTTTTAATATAATGTTTATGTTTTGTTTTGTGGCTATTTTATATTTTATGTTTAGCTTTATCTATAAATATTATTATATCTTGTATGTTATGTTTAATTTAATGTTTTATGTTTAATTTTATAACGTGTGTTTTATTTTGAATATAAATATTATGTGTTATGTTATTTTTATGTTGTATGTTTTATTTATATTATGTATTTTATTTTGTGTATTATATAATCATTAACTAATGTTTTATTTTGCTTTATTTGTAGGTTCAAAGCCCATGCTAGTGCAGCCCTTTCACTTGATCAAGCCCAATTGGAGCAGCCCTCTTCCACCAAAACAGCCCACATGATGCAGCCCGACCACTTATGGTGCAGCCCCTCTACATAATGCAGCCCCCTACATGCAGCCCTTGAAGTTTGGAGCAGCCCGGCCCTTTTCCTTGAAGCCTACATGATGCATTCAGCCCCTCTTCAAGCTTCCCAAGCCCATATAGTGCAGCCCACTTCATCCAAGCATGTGGCCGGCCACTCATTTTCCCCCCTCCCTCATCATTTAATGCCATACATGAACATTTTCCACCTATATGGCCGGTCACCCCTCTTTCTCTCCCTCTTTTATTTCTTTTTTTTTCCTTTATTTAAGCCATATTCATGCATGTTCCCTCCTCTCTCCTTTTTATTATTTTTCTCCACTCTTTATTACCATCCATCCCCCCTCTTATATTTATTTCATTTCTTTTAAATTTATATGCATGAATGTATCTTCTCCCTCTTCCTTCATTTAATATCATACATGAATCATCCCTCTTTCTCTCCACCTAATTAATATCATGCATGAACATTCTTCCTACACATGGCCGGCCACCCCCCCTTGCCCTCTCTTCTTCATTCCATTCTAGAACCTTCTCCCTCATCTATAAAAAGAACCCATATCCCATGCTTTTGAAGGGGGGATTTTGGAGAGCAAGTGAAGTGCTAGTTTAAGTGGAGAGTGCTTATAAGTGTTAGTTTTATTATTGTATTAGTTTTCTTTTCAATTATTGCAAGTTTTCTTTATAGCATAATCTTGTCCTTTTTTATTTTGTGTACTCATTTTTGCAAGTAATGAAAATATTTCTCTCTTCTCTTTATTTTGTTGTTTCCTTTTGCAATATGCATAGCTAATTCCCTCTTAGCATTTGATCATGAGGATCCATGATTTGAAATGAGAATTATTTTTATTTCATAGTTTTATTTTTGCGTAATTCTACTCGGTCCTTCTTTGAATAATTATTGTGTCGACTCCGTATTTCCGGTATACGGTAGTAGGCTTATGATCTCATATTCGAGTAGCCGAGAGGCTCGTGGATGTGAAAGATCACTCAAAGAAGGAAGGAGTTGAATGCAACCCTAGAGATAGGACGACGTAAATCCTCTGGATTGGAGTCAAATCCAATAGTGCGGATCACCTCGATAATGCAACTTTAGGCTTTTTCGATTTGTAAAGAGATTTCGATCGAATAGTCTATAAGTTAGGAGACATAATGCTCTAGCGAGATTTTGTCTTATTTTCGGATCCGTCACGGCCGAGTTGGATTTGCAAATTTAAAACTATGCCCTTTTATTTTCTCGTTTCATTTCATGGTGAATCAATGATCGAATGCTAGCCCTTTTTATATAAGTTTTTGTCTCGCAATTTATCGTTCATTTTACTTTTAAAAGAATTCTCAAAATCCCATTAGTTTTCCGGTAGGATAATAGTTAGAGCGTGAGTAGAAGTAATTGACAGCCCCGTGTTTAAATACGACCTTGGTACTACGATTCGACAGGTACGCTTGCCTATTTGGGTTTTGGCCCACCAAGTTTTTGGCGCCGTTGCCGGGGAACTTCTTCGTCAATATTTTGAAAACGCTTGCGCTATTACTTCTCCAAAAATCAAAAAAAAAATTATAATTTATATATTTAAATTTTTTATAATCAACCCACCTCATTTTAATTTCTACCCCACCTAAAATCTCTCGAAAAGGGTAAGGGGCTTTAAGCGCCACCATTTTACCTAGTACCGGGCGAACCCTTCACCGGGTAGTCCTCGGGAAGTTCGAGAGCCAAGCCGTCTAAAAAAATCTTTTTTTCAAAAAAAAAAACAAAACTAAAAAATTTTTTTTTCCTTTCTTTTCCTCTTTTTCTTTCTTTTCCAAGCTTTCATTCTCATCTTCCATCGTTTTCTTTACTAGTGCATGACCCGAGCGAATCCGTCGCTACTTGTTGATTTGGACCCAGAAATCGAACGCTCCTTTCGGAGACAACTACGATTTGGGGCTTCCACTTCTCAAACAGCGGTTGAGGATTCCTTCGGGGATTGTAATTATTCTGAAATGGGAGATCCCAACCCAGGAATGGCTCAGCAAAGGACTATGTCCGATTATGCTCGACCCAAACTGGAGGGGACTGAAACAAGTATTGTTCGACCTACAATTGCGAACAATAACTTCGAGCTTAAGCCTAGCATCATACAAATGGTGCAACAATATGTACAGTTCGACGGATTACAAGATGAAGATCCGAACTTACATATTGCTAATTTTCTTGAAATCTGTGACACCTTTAAAATTAATGGTGTCTCAGATAATGCTATAAGGCTAAGACTCTTCCCCTTCTCCTTAAGAACTAAGGCCAAACAGTGGTTGAGTTCTCTTCCAAGAGGATCAATCACTACTTGGAACATTTTAACTGAAAAATTTCTTTCTCGTTATTTTCCCCCCGCCAAAACTGCTAAGCTTCGAAATGATATAACTTCATACTCTCAAATTGATTCTGAGACCCTCTATGACACTTGGGAGAGGTTCAAAGAGCTTTTGAGAAGATGCCCACATCATGCTCTGCCTGTATGGTTACAGGTTCAGACATTTTACAATGGGCTAAATCAAGAAACAAAGCAAATGATAGATGCCGCTTCCGCTGGTTCTTTAGACCGCAAAACTCCGGAAGCCGCTCTTGAGCTTATCGAGGACATGGCGATGAACACTTATCAGTGGAATTCGTCCAGGTCTCGCCCATCTAAACCTGCAGGTATCTATGAAGTGGATTCGGTTTCGCAACTGACGCTACAAGTGAAAATGTTAAACAAGAAGATTTCGGAGATGACTGCTCCCTCCGCCGCTAAGGTATATGAAAATGCTGCTGCTGCCGAGCAGGTGGATTATCTGGGGAACATACCCAGGCCTGCTCAAAATAACTCTGCCAATAATTTTTCTACTTTTTCGAATTTTTCTTCTCCTCCTGGTTTTAATGCTGCTACGAATTCTTATCATCCTGGATGGCGTAACCATCCTAATTTTTCATGGAATAATAATGCTAACGTAGTACGCCCACCGCACGATTTTACACCACCACCACCACCACCACAACAAAATTTTCAAAAACCTTCCCCTTTGGAAGAGATCTTTGCTAAGTATATAAGCTCAAACGATGCTACTATTAGAAACATAACGGGATCAATTAAAAATTTAGAAAATCAGGTCGGCCAACTCGCCAAGGCTTTTTATGAGAGACCACCTAGAACTCTTCCCTCGAACACTGAGCCTAACCCAAGGGAACACGCAAATGCGATTTCCCTTCGGAGCGGTAAAGTTGTTAACGAGCCCACCACAAGGGAAGAGCCAAGGGTGATTGTCCCTCCTGTTTATACCCCCATGGAAAATGACAACTTAGATCTTGAAAAAGAAAAATCTACACTTGAAAAAGAAAAGGATAGCTCTATTATTTCTGATTCTGAAAAAAAGACAAATGATTTTCAAAATGATGCTCCAATTGTTCTAAAGGAATTTCCGCCACCTCCTTATCCGGCTAGACTTAGGCAAGAAAAATTAGATAATCAATATCAACGCTTTCTTGAAATATTTAAACAAATTCATATTAATTTGCCGTTTCATGAAGCGATTAGCCAAATGCCTAAGTACGCCAAATATCTTAAAGATTTATTAACGAACAAAAAGAAATTAGAAAATTTATCGCATGTAACGTTAAATGAAGAATGCTCGGCGGTCGTTAAAAACTCTACTCTACCTAAAAAGATAAACGATCCGGGTAGTTTTTCCATTCCTTGCGTTTTTGGTGATCTTTTTATAAAACATGCGCTAGCGAATCTAGGTGCGAGCATCAACTTGATGCCTTTTTCATTGTTTAAAAAGCTAGAATTGGGCACTCTCAGCCCTATGCGTATGAGTATTCAATTGGCTGATCGATCGATTAAGTATCTGTTAGGTATCGTTGAGGATGTGCTAGTGAAGGTCGACAAATTCATCTTCCCGGTGGATTTTGTCATTCTCGATATTGAAGAGTACGTCGAGGTCCCTCTTATACTTGGTCGTCCCTTCCTAGCCACCGCTCGAGCAATCATAAATGTGAGTGACGGAAGACTTTCTCTACGTGTGGGAGATGAGGAAGTAATATTTGATATTAATAAATCGATGAAAAACTCTTTACAAAATGATGACTCTTGTTTTTTCATTGATGATTTAAAAGAAGACTCCTATTTCCCTCCAAATGATTTTTCTTCTTCCTTTTTTGGACCCTCATCAACTATTTTTGAAAACACTGTTATGTCCGTGCAAGCACCATTCGAAAATGACTCTGATTTTGGACAACAAAATCTTATTTTTGAAAATGATAAAAATTTGCCAAATTATTTTGAAAAACCACCTGACCCTGCAGAAAAAAATTATCATGTTAAGAACTTCCGCCAGCATAAAAATTTTAAACCGGGCGATCAGGTTCTTCTTTTAAATTCACGTTTACGTATTTTCTTTGGAAAATCTAAATCTCGTTGGTCTGGACCGTTTGCGGTCAAGGATGTTTTTTATGATGGAACTGTGTTACTTTCGCACCCCGATAGGGGGGATTTTAAAGTAAATGACCGTAGACTTAAACTTTATTTTTCTAATGATTATGTGTCTCCTGCAAAGGAGAATCTTGTGTTGGACTCTTAAACATTTATCTTGTGTGGGACACTTTTTTATTTTATTTTTGGATTTATTATTATTATTCTGAAACTCTTTTATTTGGATGATTGTAATAAAAACCATTATCGGGCATCTGCCCATGGACTCTTTCTTTTTTGCTTTTATTTTGCTCTTCATACCGGAGGCCAATCAAGTCCATGTTCGTGGTCGCCGCTCCGCCGTTGCTGATATCAGATGGATCAAGTCATACTTGCTGACGATCAAGTACTCTAAAAAGCAAGCATGGGGGAGCGACATCCGCCTTCATCTCACGAACCCGGGGAAGTCCTGTTCTTATTTATTTATTTTTCCTGCATTTTTCTTTTTCTCTTCTTCTCAGTCCCCTTCTCTTTTTCTTTATGTTTTCTTCATTGAGGGCAATGAAGGATTTAAGCATGGGGGAGGGTTTAGATACTTTCTTCTTTTTTTTTCTTCTTTCCTTTAGAAAAAAATATTTTAAAACAAAATTCAAAAATTAGTATAGTTATATTAAGCCATTTTATTGTTTTTATTTCAAAAATAAAAAAAATTGTGCTAAAATCTATTTGAAAAACAAAACCTAAAATTATTTTCTATCTTTATTTTTATGTTTCTTCTAGTGATGTGTAGGCCTGTGCGGTTTTTGTAGTTCTATGTAGAATCCTGTGAAAATGTTTTCTAAACTTATCATTTTAGCATAGTTTAGTTCTACTAGTTTCTTTTTCTTAAATATAGGCATCCGTTTTTTACGTTATAAGTAGCAATTTGTAGTTATGTCTTTTTATTCGGTTAGTTGCTTACGAATGGTTGCTAGGTAATGTTATCTCTTTTTCATTTGCGGGGTAGTCTTTCTTGGTGTCTAGAACTTGTACCAAGCTACTCTCGAAGCATTTGCACCGTTTTTACGTTCTTTAGAAATGATTTAGGCCACCATTTGAATAGTGTGAGCTTTTCTTGCCCACCAAAAACAAAACCCTTGCAAAACAATTTTGGGCCTTTTTCCTTTTTTTCTTTGTTTTTAGCTCCACCTTTCATTTCATTATGTTCACCAAAGCCATATATCTTTCCTATTTTTGCACTATAAATTTGAGCTTAAAAATTATTTTTGTGGGAAGGGTATTATTTTTGAAATGAATAGGAAATTCTCAAACTTATTTTTGGAGTTTTCTTATCAAATGCTATTCAAAAGAAAAAAATTGAGAAAAAAATATATCATTACAAAATCAAAAAAAAAAATGAATGCAAAAAGTTTATGTTTGGCCAAGTTTATAAAAGAAAAAAAAAATTTCATGGCCTTGTTTTTGTAGTTTCATATTGGAAAAATGACATACTCGTTATCTGTCATTTTTTTATGCTATGTTTATTTTTGAGCTCACCTTGGTTTAGTGCCTAAAACCTTCATGTTTATCTTTGACTCCACTTCCTAATCATTTACCTAAGCCAAGTTTTAATGCCTAGTAGAAGTCCTAATGATCTTAGAACTTAATTTCGCGTAGTGGAGAAAGTGTGAACGTACAAGCCTATGGCCACCATCATTGATGGATTTCTTTGGAGGTTATCTTGGAGTGTCTTAGGGTTAATGTTTATCTAGCAACCTAGTAGTTTGTTAATGCGCCATTTATTTAGAACCTCTACTTTTTGTTGTCCTTATTTTCATTTATTTTGGATGCCTTGTTTTTAAGATTTAGAAATGTGTAGACTTTTCTTATGTTCTAATGATATTTTTAGGTCTCCACTTTCAAGTTTTCTACTGTGCACTTCTCACCCCACTAGTTGTTAACATAGGAATTATGATAGTTTAATTTTTCATGTTTTGTTTTTCTTAATTATGAAACCAAAATTAGCTTTGTTTATTTTCTATTTCCTTCCCTAGTTTTCATCTTTATTTGCTTGAGGGCAAGCAAATGTCTAAGCATGGGGGAGTTTGATGACTAGTTTTAGTCATCGTTTTTGGGTTATTCTAGTAGCTTATTTTCCTAAGTTTTTGTTACAATTATGTGTTTTTTGTATGCTTGTTATGATCTTCTTTTTAATATAATGTTTATGTTTTGTTTTGTGGAAATTTTATATTTTATGTTTAGCTTTATCTATAAATATTATTATATCTTGTATGTTATGTTTAATTTAATGTTTTATGTTTAATTTTATAACGTGTGTTTTATTTTGAATATAAATATTATGTGTTATGTTATTTTTATGTTGTATGTTTTATTTATATTATGTATTTTATTTTGTGTATTATATAATCATTAACTAATGTTTTATTTTGCTTTATTTGTAGGTTCAAAGCCCATGCTAGTGCAGCCCTTTCACTTGATCAAGCCCAATTGGAGCAGCCCTTTTCCACCAAAACAGCCCACATGATGCAGCCCGGCCACTTATGGTGCAGCCCCTCTACATAATGCAGCCCCCTACATGCAGCCCTTGAAGTTTGGAGCAGCCCAGCCCTTTTCCTTGAAGCCTACATGATGCATTCAGCCCCTCTTCAAGCTTCCCAAGCCCATATAGTGCAGCCCACTTCATCCAAGCATGTGGCCGGCCACTCATTTTCCCCCCTCCCTCATCATTTAATGCCATACATGAACATTTTCCACCTATATGGCCGGCCACCCCTCATTCTCTCCCTCTTTTATTTCTTTTTTTTTCCTTTATTTAAGCCATATTCATGCATGTTCCCTCCTCTCTCCTTTTTATTATTTTTCTCCACTCTTTATTACCATCCATCCCCCCTCTTATATTTATTTCATTTCTTTTAAATTTATATGCATGAATGTATCTTCTCCCTCTTCCTTCATTTAATATCATACATGAATCATCCCTCTTTCTCTCCACCTAATTAATATCATGCATGAACATTTTTCCTACACATGGCCGGCCACCCCCCCTTGCCCCCTCTTCTTCATTCCATTCTAGAACCTTCTCCCTCATCTATAAAAAGAACCCATATCCCATGCTTTTGAAGGGGGGATTTTGGAGAGCAAGTGAAGTGCTAGTTTAAGTGGAGAGTGCTTATAAGTGTTAGTTTTATTATTGTATTAGTTTTCTTTTCAATTAGTGCAAGTTTTCTTTATAGCATAATCTTGTCCTTTTTTATTTTGTGTACTCCTTTTTGCAAGTAATGAAAATATTTCTCTCTTCTCTTTATTTTGTTGTTTCATTTTGCAATATGCATAGCTAATTCCCTCTTAGCATTTGATCATGAGGATCCATGATTTGAAATGAGAATTATTTTTATTTCATAGTTTTATTTTTGCGTAATTCTACTCGGTCCTTCTTTGAATAATTATTGTGTCGACTCCGTATTTCCGGTATACGGTAGTAGGCTTATGATCTCATATTCGAGTAGCCGAGAGGCTCGTGGATGTGAAAGATCACTCAAAGAAGGAAGGAGTTGAATGCAACCCTAGAGATAGGACGACGTAAATCCTCTGGATTGGAGTCAAATCCAATAGTGCGGATCACCTCGATAATGCAACTTTAGGCTTTTTCGATTTGTAAAGAGATTTCGATCGAATAGTCTATAAGTTAGGAGACATAATGCTCTAGCGAGATTTTGTCTTATTTTCGGATCCGTCACGGCCGAGTTGGATTTGCAAATTTAAAACTATGCCCTTTTATTTTCTCGTTTCATTTCATGGTGAATCAATGATCGAATGCTAGCCCTTTTTATATAAGTTTTCGTCTCGCAATTTATCGTTCATTTTACTTTTAAAAGAATTCTCAAAATCCCATTAGTTTTCCGGTAGGATAATAGTTAGAGCGTGAGTAGAAGTAATTGACAGCCCCGTGTTTAAATACGACCTTGGTACTACGATTCGAAGGTACGCTTGCCTGTTTGGGTTTTGGCCCACCACCCCCCCTCTAGAGTATTTCAGATCTAACCTTCACTTTCAATTGGTATCAGATCCAGGTTGGTTAAACTACCACACCTTAAGAGGTTAATTGCTTGTACAGGCTAACACCTAAACCATAAAGATCCCTCTTGTTAGATCTGATTGTTTTGTTTCCTTTATTAGATTTATTCCTTCACAAAAATGGCTCAAAACAAAGATTATGCAAGCATCAGACCTCCAGTATGAAATCTTAATAGATTTGCCATCTGGAAGGCAAGAATCAAACTGTACATGAATTCTATTGATGAAGATATTTTTTCTTCCATCTTGACAGGAGTACCTCCAGCACCTGTAGCTTCTACAAGCACCTCTATAAACATGACTACAGTACCTCCTCTAGATAATAATGATGCTTACAGGAAAGCCAAAATTGCAGATGTAAAAGCAATGAACATCTTGGCTCAGACTATGTTAGATAATATATTTCAGAAGGTAGCTGAGTGCACCTCAGCGAAGGCCATTTGGGACTCCCTCAACCAAATGGTAGCTGGTTCAGCTGATGAAAGGAAAGACAGGAGATCAAATCTCATATCCCTGTATGAGAACTTTAATAAGGATGAGGCTAAATCAGTTGTTGAAATGTACAATAGGTTGAGCTCAATCATCAATGAGCTTAAAACCTTGGATAAAGATACCACCCTTACAGAGGTGAATGACAAGATCTTGATGTGCTTCCCTAGCTCTTGGGACTCAAGAATCTGGCTTATCAAATATGCCAGAAGCCTAAATGAGATATCAATTGAATCTCTGCTAGGCAAACTAAAGGCTTATGAGCAGTTGATTAAATCAAGAGAAGCAGTTGAACAGAAATCAACAACTCCAGGGAGAAAAGATCATAGTATAGCTTTCAAAGCATCAGAGGAAAGTGATACCTCAACATCCAATGAAGAACTAATGAGCCTCTTCGCAAAAAGATTTTATAAGATGGCTAGAAAGGATTTCAGAATGAAATCATCCAGGCAGGATGATAAGCCCAAATATGACAAGACACCAACCCAGGAGGTTGTGTGCTTTGGATGTAGAAAGCATGGACATTACATCTCTGAATGTCCAGAAAGCCAGAAGAAGGAGAAAAGCAAAGAAAAAGACTCCAGGAGAAAACAGAGCAGCAGACCCTCCTCCAACAAGTACAAAAAGAGAGACAAAGGCTTTGTTGCTGAAACATGGAGTGATACTGAAGAAGAATCATCCTCTTCCAGCTCAAGTGAATAAGAGGAAGAAGCAAGATCCAAGGAGGTTTTCCTCAAGGCAATTGATGCCTCCAGGAGCAGTTCAGGATTAGAAGGAGAATCTGAAGATGAGCCAGCCTCAGAGTCAGAGGCAGATCAGGTTCTTTCAAGTTTTAATTTTAATTCTGATTCATTTAAAATTGAATTCAAGGCTATGTGTTTAGATTTAATTAGTTCAGAGAAAGAAATAAAAACCCTTAGAGAAAAACTAGGAAACCTTGAATCCGTTAACTCAGAAAATCTTAAACTAAAAGATCAACTAACTTTAGCAAATGAGCAGATAATTAAATTAAAATCTGATTTATGTGAGGCTAAACAACTTGAGCAATCTCTCAATGGAAGAAGTCTCAAGCTGATGGACATAACAAGCACAGTAAATGCCAGATTAAATGGCAAGCTGGGTTTGGGTGCATCATCAGGTTTGCCCCCCATTATTAAGAAGAATATCCTTACAACACCCATTAAATTTGTTTCTGCCAAGGGAAAAGAGAAGATAATGAACAAACCAATGTCTGAAAAAAATCCAAAACCCATAGACAAGAACAATAAAAAAAAGAAAACAACAAATAAAAACAAGGTTCAGCAGCATTCGTCGAACTCAGATCGACGAAATGTGGCCCGTTCGTCGAACCTAGATCAACGAATGCTGAACGCAAACTTCAGTAATAACAATTCGTCTAACTGCGATCGATGAACTTTGTATGGTTCGTCGAGCAGAGGTCGACGAACATGGGGCGCAAAAAATGCCTATTGTCATTCTCTAAGCCGAGATCGACGATCTCAGCCCTATTCGTCGAACTCTAGTCGACGAACTTACAGAAATTCGTCGCACCCAGAAGGACCAAACATAAATCACTTCTCTTACAGAAATTCTAAGCCAGCTAATAAACCATTCAATCCAGCAGCTGATTGGGTTATTCCACCTAGGAGATATCACCCCTTAGGTTATAAATCTCAACCTAGTTTGTCAGTTATATCCAGCTTTTCTTTTCAACAAAATAAAGGACCCAAGGTAACATGGGTCAAGAATAATTAATGTTTATTTTTCATTTCAGGCAAAGAGCTGTCCAAGGGTAAGTCAGACCTGGTACTTGGACAATGGTTGCTCCAAGCATATGACATGCAGCAAGGACAATCTATCTAATTACAAGTCCAAGCTAGGACCAAAGGTTCAACAACTGCGTGAGTCTATGGATGGACTAAACCTTACCCAAGAGGTGTCAACCCATCCTGCTCCACAGTGAAAGTGTGAGTTAGATCTGATATACTCTAGAGGGGGGTGAATAGAGTATGGTGCTTGCTAAAAACTTTTACAACAGTTGTTTTATTCTAATGTGAACAGGGAAGCAGATAATAAATCTAACCATAGAATAATCACAATCTACAAAAGAAACTAATCACAAGCCACATCCAGAAACAAAAGAAACACAAGCAAACAGAATACACAAGGAGCTATAGTGATTCCCCAACTAAACTGGGTACATCCACTCTTCTACCACCCTAGGTAGGAATTCACTACAAGATGAGTTGATCAGGTGTCTTGGGCACCAATGAGCTTTTGATAAGGTGCTCAAAAACCAAACCAGATTTTTTGATCAGGTGTCTTGCCACCAATGAGCTTTTGATAAGGTGCTGAAAAACCATACACAAACTTTTGAAGGGAGTTTGAAAAACCCTTTATAGAGGTGGGGATGAGAGAGTGATGAAAGTCTTCTTTTCTCAATCACAGTGAGAAGACTATGTGGATTCAGTGATGTTGTCAAAGCTCCCCTGAGATGATGTAGCGTCGTCCTATGAGCCTACACGAATTTTAGATCCTATGCGGACGGCGTCAAGTTCTCTCTTGCCACGCTAACAATCTCGTTTACACGCTAACGAAAACGCAGCAATACCAATTGTGTTATTTATCTTACGCGCCAACGTTCGGTTAGCCAATCCGATAGAGATCGAACCACGACTAAAGGCCGAGATCCGATCAAGCTAAAAGGACAAATATTCGTGTCCGCACGAGCGATGTTGTACCAAAGAAAGATCCACCAAGAAAATTCCGATTCGCAAAACGGTTGATCTTTCCCCAACAAGAAATAACGAGGATCGCCAATCCTCCCGAGAGTGCCCAAAAATCGAACGAAAATAGATCCACGAATTTATTAAGAAAACGCCGCGAAATTTCTTTCGTTATCACAAAGTCACGCAAAAATTGTCCACCACATAAACAATCTAGAAGAGAAAAACTCTTGGTAGAAATTTCGTTACCCCTCTCGGAATAGTAGATCCGGGATATTGGTTCCACTAGAAAATGATCGCTCTCCGTTGAACTTCCACGGAAGATGCTCCAATGATGAAGAAACTCGGTCGTCTTCTCCTCTTTGCACCGTGAAGTTTCTCCCAAAACCTTTTGGCTCTTGCAAACACTTTGTCTCCTCCAAGGATGGTCGGTTAGGATGAGACAAGTGGAGAAATATCGTGAGGTTGATGTGTGAAAGAAGGGCTTAGGAATATTGAAGGTGGAGAAGGGGAAAGAGATGGTGGCCAAGATCTTGGAAGGGGAGAAGGTGGTGGCCGAAGTTTTGGAGGAGAGACCCAAGGTGGGCGGCGGCAAGGATGAAGGAAAGAGGGGGAGACAAATTAGGTTAGAGGAAATTTAGCAACACAATAAAATCTGCTTTCTAATTAGAGTTTTTAGCCTTATATAGGCCTTACAACACAAATGCTAATTGCACACCAATAAGTCAAAATATTAAAATGCAAGACATAAATAAAACATTAATAATTAATTAATTAATTGTTATTTAATTAATTAATTATTAATATAAAAGTTAATAATTAATTCTTGTGGCGTGGACGAAGATTGTAGCCGTGGCCGCCACGGCGCCGCAAGTCTTTAGTCGGTGGGCCATCATCATCATCATCCGCCGCAACTTCATGATCAACCAAAGCGCCATGTACGTCATCATCATCGAGTTGGCCGTCATGGTGGCGGTCGCCATCAATCCTCCCCCGCTCAAAAGGACTCATCACCGATGAGTGGGCAGGAACATAACGGCGAAGGTGATCCGCATCAAGTATCTCCACCTCCGAAGCCGAGAGCCAAGAGTCGTCCGAAGCTGGGCGACCACGCCAACGAATCAAGAACCTGTGAACGGCACCGTCGGGAGTCGGAAACATAGCATCCTGCAAAATTTGGTCAGGCAAGAAAACGGTCCGGGGAAACCTCGGAAATGCGTTAGGCAAAGAAGAAAAACAAGTTTCAACATCAGTAGGCGGCATACCTCCCGTAGAGTCCGCAGGAGAGAGCGATCCAGTATTGATCTCACCACCCATCCCAGTAGAAGATTTAGTGGAAATATTAAACGGCGAGACAGAAAGTTCATGTGGTGGAGCGACAAAAAGCGTTAAATCGGAAACGTTAAAAATAGGGGAAATTCCCCAATCAGCGGGTAACTGTAATAAATATGCATTTTCGCCCAACTTTTTTAACACTCGAAAAGGACCGGCTCGCCTATTCGCCAATTTCTTTATAGTGCCCGAAGGCATCCGTTCAGGGGTGAGACGAACCATGACCAAATCACCAATATTCAAGGGGACCGCTCGCCTATATACGTTGGCATTCGATTGATAAATAGCATATTGTGTAGCTAGCATTTCGCTAATGTGTTTATGGAGACTGTGAACGTGCGAGGCGAAATCCTGAGCAAACTGACTAGACTTAAAAGATGGTGGTAACGGAACCAAATCAAGAGGCACGGGCGCCTTATAACCATGAACGATCTCGTTCGGAGACAAACCGGTGGACCTATTCCTTGAATTATTATAAGCTATTTGAGCGTGAGGAAGGATAAGGTCCCACGTACCTTTATGATCGCCAACTAAGCAACGGAGCAAACTACCCAAGCTACGATTAACCACTTCCGTTTGCCCATCCGTTTGGGGATGATAGGCCGACGAAAACATCAGTTTCGTACCCATAAGCTTCCACAGTGTTTTCCAGAAATAGCTAGTGAACTTAACATCCCTATCAGACACTATCGTTTTGGGGACACCCCGATGCCCCACGACCTCTTTGAAATACAACTTAGCAACATGGGATGCATCGTTGGTAGTGTGGCTAGCGATGAAATATGCCATTTTAGAAAATCGATCGACGACGACAAGGATGGAATCGTGTTTCCGAAATGTCATAGGTAGGCCCAAAATAAAGTCCATACTAACGTCCTCCCAAGGAACAGACGAAATAGGAAGTGGAGTATAAAGACCGGCATTGGTTTTGTTTCCCTTCGCTAACTGACATACGCGGCAACTCCCTACGATTTTATTTACCATTGGCTTAAGTCCCGGCCAAAAGAATTTATCTTCCACTAATATTATCGTTTTATCCCGGCCGAAATGTCCCCCTAACCCTCCACTATGTAGCTCCCATACAATGAAATGGCGTAGTGAAGAGCGGGGAATACACAATTGTGTATGCTTAAATAAATAACCGTCTCGAATGTAGTATGCCGAAATAGTCGAGGGAGCCTGTTCCTGAGCGGCTAAATAAATATCCTTAAAATCCGGGCATAGGACATACTCGTCCTTAATGCGTTCAAATCCTATTACCTTCACCTCCATTTTAGACAGTAATAGCGTGACACGACTAAGGGCGTCCGCCACTCGATTTAACGTACCCTTAAGGTGCTTAATAATGAAAGTATACTCCTGAAGATAGGAGACCCATTTGGCGTGCCGAGGGATAATTTTACTTTGAGAGTTTACAAATTTTAGCGCCTCATGATCCGAGAGGATCACAAACTCTTTCGATATGAGATAGTGTCGCCAATGTTGGAGACAACGTATCACAGCATAAAATTCACGATCATAATTAGAATAATTTAATTTCGGGCCCGCTAGTTTCTCGCTAAAATATCCCACCGGATGTCCCTCTTGGCTTAACACTCCTCCGATTCCTATTCCTGAAGCGTCGCAAGATAGTTCAAACACTTTAGTAAAATCCGGCAACCGTAGCAGGGGGGCTTCGGACATCCGATCCTTAATCATTTGAAACGCGATAGTGGCCGACTTGGTCCATTTAAAATCACCCTTCTTCATACATTCCGTGATTGGTGCCATGATACTACTAAAATTGCGAATGAATCGCCGGTAAAACGTGGCCAATCCATGAAAACTCCTAACCTCCCTAATATTTTGCGGTTCCGGCCATTCTCTAATCACTTGGACCTTCTTAGGGTCAACATGTATACCCACAGCGCTCACTATATATCCTAGAAATTCCACGGAAGTCACACCGAACGCGCACTTCTTAAAATTAATGAATAAGTTCTCTTGGCGCAGTGTAGTAAGGATTGTCCGCAAATGAGTTTCATGATCGATCGGCGATATACTAAACACCAAAATATCATCGAAATAGACTACGACAAATTTACCCATATATGGCTTAAAAACTTGGGTCATTAATCGTGAGAAAGTGCTTGGTCCGTTAGTGAGTCCCTCTCCTAGCACTAACCACTCGTAAAGCCCATCCTTAGACTTAAAGGCCGTTTTCCATTCGTCTCCCTCCCGTATCCTTATCTGGTGGTAACCACTCTTTAAATCCAATTTTGAGAACACGGTGGCACCGGATAACATATCCAACAAATCGTCCAAACGGGGAATGGGAAACCTATACTTGACAGTTATTTTGTTGATGGCCCGGTAGTCTACACACAACCTCCAAGACTTATCTTTCTTCGGGACCAACAAGGCCGGGACGACACAAGGGCTTTTACTATGGCGGATAAATCCCTTTGCTAATAAGTCAGAAATTAATATTTGAAGTTCATTATGTGCGGAGGGGTTGAGTCGGTAATGTGGTAGATTGGGCAGGGACGAGCCCGGGACGAAATCAATTTCGTGTTGAATATCCCTGATGGGTGGCAACTTGGAAGGTAAATCTACAGGGTAGACGTCCTTATACTCTTCCAATAACGTGCGCAAAGATAACGGTAGGTTCTCTAAGGACGGTGAATCTTCCTTTACTTGTAGGAATACTAACGCATAAATGATGCCATCTAGAAAGGTCTCGCGTTCTAACTCCTTCCTACTTATAAAACTTATCACTTTCTTTTCCGCGGGCACCACTGTGTCCTTGGAAATAATCGACGGGTCTTTAGGTGGTGAGGGCTTCAAAACAATGGTCTTACCATTGAACTTGAACTCGTATGTGTTGGCTCTGCCCAAATGGGTCACATCATAATCATAAAGCCATGGTCGTCCTAGTAAAACGTGACATACATCCCTAGGGATGACATCACACCACACCTTATCGACATAACTCTTCACCGTAAGCGGTACCAAGCATCTTTTAGAAACTGCGATAGATGTTTTGTTCACCCATGCTATCTTATACGGCTGTGGGTGTGGCTCAGTGACTAAGTGCATTCGAGTGATGGCATTCTCCGAAACAACATTCATACAACTACCGCTATCGATTATTAATTTACACCACTTGTCTCCGTGCTTAAAATTTACCGAAAAGATATTTGTCCGGTTGTAATCGTCCGTCGCTCGCGGTGTATTCAGAATACATCTGATAACCATCATGAAAGAGTCGTCATCAATATCACTCGGCTCGGCGTCAGACTCAGTACCGGCCTCATAAACGATCTCTGCGGGATCAGACGTGGAGCCTAAAAGGGCTAGAGGTTTTCCCTTAGTGGGGCACTCATTAGCATAATGCCCTTGGATTCCACAGGAATAACAAGTGACGTTAGTCTTATTAAGACGCCCTATTGGAACTCTCTCACCCGTGGGATTTTTGATGTTCCTAGCGGTAACGACCACGGAGTTCGGATCTGTTGATCGAAACTTTCCTTTGTCTCGCACGGAGGATGAGGGTGGGGGTCCTAAAATGGATTTTTCCTTTTGGAAAGCTCGTCCCTTGGACTTATAGGCGTTGTGCTTTTCTATATCCAAAGCTGCATTAAACGTTGCGTTAAGATCCGTGTGACCGTAGCGCAGGAGCTTGCCTTGGATATCCGGCCTGAGTCCCTTACGAAAACGTGATAGTGTTACTTCGGGCATTTCCCGGACATCACATCTCACCATCATATCCTTAATTAGTCCCATGTACTCCGCTACCGATTTGTCCCCTTGGCGAAGGGTGGCTAATTCATCGAACATTTGGGTTCGGTGATACGCGGGGACATATTGGTCAGTCAACAGTGCTTTCATGGCAGCCCACCCAATTGGGGGTACTCCATTCACGGTACCCATTCGACGCTCTTCGTTCAACCAGAACGTCTTGGCCCTACTCAGAAGCTTCATTCGTGCCACTCGCACCTTATCACCATCAGACAGGTTGTGCCACTCAAAGTAGCACTCGATCTCCATGATCCAATCTAGGAAAATTTGAGGTTCTCCCATTCCATCGTAGGATGGTGGATGTAGTCGCACGGCCCTAGTTAAATTGAAATCGTCGTCCTGATCACGATGGTGGTTTTGTCTTTCGTCTCGTTGGTTGGCGGGCTGTGGTGGGGGCCCCTGACGATTTATCCCAAAGCCAGGATTTTGAGGCGCCACCTGATTTACAGCCAACCCTTGTATTAACTGGGTGAGTGCATCGAACCTAGCGTTGAACTCTTCCCGAAGCTCCGCAATCGCTGCAGGAGCGTGCTCATCATCATAGTGGTCGGCCATGTGTGAGGTGGAGGGAAAATATTCCGCACCAGACCTTGTGCGCATGAACTACCAGACAACCAGGAATTTTGACCAGATATTTTATAAAAGATGATTTTTTGGAGGCCTATAAAGTAGGAATACAAAAATATTTTTTTAGACTTTTTGCTTAGAAAAATAAGGAGAAAATTCAGGAATTTTTTTTTTTGTAATTTTCTGGAGAATTTTTTTTTTTTTTTTGATGTTGCTATTTGCAGCCCAAGACGAAAATTCTGAATTTCGTTATCTAATATGCGACGTGCACGACCAAGTGTGGTTCGACGTCCTACGACCGGAAAGCGTAAGGATGGCGTCGATTAAGAAATCAACACAACCTCGCTTTGATACCAAATTGATGTAGCGCCGTCCTATGAGCCTACACGAATTTTAGATCCTATGCGGACGGCGTCAAGTTCTCTCTTGCCACGCTAACAATCTCGTTTACACGCTAACGAAAACGCAGCAATACCAATTGTGTTATTTATCTTACGCGCCAACGTTCGGTTAGCCAATCCGATAGAGATCGAACCACGACTAAAGGCCGAGATCCGATCAAGCTAAAAGGACAAATATTCGTGTCCGCACGAGCGATGTTGTACCAAAGAAAGATCCACCAAGAAAATTCCGATTCGCAAAACGGTTGATCTTTCCCCAACAAGAAATAACGAGGATCGCCAATCCTCCCGAGAGTGCCCAAAAATCGAACGAAAATAGATCCACGAATTTATTAAGAAAACGCCGCGAAATTTCTTTCGTTATCACAAAGTCACGCAAAAATCGTCCACCACATAAACAATCTAGAAGAGAAAAACTCTTGGTAGAAATTTCGTTACCCCTCTCGGAATAGTAGATCCGGGATATTGGTTCCACTAGAAAATGATCGCTCTCCGTTGAACTTCCACGGAAGATGCTCCAATGATGAAGAAACTCGGTCGTCTTCTCCGCTTTGCACCGTGAAGTTTCTCCCAAAACCTTTTGGCTCTTGCAAACACTTTGTCTCCTCCAAGGATGGTCGGTTAGGATGAGACAAGTGGAGAAATATCGTGAGGTTGATGTGTGAAAGAAGGGCTTAGGAATATTGAAGGTGGAGAAGGGGAAAGAGATGGTGGCCAAGATCTTGGAAGGGGAGAAGGTGGTGGCCGAAGTTTTGGAGGAGAGACCCAAGGTGGGCGGCGGCAAGGATAAAGGAAAGAGGGGGAGACAAATTAGGTTAGAGGAAATTTAGCAACACAATAAAATCTGCTTTCTAATTAGAGTTTTTAGCCTTATATAGGCCTTACAACACAAATGCTAATTGCACACCAATAAGTCAAAATATTAAAATGCAAGACATAAATAAAACATTAATAATTAATTAATTAATTGTTATTTAATTAATTAATTATTAATATAAAAGTTAATAATTAATTCTTGTGGCGTGGACGAAGATTGTAGCCGTGGCCGCCACGGCGCCGCAAGTCTTTAGTCGGTGGGCCATCATCATCATCATCCGCCGCAACTTCATGATCAACCAAAGCGCCATGTACGTCATCATCATCGAGTTGGCCGTCATGGTGGCGGTCGCCATCATGAGATCTGTAGTTGTTCAGGAAGTGAAGATTTGTAGTAGGGTGATAGGCCTTCAGATAATTGATCTCCAGCAAATGATGATTCCAGCAACAGCTGAAATGTGAGGTGTCTGGAGTCTTGAATGATGATGGCCTTGAACACTTGAAAAAGAGATCTGAAGATATCAGTTTGTTGATCTCCTTTTGGTGTTGGTTTTCTGTATAAATCTTGAGACTGAAAAATGTCTGCAGCTCTTTTTCTTTCTCTTGTGTGATTGTTGTTCTGAGAGTTGTGTTTTTCTAATTTCTTGTTCTTCTGTATCAGGAATTGAAAAATCTGATCTTTTATCCCTTTTCTCTGAATAGAAATGATCCATTGTCCAAGATAGTCGTTGGCCTGTCATTAAATGACTTCCTTAATTGCATTTGTCTTCTGGAGGAAAGTCCAATAAAACATTCCTTGAAATTCCTTGAAACTTGCTCCAGAATAAATGAAAACTGCTATAAGATCTCTGAATTAAATGCTGACAATAATTCCTCAACTGTCTATATTTGAATCTTGAAAAACATTTAACTCTTCAGAAAAACGTCGAAATGAGCTCCACTATCGTCGAACTGAGCTCAAAGATTTGGACTTAGATAGAAACAAAGATCGTCGATCTGAGCTCAACTATCGTCGAACTGAGCTCAGAGATAAAGAATCAAACTGGAGTCAAGATCGTCGAACTGAGCTCGAAGATCGTCGAATATTGTTTGACGACTTGATGAAGTTGAGCTCAGAGATCGTCGAATGGAGTTTGACGACTCGTCGAAGTGAGCTCAACGATCGTCGATTGGAGTTCGATGATTCGTCGTACTGAGGTCGACGAAATGACTTGGTCTCCAAATTGAAAAACCTCGTCTTGAGGGCAACTTCCAAACCTAACTACTAACCCTTAAACTCAATTCTAATTGACCATTAGATCTATACAATGAGGTCAAAACAGGTTCCTAAGAGACATAGTGATCTTGACCCAAATTAGTAATAGGGTGTTCCAACAATCTCCCCCTATTTGGGTTAGGATTACTATTTATAGAAATTGGAAAATTATAAATATACAGAACAACAATATAACAACAAAATATTGCAGAAACACAGATATTATCTCAGACAGATCATAAAATAGCAAATATTGTCACCTTACAGAATTACTCCTTTTCTTTGTTCTTTATAAGTATAATTTCTCTATTTGGATTAAGAGCTTCCTTCTTTGATCTTTTGTCATCAGCTGCACCTAGAGATGTTTGTTGTTTTGGCATTGATACTACAGCTTCAGGGTGCAGCTTTATGTAGCTTTCAGAATCAAAGAACTTGCTGGAAGAGTATCTTTTGAGTTCCTTTTTCCTTTGTTCTGACAAAGTAGTGATGTTTGAAGTATCTTTGCCTTGTTCTCTGGCTTTCTTAATCTGATCCAAAGCAGCTAATTCCTTCATCCTAGCTGTCCAAGAAGTTGGATTGTTTTCTGGATCTTCATATGGCACTGGAGGCTCATATCTATTTGAAGGAATATCTTGAGGAGCTATGGAAGGAACTAAACCTCTCAACTTATAAGGAAAAGGACCTGAAGTTGTGTCAGATGGACCTTGTCCTTCCCTTGAGTATGGATGATGTCTGGAATAACCTTTTGAATAGACTTGAAGTTCTCTTTGGTTTCCTCTATAGTTTTCTCTCCTTGATTGATAGCCTCTGGATTGGCTTCCCCTATGTTGAGATCTTCCTTGAGGCTGATAGGGGGTTTGACTTCTGGCAGAGGGCTGAGATGCAGAGCTACCACTTGTACCTGCAGCAGGTGAAGGAGGAGGAGGAGGATGAATGAATTGAGAGGAACCTTTATCATACTTTCTCTTTTTCTTCATAGCCTTTAGTTGATTCTTGGAATATTGCATCCAGTGTTCTGTAATGGGGCAGTTATGCAATATGTAGTAAGGAATGTCATTTGTGTCTTTGACTTTAGCTGGAGGAACTCTTTTCATAGCTTTGCTTCTTGCTTTTCTTTTTCTTGCAATAGTGGCTGAGGAGTCATCTGAATCAGTCCTATATTGATCACTTTCAGAGCTTCGATCATCATAAAGTGCATCAATCCTCTTAAGATAGTTTATCTGTTGTTGGGTTGGAGCAGAGGTAACAGTAGTGACATCGGTTGTAACAGCAGTAGTAGAAGGAGAAATAGAAGCAGCACTAGCAGAGGAGATTACATCAGCAGATACAAAACTTTCAGGAGCAACACTCTCAGAAGATACAGCAGCAGTAGTAACAGCAGTAACTGGGGCAGCAGCAGATTCAGAGATAACAGTTTTAGATACAAGAACATCAGCAGGGGCAACATCAGCAGTGACAGCAAGCTCAAAATCATATGCCTCTGTCATATGTATATCCTTAGAGACTAAATCATCAGCAGTATCAGAACTATCAGACACAACAACAGTAGTAGAACCATCAATAACAGCAGTAGGGGCAGCAGCAACAGAACCAGCAGGGGCAGCAGCAGGGGCAGCAGCATAAACTGAATTTACAAAGGAATGTATAATACTGGTGTCACAGCTTGAAATGGGCACAATGGCCTTGGAGAGGTCTTCAGATGGCTGGACTGCAATATGCTCTGGAAGACAGCTGAAATATATTGAATCAAAATCTGATAAAAGTGACCTGAGGTCCACTGAGAAAACTACAACTTGAGATGGTGAGGCTTGAGCTTGAGTTGAAGATACAGTAGCTTGAACTGAGGAAATGGCAGCAGCAGGCAATCTTTCCACTTCATGAGGCATCTCCCCCTTCCTAAATTTAGTCAGGACTGGATCAAGGCACCAAGAGGAAGGGATTGCCTGAGGAATGAGAGAAGAGAGCCTGGTAGACAGGTCTGCAACTGACTTAAGGAGTGGAGCCAAGGAGGTCTCCAATAGAAGTGATAGCCTGGGAGCTATCAGCTCATAAAGTCTGTCTGCTAAGGCTGGAAGATCTACATGCTCAATAGGGACTTGAACAGAGGTAGAGACTGTAGGTAGAATAACTGGAGATGTGGGTGGAGAACTGGTGGATGGTGGAAATGAAGGTTGAGATATGGGGATTGTTGAAATGGAAGATTGTGGAATGGAAATAGAAGGTGTGAAGGAGGGTTGAGCAATGATGTCTTGTAGAAGCTGTTGATATGATGTGGATGAAGAGGGTAGACCAGGAGGGGATGAAGGTGAATCATCCATAAAGGAATCATCCAGAAGTGTGAAAGATGGAAGTTGAGATGATGTGTCAAGATCTGGTTGAGGGTATTGATGTAGAGGATGGAATAGTTCTTCTATTTGAGGTGGAGTTGGTGAAACTGAAGTTGGAGATGGGGTTGAAATAATGATTGTGGAGGAAATTTGAATAGTGGATGTGATTGGTGGAGATGAAATAAAAGGTGGAGGAGGAGAAGCAGCAGTCAAGTCTTCTGCAGGGGCAGAGACTTGAGGGGAAGAGACTGATTTAGGAAGAAGGTGTGTTTCTTTTCATCCAAGGTTTTGGTGAAACTATCTCCCCTTTGCAAATCAGTTGGGATATATTGAAGTTCAATTTTATTTTTCTCAACATTATCCCTTAAAAAGTGATGCCTAATTTCTATGTGTTTTGTCCTACTATGGAGGACTGGATTTTGAGATATAGAAATAGCACTGGTATTATCACAAAAGATTTTAGCCTTCTCTAAGTTGTAGCCATAGTCTAGGAGTTAGTTTTGAATTCATAATATTTGTGAACAACAACTACCTGCAGCCATATATTCAGCTTCAGCAGTTGAAGTTGACACAGATGTTTGTTTCTTGTAAAACCAAGAGACAAGTCTGTCACCAAGAAACTGACAAGTTCCACTGGTGCTTTTCTTGTCAATTTTGCATCCAGCATAATCAGCATCAGAAAATCTAGTTAAGTAAAATGCTGAGTCTTTTGAATACCAGAGACCTAGATTTGGACAACTTTGTACATACCTGAGAATCCTTTTTACTAATGTTAGGTGTGACTCTCTAGGTTTCACTTGGAATCTAGCATATATGAATGTAGCAAACATTATGTATGGTCTACTAGCTGTAAGGTACAATAAAGAGCCAATCATTGCTCTATAAGTTGTCTGATCAACAGGTTTACCATGTTCATCAGCATCCAATACAGCATTAGTAGGCATAGGTATTTTCATGCATGACGCTTCAGACATACCAAATTTCTTAACCAATTCTTTTGCATACTTGGTTTGAGAAATAAATATGTCTTCAGCATGTTGCTTGATTTGCAATCCTAGAAAGAAGGATAGCTCACCTATGCTACTCATTTCAAATTTGGAATGCATTAGATTGGAGAACATTCTGCACAAATTTGAATCAGTAGAACCAAAGATAATATCATCTACATAAATCTGTACTACTAGGGTATGGGACTTATGGGTTCTAATAAAAAGAGTTTGGTATACTCTACCCCTTATAAACTCATTTTTCAGGAGAAAGCATGCTAGGTTCTCATACCATGCTCTAGGATCTTGCTTGAGACCATATAATGCATTATACAATTTGAAAACATAATCAGGATGGATTGGAGAGATAAAACCTGGAGGTTGTCTAACATAGACTTCTTCTTTGATGTCTCCATTGAGAAAGGCACTCTTTACATCCATCTGGTATACTTTGAAGCCTTTGTGTGCTGCATATGCTAAGAAGATTCTAATAGCCTCCAATCTTGCAACTGGTGCAAAAGTCTAGTCATAATCTATCCCTTCTTCTTGAGAGTACCCTTGAGCAACTAGCCTTGCCTTGTTCCTTACAATTACTCCTTGATCATCCAATTTGTTTCTGAACACCCACTTTGTTCCAACAATGGAGTGATCCTTAGGCCTTGGTACTAGTTCCCAAACTTTGTTCCTTTCAAATTGATGCAACTCTTCTTGCATTGCAATGATCCAGTGTGGATCTTGCTCTGCATCTTGAATGGATTGAGGTTCAATTTGAGATAGGAAGCAAGTGTGCAACAGGTTTTGGTTGACCTGATTTCTGGTTTGCACACCAGATGAGATGTCTCCAATCACTTGGGAAATTGGATGGTCTCTTGATGTTACTAAATCAACAGGGGGTGTTGATTGTTCACCAACCTGTGTTATTGTTTCCTCTTGTGGTACAACAACTGGCTCTTTAAGAGGTTTCTCTTCATGATATTGAATGTCTTCTTCATCTTCACTACTTTCCTCTTTTTGAATGATTTGTAATCTGTCCAAGTCTTCAGCTAGAGAATGTACCTGTAAAGGTTTTATGGTGGAAGTGTTCTTCTCCTTGAAAGACATGTTTGTTTCATCAAAAGATATGTGAACAGATTCTTCAATTTTAAGAGTTGATTTGTTATAAACCCTATAAGCCTTACTGATCATGGAGTATCCCAGAAACACTCCTTCATCAGCTTTAGCTTGAAATTTTGCTAAATACTTCTTGTCATTATTATGTATGTAACAGATACAACCAAAAATTCTAAAGTAATCTACTTTAGGTTTCTTCCGTTTGAGTAATTCATAGGGAGTCTTGCCCTTCAGTTTATGTATTAAACTTCTGTTCAGCACATAGTTGGAGGTGTTCACTGCCTCTGCCCAAAAAGATAGAGGAAGGTGAGCATCTGACAACAATGTAGTGGCAGATTCAATAAGGGTTCTATTTTTCCTTTCAGCTACCCCATTTTGTTGAGAAGTTCTAGGAGCTGAGAAAGTGTGCCTGATCCCTTCACTCTGACAGAACTCTTGCATACGAAGAGAATCAAACTCTATCCCATGATCACTTCTGATCAGGGCAATGTGAGTATTGAACTCAGTCTGTATGCATTTGAGAAACTCTGTCAAACACTTAAAGTTATCAGACTTCTTCCTCAGAAAGACCACCCATGTGAGTCTAGAGAAGTCATCTACAACTACTAAAGTGTAAGATTTCCCTCCTAAGCTTTGTACTGTAATGGGTCCAAAAAGATCCATGTGTAACAGATATAAAATCCTAGGTGAATCACTCTTATTAAGTGGCTTGAAACTATTTTTAGTTTGCTTGCCTAATTGACAAGCCCTGCAGAGTCCTTCCTTCTTGTAGGGGCCAGAAGGTAGTCCTCTAACAAGGTTGTCCTTGGATAGCCTAGAAATGGTTCTAAGGTTTATATGCCCTAGTCTCTTATGCCATAACACATTAGGTCTACTAACAGAGTTAAAAGGCAAATATCTACATCTGTTGAAAGAAAATCTACAAAGTAGATGTTACCTTTCCTTTTACCTGTCAACACAGTTGTGTTGTCCTCTGACTTGATCCTGCATAAGCCTTTGCTGAAAGTCACCTGGTAGCCTTCATCACATAGCTGACTGATACTGATCAAATTGTGCTTCAGTCCTTCCACATAGACTACCTTCTTGAATGTGACTGTGCCAATCTGGACTGCACTATATACTTTAGTCAGTCCAAAGTTTGAATCACCAAATATGACTTTAGGTCCAAGCTTGGCTTTAAAGGATGTGAGGTTGTCCTTATTTCCTGTCATGTGCTTTGAGCACCCACTATCCAAATACTATTGCTGGTTTGATGTTGGATAGGTCTTCACCTACACATAAGCAATTTACTTGTTTTTGACCCAGTTTACCTTGGGCCTAGGTTGATAACCTTTAAATTCAGAAATAAATGACATCCCTAGTTGACTCTTATAACCTTCAGGATGATATCTCCTTGGAGGTATTATCCATTCAGTATAAGGGTTAAATCTTTGGGATGAAGGACCCCTAGGATTGGATTTTGATTTACCCTTGAAAGAATTTCCAAAGCTCTGATCTCTGTTCGACGATCGTTAAGCTGCGTTCGACGGTCGACTGTGACAGAGTTCAGGAATTAGAGATCGTCGACCTGAGTTCGATGATTTTGCCTGAGATCGTCGATCTGCATTCGGCGATCGTCTAGCTCCGTTCGATGATTTCTGTTGAACCTTGGTTTCCTTGGGTAAGTCAGGATTTTTCCCAGCTTCCTCTACAACTCCATTCCTTTTATCAGAAATAAACTTAATTGGGGTTGTTAGAACTATAGGTTGGCTAGATGAAGCACCCAAGCCCAGTATACTATTGAATCTAGAGTTCACTATGCTTGTGATGTCCATTAGCTTGATACTTCTCCCATTGAGGGATTCTTCAAGCTTCTTGGCCTCTGATAGTTCACTTTTCAGTGAAGTTACCTGCTCCCTACATCACTCCAACTCCTCAGAGAGTTTGAGGTTTTCTGATTTTAAGGAACTGTGTTCAGATAATTGATATCTGAGAGAGATAATTTCCTTCTCAGATTTTAATAGGTCTAAACATAGTGCTTTAAATTCAGACTTAAATTCCTCAGAATTGAAATCAAAAGAACTCATTACCTGGTCTTCTTCAAGTTGAGTTTCTGAGTCTGACTCTGACTCTTCTGCATCAGAATTGTGTTGAGAGGCATTGATTGCCATCATGCAGAACTCCTTCTCTTCAGCATCATCTTCATCATCACTAGAGCTGGATGAAGCTTCTGTTCTTCTTCTGTTTCACTCCAAGATTCAGCAAAAAATCCCTTCCTTGTGTGTTTGTTCTTGCTGGAGGAGGGTTTGCCATTGCCATTCTTCTTGAAGTCTTTTTCTGTTCTCCTTTCTTTCTTGTCCTTTCTGTCCTTATTTTTATTTTCTGGACAGTCAGGCACAATGTGGCCTGGTTTCCTGCAACCAAAGAAAATAATATCTTTATTATTTGATCTATCATACCTTGGCTTGTCATGCTCTTTGTATGATCTCTTCCTGAAGTCCTTCCTGGCTATCTTGTAAAATCTTTTATCCAGTAGACCAAGCAGCTCATCATTGCCTGTGAATTTATCTTTAGGCTGATCTTCAGTGGCTTTGAAAGCTATTGTCTTTTCCTTTCTTGTGGCTGGTGAGGCAGCCTTCTGCTCTTCTTCTCTATTTTTGATGAGCAGCTCATAAGACTTGAGCTTGCCTAAGAGAGCTTCTGTTGTAATCTCATTCAGACTTCTGGCATCCTTGATTGGCCAGATCCTTGAGTCCCAAGTTCTTGGGAAGCACATTAGGATTTTGTCATTTAGCTCAGTCAATGAGATCTCCTTGTGCAAGATTTTCAGCTCATTGACTATGAGACTGAGTCTATTGTACATATCTCCTACTGACTCAGTTTCTCCTTTCTTGAAGTTCTCATATTGGGTTATGAGGTGAGATCTCCTGTCCTTTCTTTCATCAGCAGATCCTTAGACTATTTCAGATAGCTTGTCCTAGATCTCCTTTGCTGAGTTGCATTCAGCTACCTTTTGGAAAATGTCATCAGACATAGTCTGGGCTAAGATATTCATAGCCTTTGCATCTGCTACTTTCCACTTCTTGATGTCAACATCTGTTCCTGATGGAGGTGGAACAGCACTTGTACTTGTGTTCTCTAGAGGTCTTAGACACACTGTCAAAATAGAATTGAAGATGTCCTCATCAATAAAATTCATGTAGAGTCTAATCCTTGCCTTCCAAAGTGCAAACTTGGATAGATTGCACACTGGAGGTCTGGTGCTAGCATAATCTTTGTTTTGGGCCATGATTTGTGAAGAAGTAATTCTAATAACAAAGTCAAAACAAGCAGATCTAACTAGGGATCTTTGGGTTCAGGTGTTATCCTGTGCAACCACTGAGATGTGGTATTTTTAACCAACCTCCCTCTGATACCAATTGAAAGTGTGAGTTAGATCGGATATACTGTAGAGGGGGGTGAATAGAGTATGTGCTTGCTAAAAACTTTTACAACAGTTGTTGTATTCTAATGTGAACAGGGAAGCAGATAATAAATTTAAGCACAGAATAATCACAATCTACAAAAGAAACTAATCACAAGCCACAGCCAGAAACAAAAGAAACACAAGCAACCAGAAGACACAAGGAGCTATAGTGGTTCCCCAACAAAACTGGGTACATCCACTCTTCTACCACTCTAGGTAGGAATCCACTGCAGGATGAGTTGATCAGGTGTCCTGGGCACCAATGAGCTTTTGATAAGGTGCTATAAAACCAAACCAGATTTTTTGATCAGGTGTCTTGCCACCAATGAGCTTTTGATAAGGTGCTCAAAAACCACACACAAACTTTTGAAGGGAGTTTGAAAAACCCTTTACATAGGTGGGGATGAGAGAGTGATGAAAGTCTTCTTTTCTCAATCACAGTAAGAAGATTGTGGATTCAGTGATGTTGTCAAAGCTCCCCCTGAGATCTGTAGTTGTTCAGGAAGTGAAGCTTTGCATTAGGTTGATAGGCCTTCAGAGAATTGATCTCCAGCAAATGATGATTTCAGCAACAGCTGAAATGTGAGATGTTTGGAGTCTTAAATGATGATGGCCTTGAACACTTAAAAAAGAGATCTGAAGATATCAGTTTGTTGATCTCCTTTTGGTGTTGGTGTTCTATATGAATCTTGAGACTGAGAAATGTCTGCAGCTCTTTTTCTTTCTCTTGTGTGATTGTTGTTGTGAGAGTTGTGTTTTTCTAATTTCTTGTTCTTGTGTATCAGGAATTGAAAAATCTGATCTTTTATCCCTTTTCTCTGAATAGAAATGATCCATTGTCCAAGATAGTCGTTGGCCTGTCATTAAATGACTTCCTTAATTGCATTTGTCTTCTGGAGGAAAGTCCAATAAAACATTCCTTGATAATTTCTTGAAACTTGCTCTAGAATAAATGAAAACGGCTACAAGATCTCTGAATTAAATGCTGACAATAATTCCTCAACTGTCTGTATTTGAATCTTGAAAAACATTTAACTCTTCAAAAAAACGTCGAACTGAGCTCCACTATCGTCGAACTGAACTTAGAGACTTGGACTTAGACAGAAACAAAGATCGTCGATCTGAGATCAACTATTGTCGAACTGAGCTCAGAGATAGAGAATCAAACTGGAGTCAAGATCGTCGAACTGAGCTCGAAGATCGTCGAATGGAGTTCGACGACTTGATGAAGTTGAGCTCAGAGATCGTCGAATGGAGTTCAACGACTCGTCGAAGTGAGCTCAACGATCGTCGATTGGAGTTCGACGATTTGTCGTACTGAGCTCGATGAAATGACTTGGTCTCCAAACTGAAAAACCTGGTCTTGAGGGCATCTTCCAAACCTAACTACTAACCCTTAGACTCAATTCTAATTGACCTTTCGATCTATACAATGAGGTCAAAACAGGTTCCTAAGAGACATAGTGATCCTGACCCAAATTAGTAATAGGGTGTTCCAACACACAGGTTGCTGAAGACAGTGAAGAAGAAATTCAAGTGGAAGTGGTTGAACTTCCCTCAACAGCTAATAACATTCCTCAAGAGGAATTAATTATAGAAGATGTTGCTGAACAAACTCCACCCACTGATCTTGTCCCACTTAGAGATCACCCCAGATCTCAAGTGATTGGAGACATTTTAGCAGGTGTACAGACAAGGCATCAACTCAACCAAGACTTGATTCATGCCTGTTTTCTCTCTCAGATTGAACCTCTCTCCATCCATGAAGTTGAGCAAGATCCCCACTGGATCATTGCAATGCAAGAGGAATTAAATCAGATTGAAAGATGTAGAATTTGGGATTTGGTTCCAAGACCTCATAACTACCCAGTTATTGGAACCAAATGTGTCTACAAAGCTAGATGCTCAAGGAAATATTGTGAGAAACAAGGCTAGGCTTGTTGCTCAGGGCTATAGGCAAGAGGAAGGAATTGACTATAACCAAACCTTTGCCCTTGTTGTAAGGTTAGAGGCCATAAGAATATTCCTTGCCTATGCAGCTCACAGGAGATTCAAAGTTTTCCAAATGGATGTCAAGAGTGCATTTTTGAATGGAGTGCTTCAAGAAGAGGTTTATGTGGAACAACCTCCAGGTTTTATCTCTCTAACTCAACCCTCTTTTGTGTTTAAATTACATAAAGCTCTCTATGGATTAAAGCAAGATCCAAGAGCTTGGTATGAGACCTTAGTAAGCTTTCTTTTAGAGCATAAATTTACAAGAGGAATCATAGATAAAGCCCTTTTCACTAGACATCATAAGGACCAAATTTTGTTAGTACAAATATATGTGGATGGCATCATCTTTTGGTCTACTGATCCCAAATTATGCAAGAGGTTTGCTGACCTCATCCATTCCAAATTTGAGATGAGTAGCATGGGTGAGCTTTCCTACTTCCTTGGTCTCCAAGTGAAGCAGCTCCTTGATGGTATCTTCCTCTCCCAAGCTAAGTATGCTAAAGAACTTATTAAGAAGTTTGGGATGGGTGATGCTTCAGGAATGAAAACACCTATGGCTACCAATGTTGTTGTGGATTCTGATGCAACAGGGAAACCTGTAGATCAGAAGCTTTATAAGGCAATTGTTGGATCCCTATTATACCTAACAGCTAGCAGGCCTGATATCATGTTTGCCACATGCCTTTGTGCTAGGTTCCAAGTGAACCCCAAAGAATCTCACCTTATTTTCTTAAAAATAATTTTGAGATATATAAAGAGTTGTCCTAATCTAGGAATCTGGTATCCTGTAGAGTCAGAGTTTGAGTTAACTGGATACTCAAATGCTGACTATGCTGGATGTAGAGTGGACAGGAAGAGTACCTCTGGAACTTGCCAGTTCCTGGGTATGAGACTTGTCTCCTGGTTTTGTAAAAAGCAAACATCTGTGTCGACATCAACTGCAGAAGCAGAATATATGGCTGCTGGCAGCTGCAATTCACAAATGTTATGGATACAAAACCAACTCCTACACTATGGTGTCAACTTAAATAATTCAACATTATTTTGTGATAATATTTATACTATTGCTATAGCACAAATCCAGCTCACCATAGTAGGACTAAACATATTGATATAAGGCATCATTTCATTAGAGATACTGTAGACAAAAAGAAAATTAACCTAATCCATATTCCTACTGATTTACAGAGAGCAGACATTTTCACCAAACCCTTGGATGAGAAAAATCATCTATTCCTTATAAATCAACTGGGAATGATCAATGGAGAAGAGTTAAATTAGTTTATGTCTGCATTCGATGAATTTTCCAGAGTTTGTCGAACGAAGTTCGACGAATTAGGGAAAGTTTGAGAGATTCTTGTCGAATGGAGATTGACGAATTCTCTATGTGGAAATAATGTTTCGTTGATCGGAGATCGACGAACTTTGCTTCAGAAGATATTTCGTCGAACAGAGTTCGACGAACTATCTTCGTTTCTTCAGGATGAGATCGACGAATTATTTATCTATAATCTATTTCGTCGACCTCAGTTCGGAGAATTGTTTTCTTTTTCGTGAAACGGAGTTTGTTGATTCATATTCAAGAAAACCCTATATCTAGGTTTTCTTCGACCTCCATCACGCGCATTCAGTTCCTGTTGCACTTGATCGCTGTTTGTTTCTCTTGCAGGTCATCAATGGCGATTCCAGCGAGCACCCTGGCTTCAATGAAATTCGATACAGGATTTGATATGGACTTTGATTCATTCCAGCATTCTGACCATATATTTCTCTAAATTCTGGAACTTCTAGAAGATCAGGGTCTCAAGGATTTTATGACCCGGAGAATCAAACTGCATGCAACTGAGATTAAGGAATGGGTATATACTTCTTCTGCTTCTGAGGATAATACCTTGATAGAGACTATCAGGGGTAATATTTTTTCTTTACCCACCGCCATTCTTTCTGAGATTTTTGCGTTGGTCAATAGAGAAGATGATTTGGATATAGATTCGGAAGAGTATAGTTCGATGCTAAAATTGATGGGGTTTACTGGGAGTAACCCTAACAAGTTGTTAAAGAAACAACTTTCTGCCGCCTACCAGTTCTTTGCGGATATTGTGGGAAACGTGATGATGGGCAAGCACACCGCACATGATTACATAGCAAGACACCAATTCCTTGTCATGTGCATGGTGGTCAACCAGAGTCGCGTCGATTGGGACAAGATCTTCTTTGATTTGATAAAGAAGAAAAACAATAAGAAAGAGGTATGCTTTGGAAGAATCCTAGGGATTTTCCTTCAAGCAAAAGCAGGTGAATTTATGGTCTCCCCGACCATCTTCATCAATGCCAGCAAGCACCTCACATGCGCTTTGTTTGGCAGATGGGAGAGGATGATCTCGAAGCCATCCAAGGCTTCCTCCTCTTCCATATCAGCTTCTGAGAGCACTAGGACCGTGAAGGCCACTCCCCACCCTACAGAAGAGGCAATCCCATCTCCAAAACCTCTTCCAGCAACCCATCTTCCATCTTCAACCAGTCTTCCATCTCCTCCAGCACCCCAATCACACCAACATTCTCATGTCCCTACTCCTCCATCTCCACCTCTTGACATCACTGATAGTACATCTACCCCCCTTCAAGAGAATCCACACCCAACTCCTCTAGCATCACCTCCTCCACCCCATCTGTCTAACATTCCACATTTTCATATACCATCCCCTTCTCCACGTCCACCAGACTTCACCATGACAGATTTCATTTCACATGTATCTCCTCCATCTGTTCCCCTCACTTCATCTACTTCTCTACCCTCACCAACTACCTCTCCATCTTTGGAACCCCCCACTGTATCTACCATCATAACCCTGCTCACTCCCCTCCTCAAATCCTTAATCACAGAGGCCATTACACCTCTTGTAAATTCTATCAATTCTTTATCTGCCCAAGTATCTTTTCTTTCTGCTGCCCCCTCTTCATTCAGGGGCCTGGCTCCAGGGTCTCCTGAAACTAGGCAGGGGGAGTTGCTTTGTGATAAAGCAGCAGCAGATGTAGCAGTAGTTTCAGATGATGCAGCAACAGTTCCTCCTACAGCAGCTTCAGATTCAGAAGCACCAAGTTTGACAGAATTTGATTCAGATTTGATTGACTTGATGCATTTAATGGATACTGACATTGAATTAGATGAGTCAGTTACAGAGCAGATACAAACTGTTGGTGATTTCCATTTAAATCCCACAGTTGATTTGGTTGTTTTGTTGAGATCTTTTAATACAATTTATGTACAGCTCCATTCTACTAAGCCATCCTTGGCTATTATTCCTGTCACCTCTCCAATAAGTCCTATAGTTGCTAAGCAACTTAGTGATAGTCTTGTTATTCCATAGCAAGCCATCTTTTCCCTTCCAGAAGAGATTTCTGCCCCAACTTTTGTTATGGATGATTCCCCAATGCCTGATCTGGATGCATTGATTCAGGCAGACATTGAGGAAGAGAAGAAAGCTTAAGAATACTGCTCAGTCTTAATTAGTTCACCAGTTCCAGTTCCAGTTTCAGCTCCAGTTCCAGTTCAACCTGCCAAGCCCCAGATCTTTGCAGTTACCCTAAGAGAGATTGATGCTCTGTATGCCAATCCTCAAGGGTCTAGGTCAGATGAGGAAGAGGAATATGATGATTGAGATGAAGAAGCCCAGAAGAGAGTAAAGTCAAAGAAGAGAAAGGCTCCTGCTCCTCCTGCTCCTAAGCCCAATCCAACAGCTGACACTCCCTACTGCATCTTGCATAAAGTTACTCCTTATAAGGGAATGCCTGCTTGGATGTGGCTGTCAAAGAATCGGCAAAAGGAGAGGAAAAGAAGTAGGAGATATTCTCCTTCACCATTTCATAGATACAGAAAAGATCCACATCCTCCTCCTCCTCCAGCTGCTGGTACTTCCAGTTCCTCAACTTCAAAGCCTGCTCCTGTACAAACCTACCAAAGGCATCAGAGCAAGTCTTCAGGAGGCTACCAACATAGGCAACAATCTTCACAGCAACAACAACATCAACAACATCAACAACCTCAGCAACAACAACAAAATGTATCTGTGGAACAGAAAGATGACAGTCCCAAAAGACCTTATTCTCCTCATATTCCTTTTGAGGATCCTGAAACAACTAACACTGCAAAAATGGCCAGATTCCAGGAACTGATTGGCCTATCATTGATTAATAAAGCAAAGGCTGAAGGAAAAGACATATCAGGATATACAACTATGTCAAAGTACAGAAAAAAAGAACTTAAAAGGTTTGACAAAGCAAACAAACTCTTCAATGTTGATGATTATATGAAGCTCCATCCAGAGGCTGTTGTTCCCAGAGCCTCTTCTCAGAATATGCTTGGTATAGCAGATATGGCAATGACTGTTGTAACACCCCCTATCCGTCGCATAGTATATAGCAGTAGGTCCGGCCGGGGCCCGACGCCATATACCACAGACAGACCGGGTGGTTACGTATGGAAACCATCCAACCAATCTCAACGTCCTACACAGACCATTCTAGCGGAAGCAGTTTATATAAGTTGTAAACAAGAACCCAGCATTAGAGCACGAATGTCCACTATTTCATAATTAGGAATGTTATACAAAATACCCAAAATCGGCCTTAAGGCCTTACAGAGTGTTTCACTTGAATAATACATGATTTACAAACCTCGGCACGCAGGCCGGTCATACATGAATAAAACAGAAACATTTCTACTTGGGTATTCGAGGGCCAGCTTCGCAAAAAGGGCTTTAGCCCGCTATTGACCGCTTGGTCCAGCTGCACCTGCAAGCAACAAACCACCGCACGGTGGCAAAACAAGGCAACGGTCAGCAATGCTGACCAAATTATAACGATCCCGCCCCCAACTCGGGGCGGCGATGCTCCTTCCCTGCATTTCATTAGCATAAGCGAGCCATACATATAACCATAGCCATTTCATCACAGACGTTGGCTCGTACGGCCACACGTCCCGTGCACTCAGGGCACATTCTCGGTGAACCGGTCGATGTTACGTCAATTAAAGCCATTAACATTCCGGACTCACCACCGCCACTTAGACGGCCATTCCTATGAGCAATTCGTCTTCCTGGCCTGGTTCACGTCAATTAAAGCCATAGACCGCCGAAGACTCCCATCTATGCCAACGGCGAGTGCCACGTAACCTTAGCTCTCTCTAACCGAACGACATAAAGCGGGTACGGCTCCATCTAACCCGTGCTCACTTCGCAACGACAATTTAAGCCATTTGCGCGGGTCAAACTTTCACCGAGTCCCATTCTACTGCAAGACACATAACCCAGTTATGTTCGAGTTGGCTCTCAGGCCACCAAGTTGGCAAGATCTCGTATCCGCCCAGTTTTCCGGGTGCACCTTTGGGTTAGTCCCCAAGGCTCCCTGCTGCAATCTACTGCGTAGAAAACCCGAAAAACACCCAATGGCACGGAGTCTTCTCCGGCCTTAAGCAATGCAACATCACTGATCCAGACTAACATGTCCGGGTAGGCTTCACACAAAATGCCTACGTCCGTTCTCGCATACGGACTCTAAACAACGGGGACTTTACATATCTACCCAAAGGAACGCCTCCAACTCTCCGCAAACTCGCGAGAGCGGGCTTCCTATGCCAAGAAAAGGAGCGATTCATGCTCAAGATGAGGATCGTTACCCTTGAGTTCCTCTTTGGCGCCATCGAAAAGTAAGCAGATAGAAATCACCGCACTTGCGTTGCCTCCGTGGATCCGGAGTCGGATTGCGATTCGGAGCTCCGAAGCTCCTCCAATGGCGGATCTAGCTCTTCTTCTTCCAATGGCTCTCCTCTTTCTCCAAGGGTTTGGAGAGATGAAAAGGTAAGAAAGTGATGGATTTTCTAAGTCAAACCCGGGTATATCCTCTCAGGAACCATCCCCAGCCGTTGGATCTCAACCTAAGAAAACGAACGGCTTTGATTCGGGGCTGAAATGCCCAATCTGGACCGAACACAGCCTGGCACACGCCCGTGTCCAGGGTCGTGTGCCGCATTCGCCGTCAAAATCGAATCTCCTGGACCCTCACATGGGTATCGAACATGCCCGTGTTCGAGCTGACACGCCCGTGTTCCAGCTGACACGGCCGTGTAGCCGGTCGTGTACCCCATGATTTTCCCCTGTTTTCAACCCGAGCACTGCACGGGTTCTAGGACACGCTCGTGTCCTTGCCCGTGTCACATTGACACGCCTGGGCCCCAGGCCATGTACACGGGACATTTCGTCGAGTGGAGATCGACGACTCCATGACACGGCCTTGGACACGCCCGTGTCCTAGGCCGTGTGCCTTGTCTCGACGATCATCGAGTGAATCTCGACGACTCCCTGGGATGACCGTCGACACGGGTCGACACGCCCTGCGACACGCCCGTGTCGCAGGCCGTGTGCCCATTCTCGACGAATCGTCGAGTATAACTCGACGATTTCACGGCTAAGTGTCGACACGGGTCGACACGCCCTGCGACACGCCCGCTTCGCAGGCCGTGTGCCCACTCTCGACGAATCGTCGAGTATAACTCGACGACTTCGCGGCTAAGTGCCGACACGCGCTTGACACGCCCTGGGACATGCCCGTGTCCCAGGCCGTGTGCCATCAGCCAGAAACCAAAACTGGCCCAAAACGTCCCCCTTTGCTGCTTTGAGTTTCGGGGCGTTACAACTCTCCCCCTCTTAAAAGAATTTCGCCCACGAAATTACATAAAGGAAAGATATACAAAAACAACATTTGTACCTGAGCGGAACAACTCCGGATACTCGTCAAGCATAGTCTGCTCTCGCTCCCAAGAGAGCTCCTCACGACCGCAATTGTCCCACCGGACTTTGACCATCCTGATCTCTTTATTGCGTAGCCGCTTGACCTCCGAGTCCTCAATCCGCACGGGCTTGACCTTTGTCGTTAGCCCACTATCCACCGGCACTTGATCGACCGCGATCACTTGCGTAGGCTCTTGCACCGCCTTCCGAAGCACCGAAATGTGGAATACATCGTGTAGACCACTTAGCTCCACTGAAAGCTTCAACCTATAGGCCGCTTCTCCAACTCGCTCCAGTACCTCGAACGGTCCAAGGTACCTCGGGCTTAGCTTTTTCAATCGTCGCACCCGCGAGACACCCTTGAACAGCTTGATCTTTAAGTATACATAATCGCCCACAGCGAACTCCACGTTCCTGTGCTTGGCATTATAGTACTTTTCTTGCCGGTCCTGAGCGATGAGCAACCTCTCCCGAATGGTTCTCACCAAAGAAGTAGCATCCTCCACTTCCGATCGCTTATACAACTTTGACTCGCCCGTTTCTAACCAAGACATCGGCGTGCGACATTTCCTACCATAAAGGGCCTCGAAGGGCGCCATCTGAATACTTGCTTGGTAGCTATTGTTGTATGCGAACTCCACCAAATAAAGGTGGTCTTCCCATTGCTTTCTGAAATCCAAGACACACATGCGAAGCATATCTTCCATGGTTCTATTGACCCTCTCGGTCTGCCCATCCGTTTGTGGGTGGAAGGCTGTGCTGAATTTCAACTTTGTTCCCAACATTTGCTGCACCAGCCTCCAATCATTGGACGTGAACCGCCCATCTCGGTCACTCACGATGCTGCGGGGCACACCATGAAGCCGTACTATATTATCCACATAAAGCTTTGCCAGCTTCTCCACCGGATCGTCCTTCCTATGCGGAATAAAATGCGACACCTTCGTTAATCGATCAACAACCACCCAAATGGCGTCGTTTCCCTTTTGCGACCTTGGCAAACCGTGCACAAAGTCCATGGAGATGTCGTCGAATTCCCACTCCGGAATAGGCAAGGACTTAAGAAATCCTCCTGGCTTTTGGCACTCCGCCTTTACCAAGGCGCAGGTTTGGCACTTCGCTACGTATAGCGCCACATCCTTTTTCAAACCCGGCCACCAAAATAGTTTCTTCACATCGCGGTACATCTTCGTGCTCCCCGGGTGAATCGAGTACTTGGTATGATGTGCCTCGTACAACAACTCCACCCGTAAATTGCCCATGCTTGGGACGCACAGACGACCGTCTTTCCAAAGCAATCCGTCCTCCACGACGAATTGGGAATTTGACCCATCCAGAGCCTCTATCATGAACTGCTTCATATGAGCATCCATATCCAAAGCCCGCCGAATCCGATCAGCCAGGTCATATTGGACTTCAGTCCAATTCAGAACTGCTTCAACACTAGATTGTCTATCCACGCAAACAATCTCCAACGCCTCCAACTCCCGCACCAACCGCTCATCATGCCCCGACAGCCAATTGGCTTGAGCTGGGGCTCGGCGACTCAACGCGTCTGCAACCGCATTCCCTTTGCCAGGCACGTAGTGGATCTTGAATGTATAGTCCCCCAGGAACTCCATCCACCTACGCTGCCGCATATTCAGATCCTTCTGATCTATCAGGTACTTTAGGCTCTTGTGATCGGTGTAGATATCAATCTTCCCACCGTACAAATAGTGTCTCCACAGCTTCAAGGTAAAAATCACGGCCACTAACTCCAAGTCATGGACCGGATAATTCCTCTCGTGCACTTTTAGCTGTCTCGAGCCATAAGCTATCACGCTTCTGTGCTGCAGTAGCACGCAACCCAAACCGCTGCCCGAAGCATCGCTATATATCTCATAGCCTTCGGTCCCAACCGGCGAACTCAGCACAGGCGCCGTGGTCAACCAACGCTTCAGTTCCTCAATAGCTCGCGCGCACTCCGGCATCCAAACGAACTTATGATCCTTCCTCGTCAAAGTAGTGAGAGGTAGCGCTATCCGCGAGAAGTTCTCTACAAAGCGCCTATAATAACCGGCAAGCCCCAAAAAGCTCCGGACTTCTGCTACCGTAGCAAGCTCAGGCCACTCTCGTATCGCAACAATCTTCGCAGGATCCACCGCAATACCCTCTCCACTCACTATATGCCCGAGGAACGCCACTGAGGATAGCCAAAACTCGCACTTCGAGAACTTGGCATACAACTGATTTCTCCTTAGCGTCTCCAACACCAAATGAAGATGCTTGAAGTGATCTTCCTCACTTTGAGAGTACACCAAAATATCGTCGATGAAGACGATCATGAAATGGTCCAAGTACTCCCTGAACGTCCTGTTCATCAAATCCATGAATACTGACGGCGCATTAGTCAGCCCAAACGGCATGACCGTAAACTCATAATGCCTGTACCTCGTACTAAACGCTGTCTTCGGGATATCACTCTCCCTTATCCGCAGCTGATAGTACCCAGACTTGAGATCTAACTTCGAGTACACCGTCGACCCGACTAACTGATCAAAGAGATCATCAATCCTAGGGATCGGGTACTTATTCTTCTCAGTCAGCTTGTTTAGCTCCCGATAATCAATGCACAACCTCAAGCTTCCGTCCTTCTTCTTAACAAAGAGGACTGGTGCGCTCCAAGGCGAAGAACTCGGGCGCACATACCCTTGCTCCAACAACTCTTGCAGTTGAACTTTCAGCTCCGCCATTTCCTTAGGCGCTAGCCGATATGGAGATCGTGACACAGGCTTTGCACCTGGCACTAGCTCGATCGTAAAATCTATCTCCCGCTGAGGCGGGGCTCCAGGAAGATCTGCGGGGAACACATCAGGGTATTCCGATACCACTGAAATACAATCCAAAGCGGGCTTCGGCTTTGCAACCTCCACTAGTGTAAAGAACAGTTCTGCTCCAGCACGAACCGCCTTCACCACCTGAAGAGCAGACATCAACGTCTTGCTGGACCCCTTTAAGCCCGTAAACGTCGTCTCATGACTCGCTCCCAGCTTAACTTCCTTGCTACCACAATCTATATGGGCCTGCTGCTCCGAGAGCCAGTCCATGCCAAATATGACGTCGAACTCCACTAACGGAAGTAAAGACGCTCGCAGGTCGAACTCCTGCTCCCCAATACGAATCTTAACATCGCAAATCCTATCCGCTCGCATCGAACACCCATTGGGCAACAACACATCCAACTTATCCTTCGCCATCGAGGAAGGGACCCGATGCGTAATATAAATCCTTCGGACAAGAAGGAGTGTGAAGCTCCCGTATCGAAGAGTGCTCGTGCCGGATTTTCACAAATCAATACAAATCCTAAACAAGTAGTGGTAAGGTAACATGCGCATAACAAGCATATAAAGGAATTGACTTGCTATAAATTAAACCGTACCTGTCACCACATCAGCTTGTTTAATGGCCTCCTGTTGGCCAAGATTATAGACCCTTGGTTGAGCCGGAGCATAATGGGATGCGGTCGACTCCACCGCCTTTCCCTTCTCTTCATAAGTGGCTCCCGGCCTCCTCTCGGACTTAGGGCGTCCGCTCCAACAATCACGGGCAAAGTGCCCCGTCTTTCCGCATGTAAAACACGCGCCCGGGGTCCGACTCGTAGTCGCCCCAGAAGCGCCAGAAGGAGCTGGACCCGAAGTCCTATGCTTCTTGAAAGACCTCCGATAGCCGGACTTTGAAGTAGTCGGCACTCTAAACTCAGATTTCTTATCAGCCAAGCCTTTCTTCGCTTGTACATTCTTCATGTCCTTCTCCAAGGACCGGGCAGTATTGACCAAGGTTAAGAAACCCTGCGTCATCGGCCCCGACAGTAATAGTCTCAACTCATCCCTCAGACCTTCGTAGAAGCGATTAGTCTTGCGCTCCTCATCCATGATGGTAGAGCTCGCATAACGACTCAACCACGTAAACTCGTGGAGATATTCATCCACGCTCCTCTCACCCTGCACCAACTTCAGGAACTCATTCTCCATTGAAATCCTCTGAGTAGAAGGGAGGTATCTTGCTAAGAACAATCCCGAGAACTCTTCCATCGGAACGTCTATCAGTTGTCTACCTCTCAAATGATGCAGTTCTAATCCTTCCCACCACATCCTTGCTTCACCGTCTAGCAGGAACGTAGCGATGGTGGTCATTTGCCACTCCTCCGTCTCCGTCGCCGTCATGACTCTCTTCACCCTAGAGAGCCAGTCTTCAGCCTGAGATGGGGTTCCCAACCCCGAGAATAACGGAGGGTTAAAGCTCATTACATGCTTCAACTGCCTCTCAGTTGCCCTCCTTGGCACTATCGGTTCCGCAACCACTTGCTCCACCCTCCTCGGCTCAGCCTCTTGCAGAGATACTTGCTCCATCGCAGGAGCGGGCTGCTGCGCTTGCCTTCCAGGCTGCGCATTTATCACGGCCAACACCGCTTCAGCCACCAATCGAATATTCTCAGCCGACAGAGGTGTTGCGGGAGCAACATCCGGTGCACTGCTAGCCTCAGAAACTCGGCGTTTTGATGGCCCAACACCACTTCTGGTCACCTATAGTGGTACAAAACACCGTTAAGCGACCACATAACATTGCAAACAGCAATTATAGGAACACGCAGGTTCCTCAAACACGAGTATTTTCATTCCTAAGTGGACATTCATGGGTTCTTTTACCATTATAACGATGACGCACACAATGTGCTCACCAACCCTTAAAAAGAATTCGCCCACGAATTCACTTTAAGCCCGACCAAAACCAGTAGTCTGATACCAAATTGTAACACCCCCTATCCGTCGCATAGTATATAGCAGTAGGTCCGGCCGGGGCCCGACGCCATATACCACAGACAGACCGGGTGGTTACGTATGGAAACCATCCAACCAATCTCAACATCCTACACAGAGCATTCTAGCAGAAGCAGTTTATATAAGTTGTAAACAAGAACCCAGCATTAGAGCACGAATGTCCACTATTTCATAATTAGGAATGTTATACAAAATACCCAAAATCGGCCTTAAGGCCTTACAGAGTGTTTCACTTGAATAATACATGATTTACAAACCTCGACACGCAGGCCGGTCATACATGAATAAAATAGAAACATTTCTACTTGGGCCTTCGAGGGCCAGCTTCGCAAAAAGGGCTTTAGCCCGCTATTGACCGCTTGGTCCAGCTGCACCTGCAAGCAACAAACCACCGCACGGTGGCAAAACAAGGCAACGGTCAGCAATGCTGACCAAATTATAACGATCCCGCCCCCAACTCGGGGCGGCGATGCTCCTTCCCTGCATTTCATTAGCATAAGCGAGCCATACATATAACCATAGCCATTTCATCACAGACGTTGGCTCGTACGGCCACACGTCCCGTGCACTCAGGGCACATTCTCGGTGAACCGGTCGATGTTACGTCAATTAAAGCCATTAACATTCCGGACTCACCACCGCCACTTAGACGGCCATTCCTATGAGCAATTCGTCTTCCTGGCCTGGGTCACGTCAATTAAAGCCATAGACCGCCGAAGACTCCCATCTATACCAACGGCGAGTGCCACGTAACCTTAGCTCTCTCTAACCGAACGACATAAAGCGGGTACGGCTCCATCTAACCCGTGCTCGCTTCGCAACGACAATTTAAGCCATTTGCGCGGGTCAAACTTTCACCGAGTCCCATTCTACCACAAGACACATAACCCAGTTATGTTCGAGTTGGCTCTCAGGCCACCAAGTTGGCAAGATCTCGTATCCGCCCAGTTTTCCGGGTGCACCTTTGGGTTAGTCCCCAAGGCTCCCTGCTGCAATCTACCGCGTAGAAAACCCGAAAAACACCCAATGGCACGGAGTCTTCTCCGGCCTTAAGCAATGCAACATCACCGATCCAGACTAACATGTCCGGGTAGGCTTCACACAAAATGCCTACGTCCGTTCTCGCATACGGACTCTAAACAACGGGGACTTTACATATCTACCCGAAGGAATGCCTCCAACTCTCCGCAAACTCGCGAGAGCGGGCTTCCTATGCCAAGAAAAGGAGCGATTCATGCTTAAGATGAGGATCGTTACCCTTGAGTTCCTCTTTGGCGCCATCGAAAAGTAAGCGGATAGAAATCACCGCACTTGCGTTGCCTCCGTGGATCCGGAGTCGGATTGCGATTCGGAGCTCCGAAGCTCCTCCAATGGCGGATCTAGCTCTTCTTCTTCCAATGGCTCTCCTCTTTCTCCAAGGGTTTGGAGAGATGAAAAGGTAAGAAAGTGATGGATTTTCTAAGTCAAACCCGGGTATATCCTCTCAGGAACCATCCCCAGCCGTTGGATCTCAACCTAAGAAAACGAACGGCTTTGATTCGGGGCTGAAATGCCCAATCTGGACCGAACACGGCCTGTCACACGCCCGTGTCCAGGGCCGTGTGCCGCATTCGCCGTCAAAATCGAATCTCCTGGACCCTCACACGGGTATCGAACACGCCCGTGTTCGAGCTGACACGCCCGTGTTCCAGCTGACACGGCCGTGTAGCCGGCCGTGTACCCCATGATTTTCCCCCGTTTTCAACCCGAGCACTGCACGGGTTCTAGGACACGCCCGTGTCCTTGCCTGTGTCACATTGACATGCCTGGGCCCCAGGCCGTGTACACGGGACATTTCGTCGAGTGGAGATCGATGACTCGATGACACGGCCTTGGACATGCCCGTGTCCTAGGCAGTGTGCCTTGTCTCGACGATCGTCGAGTGAATCTCGACGACTCCCCGGGACGACCTTCGACACGGGTCGACACGCCCTGCGACACGCCCCTGTCGCAGGCCGTGTGCCAATTCTCGACAAATCGTCGAGTATAACTCGACGATTTCACGGCTAAGTGTCGACACGGGTCGACACGCCCTGCGACACGCCCGTGTCGCAGGCCGTGTGCCCACTCTCGACGAATCGTCGAGTATAACTCGACGACTTCGCGGCTAAGTGCCGACACGCGCTTGACATGCCCTGGGACACGCCCGTGTCCCAGGCCGTGTGCCTTCAGCCAGAAACCAAAACTGGCCCAAAACGTCCCCCTTTGCTCCTTTGAGTTTCGGGGCGTTACAACTGTAGCTCAGGCAGCTAATCCAAATAGAGAGATCAAATTCTCAAAGACTTGAGCTAGCAGCAGTAGCAAAGAGAAAGACAAAGACAAATCCAAAAAGAGCAAGATATGATCTTAGTTTTTCTTTCTTTTCCTGTTTTTATTTTATAACTCTCTGGTTATGTTTCTAAACAAAGCTTTTATATATATCTGCTACATGTGTTATAAATTCTCTGTCAGATATATGCTTTTACTGATTTGTTTTGTTTCATTCTGTGTCTTCACTTAGTGACCTCACCCAAATAGGGGGAGATTGTTGGATCCCTAGTTTGTATTTGGGCTAGGTTCACTGAGTTAGGATGTCTTTGACCCAACTTGTATAGTCAGGGTCATTGGTTGTGTCCTAGAGTCTAGGGTTTGTCCTTAGAACATCATCCTGTGGACCAGCCATCCTCCAGACCGCCAGAAAAACTCAAGACATAGAGATATTTTCAGCTCAAGGAAATCTGTTCGACGTTCGTCGATCTCAGCTCAACGAATCAGCGACGTTCGTCGATCTCAGCTCAACGAACCACATTCTTTGGTCGACGATCTCTGGTCTTCTATTTGAATTCTTCTCAGCCAGAGACTTCTCAGATTCTAAGTCCACAATCATTCTTTGGTCGACAAATTTGGATCTCTGTTCGACGAATAATGATTGATAGTGATGATTGTCTATTCGACGAATGAAGATTGTTTGTTCGACGAATGAAGATTGTCAGTTCGACGAAGATTGTAGCAGAATTGACAAATTTTCCTTGAAGACTTATTGCTATTGTCTGGTCGACGAACTCATCAGCTTAGCTCGACGAACTGTGAACTCATCTCGACGATCTCTGTTCTTCGTTCGATGATTCCATACTAGGTCTTCTCCAGTTTTCTGTCCCTTTTCTTGACGATGATTCCTGAATAATTAATACTCAATCTTCTCGGAATGTTACCGTTAGAACGAGCATTGATCATGGATTATTACATGCCGTTTTTCCATTGGACAGTTAGGGAATTCATTGATTGTCGCTTTCTTCCCAGGCCGACTGCATTTACTGCTCAAGGATTCTAATTTTAAATGTGCTCTTCAGTCAGTTAACAAAAAGAAGACAAAAAAAGGTCAAGAAATCCTGTATATACAGATCACATTCAAGAAGCTTTCGAGATATAAAAGAAAGGAAGATTGCAGGCAAACAAAAAGATATACAGTCTTACAGAAATCACAAGTTTCACACTGCAATCAGCCTAGGCCAGAGAACATCATCATCTAGAAGAAGAAGAACATACAATCTCTACCAAGAGTCTTCTTCCTTCAACCATACAGGACAACTTCAGAAGGACAACAATCTTTATCTGTCAAAGAAGTTCCTGAAGCAATCTCTGGTCAAGGCAATCAAGTTTTTGAAGACCTGTCACCCTGAAGCAGTGCTCCAGATTTCCTGATTCATTCAATATCTCAGGGGGAGCAATCTGCTGAAATCAATCCACTAGTCTTCTCAGTTGTTATTGAGAAAGAGAAGACACCATCACCCCTTTTCCATATTCTGTACAGGGTTTTAAGTCCCTTCAAAATTATTCCTGGTTGCAAGTCTCCTACCAAAAGACTTGAGGTTTTGGTTTTTGAGCACCTGAACAAAAGCTCATTGGTGTCAGACACCTGATCAAAAATCTGAGTGGATTCCTACCAGGGTGGTAGAAGAGTGGATGTACCCAGGTTGGGGAACCACTATAAATTTCTTGTGTCGTCTGGTTGTCCTCTTTCTTTTGTTTTGGTTGTGTTCTGTGATTTGTTAGGTTGCTGTATTTATTACTTTGATTACTAATCTGTTCACCTAGGATTATAGCAATAGTTGTAAAGATTTTTTAAGAGAGCACAATACTCTATTCACCCCCCCCCCAGAGTATTTCAGATCGAACCTTCACTTTCAGACACTTTCATGGGTATGAATGGTCCTTTAACCACAGTAATGTATATTCTTGGATCTGCTGCCTCCATGAATAATCTGACTCTTTCTTTCCAAATTGCAAAGATTTCTTTGGAGCAGACATGAAGCTTAATGGAATTATTTTTCCTCTGGGCCATGATATTTCTTTCATTATAATCCTATTGGATTCTCACTAGGCTGTTATGCCTTTTTCAGTGAACCTCCCTCTGATACCAATTGTATATGTTTACTTTAGGATTGAAAGTGACCTAGAGGGGGTGAATAGGTCCATTTTAAATTTGGTTTCCCTTTTCTTTTGCCAGAGTACTACTTTAATTAAAATAATTAACTCAGATCTAATAATCAACAGAAAATAAATAGCAATCAATAGTATTGAAATAGCACAGCACACACAGCACAATGCACATAGATTTATAGTAGTTCCCCAACTTATGGGTACATCCACTATCCCCCTTCGCCTATCTAGCAATGAACTAGATTCGGACAAACTCCTCCTTTTTCCTTTACTCAGATCTTTAGATCTTACACCTTAGAGCCCTCCCGGCTCCTACTACTCAGACTTTACAAGTCTTACCACTCAAGTCACCAAGATCCCTACTCCTCAAGTTCTTCCCAAAAACACTACCTCAGAATGAATCCTCACTCCTACTTCTCAGGCAATAAATGCCCTACAACTCAGAGAATTTTCAACCTCTCCTACATCAGGCAATCCTAGCCCTACCTCAGCCTATATAACACAGGCTTACAACAATAAGAGAATAAATCTCCTCCACTCAGATCTACAGATAGATCTTACAAACTGAATATAACACAGAAATGAATTAGAAAATGTCACCCAGAATTAGATTTGACTAACTGCTTCTTGATCTGATGTTGATGATTTTGCTTTCTTTGATTATGACAAGACATATCTGATCAAACCCTTCTTAGCTTTTCAAAGCTTCTTGAAGTAGAAATTAGGGTTGATCTAGTCTGGAGAGATGTTGTCGATGATTCTTGATCAGACCTCTCTCCACCTCCTTGATTGTAGCTAGAGCTTCAAAGTTGTGCTGCTTCTTCTTTTAATTATAGTTCTTCCTTCTCTTTTTTTCTCTCTATGTGTACATGTTTTTTTTTCTTCTAAAGACTACATCCCTTTAAATAGTGTTGGGTACATTGGAAAATGTGTACCAGATTTGAAGAAGCCTCACCCTACTCAATGATATACATCAAGGTGTATTTGATGTTATCTTGAGTTTATATGTGCAGGTTAAGAAATTGCAGGAAATGCAGAAAAATTTCTAAGTCCATGTGTCGACACTGGAGAAAAGCTGTGTCGACACTTGGAGTTAATTGTGTCGACACTTGGAAAGGCTGTGTCAACACCAGAATCAACTGTGTCGACACCAGAAGGAATGTGTCGACACACAGTGAAGCATTGAAGACATCAACTGTGTCGACACCTTGAGGCAGTGTCGACACACAGAGAAGCAAAGTCGACATCATCTGTGTCCACACCAAAAGGCAGTGTCGACACACAGGAATACTTAGTCGACATCAAATGTGTCGACACATAGAGGCAGTGTCGACACACAGAAGTATTTGTCAACATCAACTGTGTCGACACACAGGACTTGTGTCGACACACAACAAAGCTTCAACAAAGTTAAAGTAAAGAAGTACTTTTGTCGACACAAAGGAGATGTGTTGACACAAAGCAAGTTTCAACAAAGTTAAAGAAAAGAAGGCTTGTGTCGACATACAGAATCAGTGTTGACACATTCTAAAAAAGCTGTGTCGAGAAGCAGTAAACAACAACAAAGGAGTTGTGTCGACACCACCAAGGCTTGTGTCGACACTTAGTCCACTTGTGTCGACACTTAGTCTAATTCTGTCGACACATAATGAAATTCAGTCTCGACACTTTCAGATAGAGACAGTGATTTCAAAAAGTGACTGGATGACTTGACAGCTGCCATTTCTAACCGGTCAACTACTACTGTCAGAGCTGTCAGAAGGTTGTTAGAAACCGGATCAGGCGGTTACCATGGAGGAAGACTATATAAAGGCTTTTTCCTTCAACAGAAAGAGATGTCGAGCAAAGCGGTGTCGACACATAAACAAGTGTCGACACATATATTCTGTCGACTATACTTGTGTCGACACATAGTTGTCGAGACATTATAAGTAAGTGTCGACACTTATCAACAGTGTCGACACAATTTAAGTATTTTGTCGCGTCCTTTCATCTTCGATTCTAGAAAGGTATAAATAGGTTTTCGCCATTGTCTGTCGACACGCTCACCAAAGTTTTGAGACCAAACTTGTGTGTCGACATCTCTCTTCTCTAATTCAAATTTATTCAAACCCTAATGGCGCCCAAACTAGAAGAGAATGTGAACGAAGGATATGAACTCGTGCGCCACGCATTTGATAACGCGTAACCCGATATCAAAGGCGTGATAACCCTAATAGCTGAGTTTGGGTTAGAATTTCTTGTTTCAGAACCAATTAAGATCTGGAAGAAGGAAGTTCTTGAGTTTCTAAATGTAGCAAAACTACATGAATCAGGACTCAAGATTAAGTCAAGAGTTCATGGGGCAAAGGTGAAGGTCTCTCCTAAGAGTCTGAGAAAGGTACTACAACTACCAAGGACAAAGGAAGAAGATGATGTTTCTGCTTCTAAGACTAGAGAAGCATTGACATGGTGTGGTTTGGACTCCAACATGAAAATTGGATCTGTGTTCAATAGGAAAGGAATGAACATGCAAGACAAATTCTTATCTGAAATTGTTGGCAAGGTTATCCTGAGCAAGCCTGGAGGCCATGATAGAATCTCAGCTCACATGTTTAGCCTTATGACAAGGATTATCTTCAAACTAGAAACTGATTGGTCTACAGTTGTGTTTGATAAAATTAAAGAAAGTATGAAGAAGCCAAATCTGGGTAGAATACTAAGTCTTTATCTAGCTGGTAGTATACCAGAGGTGATGAACCAAGCAGCTGGAACTAAGATTAACCACATGAGGAAGATGGATATGAGAATCTTCTCTAGGTGGGATAGAGTACTAACCAAAGAACTGCCATCTTCAGTGAAGGAAACACCCCTGAAGAAGAAGAAGAAGATAGCCCCTGTGGCTCATGAATCCTCAAGCAGTTCTGAAGAGCAAGTAGTGTTCACTCCTGATGAAGAAGAAACTGGAAATGCTGGAAAATCTCCAGCAAGACAAGAAGAAGTACAGAGGCAGGGGGAGCTACCACAAGCTAGCCCAATTCACCTGGATCCACTCCAGGGGGAGCCTCTACTGGTGGATGAGCCAACTCTACTTGAGAGTGAACAAGCTACTCAAACTATACTTGAGGTAATAACTGAAATCAACCAATTAGATTTCCCTATTGAGAATGATGTTTTGTCTGATTCATTACCTCATGTTAATCAGCAAACACAGACACATAGCCAACCCCAAGATGTTGTCATGGAGGACACATCTATTGCTGATCCAGTGGTTGATGATTTAAGAGATTCTCCACCCCATCCTCAACAAGAATTTACCCTAGAAGAGCTATTCCCAGATCTTCTACAAACAGATTTTGAGGAAGAAAAAGCTGCTGTTGAGGGGGAGAAAGTAATTATTGAGGGGGAGCATGTGGAGATTGAAGTAGAAACTGCAAGACAAGTACCTGAGATGCAAAAGCATGCTGAGGAGTTACCTAGGAAGGATTCACATCCTAGCCCTAAAGAAAGAGTAGATATAGCTAGCACATCTGCTTCTGAAGATGAAGAGGCTGTTAGAGCCAAGAAGAGGAAATTTCAAGTCTTCAAGAGGAGGAGCCAGACATATAAAAAGGCACTGTAAACAATTGCACCACAGCCTGCCCCATCTACAGATTACAGTTCTCTGATGGTAGCATTGCTGATAAAGATGGATGAGCAAAGACAGGCTTTGCAATCTTATATGGATGAGGGACATAAGTCACTGCAATTTGATCTTGCACAAGATATTAAGTCAATCAGATTTGAAATGAATCTGAATAAGAAAGAAATGACTGACTGCTTCCATAAGGGAGGAAATGAAGTAGTTTATCTAGCCACACATCCAGAAAAAATTAAGACACAACTTGATGGGATAGAAGTGAAGCAAGACTATGTCCTGGAGAATCAGATCAGGATGAATGATAATTTGACAGCTTCACACAATGCCATTGTAACTGAACTGAAGAATATAGCAACTGCCCAGAATACAGCCCTGACCACTGCCAAAGAAGAATTTGACAAAGCATTGCAAAAGAGCCTAACTGCTGTTACTTCAGCATTTCAGGATTCCCAGAAGCTAATAACTGAAAAGCTCCAAAGGTTGAAACCTTTCTACAAAGATGGAGTAAACTATCTGAATGCCCAGATAAGATTCCAGAAAGATGATCTTAGAGATCACATTGAAAGAGAAGTCATAAAGGGGGAGAGGGTGTTAGTCATAGCAGGCTCTGATCATGCAAAGTGGATTTCAAATTCCATCAGAGCCACCCTTGGATATCCTCCATTATGTGATGATGATAATGTGGCAGAGTCTGGAAATAATCCTGCATATCTTGGAGGGGAGCCAGCTGAAGTTGCTCAAGTGATATACCCTCCACCAGACTTTGATATGATACATATAGATATACAGTCAATGTATAGTCCTCCTGAAGGAAATCAGAATTTCATCATTGAGAAAGTTGTTCAGCCTGTGCCAGAGGAAATACTGAAAGAACAAGAGGCTTTGCTGAAGGAACAAGAGACTGCATTATCTAAGAAAAGGTTCAGAGAGCAAGCTGAACTTAGGCCTGATTTTGAACAATGGAGCCCCACCTCCAGGAATATCATTTTAACTGCATGGAAGGCTGCCAAGGACAATATCCTGGTAGAAATAAGTGGTATTCTGAACTGGAGTGGAGGAAGCATGAGACAAGGCAAGAGTCCATTGTGCAGTATAGAAGAAAGGCTAAGATGGGAAAGCTACCTCCTAATGCACAGGAGCCTAGCAAGTACTTTCCTAAGCCTTATCATTATTTTGAAAGGCAAAAGATCAAGGCAGAAGAGTTGAAAAAGAATGACCTTAAAGGGAAGAAGCCTGCTGCTGATGATGATAATGAAGCCCCAGTTCAAGCAAAGATACAATCTGGAAAGGGGATTGTAATTAAAGAACCAGAGCAGCAATATGATAGACATTTACTTAAGTTTACAAGTTGTAATCATTTGTAGTAAACTCAATGTAAACTTTTGATTCATGTAAATGTTGGATTTTGAAAGAACAATGTTATATGTTCATCTATTACATTAATTGTTCTGAGATAATGGTACATACATGTTTTGTTCATACATGTTTAAGTATTTTCCCTGTCATATATTACTGTTTTACAACATACTGTGAATTTATTATGTATGGTGTATATCATTGACTAAGGGTTATGACTTCTCCAAATAGGGGGAGATTGTTAGGTACATTGAAAATATGTACCTGATTTGAAGAAGCCTCACCCTACTCAATGATATACATCAAGGTGTATTTGATGTATTTTGAGTTACCTTGTGCAGTTTAAGTATTTGCAGGGAAAGCTGAAAAGTTTCTAAGTACATGTGTCGACACCTAGAAGAAAAGTGTCGACACTTAAGAAGACTTGTGTCGACACCCAGAGAAGTTGTGTCGACACTTGGAATGATTGTGTCGACACCAGGGATGCAAAGTCGACACCAGAAGGAAAGTGTCGACACATACAGGCTGTGTCGACACTCAATGAAGAAATGTCCAGAGAAGCTGTGTCGACACTTAGTAGTAGTGTCGACACCCAGAGGAACTTTGTCGACATCAGAAAGTGTCGACACTAGGAGGCTGTGTCGACACTCAGCAAAACATCAACAAAGTTCAAGTACAAGTGTCGACACTATGAGGCTGTGTCGACACTCAGCAAACTTCAACAGAGTTTAAGTACAAGTGTCGACATAATGAAGAATGTGTCAACACACAGCAAAAGTAAGTGTCGACACTGACTTCCTAGATGTGTCGACACCATTTCTCTGAAATGTCGACACTACTTTTCTGTGTCGACACAGACAACTCTGTGTGTCGACACCTTTTTACTTAGCCAATTTTGAAAACTTATTCTAAGTTTATCATACCTAATTCAATTTTAAATTTATTGAATTTGGTTTCATCTAAGGGCTTAGTATACATGTCAGGTAGTTGATTATCTGTATTAATATACTCTAGTGAAATATCTCTTTTTTCCACATGTTCTCTTAGAAAATGGTATTTTATTTCTATGTGCTTAGTCCTACTATGGGAGACAGGATTGTTTGCAATAGAAATAGCACTAGTAGAATCACAAAATAGAGGTGTTCTACTTACTTGTATACCATAATCTTCTAGCTGATGTTGCATCCATAGAAGTTGAGCACAGCAACTTCCTGCAGTAACATACTCTGATTCTGCTGTGGAGATAGCCATACTTGTTTGCTTCTTGCTACTCCATGATATCAGCCTTCCACCTAGGAATTGACAGGTACCAGTTGTACTCTTCCTATCTTTCTTGCAGCCTGCAAAATCTGCATCTGAATAACCTGTCAGTTCAAAGTCTCAATTCCTAGGGTACCAGAGGCCTAGATAAGGAGTGCCCTTAAGATATCTCAGAATTCTTTTGACTGCTGTCAAATGAGATTCTTTAGGGCAAGCTTGGTACCTATCACAGACACATGTAGCATACATGATATCTGTTCTACTTGCAGTCAAATATAGTAGGGAGCCAACTATCCCTCTATACAAGGTTTCATCTACAGGTTTCCCTGCATCATCTTTGCATAAAGAATACAGATTCTGATCAATACAGATAGAAGTAATAATACAGAAGATTTTCGTGAGAAGATCTAAGAAGAAGTTGGAGAGAGAGAGCTCTATCTAAGAAGTGCAGTTATTGAACCAGCTGCCAAGAAAGATTCAGATTGAGATCTGAATCTCAAGTCAGAAGCTGATTGAAGATCATCTTCATAGGATATTCAACCCTACTGAGTTCAGATTCAAGAAGCTTTGAAGAAAGCTAAAAGAGGTTGATCTCTGCTATCAAGTTCTTCCAAGAACTCTTCAAGAAGCCATCCATACCTTCTCTCTTTGTCAGGGTGGTGGTTATTTACTTTGTTTAATCAATTTTCTGTATGATCTATACTAGATCTGAGTTGTAAGCCTATTATATAAAGGCTGAGTATAGGAGAATATTTTCTCTGAGTGGTAGGGCTATGAGCCTGAGGTGTACGAGATTGTGATCTCTGAGTGTAGGCCTTGTTGAAGGCTGAGGTAGGGAATTTGGCCTGAGTTGTAGGAGTGTGGATACACTCTGAGTTGTAGGAACCTGTTTGGGGTTCTGACCTGTAAGATCTGAGGATCTGAGGTGAAGTGCAGAAGTTAGGCTGAATTTAGTACACTGCTAGATAGGCGAAGGGGGAAAGTGGATGTACCCAGACCTTGGGGAACCACTATAAATACTGTGTGCACTCTGTGAATGATTGTTTCTGTGATTGTTGTGCTGTTAGCAGTAGACTTTGCAATTTCTAGTTAATAACAGAACAAATTTTCTGCCTTTTAAAGTAAAAGAAAAATTACACCTATTCACCCCCCCCCCTCTAGGTGGTTAGGCAATAATTCTTTCAAGTGGTATCAAAGAGAGGTTCCTCAAAGAAGGACTTAATAGTCTGAGTGAGATCCTTAAGGTAGATTCAAGAATCAAGAAAATGGGTTCAGAAGAGAATCATAAGGAACTTGGTTCAATGAAACTACCCATATGTAGAAAGGAAATATTTGGCATTTGGAGAGAAAGGGTCAGGCTGTTTATGGAGGCTTCTGATCCAAGGATCTATATCACAGTAAAAGAAGGTCCTTATATTCCTATGAAGATTTCAGTTCTATATGCAAACCAAAGAATTCCCAAAGATTATTCAGAGATGACCAAGGATGAGATCATCTTGGCAACTATGGATAAGAGGGCCCAGAACATCATAGTAAGTGTCATAGATGATTCTACCTTTCAATATTTGATTCACTGCAAGACTTTAAAGGAAATGTGGGATACTTTGATAAATTCCTAAGATCCCTGACAAAGGATTGGGACACAAAGATTTGTGCTATTAGAGAAGTGGCCAAACTTGCAGATATTTCTCCTCCAACCTTATTTGGAAAGTTGCTGTCATATGAGATGCAACTGATGGCTAGGAAAGAGGAAGAGAAGAGTACAAAAGGGGAGCATAGAGACAAGTCTGTGGCCTTTAACGTTGAAGCCACTAGGAAAAATAGGAGGATGTCTTCATCACCTCCTATGATAGTTGTTGAAACACCTTCAGATAATTCTGATAACCAAAGTTCTTAAAGCAGTGACTCAGATGAAGATTTTGCTGCCTTCACAAGGCAGTTTCAGAGATTTCTGAAGAAGAAGCAGTGGAAGTCTAAGCCTTCCACATCTAAGCCTAAGGATGATTACTATCAAAAGAGGAAGTCATCCAGGAAAGACAGGAGCAAGTCTAAGCCAAACAAGTCTACAACATCAAAGATTGTTTGCTAGTGTTGTCATAGGCCTGGACATGTAGTGGCTCAGTGTCCAGATACAAGAAAAGAGACTGCAGAAAAGAAGAAGAGTCAACACCAAAGCAAGAAGGAGAAATCCTTTGTTGCTAAGAAGGAGAAGACCTTGTCAGACCAATCTACTTCAGAGTCAGAATATGAAGCTGAGGCCTACATTGGTCTATATGCAGTAGATGTAGAAGAAGAGTTTCTCCAGGTGCTGAACTCTATATATGAACAAGAAGACCATCAGTGCAAGGGATAGATGGCTGTGTCAGAAGAAGATAAATGCCAGGATCAGCCTGGTCCTAGTAAGGTATAATGTCTTTCAGATTGCAGTACTGAGTCAGTGTCAGAAACATCTACATCAAGTGATGTGGATGGGTCTGAGTTTGAAGGTGATATTCATCAGCTGATAGATGAATATAGAGATTTATTGCAGGAACTTAAGAAGAGCAAAAACCTGGCCAAATCTCAGGCTAAGGAAATTGCAGATCTTAAGATGGCTGCAACAGATTCAGAGAAAATACTGGATCAAAAACTGAATGAGATTGTCAGATTGAAAAACATAACTGTTATTCAAATGGGCACAATCACATTCAAGAATGATCAGATTAGAAATCTGGAGGTTAGACTTCAGAAAGAGAAAGAGATTGTAGCTAGTTTTTCTAAACCTAAATCTGTATTACCCTTGATTGATGAGTTTGTACCTCAAAAGGGTAAGGCTGGATTAGGATTTAAGAAAACTGCATGGACTGCTAGGTCCAAATCTAAAGGCAAAGCCCTAGCACAAAACAAGAAGCCTGTTGTAGATAATTCAGCAAGGGTTGTACCTAAACAAAGGTACAACAAGTTTGAGTGCTGGTGTTGTGGCAAGGTAGGCCATTTTGTCTTAGATTGTTGGCACAATTCTAGTGTCAAGGAGAGTAGCAATCTGCCTGCTAGAAGATCTACAGGTAGATTTGTTAAAGTACAGACTAACTTGTACCAAGGACCCAAAAGTTATTTGGGTTCTAAGGTTAATTAATCTATGTTGCAGGTGAGTCCAAGCTACCATGCCCCAATATGGTACTTGAATAGTGGATCTCCCAGGCACATGACTGGAACAAGGGGGTTGCTGAAGGACTACACACCTATCATGGATGGCCCTAAAGTAACCTTTGGTGGTTCAGAAAAAGGAATCATCAAAGGATTTGGTAACATTTCTAATAACCAGATTACTATCTCTCAAGTGACCTATGTGAAGGGTTTGAAAAACAACCTTATTAGCATAAGTTAGTTGAGTGATTTAGGATATGACATTTCATTTATTAAGAATGGATGTCATATCAAAAGGTCAAGTGATCAAAAGGTCATATTGACAGGATATAAAAAGAGAAATGTTTATTGTCTTAACTTTGAGTGTGAGAACAATGTTTCTCCTATTTGTCTTGTAGCTGATGAGAGAGTCTCACATTGTGTTAAATGACATAAGAGGCTGGCTCATCTTAACTATAAGACTATTGGTCAACTCTTTAGCAAAGAGTTAGTGAGGAATGTTCCTCAAGTTAAGTGTATAAAGGATGGGATATGCTCAGCTTGTCAAAAAGGCAAGCAGACCAAATCCACCTTTCATAGCCTTGAAAACAAGGATTCAGTGAGGTATCTATACATCTTGCATATGGATCTTTTTGGTCCTATGTCAGTTCATAGTCTAGGTAGGAAGGTCTACATATTTGTGGTGGTGGATGACTATTCTAGATATTCCTGGGTGTTCTTTCTAAGACAAAAGTCTGAAATCCCAACTGTCTTATATAGTTTTGTTAAACAAATTCAGAGTAAGTTGAACAGTACAGTGGTCAAAATCAGAAGTGACCATGGTACTGAATTTCAGTCTGAAAGTATGATAAGACTATGTGAAGAATTTGGGATTTTTCAAGAATTTTCCTCACCTAGAACACCACAGCAAAATGGTATTGCTGAAAGGAAGAATAGAATATTGATAGAGACTGGTAGAACTCTATTGAGTGACACTTCTCTCCCAGAATATTTCTGGGCTGAGCCAGTAAACACTGCATGTCATGTGATCAATAGGGCTACTATCACCAAGAGCCACAAAAAGACTCCCTATGAGATTGTGAAGGGCAGAAAACCAAACTTATCCTATTTTAGGATCTTTGGTTGCAAGTGCTATATACTTAACAATGACAAGTCTTATCTAAACAAGTTTGCTGCCAAATCCCAAGATGGGATATTTGTTGGGTACAGTAACAATAGTAAGGCTTATAGAGTCTACAACTTGATTACTCAAGTTGTAGAAGAGTCTGTACATGTAGTCTTTGATGAAACAAGACTGATTAACTGTGAGTTGGCAAGTAGTGCTTGTAGTTCTACAGGTTTAAATGAGAGAATGGACAAGCTTACCATTATAGAGGATTCTACTGCAAATCAGGAAGTAGAAAATGGTGGCTGCTATTTAGGGGGAGTACAAGACTCTCCAGATGCTGAAGAAAACCAAGAGGTGCAGCTTCATGAAGAGGCTGGAGGTGTACAACCTGGAGATAGACTACCTCCAGCTAATAGACATTTAAAGGATCATCCAGCAAATCAGATAATTGGTGATCCAAGACAAGGAGTGCAAACAAGAAGCAGGAATCTGAGCACAGTTCTTTACTCCAGTTTCCTATCACAAGTGGAACCAAAGAAATTTGAAGAAGCAGTTCTAGACCCACATTGGATTGATGTCATGCAAGAGGAGATGAATCAGTTCCGAAGATGCAAGGTCTAGAAGCTAGTTCCTAAACCCAAGGACCACAACATCATTGGAACAAAGTGGATCTTTAGAAACAAATTGGATAAGAATGGGATTATTGTGAAGAATAAAGCAAGACTTGTTGCAAAAGGGTATAGGCAGGAAGAAGGTATTGACTTTGATCAAACCTTTGCCCCAGTAGCAAGACTGGAAGCAATCATGATGTTTCTTGCTTATGCAACATATCAAGGCTTTAAGGTATTTCAAATGGATGTAAAGTCAGCTTTCCTAAATGGAAATCTAAAGGAAGAAGTCTATGTAGAGCAGCCCTCAGGTTTTATAGATCCTCTCAAACCTGATTATGTTTATAGACTTAGGAAAGCATTGTATTGGTTAAAACAAGCCCCAAGGGCTTGGTATGAAACCCTGTCTAGTTTCCTCATTGAGAACAAATTCTCAAGGGGGAAAATAGACAAGACTCTATTCCTTAGGGAATCTAAAAGAAAGATAATCCTAGTCCAAATATATGTTCATGACATAATATTTGGGTCTACTAAAAGTAATCTTTGCAGAAAGTTTGCAAAAAATTATGCAAGGAAAATTTGAAATGTGCAGTATGGGAGAACTTAAGTTCTTCTTGGGTCTCCAAGTAAGACAGACTGAAGATGGTCTGTCCATATGCCAGTCTAAGTTCACCCTAGAGTTAATAAAGAAGTATGGTATGGAATCATCCACTACCATGAAAACTCCTATGGGGTCATGTATGTCTCTAAGCAAAGATGATGCAGGGAAACCTGTAGATGAAACTTTGTATAGAGGGATAGTTGGCTCCCTTCTGTATTTGACTGCTAGTAGACCAGATATCATGTATGCTACATGTGTCTGTGCTAGGTACCAAGCATTCCCTAAAGAATCTCATCTGACTGTAGTCAAAAGAATTTTCAGATATCTTAAGGGCACACCTTATCTAGGCCTTTGGTACCCTAGGAATGGAGATTTTCTACTGACAGGTTATTCAGATGCAGATTTTGCTGGTTGCAAGGAAGATAGAAAAAGTACTACAGGCACCTCTCAATTTCTAGGTGGAAGACTAGTGTCTTGGAGCAGTAAGAAGCAGACCAGTGTGGCAATCTCCACAGCTGAGTCAGAATATGTTGCTGCAGGAAGCTGTTGTGCACAACTTTTGTGGATTCAGCACCAGCTAAAAGACTATGGTATTCAAGTAAGTGGAACACCTTTGCTTTGTGATTCTACAAGTGCAATTTCTATAGCTAATAATCCTGTCTCACATAGTAGGACTAAGCATATAGAAATTAGATACCATTTTCTTAAAGAACATGTAGAGAAAGAAGACATTTCACTAGAATATGTCAAAACAGATAATCAAATTGCTGATATGTTTACTAAGCCTTTAGATGAAACTAAATTCAATAAGTTTAAAATTGAATTAGGCATGTTGAACATAGATTAGTTTCACAAAATTTGGCTAAGTAAAATGGTGTCGACACAAGGAGTTGTCTGTGTCGACATATAGAAGTGGTGTCGACATACCAGAGAAATGATGTCGACACATCTAGAGAGTTGGTGTCGACACTACAGAGAAGTAGTGTCGACACATCCAGAGTAGGTGTCGACACATCCAGTAGTGGTGTCGACACTTAGGATTAACACAGATTTCGTCGAGTATAGTATCGACTAATCGTCGAGCGCAGATGTATTTGTGTCGACACATCATAATTGGTGTCGACACATATAAGTCAATACTTTTGTCGAGACTTAAGTAGTCTGTGTCGACACTTTTAAACAGTGTCGACACATTCAGTAATTGTTGATGCGCCTTTTCACGTTCGTTTTTAGAAAGGTATAAATAGGTAAACACCATTATCTGTCGACACGCTTTCTATAGTTTCGAGACCCAAACTTTGTGTCGACAAATTCTCTCATCTAAATTCAAGATTTCTCTAAACCCTAATGGCGCCAAAGCTCGAGGAGAACATCAATGAAGGATATGAGCTAGTACGCAATGCATTTGACCATGCGGAACCAGAAATTAAGGATGTTGTAACCCTAATTACTGAGATTGGGTTAGAATTTGTGGTATCTGAACCAACCAAGATTTGGAAGAAGGAAATCCTAGAATTCTTTAGTGCTGCAACCCTAGATGAAACTAGACTAAAAATTCGATCCACAGTCCATGGAGTCAAAGTGAAAATCACCCAGAAAAGTCTAAGGAAAGTTCTACATCTACCAAGAAGACAAGAGGAGGAAGATGTTCCTGCATCTAAGATAAGGGAAGCACTTCAATGGTGTGGTTTGGATCCCACCTTGAAGATTGGAGCTGCCATGAACAGAAAAGGAATGAATCAGCAAGGCAAATTTTTATCAGAAATAGTTGGCAAAGTCATCCTCTGTAAGCCAGGGGGACATGATAGGATTTCAGCCTACATGTTCAGCCTGATGACAAGGATCATCTACATACTAAACACTGACTGGTCAACAGTGCTTTTTGAAAAGATTAAGGAAAGTCTGAAGAAGCCCAATCTGGGTAGGATAATGAGTCTGTACTTAGCTGGAACTATTCCTGAAGTAATGGACCAAGCTGCTGGTTCTAAAATTAATCATATGAGGAAGATGGACATTAGGATTATCTCAAGATGGGATAGGGTCCTAATTAAGGACATGCATGATGAGGAAAGGCAAGAGGTTCTTGAGAATTCTATAGCCCAAGAAGTTCCTACACAAGATACTACAGATGGTGCACATGTGCAAGGGGAGCCTCACCAAGAGGAAGTGCCTACTCACTTGGACAGTGAAATGGCAACACAAACAATTCTTGAGGTAATTCAAGAGGTGAATCAATCAATTCTTATTGATAAAGATGAGACACTAACTGAATTTTTGATTAATGTTGACCAGCCCACATAACTACACTATCAAGTTCAAGATGTACTCATGGAGGATACATCTATTGTTGCTGATAATGATCCTGAGTTTGTGGTACCTCAAGATCCTACTCAACAAGAGTTTACCTTAGAAGAGCTGTTTCCTGATTTAGTGCAAGCTAATTTTGAGGGGGCACATTCTGATTTTGAGGGGGAGAAAATTGCTCTTGAGAAGGACCAAGCTAACCTTGAGGGAGAGTATGTAAGATCTCAGGGAGAGACTGCAAGGAATGCTGAGGAGCAAACCAGAACTGAGGAGGAATAAAGAACTCAGGCGGAGCCACCAAGGACTGAGAAGGAATTGCCTCCTAGTCCTAAGGAAAGGGTTGGCATAGCTAGTACCTTAGCATCTGAGGATGAAGAAGCTTTAAGAGCTAAGAAGAGGAAGCTACAGGTCTTCAAAAGGAGAAGCCAGAGCTACAAGAAGGCACTGCAAACTGTTGCTCCACATCCTTACCCAACAACTGATTATAGTTCTTTATTAATATCCATGCAAGTGAAGTTGGATGAGCAAAGGATTGCCATGGAGAAGTATATAGATGAAACTCACAAAGATCTCCAATTCTCCTTGGCTCAAGACATCAAATCCATAAGATTTGAGGTGAATCAAAATAAGAAGGAAATGACTGACTGTTTCCACAAAGGAGGTAATGCAGTGGTTTACCTAGGCACTCACCAAGAGAAAATCAAGACACAAGTAGATGATATAGCAGTGAAGCAGGACTATGTATTCGAAAATCAGATTAGAATGAATGATAATCTGACTGCATCTCATAATGTCATTGTTACAGAAATGAAGAATATTGCAACAGCCCAGCCTGCTGATAAGTCTACAGCCAAGGCAGAGTTTGATAAGCAATTACAAGAAGGAATAGCTGCTGTAAAAACTACTATTACAGATTCCCAAAAGATAATTTATGGACAGCTACTGAAATTAAAGGCATTCTACAAAGATGGAGTCAATTTTATGGATGAACAAGTCAGATTCCAAAAGGATGATCACAGAGATCATGTTGTCAGAGAAGTCATAAAGGGGGAGAGGGTTTTAGTCAAAGATGGATCTGTCCATGCTAAATGGATTTCCAATAGCATCAGAGCCACACTTGGATATCCACCTCTTTGTGATGATGACAATGTGGCAGAATCTGGAATACACCATGCAGATTTTGGAGGTGAACAAGCTGAAGTTGCTCAAGTAATCTATCCTCCAGCAGATTTTGAAATGATACATTAAGAAGTCCAGTCTATGTATAACCCTCCAAAAGATGCTCAAAATGTGATCATAGAGAAAGTAGACAAGCCTGTGTCAGAGGCATTTTTGAAAGAGCAAGAAGCTCTATTGTCAAAGAAGAGATTCAGAGAATAGGCTGAGTTAAAGCCAGATTTTGTGCAGTGGAGTCCTACTTCTAGAAATATTATACTAACTGCTTGGAAAGTTGCAAAGGACAATACCCTAGAGATGAGCAAATGGTACTCTGAGCAAGAGTGGAGAAAACATGAAGCCACGCAAAAAGCTATTGTACAGTATAGAAGGAAGGCAAAACTTGGGAAGGTACCTCCTAATACACAGGAGCCTAGCAAATATTTCCCAAAGCCTTATCATTATTTTGAAAGACAAAAGATAAGGGCTGAAGAGCTAAAGAAGAAAGATCAAAAGGGCAAGAAGCCATTTGATGACACTGATGTTCCAGTTCAAGCCAAGATTCAATCAGGCAAGAGCATTGTCATCAAGGAGCCAGAGCAGCCTTAGATTAGATTTACTAGATTTTATCACATTGTAAAATTTAATGTTTAGAATCTATGTAAACTTCTATTAAAGAAACTTTTGTAGTTGAAACAAAACTATAATGAATGCTCATTGTGTTAGCATACTTATTCTGTGATGAAATATCGTTTATGTTTTGTTTTAAGTATTTTTCCTGTCATATAATGTTGTTGTACATCATAATGTGTATTTGTTATGAATGGTGTATATCATTGACTAAGGGTTATGACTTCTCCAAATAGGGGGAGATTGTTGGGTACATTGTAAAATATGTACCAGATTTGAAGAAGCCTCACCCTACTCAATGATATACATCAAGATGTATTTGATGTTATTTTGAGTTTATATGTGCAGGTTAAGAAATTGCAGGAAATGCAGAAAAATTTCTAAGTCAATGTGTCGACACTGGAGAAAAGCTGTGTCGACACTTGGAGTTAGCTGTATCGACACTTTGAGTTAATTGTGTCGACACTTGGAAAGGCTGTGTCGACACCAGAATCAACTGTGTCGATACTAGAAGGAATGTGTTGACACACAGTGAAGTATTGTCGACAACAACTGTGTCGACACCCAGAGGCAGTATCGACACACGGAGAAGCAAAGTCGACATCATCTGTGTCGACACCAAAAGGCAGTGTCAACACACAGGAATACTTAGTCGACATCAAATGTGTCGACACATAGAGGCAGTGTCGACACACAAAAGTATTTGTTAACATCAACTGTGTCGACACATAGGACTTGTGTCGACACACAGCAAAGCTTCAACAAAGTTAAAGTAAAGAAGTACTTGTGTCGACACAAAGGAGATGTGTCGACACATAGCAAGTTTCAATAAAGTTAAAGAAAAGAAGGCTTGTGTCGACATACAAAATCAGTGTCTACACATTCTAAAGAAGCTGTGTCGAGAAGCAGTAAACAACAACAAAGGAGTTGTGTCGACACCACCAAGGCTTGTGTCGACACTTAGTCCACTTGTGTCGACACTTAGTCTAATTGTGTCGACACATAATGAACTTCAGTCTCGACACTTTCAGACAGAGACAGTGATTTCAAGAAGTGACCGGATGACTTGACAGCTGCCATTTCTAACCAGTCAACTACTACTGTCAGATCTGTCAGAAGGTTGTTAGAAACCGGATCAGCCGGTTACCATGGAGGAAGACAATATAAAGTCTTTCTCCTTCAACAGAAAGAGATGATCAACCATTGAATAATACAGATTCTGATCAATACAGATAGAAGTAATAATACAGAAGATTTTCGTGAGAAGATCTAGGAAGAAGTTGGAGAGAGAGAGCTCCATCTAAGAAGTGCAGTTGCTGAACCAGCTGCCAAGAAAGATTCAGATTGAGATCTGAATCTCAAGTAAGAAGCTGATTGAAGATCAACTTCACAGGAGATTCAACCGTACTGAGTTCAGATTCAAGAAGCTTTGAAGAAAGATAAGAGAGGTTGATCTCTGCCATCAAGTTCTTCCAAGAACTCATCAAGAAGACATCCATCCCTTCTCTCTTTGTTAGGGTGGTGGTTATTTACTTTGTTTAATCAATTTTCTGTAGGATCTATACTAGATCTTAGTTGTAAGCCTATTATATAAAGGCTGAGTGTAGGAGAATATTTTCTCTGAGTGGTAGGGCTGTGAGCCTGAGGTGTAGGAGATTGTGATCTCTGAGTGTAGGCCTTGTTGAAGGCTGAGGTAGGGCATTTGGCCTGAGTTGTAGGAGTGAGGATACGCTCTGAGTTGTAGGAACCTGTTTGGGGTTCTGAGCTGTAAGATCTGAGGATCTGAGGTGAAGTGTAGAAGTTAGGCCGAATCTAGTACACTACTAGATAGGCAATGAGGGAAAGTGGATGTACCCAGATCTTGGGAAACCACTATAAATACTTTGTGCACTCTGTGAATGATTGTTTCTGTGATTGCTGTGTTGTTAGCAGTAGACTTTGCAATTTCTAGTTAATAACAGAACAAATTTTTTGCCTTTTAAAGAAAAAGAAAAATTACACATATTCACCCCCCCCCCCCCGCTAGATGGTTAGGCACTAATTCATTCAAATAGACTCTGACAGGAGTAACCTGCTGATCTGGTTAATAACTGACAGTTTTGATAGCTGTTAGTACCTCAGTCTTGATACTGTACTTAGGAAATAAGTCTGCTGAAGTGTTGAGACTTGGCTGTGAAATGTGTTGACACAAGTCCTGGATGTTGACACAGCTCCTGTAGTGGTGACGACATACTTCTGAATGTGTCGACAAAGCTCTTTGATATGTCTCGACACAACTTCTGTGGAATGTGTCGACACAAGTCCTGTGTGTCGACATAGTTATCTTCAGTCTTGTTATAGCTTGATTATAGTGTGTCGACACTAGTCCTGAGTATCGACACAGTTATTTTTAATCTTGACACAACTAGAATTGACTGTGTCGACACTAGTCCTGAGTGTTAACACAGTTGTCTTTAGTCTGGACACAACTTGAATAGAGTGTGTCGACACTAGTCCTGAGTGTCGACACAGTTGTCTTTAGTCTCGACACAGCTTGAATAGAGTGTGTCGACACTAGTACCGAGTGTCGACACAGTTGTCTTTAGTCTCGACACAGCATGTCGACACAGTTATCCTAAGTGTCGATACAGCTTTTCCTTGTCTCGACACAACTTGTTCAGTGTGTGTCGACACTAGTCTTAAGTGTCGACATATTGTACTTAGCTTTATTAACCTGCACAAATAAACTTAACATCCATCAAATATAACAATGTGTATATCATTGAGCTGAGAAGACTTCTTCAAATCAAGTACATTGAGACCAATATACTCAACACTTCTAAATAAAGCAGGAGGCACTGATACAGTCAAGAGGTAAACAGCTGAGAACAAAATTAGCTGGAATTTCTCTAAGACCAGAAGCATTGAGTGACTCAACGCTTCCAATGAAGAGGAAAGAGCTAAAGCAAAGAATTGCATCGGCTGATAAATGAAAAACCGCTGAGACCGTTAAGATAAATCTGCTGAGACAGTTAAAGTACAGAAACCGCTGAGACAGCAGATAAGAGGAAAGCGCTGAGACAAAGGCTTGTCTTAGCTAATAATGGAAGACCGCTGAGACAAAACCGCTGAGACAATCCCAGGAAATTTTCTAAGTCTAGAAGTGCTGAGAGCCAAGACTGATGGCGTTGATTGTCTCAACATTACTCAACGCTTGATGGGATTCAGGAAATTTTCTAAGTCCAGATGTTGATGACCACTGCTGACGTCATCAAAGTCAAATCTGCAGAAAGTTGTTGCGAGAAAGCTGCTACAGCGCCAAAAGATATTTTGTCCCTTTCTGATGGAGTTGGCGCTCACCAATCCTTGGTGGGCCCACAAACTATGCGGTCGTTGATTCAAATCAACGCATATAAAAGGGGAAATAGAAAAGGTTTAGGGTTAACGAATCCAAGAAATAGAAAGAGAAACTGAAAGAGGCGGCTGGACATTTATTCTGTTCAAGCTTGAAAGCTGAAGTCCAGCCAAGATAGCCAAAAGGCAAGAATATAGTTGGAGCACATCCGATAGGTCTTTTCCAATCCATAATAGTGGTTATCTCCTCTGGGTAAATAGAAATTTCGTCCTAATTCACAACTTATGTTCTCTTAAAATAGGTTGGACTTAATGCAAGTTCTGGGCATGCTCCTCAGCACTCCGGGAATAAACCAGAATATCGTCAATAAAAATAACCATAAAATGATCCAAGAAATCCTTAAACACTTTGTTCATCATGTCTATGAAGGCAGAGGGTGCATTTGTCAGTCCAAAGTAGATCGCTAAAAACTCAAAATGTCCATGCCGAGAACGAAAGGTGGTCCGCGGAACATCAGTATCATGAATGCTCAACTGATGGTAGCCTGAACGAAGGTCAATCTTCGAAAACACTATACTACCACGCAACTGATCAAACAAATAATCTTTCTGCGGTATGGGATACTTGTTCTTGATAGTTACCTTATTCAATTCTCTATAGTCAATGCACAGTCTCATAGATACATCCTCCTTCTTAACAAACAAGACGGGTGCACCCCAAGACGAAGAACTTGGCCTAATGAATCCATACTGAAACAACACATCTAGCTGGGTACGCAACTCTTCCAACTCGCATGGGGCCATACGGTACGGTGCCTTATTATTAGGGCGAGTACTCGGCTCCAGATCTATAACTAACTCTAAATCTCTCTCAGGCGTAAGACTAGGAAAACTAACTGGGAAAACATCAGGAAACTCTTGCACCACATGAATATCGTCAACACGCGGCAAACTACCAACGGCTTCCAAAACAGAAACCAAATAAGCACAATAACCGGAATCTAAAAGCTTCTGAGCACATACTGCAGAAATAATCGGGGAATCCTTGCGCAAAAAACTTTACACACTCCTGGGGTGGTCGTTGTCCATCTTGAAGTCCAAATGCTTAACCTTGTATTAGATATCAGCATCATATCTGGATAACCAGTCCATGCCCAAGATCACATCAAAGTCTTCCAGGTCTAACACCTTCAGATCGTCAAAAGATAGAAAATCACCTAAAAGAATAGGATAACTCTGGATACCCTGGTCCAACACCACCGAGTCACCAGAGGGAAACATAACGTGAAACGGATCGCCAACATGATCAAGTGTCAGACGATGACGTTCCACGAACGTCCTAGCCACAAATGAGTGAGTAGCACTAGAATTAAACAAAACGCATCCTTGATGATTCTTTACCTTAAACTTCCCTATAAAATCACATACGTAACTAATCGACCAACATTGAAACTAAATCTACGAGCGAAGGACTAGATTAGAATCTAACCTGAGATCGCTTGGGTGGAAGTATGTGCTTCTTCCAAAGTCACCACATTCAGCTTGCCCTTCCATTTATCTAGTTGCGGCGTCGATAAGTCTTGAAGTGGAATTGGCTGTAGCGGGGGCTAAGACCACGGACATCTAGACTTCAAGTGCCCTTTTTATCCACACTTGAAGCATGCCTTATCTTTACTCCAACAACGAGCAACATCATGCCTCTTCTTCTTGCACGAGTCACAGAACAGATCTCCTTTAGGTACGCTCTGAATTGCAAGCACTCATTGCTACAGCTGACCTCCCAACCTCTTGAGACACTTTTCAAATCGATGGCCTGGCCAGCCATAGAAAATACATGCCTCCTTGCCTCCTTTCTTCGAAGTAGGGCCAGAATCCCGGGAGCTCTTACCATCATCAGACTTTCTCTTGTCCTTTCTCATTTTCATACCTCGATTCTTTACATTATTGATCGCTTCAACTTTCAGAGTAGCTTCTACTGCCTCAGCATAATTTTAAAATCTATAAACACTAGCCAACTACAATATGTCGCTCATAAGACCACCTAGAAAGCGCTTTACTCTGCTCACTTTAGAGGCTACCAAATCCAGAGTAAACCTGCTCAACTTTCTAAATTATATCTCGTACTCATTGACTGTAAGTTGTCTCTGCTTCAGATGCAGAAAATTGTTCATCAAACGGTAATGGTCGGCAAATGATGCACTCACGGCAAGTGTATCGATCGTTTTCAAGTAATAAATTTGGGAATAACTTCCCCGAATGTCGATCTCTAAGGAATGCAGGTTAGGTATCGTGATAGTGTCGTATGAAGATCACTACTAAGAGTAAAACAAAATAACAAGCGGTTGGCTTTGGGTTCCTAATGCTACAGAACAAAAACAAGACTACTGTGGGTCGCCGGCACCGCTTTGTTTGGAGGATGGAGTGAGTGGAGGCCGCTATGTCATTCTTCGTTAGGCGGATGGATGGAGAGCAAGTGCGGAGAGTGAGGGTCGTAATAACCTCTTCATCCACAAACTCTAGCCTTTGCTAGAGTGGTTCAAGTGTGCGAGTGAGTGAATGTGAGCTGAGGCGAGTGCATTACAGCTAACAACAGAGCAAGTAACTAACCAAACAAACTTCATTCATAGACAAATTAAAAGCAAGTTTACTTTTATTACAAGCTTAAGAGTACATTCCACAAAGAGAAGAGGTAGAGTAAACCAAAAGAGGGAAAGCGTAGCCTTGGTTCTTGGCCGGAGTGGTGGGTTGTCAATCTACTTCACGACTCTGACCGTGGTTCCTACCGGATGCAAATGGGTCGTCAATCCACTTGCTCTTCTCCATCTTCTTTCCTTTCCTTCAATCCTTTCTTCCTTTTGTCCAGAGGAATAGCACCAAAACTTCTCGTTGCTCCCTGTTGGTGGCCAGGATCTCTCTGAAGGTTAAAGATGGCTTTGGATGGCTGGAGAATGCTTCCCGGAGTGTGGAGATGAGTGGAGGACCTGTGGAGGAGAGGATCGGCGCTTCGTGCGCAGCTGTGGGGCGGAAAAATGACAAAACGTGCCCTAATCCGCGGAGCAGAGCCTTATATATGGAAGCAGAATAATCAGAGTGCACCATCAGTGGCGCACGACCAGTGGTCGTGCACACTGACAGTTGATGATCATGCGCTCTGCTCCAGAGAAACCTGCAGCTGCACAGAAAAAATAATATATATGCACACAATCAGTGGCGCAGGACCAGTGGTCGTGTGCACTTGATCCCCTGATCGTGCGATTGTCAATGGCATAACTTCAGAAAAATGAGATAAACGCGCACGAGCAGTGGAGCACGACTAGTGCTCGTGCGCACTATGTCCAGTGCTCATGCGGTCGCCCCAAAGAGAACTAAGAAAATGAAGAATGCAGTGTGCACGATTAGTGGCGCACGACTAGTGGTCGTGCACAATAGGTCCAGTGAACATGCGCAGAGTTCCTGAACCGTTTGGGATTTCCCAAACAATCCCGGAAAACACACACGACCCTTGTACCTGCAGTAAAAACAGAAAAGCCACCAAAGTGTGCACAGCACATTCTCCAGAAATAGAAAAACACCAAGAAGGGCACAAGTATAAAAATTATGAAATCACACATGTTGTGTATTGTATACACACTAACCTAGATTTGATGAAGTCACCCTTGAACTAAGATGAATTAAGTTATATTTGATGCTTGGTTTGAGTTATGTGTTTGCAGGATTCTAATGGGAAGTGTATACCAATGTCAGTCTACAATGGGTCACCAAATACAGGACCATACAATGTAATCCCTCATTGTGTGTTCCAAAGTGTTGACTCATGTGTAGCCTCTCTATTAGGATACACTTCATATTCAAGTTCTAGGACTATGTGAAAAGTCTTGATGTTGATTTCCCTTAGAAGAAGAAAATCTGTCAGAAACATTTTCCTAAGAAAAGTACTCGAGTACTTCCTTACTTACTCGAGTAAGTTACTGAGTTTATACTCGTGTAGTAATTAACTTACTCGAGTAGTTAAGATATACTCGAGTAGTCGAATTATGGCTCTCGAGTAGTTCATCTTGTATACTCGAGTAGCTTTCTTTTATCTCTCGAGTTTTCAGATTTTCTCTTCTCAAATTTGTCTAAGTGAAATACTCGAGTAATATTATATATACTCGAGTAGTTCAATCTTCTATCTCGAGTAATTGTATTCTGACTCTCGTGTAGTTCCTAGTTACTCGAGTAGTCTAAATCATATACTCGAGTAGTTCATCTACTACTCGAGTAGTCAAGTGCTCTTACTCGTGTAATCCAGATTCCCCTTCCAGGATATTTCTCTAAGTGAATTACTCGAGTAGTTCATGTTATATACTCGAGTAGTTCTAATTGTCTCGAGTAATTCATCTTACATACTTGAGTAGTTCGGTTTTTCCTGTTCCAGAATTTTTCTAAGTGTTTGTCTCGAGTAGCTTCTGATATACTCGAGTAGTTCATTTTTTTATACTCGAGTAGTATTTCTTATACTCGAGTAATTTACTCCACCTCCCGTGTAAGTACTTAAGTACTCGAGTAAGTCATTTTTGTTACTCGAGTAACTGAGTCCCTCTCATTCTTATTTACTCGAGTAGTTGACTCCATGTACTCGAGTAATGATTTCTTTTTCTCCCGAGTAATTTTTCTCATGTACTCGAGTAGTCACCTTCTACCTACTCGAGTCATGCTGCGTATACTCGAGTAGTTCTGCTTGACACGAGTAATTTACTTTGAACCTTTCAAAAATTCTTTAAGTCCAGACCTAACGGTCTTATTCTTAAACTCTGACGTGATTGGTCTACGTGTCTTTCTCTTTATGAATCATTTAAGTCTAATCTTCTTGTCTCCTATAAAAGGTCTTGTCAAACCAACAAACCCTAAGTTTTCCAAGAAAATTATTCTAAGAAAGTTTTTGCAGCCGTCTCTTTCCAATAAGATTTATGTCTCCTCTCTCTCTCTGCAAGAACCGGAAACTCGCCGCCACCATCGCTATTTTCCGATCGGCTAGTGTTTCTTCTTTTCAGAGGATTCAGATTTAGAAGACTCTACAGATCGAGATCTCTGTTGAACGCTTCATCTACTCATTCGATCGTGTAAAGTCGAGAAGTTCCAGATCTGATTTTACCGAGATTATTCTTCAATATTCTGATAAAGTCGCACGCCTAGAAGAAGGATTTTCTGATTTTCTGTTGCAGATCTGAACCAGAGAATTTACTGTTTGTATTTTTGTACTACTTTATTTCATTATTGTAGGAGAAGATTTCTCCGAGTGTAGGAGTTTTCAACTCCGAGATTGTAGGAAGTTTTGCCTTCCGAGTGTAGATTCTTTTGTGGATCGAGTTTGTAGGAACATTATTCTGAGGGTAGGATTGTTTTCCAATCCGAGATAGTGGAGTAACTGAGTCTAGTATATTGCTAGATCGGTGATGGAAAGTGGATGTACCCAAGGTTGGGGAACCACTATGAATCTTGCCTCGTCTGTGTTTGCTTGTTTGGTAGATAGATATGTGCATTGGTTGAGAATTGTTTTTATTCCGCAAAAAGACACACAACTCACCTATTCACCCCCCTCTAGGTGATTTAGGTTGGCAACTATTATCTTTCAATTGGTATCAGAGGGAGGTTGATCGTTAAAAGGTTAACACCTTGATCAGATCCTTAAATAGTTGTCATTTGAGATCTACCAAATGGACAAGGCTAAAGATTTTGCCAAGCTTTCGTTGTGCAACAAAAATAATTTCCCTATGTGGAAAGAAAGGATCAAGTTCTTCATGGAAGCTGTGGATCCAAGGATCTTCATGATAGTTGAAGAAGGTCCTTATATTCCCATGACCGTCTCCACTATAGATCCAACTAAGAAAGTCCCCAAGAAACTCATGGATCTAGATAAGGATAAGATTGCACTTGTCTCATTGGACAAAAAGGCGAAAAATATCATAGCAAGTGCAGTCGATGATTCAATGCTGCAAAATCTAATTCACTGCTAGTCTGCAAAGGAGATGTGGCAGTCATTAGTTACCTTGATGGAAGGTACCGAATAAGTAAGGGATGATAGAAGATCCCTACTTAATCAGATATATGAGGCTTTCCGACATGGAAATAAAGAAACCATTGCTGACACATTTGAGAACTTCTTCAAGATAGTGAATGGGTTAAGGGTCTATGGAAGAGTCTTCACTAATGGAGAGCTAAATGATAAGTTCTTGAGATCCCTGACTAAGGAATGGGATAACAAGGTCTGTGCTATAAGGGAGTTTGGAAAACTGGCCGAGACAAATCCTCAGAATCTCTTCGGGAAGTTGATGTCCTATAAGCTCCAACTCAACACTAGGAAGGCTGAAGAAGAGAAAAACAGGTCTGCATTCAAAGAGAAGTTTGTTGCTTTAAAGGCAGACACCTCTAAGAAGTCCAAGGCCGTTCCTCCTACTCCAGCACCAGAAGTTAGTGAAGAAGAAACCTCAGAGCCAAGAACCTCAGGATCTGAACTATCAGAAGGAGAGGTCACACTACTCTCTCGGCAGTTCAAGAAATTCTTGAACAAGAAGAAGCAATGAAAAGGCAAGGATGCCTCTTATAGAAGATCACGACGCGATGGTGATCGGCAAAGAAAAGGCTCAAGCAGCCATGACAGGTATAATTCTAAACACAACAAACATATTTCAACTGACATTGTTTGTTATTGTTGTAATAAGCTAGGACACATCATCGTTGACTGCCCTCACAAGAAGAATGAGGGTGGTAATAAGAGAGGAAAAGAAGTCCTCGTACAGCAAAAAGAGGACAAAGAAGAGCTTGATGGCCAAAAAGAGAAAAACTCTTAGTGACTCTGACTCATCTGAGTCAAGTGAAGAAGTAGAAGCCTATTTTGGACTCATGGCTCAAACTGATGATGAACAAGAGCCCTAGTTCACTGGGAAGGTAAACCCCCACACTCCTCTCTCTGATTCTGAAGTTTTTGAACATGATTGTGAGGATAGCTCTTCTAACGATGAGTCAGAACTCATGGCACAATATAAGGAGTTAATCATGGCTTACGACAAATGTCGCTGAGTCGTGAAAACTTAGGCTAAAGAGATAAAGTCTCTCAAAGCTGAAGAGAGCATCTTGAGAGAGAAAGTCGCAAAGACTGACTCGCTTGAAGAAAACTTCAATAATGCTATTGAAGAATATAACAAGGCTATTGAGCACCTTGACCTCAAAGAAAAAATCATCAAGGAACTGGAAGCCCAACTTGCTACTGAAAAGAAACTAGTTGAAAGTTTCTCGAACCCCAAGACAGTTCTTCCATTCATTGCTGAGTTCTCAGCCAAGGCCAAGGGTGCTGGATTAGGCCATGAAGAAGCTCCTAGTAAATCCTCTAGGAGAAATAAGGCTCAACGAAAGAATAAGGCCGCCAAAAAGGCCTTAGCTAAAGAGAAGGGGAAAGCTCCTCAAGATTAGACCACGTTCAAGAAGGTTATATTTCCTTCAAATGAGTTTGATTTTGAGTCATCTTATGGGCACTTTGCTAGGCCTACCTATGCAGAGCCAAAGTCCCGTTATCAAGGATGGACTCGACCCAGAAACTTTGGCGAAAGTGTCTTTAAGGCACCTTATGAAGAAGTCATTCTTCAGAGCTATGGCCCTTTCAATCATGGGCATAACTTCAAGAAGGCACCAAAGGTAAAGCCTGTTCTAGAAAAGCCAGTGAAGGAGAAGAAGTCGTGTGATTGTCATCATCATGGGGCATCTTCCTCCAAGAATGCTGCCCCTGCTAGACCACAATTCCAAAAGGTCAAGCAGGAGAACTTAAGGTGAAGATACAACAGATTTGACTGTTGGTGTTGTGGCAGAATTGGTCACTTTGCCATTGATTGTCGGTTTAATCCTAGAAATGCTGCAACCCCACATGTTGGCAATATGAGGAAGACCACTCCTAATACTAATATTCGTAGGGGGAGTGTTCTAACCCGAGACCAAGGACCCAAACGTATTTGGGTTCCTAAGGCTAACTGATTGTGATTGCAGGAATGTTCAAAGGCCAACAAAATGCCAATCTGGTATTTGGACAGTGGATGCTCTCGGCATATGACTGGGATAAGAAGCCTTATTCAGAACTTTACTCCAGTTATGAATGGACCGAAGGTAATCTTTGGAGGTTCAGACCGTGGAATTAGTAGAGGCTATGGTATGATTACTAACGGTAATGTATCCTTCTCAGATGTGGCTTACGTTGAATATTTGGAACATAACCTTATAAGCATAAGTGAACTCTGCGATAAAAGATACATAGTTGAGTTTCACGCTGACAAGTGCTTGATAAAATCTGTTGACAATATGGAAACGATTCTATCCGGCAATCGAAGCAGAAACATTTTCTATTTGAATTTCATTTGTATAGATTTTTCGACACCAATGTGCCTTTTAGCAAAAGATAGTGCGTCTCTTGGTGACCAATGACACAAGAAATTAGCACATATTAATCCCAAAATTATAAATAAATTATTTTCAATGAACTTAGTACGTGATGCCCCAAATGTCAAGTACGTCAAAGATAGACCTTGTCATGCATGTGTAAAAGGCAAGCAAACAAGGGCTACCTTTAAAAGCGTTATTGGCAAGGATTCTAATAGATGTCTTCATCTACTGCATATGGACTTGTTTGGTCCACTGCAAATTAGAAGTTTGGGAGGTAAGGATTATACGTTGGTAATTGTTGATGATTACTCACGCTTTGCATGGGTGTTCTTTCTGAAACACAAGTCAGATACCTTCGACATCTTTACTAATTTTGTCAGGCAAGTCCAGAATGAGTACAACTGCTCCATAGTCAAAATCAGAAGTGACAATGGAACAGAGTTTCAGTATGGGGCCATGATAGAATTTTGTGAAAGCTTAGGTATCTTTCATGTGTTTTCCTCTCCTCGCACTCCTCAACAAAACAGAGTGGCCGAGAGAAGGAATAGAACGCTCATAGAGGCCTACATGACTATGTTGAGTGATGCTTCACTTCTGGAATATTTCTGGGCTGAAGCCGTCAACACTGCATGCCATGTGCAAAATCAAGCCCTTATAAACAAAAACCACGATAAGACACCTTACGAACTTCTGAAAGGCAGGAAACCAACAGTCTCATATTTTAGAATTTTTGGCTGTAAATGCTTCGTGCTAAACAATGGCAAGTATCATACTACTAAGTTTAGCAAAAAGATTTTGAAGGTATCTTTGTAGGTTATAGTAGCCATAGTAAGGCATATAGGATATTTATTAGAAAACCCTGGTAGTAGAAGAATCGATACATATTGTATTTGATGAGACGAGTTTGCTGCAAAGCAACTCTTCTAGTGTGCTTATTGAAGATGCAGGAGCAAAGCTGAAAGAAATTAGCTTGGATAAACCGTCCGAAGACAAAGGTGAAAAGTTCATCAAGATCACCACTCCAACCCCTATTGGAGAGGCTGATGATCAAGATGAAGAAGTCATCCAAGATGAAGAAGTCACTCTAGTGATAGAAGACAATCCAGATGAAAGGACTCTAGAGCTCAGATATTTAAAGGATCATCCCATGGACCAGATCATAGGAGATCCCCGAGATGGTGTCATAACTCGTAGAGTTATAACTAATGAGAATCTATATTTAAGTTTTCTCTCGCAGGTTGGACCAAAGAAGTTTGAGGAAGCAAACTCAGATGCATCGTGGATAATGGAAATGAAAGAAGAACTGAACCAGTTCAAGTGCTGCAAAGTATGGAAGCTTGTTCCAAGACCCAAAGGTAAGAACGTCATTGGGACAAAATGGGTCTATAGGAACAAGATGGACGAGGATGGAATGATAGTAAAGAATAAGGCCAGACTTGTCGCTAAAGGTTATCGTCAAGAAGAAGGAATCGACTTCGACCAGACATATTCACCAGTGGCAAGACTGGAGGCTATATGGTTATTCCTAGCATATGCTGCACTCAAAGGCTTCACTGTCTACCAGATGGATGTGAAGTCTACCTTCCTTAAGGGTGACATAAAGGAAGAGGTGTATGTCGAACATCCTCCAGGTTTTGTTGATCCTAACTTTCTTGATTACGTTTATTTACTGCATAAAGCATTGTATGGTCTGAAACAAGGTCCTCGAGCTTGGTATGTGACGTTGTCTAGCTTTCTACTTGAGAACAAGTTCACAAGGGGAAAGATAGACAAGACATTATTTCTTAGGGAAATTAAGGGCAAGATTTTGCTAGTGCAAATCTATGTCGACGACATTATTTTTGGCTCTACTAATGACAACCTCTGCAAGAAGTTTTCAAAACTTATGCAAGGGAAGTTTGAAATGAGCAGTATGGGCGAGCTGAAGTATTTCTTAGGGCTTCAGGTGAAACAGTCTGAAGATGGAATTTTCATCTCGCAGACCAAGTTCACCAAAGAGCTAATTAAGAAATTCGGAATGGAGAACGCAACCTCGATGAGGACTCCAATGGGTTCAACAATGTCTCTGGACAAGGATAAAAAAGGGAAACCTTTAGATGAAACCAAGTACAGAAGCATTATTGGATCTTTGCTCTACCTTACTGCAAGTAGACCTGACATAATGTTCTCAACATGTGTCTGTGCTAAATTTCAGGTGAACTCTGAGGAATCTCACTACGCTGCTGTGAAGTGGATTTTGAGATACCTTAAAGGTACACCAAATCTTGGCCTATGGTAACAAGAAGTAATGATAGCGAACTAATAGGTTTTTCAGATGCAGATTTTGCAGGTAGCAAAGACGACAGGAAAAGCACTTCAGGGACTTGCCAATTCTTTGGAAGAAGGCTTATCTCCTGGAGTAGCAAGAAGCAAAATTGTGTGGCAATCTCAACAGCCGAGTCAGAGTACATCTCTGCAGGCAGTTGCTGTGCACAGTTACTTTGGATAAAGAATCACTTCGAAGACAACAACATGAAGTTTGCAAAGATTCCACTATTTTACGACTCCTACAGCACAATAGCAATAGCCAACAACCCAGTCTCGCACAGCCGGACAAAGCATATAGAGCTAAGGTATCACTTCATCCGGGAGCATGTGGAGCATGGGGACATAGACCTACAATATGTCCCTACAGACAGGCAAATTGCAGATATTTTCACAAAGCCGCTGGACGAGACCAAGTTCTCGTTCTTCAAAATAGAACTTGGGATGCTCAACAAGGAAGACTAGAAGAGGCTGGACTTTCAAGAAGGCTCGAGGCTTAGAGGTTAGTTAAAAGTTGGATTTTTCCAAAAGTTTAAGTTTTTGACTCGAGTAAGTAACAGCATACTCGAGTGAGTATATAACCTACTCGAGTAGTAGAATGACATACTCGAGTAGTCGACTTGACCTACTCGAGTAGTGGAATGATATACTCGACTAGTCGACTTGACCAACTCGAGTAGCAGACTGACATACTCGAGTAGTCAACTTCACTTACTCGAGTACCTCATCGACCTACTCGAGTACTTCCATACATCTACTCGAGTACTTCTGTATTCTTACCCGAATACTCCAGACTTATGTACTCGAGATATTCTCCTCACTCATGTATATGCCGATTCATCTCTTATTCAAATTTTCTTATGCACAAACCAAAGGCTTATGCCACCTACTCTATGGTTTACTTCAGTATTACTTTACAAATAATTAGACCTAAACCTAGGGTTATATAAATAAGAAAATCCGGAAATTTCATCTACACGGAATCATTTCCGTCTCTCGAGTACCCGGCTGCCTCTTCACCTTCCTCCATCAGTTGTAGAGCCACGCCCCTTCCGTCTCCCTGTCGATGCTCTCTAGGGTTTTGCCATCTCCAAGACTTCTGAATCATGGCCGTCTCATCTAAGATCGGTGTTGGTTTGGAATTAGTCACCGCAGGGATTGCAGACCTATCCGTCGATTTCCATAATCTTCTGATTTTGCTCGATACTGTCGGCTTAACATTCGTTCTCCAAGAACCATGTCGTATCCTTTTACCTGAAGTTGCACAGTTTTTCAGGAATGTCAAGGTCAAGCACCATGGCATATTTTTGAAGTCCTCAGTCAAAGGTATCACCATTAAACTCACTCCAACCTCTGTTTCTCGACTTCTCCGACTGCCAGCCCCAGATGCATATGATTTTCTGAGTGATGAAGACTATTCCAGAACCTGTTCATTCTGTGGACTTTCTGCTGATGCTAAATACATCAATAGGTCTGATATGCATGCTGAAGGAAAATTCTTCGTTGATGTTATTGGTAAGATTCTTCTATGCAAAACCAATTCCATCAGGGCCATGCCCCTTTTATTTCTTTGAAATGATACAAGCTATAGTCTGTAGAAAAGCCTTTCAGTTTTTCTTGTTGATTCTGAATAAGATTAAGGAGAGTATAAAGTCCCCAAACTATGCAAGGATAATTTCCCTGCTTCTCCATGAGATCAATTCAGAGGTTTTTAGTTTCTCCAAAGGAAGTATCATTCACCACATGAAGAAGGTCTCCATCTCCTCCATCCAGAGATGGGAGTTAAAGTTGCAAAATCCCTCTCAAGCTGCCAAAATTATTGAAGTTGCAGACACAGAGGACAGGACTCCATCCCTTCTCCATCTCAGGTCCCCAGCTCCTCTGGTGCACCTATTGAGGGGGAGCCTGCTCCTACTGTTCAGGCAAGGCCACCTACTCCTCCTCCACCTACTCCTCCTCCAGTCACTCCAAAATATATCCACTCAGATCAATAGGTTCAAGAAGCAGTCCTTTCTATTGATGTTGCCATCAATGAAATGATAGAAGAGCTAACTGTAGATGTACCACCTCCTCCTCTATCTCCACCAGCTCCATCCTCTGAAATTCCCAAGGACCCAACTCCTGGACAATCTCCAGACACTTCTCCAACAAGGACACCAGCAAAATCCCATGATGCCCCCAAAGAACAGCCAGACATAATTCTCATTTTTGATGAGCTCTCACCTGAGCCAGCTGAAGCTCCTCTTAGAAATTTGGATTTCTCTATCCCTCAGATTATGAATGAAGAGGATTCCATGATACCCACTACAAGAGCTCAGAGCTCAGTCACTCTCTCTGAAATAGCTCCATGGGTGGCTCCTCCTATTCCTTCTGTTCCATCTACTTCTGCTCCTCCTGCTGCTCCAGCTCCTGCCTCCACAGATTTGATGAATCAGATTGTACTTCTTCTTCAAAACCAGAAAACCTACTTTGATACTTGTATCAAGACTATCACAGACAAGGTAACTGCTCTAGAAACTGAGATGAGCAGAGGATTTGCTGAGATCCAGCACAATACTGATCAGCTCAAACATCTCTTCCAAATTGGTGGCAAAGCCTTAGACCACACCATCACCAGTGTTGGACAGCTTATGGAGCAAGGTCTGACTCTTGCCAATAATCAAATGGAACTGGACAAAAGGGCTGAAGCAACCAAGATGAAGATTTGTGAGGAAGTTGGAACTTTCAAAGATGATGCCATCTCCCAGCTCTCTGTTGAAGTCAGAAAGGGGGAGAAGTTGGTAAAAGAATATTTAGAAAAATCTGATGCCCTTCAGAAAGAATTATGGGAAGCCAAAGTTAAAGAGGTCCATGATGATGTTCTATCTCAGATACAGAGTGTCAAATTCCACACTTATGACACTGTTGTTTGGATGCACAACCAGATTCTTCCAGAATTTGCTGCTGATCCTAACATTATTCCTCATCACCTGAAACCACTAGCTGCTGCTGATGCTCCTGCTCCTGCTCCTCCTCTATAACCCACATTCTCTCCAAGGCCTGGTGATTCTGTTGCTCCTCTAGATTCTTATGCTCAGGATTGGGAAGATCGTCCTGCTGATATCTTTCTCAAAGCCCCTCCTGAGATACTGACTTATAAGAACAAAAGGAAATATGGTGAAGGTCCTTCTTCCAGCAAGTCTGTTCCTGCTAAAGTTCTTGAACATGCTGAGGTCTGGTCTCCCACTTCCAAGTCTCTCATCCTGGAAAGTTTCAAGTTAGTTCTGGACTTCCATGAAAGCAGAAACATTCACTACAGTTCCCATGAATGGGAGTTGTATGAAAAGTCCATGACCAAAAGGAGGATCTATGACAGAGAATATGGAAGAAATAATTCAGCTACTCCTCCCAGACCACCCAAGTATTATCCTAAACCTTACAGCTATCAGAGAAGACAGTAAGTGAAACAAGACAAGCAACATCATCAGAGCTAGCCCAAAAGACTAATGAGCTATGGAAATGGATTTTAGTTGTTAATGATATTTTTGGATAATCATATTTATATAATTCAAAGTTTTGGATCTTATTATCTTTTTCATAGTTGCTTATTTGCTTACACTACTTGATTACTTAGCATTCTTTTTATGTCCATAATTCACCTTAGTGTAAAGGTTCTGACTTCTACAAATAGGGGGAGATTGTTGGGTATTGTATCCACACTAACCTAGATTTGATGAAGTCACCCTTGAACCTAGATTGTTGGGTATTGTATCCACACTACTTGTTGAGTTATGTGTTTGCAGGATTCTAATGGGAAGTGTAAACCAATGTCAGTCTACAATGGGTCACCAAACACAGGACCATACAATGTAATCCCTCATTGTGTGTTCCAAAGTGTTGACTCATGTGTAGCCTCTCTATTGGGATACACTTCATATTCAAGCTTTAGGACTATGTGAAAAGACTTGATGCTGATTGCCCTTAGAAGTGTAAAATCTGTCAGAAAAATTTTCCTAAGTAAAGTACTAGAGTACTTCCTTACTTACTCGAGTAAATTACTGAGTTTATACTCGTGTAGTAATTAACTAACTCGAGTAGTTAAGATATACTCGAGTAGTCCAATTATGGCTCTCGAGTAGTTCATCTTGTATACTCGAGTAGCTTACTTTTATCTCTCGAGTTTTCAGATTTTCTCTTCTCAATTTTGTCTAAGTGAAATACTCGAGTAGTATTATATATACTCGAGTAGTTCAATCTTCTGTCTCGAGTAATTGTATTCTGACTCTCGTGTAGTTCCTAGTTACTCGAGTAGTCTAAATCATATACTCGAGTAGTTCATCTACTACTCGAGTAGTCAAGTGCTCTTACTCGTGTAATCCAGATTCCCCTTCCAGGATATTTCTATAAGTGAATTACTCGAGTAGTTCATGTTATATACTCGAGTAGTTCTAATTGTCTCGAGTAATTCATCTTACATACTCGAGTAGTTTAGTTTTTCCTGTTCCAGAATTTTTCTAAGTGTTTGTCTCGAGTAGCTTCTGATATACTCGAGTATTTCATTTTTATACACTCGAGTAGCATTTATGATACTCGAGTAATTTACTCCACCTCCCGTGTAAGTACTTAAGTACTCGAGTAAGTCATTTTTGTTACTCGAGTAACTGAGTCCCTCTCATTCTTATTTACTCGAGTAGTTGACTCCATGTACTCGAGTAATGATTTCTTTTTCTCCCGAGTAATTTTTCTCATGTACTCGAGTAGTCACCTTCTACCTACTCGAATTGTGCTGCATATACTCTAGTAGTTTGGGTTGACTCGAGTAATTTTCTTTGAACCTTTCAGAAATTATTTAAGTCCAGACCTAACGGTCTTATTCTTAAACTCTGACGTGATTGGTCCACGTGTCTTTCTCTTTATGAATCATTTAAGTCTAATCTTCTTGTCACCTATAAAAGGTCTTGTCAAACTGGCAAACCCTAAGTTTTCAAAGAAAATTATTCTAAGAAAGTTTTTGCAGCCGTCTCTTTCCAAAAAGATTTTTGTCTCCTCTCTCTCTCTCTGCAAGAACTAGAAACTCGCCGACACTGCCATCGCTATTTTCGACTGGCTAGGGTTTCTTCTTTTCAGAGGATTCAGATTAAGAAGACTCTACAGATCGAGATCTCCGCTCAATGCTTCATATACTCATTCGATCGTGTAAAGTCGAGAAGTTCCAGATCTGATTTTAACGAGATTCTTCTTCAATAATCTGATAAAGCCCGCATGCCTAGAAGAAGGATTTTCTGATTTTCTGTTGCAGATCTGAACCAGAGAATTTACTGTTTGTATTTCTGTACTACTTTATTTCATTATTGTAGGAGAAGTTTTCTCCGAGTGTAGGAGTTTTCAACTCTGAGATCGTAGGAAGTTTTGCCTTTCGAGTGTAGATCCGTTTATGGATCGAGTTTGTAGGAACATTGTTCTGAGGGTAGGATTGTTTTCCAATCCGAGTTAGTAGAGTAACCGAGTCTAGTATATTGCTAGATCGGTGAGGGAAAGTGGATGTACCCAAGGTTGGGGAACCACTATAAATCTTGCCTCGTCTGTGTTTGCTTGTTTGGTAGATAGATCTGTGCTTTGGTTGAGAATTTTTTTTATTCCGCAAAAAGACGTACAACTCACCTATTCACCCCCCTCTAGGTGATTTTAGTTGGCAACTATTATCTTTCAACATAGAAAGTGGGCCTAAAGTGCACTTATCATGGAATGGCTAGAGAAACAAATATGAACACTTATGGCTCTCAAGTGTAGTGCAATAGCGAGAAAACTGGCCCAGATGAGTCCAAAAAATTGTATATAACTTGGACTCATCACACCCCCAGACTTACCCATTTGCGCGTCCCGAGCAAATCATCACTCCGTGGACTTGAAAACAGTTAGCTGGCTCAGTAATTTCAAAATAAAGTAAAACGAGAAATCAAATACCTCATGGGCATAGAAAATATAATAGAAAAACTTTTTAATTATACTATGTAGTTTAAACTATTCGACATGCATAAATAAATATTGTATCTACTAAAAATTAGAATTCTGGAGAATCGTTCGGTCATATGTGGGAAGAAAGTAGGCAGGCTGAAAGTTATGGTACCTAAACACCTAGAGGGGGGGGGGGTGAATAGGTGACCTAAACCTTTTTAAAACTTTGTTGGCAGCAAAACAGTTATCACACAGATTTCTACAGCTAACAGTAATAACAAGATATAAACTGCTAATCCACAGCACAGCACAGCAGACACACAAATTTATAGTGGTTCCCCAATCTTTGGGTACATCCACTTTCCCCCTTCGCCTATCTAGCAGTGTACTAGATTCGGCCAAACTTCTCCACTATCTCAGAACCCAACTAGGTTCCTACACCTCAGGCCCAAAGCCTTACACTCAGCCACCAAGGCCTACACTCAGCCACTTAAGGCCTACACTCAGAGTTCTTCAACTCCTACACTCAGGCAACCAAGCCCTACCCTCAGCCTTTATATTATAGGCTTACAATTCACTCAGATCCAATGGATCCTACAAGTTAAAATTGAATTACAATAACTAACTCTACAACTCAGAAAATAAGAGAGGAGTTGAGAGTTTCTTGAAGAGTTCTTGGAAGAACTCAGCTAGATCCAAACTGACTTAGCTTCCTTCAAAGCTTCTTGAGTAGAACTGAATTAGTCTGAATCCTCTGCAGTTGATCCTTGACCTCTGCTTCTTGAGATCCAGATGATTCTGAATCCTTCTTCTCAGCCTTAGTTCCAAAGACTGAATTCTTGATTGGAGCTCTCTCTCTCCAACTTCTTAGATCTGCAGTTGGACTGCCAGATCTTCTTGTGTTGATCCTCTGTGTATCACTTTTCTGATTGCTTGAATAATCTGATCAATCACTTCAAAAATGGCTTCAACAACTTGTAACAACAACAACTATTACAACTTGTAATCCCAACAGTGAACTCCTTCTTCTGTAAACTGAGGGTGCCTATTTATAGGCATTCTTCAAGGTAACTGGCTGGTCCGGTTCAAAACAGTCTTCTGACAGTTGCTGTATACCGGCTGGATCGGCAGCTGTCATGTCAACCAGTCACTTCTTGAAATTCTCTAACTGTCAGATAGTGTCGAGACTTTCTGTTCTTAAGTGTCGACACTTATAGACCAAGTGTCGACATATGTTGTGTAAGTGTCGACACAAGTCTATAAGGTGTCGACACAACTCCTTGTATGTCTCGACACAGACTCTTCTTCAAGTGTCGACACTGAAATTAAGTGTCGACACAAGTACTTGATCTTCTGTATCTTGTAATATTCTTCTATGTGTCGACACATCTCCTTTGTGTCGACACATGTTCATGTGTTGAAACTGTAAAGTGTCGACATTGCTTCTTGGTGTCGACACAAGTCTTTAATTTTGTTTGTTCAGCTGAGTGTCGACACATTCTCTTAGTGTCGACACTTGTACTTAGAATATTTTGTAAACTTCTCTGTTCTTTGCTAAGTGTCGACACAGCTCCTTGTGTCGACACTTTCTTCAAATGTAGAGTCTTTAGCTAAGTGTCGACACATTGTGCTGGGTGTCGACACTTACTTCAAGTGCTGACTCTCCTGTTTGTGTGTCGACATATTGTGCTGAGTGTCGACACATTCTTCATATGTTGACTCTGCTGATTGAGTGTCGACACATTGTGTTGAGTGTCGACACTTGTCCATAGTCTCTGCAGAATTTTGCTGAGTGTCGACACAACTCCAAGTGTCGACACTTTCTGATGTAGACTCAGCTCTTCTAGGTGTCGACACTTCTGCTAAGTGTCGACACAGCTTTTCTGCATACTTCTTCACTGAGTGTCGACACAGCTCCAAGTGTCGACACTTTCTATCTGGTGTCGACTCTTAATCCCAGGTGTCGACACAATGACTCCAAGTGTCGACACTGCTTGTCTGGGTGTCGACACAAGCTTTCTCAAGTGTCGACACTTTCCCTCTGGGTGTCGACACATGGACTTAGAAACTTTTAGCTTCAGTCCAGTGAATACCTATCCTGCACAAGTAACTCAAACAAACATCAAATACATTATGATGTATATCATTGAGTTAGGTGAGGCTTCTTCAAATCAGGTACATTTGACCAATGTACCCAACAATCTCCCCCTATTTGGAGAAGTCATAACCCTTAGTCAATAATATACACCACTCATAATTAAAAATTAGAGAATGATGTAAAGCAGGTATATGTAACAGGGTAAACTTAAACATGTAATAAAGCACACATGTATACTCATTAAACATTGCAGAACAAACAAGAAATAGACACATTCTTCTGAACAATCATGAGATATATTTATCAAAAATTGTTCTAACATTGTTTTAATACATTTCCATTATTTTACAAAAATATTGCATATGTAAAAGATTACAACAATGTTTCTTAGTCTAATCTTAGGCTAGTTCTGATCTGGTTCTTTTATAACTATTCCTTTCCCAGCTTGTACTTTGGCCTTTACAGTAGCAGCAGCAGCAGGCTCAGTATCAGCAGTCTTCTTTCCTTTGGAGTCTTTCTTCTTTAGTTCTTCAGCCTTGATTTTCTGTCTCTCAAAGTAATGATAGGGCTTAGGAAAGTACTTGCTAGGCTCCACAGCTGTAGGAGGTAGCTTTCCTAACTTAGCCTTCCTTCTATACTGGACAATGGCTTCCTGCCTAATCTCATGCTTTCTCCATTCTGCTTCTGAAAACCATTTGTTCCTTTCATGAGCATTGTCCTTGGCTGCTTTCCAGGCTGTGAGAATGATGTTCCTAGAAGTAGGGCTCCACTGTTCAAAATCTGGCTTCTGCTCAGCTAATTCCCTAAACTTCTTCTTTGACAGCCTTGTCTCTTCTTCTTTGTCCAAAGCCTCTTGCATAGGTGCTGTTATAGGTTGAACAACCTTTTCCAGAACAACATGTGACTTTCCAGCAGTTGGGCTATACATGGTGCTTACATCTGCATGAATCATTTCAAAATCTGGAGGTGGATAAATGACTTGAGCTACTTCCTGTTGCTCACCTCCAAGATATGCACTTTGAATTCCTGATTCAGCAACATTATCATCATCACACAGGGGAGGATATCCAAGGGTAGCCCTGATGGAATTTGATATCCACTTAGCATGGTCTGAGCTTGCTTTGACTAACACCCTCTCCCCCTTTATGACTTCTTGTGCAACATGATCTCTTACATCATCTTTCTGGAACCTGATTTGGCTGTCCAAGTACCTGATTCCATCCTTAAAATAAGGTCTAAGCTTTGTAAGCTGTTCAGAAATGACCTTCTGTGAATCCTTGATGGCAGTCTTGACAGCAGCAATTTCATCTTGAAAAGCTTTATCAAATTCAGCCTTTGCAGCAGCAGATGATGTTGAAGGTTCAGCAGTCTTATTCTTTAGTTCAGTGACTATAGCATTGTGGGATGCAGTCAAATTATCATTCATCCTTAATTGATTTTCCAGCACATAGCCCTGCTTCAATGCTATATCATCTATTTTTTCCTTTATCTTCTCTTGATGTGTTGCCAGAAACACAACTGCATTTCCACCCTTGTGGAAGCATTCATTCATCTCCTTTTTATTAAGGTTCATTTCAAACCTTATTGACTTGATGTCCTGTGCCAGATCAAATTGTAGGGTCTTGTGCCCTTCATCAACATAAGTCTCTATAGCCTTCCTTTGCTCATCCAGCTTGATTTGCAGGGCTACCATTAATGCACTGTAATCAGGAGATGGAGCTTGTGTGACTAAGGATTGTTTAGCAACAGTTTGTAGAGCCTTCTTGTAGCTCTGACTCCTTCTTTTGAATACAAAGAATTTCTTCTTTTTAGCTTGTTCAGTCTCATCTTCCTCAGACTCTGAAGTACTGGCTATATTCACCCTGTCCTTAGGGCTTGATGGTTTTTCAGCTTGCACATCTAGTGCCTTCTCAGTGTCTAGCCTTAAAGGCTCATCCTGAACTTCCAAGTTCTCCCCCTCAACAGCAGCACCCTTCTCTTCAGCAGCAGCATTCTTGTCCATGTCAAAATCCTCTTGATCTAAATTCAGAAAGAGGTCTTCCATTGTGTATTCAGGAGGTGACTGTGCAAGAGATGTACTTGGTTCTTCAACTACTTTATCAGGAACTACTTCTTGTACTACTGATGTGTCTTGGAGAACAACATCTGGTTCTTGTTTTGCTTGCTGAGTTTGCTGATGGACATCAGACAAATCAGAATCTATTACAGAAATATCTAAAGTATTGAGGTCAGAAAGTACCTCTTGGATAATTATTGTAGCTTGCTCACTCTCCAGTGTAGAGGGTTGTTCTACAGCTGGAGGCTCCCCCTGGCTTGGATCCTTTTGCATGGGGCTAGCTGTAGGCAGCTCCCCCTGGATTTCAGCTGTCTCTTGAGGAGCAGGAGACTTCTCTGCAGCCACTTCTATTTGACTATCAGGAGTGAAAACAACTTGTTCTTCACTACCTGAACTGCTGGAGGACTCCTGTGTCACAGGAGCTATCTTCCTCTTCTTCTTTGGAGGAGAATCTTTCTTAGAAACTTGCTTCTCAGGGGTGGACAGTTCCTTTGACAGCACCCTTTCCCACCTTGAGAAGATCCTCATGTCCATCTTTCTCATGTGGTTGATTTTGCTACCTGCAGCAGTGCTCATTACCTCTGGTATTGTACCAGCCAGGTAGAGACTAAGTATCCTGCCCAGATTGGGCTTCTTCAGACTTTCCTTTATCTTCTCAAAGATAACCATTGACCAATCTGTTTTTAGGTTTAAGATGATTCTGGTCATGACATTGAACATGGAGGCTGACACCCTGTCATGCCCTCCAGGTTTACTGAGGATAACCTTTCCCACTATTTCTGACAGAAACTTTCCTTGAATGTTCATGCCTTTTCTGTTAAAGACAGAACCTATTTTCATCTTAGAGTCAAGACCACACCAGGTAAGTGCTTCCCTGGTCTTAGATGTAGTTACTTCCTCTTCTGCTTGAATTCTAGGTAGCTGAAGTACCTTTCTTAGAGTTTTGGGTGAAATCTTGACCTTGGTGCCATGCACTCTTGATTTGATTTTGTGACCTGAGTCATCTACAGAAGCTCCAGTAAGGAATTCGAGAACTTCCTTCTTCCATATTTTGGTTGGTTCTGAAACCAGATACTCCAATCCAGAATCGGTGACTAGGGTTACCACCGATTTGATTTCTTGATCGCCATCGTCGAACGCGCCACGAACCAGTTCATAGCCTTCATTGACGTTCTCCTCGAGCTTGGGAGCCATTAGGGTTTGTAGAATTAGTCTTTAGAAAAGAGAAATGTCGACACAGTAGTTTGGTCTCGAAACTCTGAAAGCGTGTCGACAAACAAAGACAGAATCCTATTTATACCTTTCTGGTTTGAAGACGAACAGGCGGGATGGATTACTAAAGATGTGTCGACACTGGCAATAAGTGTCGACACAGACTTATAATGTCTCGACACTCATGTGTCGACACTAGTTTAGTCAACAGAGTTTATGTGTCGACACTTGGTTATGTGTCGACACCACATTACTCGACATGTGGTCGAGACGTTACTTAGAAAATTCTGAGTAAAACATAAGTGTCGACACCTTATTGGATGTGTCGACACCAACTCGACATGTGTCGACACTAACATTCTGAAGTGTCGACACCAACTTCCTAGATGTGTCGACACCATTTTCCTGAAGTGTCGACACTTACTATTCTGTGTCGACATAGACCTGTCTATGTGTCGACACCTTTTTACTTAGCCAATTTTTAGTTCTGTAAACTTAGTCTAAGTTTATCATACCTAGTTCAATTTTGAACCTATTGAACTTAGCTTCTTCTAAAGGCTTAGTAAACATATCAGCTATCTGATTATCAGTTTTAACATATTCAAGTGCAATATCATTTCTTTCTACATGCTCCCTAAGAAAGTGATATTTAATCTCAATATGTTTAGTTCTACTATATGATACAGGATTATTAGCTATTGAAATAGCACTTGTAGAATCACAGAAAAGTGGAGTTCTACTTACCTGAAATCCATAGTCTTCTAGCTGATGTTGAATCCACAGAAGTTGAGCACAGCAACTTCCTGCAGCTACATATTCTGACTCAGCTGTGGAGATAGCCACACTGGTTTGCTTCTTACTACTCCATGAAATGAGTCTTCCACCTAGGAATTGACAGGTTCCAGTTGTGCTCTTTCTATCTTCTTTGCATCCTGCAAAGTCTGCATCTGAATAGCCTGTTAGATCAAAATCTCCATTCCTAGGGTACCAGAGGCCTAGATAAGGTGTGCCCTTTAGATATCTCAAGATTCTCTTGACTGCAGTCAAGTGAGACTCTTTAGGGCAGGCTTGATACCTGGCACAAACACATGTAGCATACATAATGTCAGGCCTACTTGCAGTCAAGTATAGTAGGGAGCCAACTATCCCTCTATACAAGGTTTCATCTACAGGTTTCCCTGCATCATCCTTGCTCAGAGACATACTTGACCCCATAGGAGTCTTCATGGTACTGGATGAATCCATACCATACTTCCTTATGAGTTCTAGGGTGAACTTGGACTGACATATGGATAGACCACTTTCAGTCTGTTTAACTTGGAGACCCAAGAAAAACTTTAGTTCACCCATACTACTCATCTCAAATTGACTTTGCATAAGCTTTGCAAACTTTTTGCAAAGGCTACTTTCAGTAGACCCAAATATAATGTCATCTACATATATTTGGACAAGTATGACTTTGCCTCTAGATTCCCTAAGGAATAGAGTCTTATCTATTTTCCCCCTTGAGAACTTGTTCTCAATGAGGAAACTAGATAGGGTTTCATACCAAGCTCTAGGTGCTTGTTTCAACCCATATAATGCTTTCCTAAGTCTATAGACATAATGAGGTAGAGTTGGATCAACAAAACCTGTAGGCTGCTCCACATAGACTTCTTCTTTCAAATTACCATTTAGGAATGCTGACTTCACATCCATTTGGTATACCTTGAATCCTTGATAGGTTGCATAGGCCAAGAACATCCTTATGGCTTCCAGTCTGGCTACTGGAGCAAAGGTTTGATCAAAATCAATACCTTCTTCTTGCCTATATCCTTTTGCAACCAGTCTTGCTTTATTCTTAATGATAACTCCTTGTTCATCTAACTTATTCCTATAGATCCACTTTGTTCCTATCACATTGTGATCTTTAGGTTTAGGAACCAGGTCCCAAACCTTGCACCTTTTGAACTGATTAAGCTCTTCCTGCATTGCTTCAGTCCACTGTGGATCTTGTATAGCTTCTTCAAATTTCTTTGGTTCTATTTGAGACAGAAAACTTGAATATACTACAGCATTCTGATTTCTGCTCCTTGTCTGAACACCTTGTCTTGGATCTCCAATAATCAGCTCTACTGGATGATCTCTTAGATGCCTGTTGGCTGGAGGCATCCTTACTCCTGGTTGAACTTCTTCAGCATCTTCATCCAGCTGAGTTCCTTGTACTTCTTCAGCTCCTGGTACATGTAGTTCTCCCCCTGGACATAAGCCATCTTCTTCTACTTGCTGTCTTGCAGCAGGTACATCTTCTATGGTTAGCTTGTCCATCTTCTTAGTAAGACCTGTGGGGCTGCATACATTGCTAGACAACTCATTGTTAATTAGTTTTGTCTCATCAAAAACTACATGCACAGACTCCTCTACAACTTGTGTAGTCAAGTTGTAGACTCTATAAGCCTTACTATTATTGCTGTACCCAACAAACACTCCCTCTTGGGATTTGGCAGCAAACTTAGTTAAGTAAGACTTTCCATTGTTAAGTATGAAGCATTTGCAACCAAAAATCCTGAAATAGGATAGGTTTGGTTTCCTGCCTTTCACAACTTCATAGGGGGTCTTGTTTAACCTTTTAGTGATGGTAGCCCTATTTATCACATGGCATGCAGTGTTAACTGCTTCAGCCCAGAAATACTCTGGCAGTGATGAATCACTTAATAGGGTCCTACCAGCCTCTATCAAGGTCCTATTCTTCCTTTCAGCAATGCCATTTTGCTGAGGTGTTCTAGGTGAAGAGAATTCTTGAAATATCCCAAAATCTTCACACAGTTTTGTCATGCTTTCAGACTGAAACTCAGTACCATGGTCACTTCTAATTTTGACCACTGTACAGTTCAATTCATTCTGAATTTGCTTAACAAAGCTATAGAAGACACTAGGTGTTTCAGATTTCTGCCTTAAGAAGAACACCCAGGAAAACCTTGAGTAGTCATCAACAACTACAAAGGTATAGACCTTCCTACCTAAGCTGTGAACTGGCATTGGACCAAATAGATCCATATGCAAGAGGTATAAACACCTCACAGCATCTTTGTTGTCTAAGCTTCTAAAGGTGGATTTAGTCTGCTTGCCCTTTTGACAAGCTGAGCAAATGCCATCTTTGACACACTTAACTTGAGGACCATTCCTCACTAACTCTTTGCTAAAGAGTTTGCTAATAGTCTTGTAGTTAAGATGAGCTAGCCTCTTGTGCCACTTGACACAATGAGAGACTGTCTCATCAGCTACAAGACAAACTGGAGAACTATTGTTCTCAACCATAATGTCTAGACAATAGACATTTCTCTTTCTATATCCTGTCAAAATGATCTCTTGATCACTTGACTTCTTGATATGACAACCATCTTTAACAAATGAGATGTCATACCCTACATCACTTAATTGAATTATACTTATAAGGTTGTGTTTCAACCCTTTAACATAAGCCACATGAGTAATGGTAACTAAGTTTGAGGAAATGTTACCAAACCCTTTGATGATTCCTTTTTCAGAACCACCAAAGGTCACCTTTGGACCATTTTTGATTGGAATGTAGTCCTTCAGTAGTCCCCTTGTTCCAGTCATATGTCTGGAACATCCACTATCCAAGTACCATGTTGGGGTATGGCCACTTGGATTCACCTGCAAAACAAATTAATGAACCTTAGAACCCAAAGTAAACTTGGGTCCTTGGTGATTGTTAGTTTGCAACTTGACAAAACTACCTACTGGCTTTCCACTAGGTAGCTGGCTACTCCTATTGGCACTTGCATTGTGCCAACAGTCCAAGGCAAAGTGGCCAACTTTGCCACAGCACCAGCATTCAAACTTGTTGTACCTTTGCTTAGGTACATACTTGGCTGTCTTGACTACAGCAGGCTTAATGAATGTTGGGGATTTGCCCTTGGACTTGGACTGATCTTGAACAGTCCTAGCTGGTTTAATAAAACCCAATCCAGCCTTTCCTTTATGATGAACAAATTCATCAATCAAGGGTAGCACTGATTTAGGTTTTGAAAACCTAGCAACTAGCTCTCTTTCCTTCTGGAGATTGATCTCCAGTAACTTAATTTGATCATTTTTATAGGTGATAGTTCCCATCTGAATCACAGTAATGTGTTTCAGCCTGGCTACCTCATTGAGCTTTTGATCAAATTCCTTCTCAAAATCTGTTGCAGCTGCCTTGAGATCAGCAATCTCCTTTGCCTGACTCTTTGACTAGGGTCTTGCTTTTCTTATAGGCTTGCAACAGTACTTTATATTCATCTAAGAGCTGATGAATATCTCCCTCAGATTCAGAAACACTTCCATCACTTGATGAAAATGAATCTGACTCTGAACTAGAACTGAAATCTGAACTTTGAGTTGGACTTTGTACCTGACTAGGTCCTGGCTGCTCCAGGATTTTGGTACTTTCAGTCAATGCCATCAGTCCTTGGCACTGACACTCTTCTTGTTCATAGATTGATTCCATGATCTGCATAAACTCTTCTTCTTCTTCAGCAAATAGCCCTATGTAGGCTTCAGCATCTGTCTCAGTGTCTGAAGAAGAAATGTCTGAAAGAGTCTTCTCATTCTTTGCAACAAAGGACTTCTCCTTCTTTCCTTTGAAGTGAGTCTTCTTTTTGTCACTGGATTCTTTTCTTCTCTCAGGACAATCTGCAATAACATGACCCTGTCTATTGCAGCAGTAACACACTATCTTAGAACCAGTTGCCTTGCTAGTCTTTGTCTTTTTCTTGTCCTTCTTTGAAGGCTTCTTCTCCTGATACTGGACTTCTTTCCCTTTGGAAAATGAAGGTCTGGACCTCCACTGTTTCTTCTTCAGGAATTTCTGAAAATGTCTGGTGAATGCAGCAAAGTCTTCATCACTTTCACTGCTTGTAGACTTTGTGCTAACAGACTCATCAGATTCTGATTCAACTACCTCTGGAGGAGGAGTTGATGACTTAGTCCTGCCCTTTCTAGGTACTTCTGACTTGAAGGCAACAGTCCTTTCCCTGTGCTCAGTCCTTGTTGATTTTTCCTCCTCTTTTCTTACTGACAGCTGCATCTCATAAGACAGCAACTTGCCAAACAGTGTGGGAGGAGGAATTTCTCCCAACTTTGCCATTTCTCTGATGGCACAGATCTTTGTGTCCCAATCTTTGGTTAGGGACCTTAAGAACTTATCATTCAATTCATAGTTAGTGAACTCTCTTCCATAGGACATGAGTTCATTAACAATTCTATAGAACTTCTTGTAGCATTCAGTGATGCTATCTCCTCTTCCTTGCCTAAAGCTCTCATACTCTTGATTAAGCAAGGACTTTCTATCTTGCCTAACTTCTTCAGAACCTTCCATATAGACAATGAGGGTATCCCACATTTCTTTTGCTGTTTTACAGTGAATTAAGTTCTGAAAAGTTGCATCATCAATGGCACTCACTATTATGTTTTGTGCCCTCTTGTCCATAGTGGCTAGGACAATTTCATCCTTGGTCATCTCAGAGAAATCCTTTGGAGTCCTCTGATTTGCATCCAATACTGAAATTTTCATTGGCACATAAGGCCCTTCTTTTACTGTGATGTAGATCCTAGGGTCAGAGGCTTCCATGAATAGCCTTACCCTCTCTTTCCAGATCCCAAAGATCTCTTTTCTGCATATGGGCAGTTTCATTGAACCCAATTCCTTGTGATTCTCTGAAGAACCCATGTTTCTTGATTTTCTTGAAACTGTGTTCTGATTTACACTGAATCTGCCAAACTGGATCTCCCCAGACAGTTAGTCCTTTTTGAGGAACCTCGCTTTGATACCACTTGAAAGTTATGGTACCTAAACACCTAGAGGGGGGGGGGTGAATAGGTGACCTAAACCTTTTTAAAACTTTGTTGGCAGCAAAACAGTTATCACACAGATTTCTACAGCTAACAGTAATAACAAGATATAAACTGCTAATCCACAGCACAGCACAGCAGACACACAAATTTATAGTGGTTCCCCAATCTTTGGGTACATCCACTTTCCCCCTTCGCCTATCTAGCAGTGTACTAGATTCGGCCAAACTTCTCCACTATCTCAGAACCCAACTAGGTTCCTACACCTCAGGCCCAAAGCCTTACACTCAGCCACCAAGGCCTACACTCAGCCACTTAAGGCCTACACTCAGAGTTCTTCAACTCCTACACTCAGGCAACCAAGCCCTACCCTCAGCCTTTATATTATAGGCTTACAATTCACTCAGATCCAATGGATCCTATAAGTTAAAATTGAATTACAATAACTAACTCTACAACTCAGAAAATAAGAGAGGAGTTGAGAGTTTCTTGAAGAGTTCTTGGAAGAACTCAGCTAGATCCAAACTGACTTAGCTTCCTTCAAAGCTTCTTGAGTAGAACTGAATTAGTCTGAATCTTCTGTAGTTGATCCTTGACCTCTACTTCTTGAGATCCAGATAATTCTGAATCCTTCTTCTCAGCCTTAGTTCCAAAGACTGAATTCTTGATTGGAGCTCTCTCTCTCCAACTTCTTAGATCTGCAGTTGGACTGCCAGATCTTCTTGTGTTGATCCTCTGTGTATCACTTTTCTGATTACTTGAATAATCTGATCAATCACTTCAAAAATGGCTTCAACAACTTGTAACAACAACAACTATTACAACTTGTAATCCCAACAGTGAACTCCTTCTTCTGTAAACTGAGGGTGCCTATTTATAGGCATTCTTCAAGGTAACTGGCTGGTCCGGTTCAAAACAGTCTTCTGACAGTTGCTGTAGACCGGCTGGATCGGCAGCTGTCATGTCAACCAGTCACTTCTTGAAATTCTCTAACTGTCAGATAGTGTCGAGACTTTCTGTTCTTAAGTGTCGACACTTATAGACCAAGTGTCGACATATGTTGTGTAAGTGTCGACACAAGTCTATAAGGTGTCGACACAACTCCTTGTATGTCTCGACACAGACTCTTCTTCAAGTGTCGACACTGAAATTAAGTGTCGACACAAGTACTTGATCTTCTGTATCTTGTAGTATTCTTCTATGTGTCGACACATCTCCTTTGTGTCGACACATGTTCATGTGTTGAAACTGTAAAGTGTCGACATTGCTTCTTGGTGTCGACACAAGTCTTTAATTTTGTTTCTTCAGCTGAGTGTCGACACATTCTCTTAGTGTCGACACTTGTACTTAGAATATTTTGTAAACTTCTCTGTTCTTTGCTAAGTGTCGACACAGCTCCTTGTGTCGACACTTTCTTCAAATGTAGAGTCTTTAGCTAAGTGTCGACACATTGTGCTGGGTGTCGACACTTACTTCAAGTGCTGACTCTCCTGTTTGTGTGTCGACACATTGTGCTGAGTGTCGACACATTCTTCATATGTTGACTCTGCTGATTGAGTGTCGACACATTGTGTTGAGTGTCGACACTTGTCCATAGTCTCTGCAGAATTTTGCTGAGTGTCGACACAACTCCAAGTGTCGACACTTTCTGATGTAGACTCAGCTCTTCTAGGTGTCGACACTTCTGCTAAGTGTCGACACAGCTTTTCTGCATACTTCTTCACTGAGTGTCGACACAGCTCCAAGTGTCGACACTTTCTATCTGGTGTCGACTCTTCATCCCAGGTGTCGACACAATGACTCCAAGTGTCGACACTGCTTGTCTGGGTGTCGACACAAGCTTTCTCAAGTGTCGACACTTTCCCTCTGGGTGTCGACACATGGACTTAGAAACTTTTAGCTTCAGTCCAGTGAATACCTATCCTGCACAAGTAACTCAAACAAACATCAAATACATTATGATGTATATCATTGAGTTAGGTGAGGCTTCTTCAAATCAGGTACATTTGACCAATGTACCCAACACAGGCTACTAAGATGAGCTTTGCCAAAGACTGGTGCTCGTGATCACCTCCAAAGAAATCCATCAATGTCGAGGACCATACATTTTCCCGTTCACACTCTCTCCACGGCACTAGTTAGACTCAAGCGTGAATCAGTAGGACTTTTAGGGTCGAATGGGGCTTAGGCTAAGGTTTGGTAGTCAAAGATAAACTTGGAGGCTACACGCAACCAAAGCGAGCGAATAACAACTAAACCAATACAACCACACAAAATTGCACATGCGACACACTCCTAGACTCAGCTTGAAAACCAGGTGTGCACTCGGCCTAACCTGACCAAAAACTTGATAAACAAGTTGGGGATTCCAATTCTCGTTGTAATTCTTTTAGATTTTATTTTTCAATTTCTTTTCTTTTTTCTTCCCTTTTTTTCTTTTATCAATCCCCAAATTTAGCATATAGAATTTCATGAATTCATCACCACATCACACGAATTCCACATATCACAACTCGTCAAAATATTAAATTCAATCAAGCTCATGGATTTGGTTGCGATAAGAGGATTGGATTTAGGATTTGGTGAATGAAGGTGGGGCTGAATCAAAGGAGGGGTAGGCACAAATTTGGCTTGCAACGGTTAGCAGCTAGGACTAGGTAAACAAAGCTCAAACTAGCCAAAATGATGGCCTACGTCACACTCACGCTTGACTAACCGGGCACCAATGCTTCGAGAGTAGCTTTGGGCAAGTTCTTAGCCACCGAGAAAGATGATCCTTCCTCCCGACTCGAGCAATACGAGTCTAGTGACGGCTATACACATTCTTACACTACTGTTCTATTACTCCAGATTCAACAGTTTTGAGCAGTACAAATAATATTTACATCTGTAGACAAAGTATAAATCTACGAGCATAAAGAAAAAGTAAATCTATATTATTTCTACACAAACCATGATTACTCGATTAGGAGCGCTGCACGAGTTTCGAACTACTCTATCCAAAAATCCTAAGCCAGCACCACTATTTTAAAGTTTACACAAAAATAATACATTTGACTAGAGCTGCGCGCATGGCTAAGAGCGCGCTCATGTGGGTGATTCAGTGTGTGCTACGGTGATTTTGAAATAAATAAATAACAGACCGATATGCTATAAAATTGTGTTGTGTAGTGACCACAAGCATGCTCTCCCCCAGACTTTAATGTGACAAATCGTAAAATTAAACATTCCTAATAAGATAAAGAGCTTGGGGTAAGAAGTACCTATTCTCAAAATTGAGCATACCAGTCATTCTGCGAAGTTGTCCGATAGAGGTAGGTTTGTCGTGCTTCAAAATTTTCCAGCACCTGTGAATTAGAGATCCCGCGCAAAACAAGAAAAATAGAAATACACATAAAAAGAAACAAAAAGTACATACATTAAAAAAAGAAATGCTAATCTAGATAACTGATGGGTTTATAGTCTCCCAATAAAACTTATTCATGGACCATGCACTCTCTTAACTGATGGGTGTATGAAATTTGAAGTGCTCGGGCAATTGTTCAAGTTCACATTTCGGTAGCGGGTACCGAAATGGCGACAGGACAAATACCCACGTACCTGTGTAGTTATACATGTTTTGAACATCAGGCATGGGTAGAATAAATGGTGTGAAGCTCGACGAATCTAACTCCACCTGCACCCGATCTATATCAATGCTAGGCTGCATTACAGGCCCTTGCACTGAGTGGACCGGTTCCACGATGTGGTCATGCAGAGAAGTAGACACAAGAGCGGGGTTAGAAAATAAATTAGAAGAATGACAAAAAGTAACCTCAATCTTGGGGATGATCCCGGTGTCATCTCCCATCGGCAGAATTGTGGGTGGATCTACCCAGCTGTCCAGGCTGGTGCAAGAAGGCGCTAGCGCTATATCCACCTCATCTGCGCATTGGACTTCCTGACATAGGACTGAGGCAGCAACCTCGTCCATACAGATGTCCTCCTCGACTGGATCTAGCATAATTCTACAAACAACGGCTTCTCCCTGTGAATCAACCTCCACAATAGTGTCAGAAAAAGAAAGAATGCTTCGCAACATAGAGGATAGAGGAGCAGTGCTCGCAAAAAGGTCAAGCACAGACTCTATACAAGATGATATATGTACCAAAGGAGTAAAAACATCTGCGTCAGAGTTTAGATCGGCAAATATATCTATGCAAATACTAGTATTACTACCTTCAAAATCTAAAGGTGGTACTAGTACGTACCCAGATACAGAAGGGGTGTTGCAAGTTATCGAAGCGGAGACAATCCGAATATCTGATTCATCATCCTCCTCCAATTGCGACAAGTAAGCAGCACACTCCTTCAAAGATTGATCCCAACTCCGACAAAATAAACATTGCTTAGCCGACTTTGTCGGTACAATGGGTACTGATGCCGAGAAAAAGTAGTGCGGTAATGGAGCCATGGATGAGTATCTAACTGGCTTATATCTACCATATTGAGTACCAAATGAGGTTGGTGCTCCATATGTAGATCTGTGAGTGTCATGGCTACCATACTCCCTAGGACATCTATCACTTGCATGAGAAATATCTCCACACCAGCGGCAACGGATATTAAAGCGGGCCCACATTGCAGAGATCACAAATTTCAAGGATTAAACTACTTTGCAAAGATTCTAAACAAAGATCTAATAATTCCAATCGACATAAAAAGCAAAAATAGACTGGGATAAAACAAAATTTAAAAAAAAACAAGCAGCTCTGTCGTAACTCTCATAACACGACAAAAATCAATAATACGCCTGCACTCCCCGACAACGGTGCCAAAAACTTGATGCAGTCACAGCAAGTGTACCAATCGTTGTCAAGTAATAAATTTGGGAATAACTTCCCTGAATGTCGATCTCTAAGGAATGCAGGTTAGGTATCATGATAGCATCGTATGAAGATCGCTACTATGAGTAAAACGAAATAACAAGGAGTTGGCTTTGGGTTCCTAATGCTACAAAACAAAAAGAAGACTACTGTGGGTCGCTAGCACCGCTTTGCTTGGAGGATGGAGTGAGTGCAGGCCGCTATATCATGCTTCGTTAGGCGGATGGATGGAGAGCAAGTGCAGAGAGTGAGGGTCGTAATCACCTCTTCATCCGCCAACTCTATCCTTTGCTAGAGTGGTTCGAGTGTGCGAGTGAGTGGATGTGAGCGGAGGCGAGTGCATCACAGCTAACAACAGAGCAAGTAACTAACCAAACAAACTTCATTCATAGACAAATTAAAAAGCAAGTTTAGTTTTATTACAAGCTTAAGAGTACATTCCACAAAGAGAAGAGGTAGACTAAACCGAAAGAGGGAAAGCGTAGCCGTGGTTCTTGGCCGGAGTGGTGGGTTGTCAATCCACTTCACGACTCTGACCGTGGTTGCTACCGGATGAAAATGCGTCGTCAATCCACTTGCTCTTCTCCGTCTTCTTTTCTTTCCTTCAATCTTTTCTTCCTTTTGCCCAAAGGAATAGCACCAAAAGTTCTCGTTCCTCGCTGCTGGTGGCCAGGATCTCTCCGAAGGTTGAAGATGGCTTCGGACGACCGTAGAATGCTTCCCGGAGGGTGGAGATGAGTGGAGGACCTGTGGAGGAGAGGAATGGCGCTTCGCGCGCAGCTTTGGGGTGGAAAAATGACAAAATATGCCCCAATTCGTGGAGCAGGGCCTTATATACGGAAGAAGAATAATCAGAGTGCACGATCAGTGATGCACGACCAATGGTTGTCCGCACTGATGGTTGATGATCGTGCGCTCTGCTCCAGAGAAACCTACGGCTGTACAGAAAAAATAATATATATGCGCACGATCAGTGGCGCAGGACCAGTGGTCGTGCGCACTTGATCCCCTGATCGTGCGATTGGCAATAGCAGAACTTCAGAAAAATGAGATAAACGTGCACGAGCAGTGGCGCACGACCAGTGGTCATGCGCACTATGTCCAGTTCTCATGCGTTCACCCCAGACCGAAATAGGAAAATGGAGAATACAATGTGCACGATCAGTGTCCCACGACCAGTGGTCGTGAGCAATAGGTCTAGTGATCATGCGCAGAGTTCCTGAACCGTTTGGGATTTCCCAAACAATCCCGAAACACACATGACCCTTGTAGCTGCAGTAAAAAAAGAAAATCCACCAAAGTGTGCACACCACATTCTCCAGACATAGAAAAACACTAAGAAGGGCACAAGTATAAAAATTATGAAATCACAAAGAAAGTGGGCCTAACGTGCACTTATCATGGAATGGACAAAGAAATAAATATGAACACTTATGGCTCTCAAGTGTAGTGCAATGGAGAGAAAACTGGCCCAGATGAGTCCAAAAATATGTATATAACTTGGACTCTTCAGCCAACACCAGAAATTTCCATAGCAATAACTCCTTGAAAGATTCCTACAAATATCCATCTGTAACGTTCTCTTTTTCCCTTAACCACCAACTCTTCACAAAATCCTTCAGCTGGTACGCCCCGACCATCACTCTTTGGTCAGCAAATATTCCTGAATACGAGAACATTTCCACGATAGCAATAATCCAATCGTCCAATGCCATAAAGTCAGCTCTACCGTCTTAGGTATGAGGTCCTAATCGGTGAAAATGCGAAATTGAATTCATCTCTGGTGACAGAAGAACTGGAGGTACCAAAGGAGGAAGAGGAATAGGAATGGCTTGACCTACAGCAGGGTCCTACACTCTAGGCTGTTGTCCTGAAATGACAGACATCAACGCCTGAATTTGCGATTGCATCTCAACTATCAGCCTAGACAAAGCCTCATTGCTCAGACGCAATCCTTCAATGACAGCCTCACTTTGCTCACCTGACGACTCTCCCTCAGACTGGGGAGTCGACCTCATCGCAACACGCTTAGGAGGCATCCTAATAATACAACAAATGTCAAATCAAAACCTAGATTAACCGCTAGAACTACTCAACTTAGTTCAGACCATAGATGTATAGATACTTGCTCATGTTACTAACTTGCTATGGGATTTTCATAAATGATGTTATGCTTAAACTTAGGATGATATACCTTCATCATATTGACTCATATGCATAAACCATGAATGCATAAATTCTTATTCTTTTTGGTTTAAATCCATGTGTGTACGTATGTCATCATGTAGATCTTAGCTTGCCATGTGTGCTAATGTTATGTTATGTCATGCATGTTGTGCTATACAATCTAATAAAGCCCTTAGTTCATGCTATGAGCGGCATACACATGAAATATTATGCATCTCATACTACATAATATTGCATGTAACGAAAGAAAAATCTAATGGGCATTCATGTGATGATTGTTATGCATCTCATACTACATAACAGTCACATGTTGCTTCCTATGAGGATCCATATACAAACACATATTATGCATCACATACTACATAGTATGCCCCGTATACTTCTTATCATTCCTATGAGTGTAGTATTCATGATTCGGCTAAGACGTGCTGATGACACATCGGTGTGTGTATGAAATGGAACAAGACCACTAAAACTACACCTCTGATACCAAATGTCACAACCAGCATTTTCTCAGCATTTAAACAATATATCAGAGTAAGATAAAATACGCATCGTGATGCCACGTCGTGCAAGGGACAACTGCAAACGCTCAGGCGAGAACTTAACCCTAACACTTAGTATGAAATTCTTAATTTGATATGAAGAAAATATGTTTTTCTAAGTTATGTTTTGATGGTCGTATCCCTTGTCTGAGTGGATCAACTAGTCCACGGGTAAACATAGGAATATACTCTGCGAAAATTACTTTATTTATATTATTAATACCCTATATGAGAGTGAACGTCCAACAAGACACCTCATGAAATTCATACCTCTAAATTTAATATAAGTACAGAAAGAGCTTTTATGTCGTTAAGATATAATGACTTTGGTTTTAAAATGATGTTATGAATGAGATAGGAAAAAATGATACTTTTATATTTAAAATATAACTAACATGCAATCATATCATAAATCCTTCCCAGAGAGTAAGTTGGTACAACAAACCAGCTAGAAAAATAGCACAACAGCTAGCAAATAATCTAACATCTACAGTAATTCACTATGGGCGTCAACAACCTGACACAAACCCACAGAACAAAGTGTATGTCTGAACTAAAATAAGAACAACAAAACTACATCACAAAGGGGAGGTAAGAACAACTACTACTGCAGAAAACTTGAGGCCACCAACTCTAGCTAACCAACCTACTACAGCTCCGAGCCTGAGGCATTCAAAAGAAAAGAATACCTCAGCAAAAATATACTAGTGGCGATCAAAGATCGTTAGTAGCAATAATCAAAGGAAACAAAAGGGTTACCAACCCCAAATACAAGAAAAGCTACCAAGCTGCAGCAAATAAGTCATAATATAATAAGTAAAGAAGAATTCTCTACAATGTAATGAGAGAAGTTGCACCAAGTGCGAAATGAAGTCATGCTTCATTAACATCTGCAAGTGCATGCATAAGAACATATGTGTATTTATATATGTAAAAAAAAGAGTCTGATCGGGTTAAGTCGGTTCCTTTGCTGCTTAAGGAACACGGCCTGTGACACGGGCGTGTCACAGGTCGTATCAGCCTAAGAAAATACTTTTCTAGGCAAATCGTGGTTGTTCATTTCATTCAACTTGGATCAAAGGGTCCAGAACCTTCCCTGCTGTTATAAAGACGAGAATGGAAGGATGGACTCTCATTCATCTTTGGCTTTTCTCTTTCTAAAGAGATAGTGAGAGAGGAGAACAAGGAAGGAGGATACGGCATCCGGCTGCTGGAGGAGCTTCAGCGTGCCGAATCGAGAGCCGAGGCCAGGTTTGTGGAGGCAAGGCCACTGCAGTTCTTTCCATCTAGCTAGGTTTCCATGGCTCCAAAGCGATCATCAAGGGTAACGATCTCCTTCTTGGACAAGTGAAGTCCTCCTTTATGCATGAGCATGGAATCCTCCACCAAGCGGTGGAACGCGTAAGCATCCCAGTGGGTTGATAGTTGATATCCCCGATTGAGTCTACATCTAGAGCTGGAAATGTGTAGTACGGCATAGGCATACTGTGTGAAGCTCATCCAGATGGTTAGTCTGGATTGGTGATGTTTATGTTGTGAACCCGAGAAGACTCTGTGTATTGCGTGGATGACTATATATTATGAATACCTAGAAAGCTCTGTATGAGCCCTTGTATTGTGTGTGCTGAACTGGAAAGTGGCTCTGCGAGAGCTGTGTACTGAGCAGGGAAGGGAAAGCAGACCCGCGTCAAGATATGCACTATTAACGAATTGAGCAATGGGAAAAGGCTGACATATACCTGTGTTGTGAGAGATCAATTGGTGGCAATGCAAACGGGAGGCTGCGGGCCAGACCCGGGTTGCTACACCACGGTGGTGGGTCGATCTGAAATGCTCAAGTTTGTTGTGAGGTTAGCACCTCTAAGTGGGATGGGCGCGGATGTCCCTGGCATGCGTGTTGGTAGACTAGGGCCTATATCCAACAAGTTAAAAACCTCTGATCGGTGGTGGTGCCAAGGAGAATACGGTACACCGTAAATTTGCCCTGAGTGCACGGAGCATCTGGTGGAGGTGGGCGCTTGTGATACTGTTGTGTCTGAGAGCACTTGTTATGATATATATATGTTGTGATCGTGATGCATACAGGGAGGAACCAATGCCCCAGGTAAGGGGTAGGGTGGTTATAATTGGTCAACTAATGCTGACTGTTGCTTTATTTACCACCCTTGCGGTGGATGTCCAACTGCAGGTACCGACGGGCTGATTTGGATTGAGCGGATTGAAGCCCTTGCTACTTAAAGGCCTTTGAAGACCGTGTGAAGTCTTATATATCATGTTTGGCCGGCCTGTGTGCCGATGTATGAAGCCATATTTGTAAAGAGAAACTTGTAAAGCCTTAAGGGCATGAGCGTTTTTGTATTTGTATACATTCCTGGCGAAATATATGAATATGTGGTTTATATAATTAGTGTACATTTATTATGTTGAGTTCTTGCAACTTAAAACTCTTTCGCTAGAATGCTCTGAGTTAGGATGCGAGTAGAACGTGATTTTGATATTCATACGTGGAGGTCGTTCCAAACTTAACGTACACACAAGATGCTTTGAGCTAGGATGCGAGTAGAACGTGATTTTGATAATTTGTATACATTCCTGGTGAAATATAACGGTGGGTCAACGTTATATTCCATATGACGAATGGAGGCATTACAAAGTGGTATCAGAGGCAAGTTTAGGTTTTTGGTATGAAGAACATAATTGAACTCATGAATGTCCACTAGGATTGCAACACATGCATTTGAGGAGCATGAGCTTGTCGACAATGTATATTTGTCATTATAGAATGGCTGTTAATGATGTTTTGTACATTGATAGGTGACAAGGAGTGGTGCTGGGCAGTCTGAGCCCCAACATTCTGATGAGAGTGCGGCACCAGCTGAGGTGCCTACACCTCCTCCCTCGGCAGAGACCATACATTTAGTTGTTGAGACGGTGCTCGCAGTGTTATATGCACAGCCTATTGGGCTGGTAAGGCCTGCAGGGGTGCCAGTACGGCTTGGTGCAAGGCAAGAGCATGTTGAGACTCTAGTTGATGAGCAAGCAGCTGGCGAGCAACTGAAACGGTTTATGGAGTTTCATCCACCTATGTTCGGAGGGGACGGTTCCCCAACATAGGCTGAAGATTTGCTCACAAGAGTGAAGAGGATCCTGATAGCAATCAGGATTGAGGAGGGGTAGAAAGTTACCTTGGCCACTTTTCTGCTGGAAGGAGACGCGAGGTTTTGGTGGGATGAAGTGGAATTGCACCACTTGGCAGGTCGAGGATTAGAGGAGATCTTGATAGAAGAATTCTCCAGATTATTTCTGGCCAAGTATTTGCCAGTGTCGCAGTGAATTGCCATGGAAAATGAGTTCCAACATCTAGTGCAGGGTACGAGTAGTGTTGATACTTACCTGCATGAGTTTGGCGGGCTGGGGCGCTATGCGGGGTCTACTTTCGCTGAGGAGATATGGAAGATGAATAGTTTCTATGAGGGACTTCGTGATGAGCTGAGGTTGGCACTCCTGAGTTCGGTGAACCAAGGTTTCCAAGCGTTAGTAGATATAGCCCGTGCACTGGAGAAAGATTTGAAACGGGTGCAGGACAAGAAGAACTTGGCAATGGAAAAGCCGGAATTCAAAGTTCCACAGTCAGAACAATCAGAGTTCAGGAAACGAGACAAGAAGAGGATCAGGCTGACTGAACAAACTCCTTCGACTGTTGCGTCAGGAGCAACATATGGACAGGAATGTGTTGAGAGACGTACATGTTTTAAATGTGGGAAGCAGTGACATATAGCCCGTGATTGTTGGAGTGGCCCTCTAAGGGGTGAGAAAATGATAGGTGTGTCTTATGAGGGAAAGTGTAAGGCAGTAACAGAGTCATCTGCATCTCGGACGCAGCCTCGAGTGTATAATCTCGAAATACAGGAGCCGCAAATCTCAACTGGTGAAGTATAGCAGCCTCGAGTGTTTAGTTTGGAAGTACAGGAGGTCATAAAACGGATTATGAGAGATGCGGATGAGCGAAAATAAGTGAACTTTGTTCCTTTCATGATTTAAAATATATGGTGTATGTATGTTTGACACTATGTTTGTTAACGACTTGTGTTTGTACGATGATGTGGGGCGAGACAAGCTGCGGCCTCTGAGCACTAACCTGGATCATTTTATCAAGGTACAACAAAGGCGTGGTTATGTTGGTGGCTACAATTGAGCTATATTTCGTTATGAAATTTCTTGTAAGGAGGGGAGGGTTGTAACACTCCAAATCCCAAAATTGGGTTCAGGCTTGGTAACACGGCCTGGGACACGGGCATGTCCCAAGCTGTGTCCTGCTTGGTGCACTCGAGTGGGTCTCGAGTGGGTCACGAGTGGGTCTCGAGTGTGTCTCGAGTGTGTATCGAGTGAAGCACATGACCTAGGATACGGGCTTTTTCGAGGTCGTGTCCTCCTCTGGTCGACGAAATCCACTCGTTGAAATGCACTCGACGATTCTCGGGAGGCAAGTCGAGTTGAGTACACGGCCTATGACACAGGCATGTCAGAGGTCGTGTCCTTCTCTATTGTGGCCAGGGATGGGCACACGGCCTACGACACGGGCATGTCATAACCCATGTCTAGCAAACGGCCTGCGACACGAGCGTGTCGTAAGCCGTGTCTGTCACACGGCCTGTGAAACGGGTGTGTCGTAAGCCGTGTCTGGCACACAGCCTGCGACATGGTCATGTCGTAAGATGTGTCTGGCACACGGCCTGTGACACGGGCGTGTCACATGGTCGTGTCCTGGTGAGGTTAAATCGGTTCCTTTGCAGCTTAAGGAACAAGGTCTGTGACACGGGCGTGTCACAGGCCGTGCCAGCCAAAGAAAATGCTTTTCTGGGCAAATCGTGGTCGTTCATTTCCTTCAACTTGGATCTATGGATCCAGGACCTTCCCTACTGTTATAAAGCCGAGAATGGAAGGATGAACTCTCATTCATCTTTGGTTGTTCTCTTTCTAAAGAGATAGGGAGAGAGGAGAGCAAGGAAGGAAGGAGGAGAAGGCATCTGGTTGCCGGAGGAGCTTCAGCGTGCCGAATGGAGAGCCGATGCCAGATTTGTGGAGGCAAGGCCACTGCGGTGCTTTACATCCGGCTAGGTTTTCATGGATCCAAAGCGATCATCAAGGGTAACGATCTCCTTCTTGGACAACTGAAGCCCTCCTTTATGCATGAGCAAGGAATCCTCCACCAAGTGGTGGAACGCGTAAGCGATTCCAGTGGTTTGATAGTTGATATCCCCGGTTGAGTATGCATCTAGAGTCGGAAATGTGTAGTACGGCATAGGCATGCTGTGTGAAGCCCATTCGGGCGATTAGTCTGGATTTGTAATCCCCCCTATCCGTCGCATAGCATATAGCAGTAGGTCCGGCCGGGGCCCGACGCCGTATGCCACAGACAGACCGGGTGGTTACTCATGGAAAACATCCAACCAATCATAACGTCCTACACAGAGCATTCTAGTGGAAGCAGTTTTATAATAGTTGTAAATAAGAACCCAGCACTAAAGCATGAATGTTCACTAATACAAAATAGGAATGTTATACATATACCAACACAAGCCTTAAGGCCTTACAAAATGTTTCACTTGAATTACATGATTTACAAACCACGGCACGCAGGCCGGTCATACATGAATAAAACAGTAAACACTTCTAATTAGGCCTTTGAGGGTCGGCTTCGCACTTGGGCTTTAGCCCGCTATTGACCGCTTGGTCCAGCAGCACCTGCAAGCAACAAACCACCGCATGGTGGCAAAACAAGGCAATGGTCAGCAATGCTGACCAAATTATAACGATCCCGCCCCCAACACAGGGCGGTGATGCTCCTTTCTTGCATTTCATTAGCATAAGCGAGCAATATATAACAATATTCATTTCATCACAGACGTTGGCTCGCACGGCCACACGCCCCGTGCTCTCAGGGCACATTCTCGGTGAACTGGTCGATGTCACGTCAATTAAAGCCATAGGCATTCCGGACTCACCACCGCCACTTTAACGGCCAAACCTATGAGCATTTTGTCTCCTTGGCCTGGGTCACGACAATTTAAGCCATTGACCGCCGAAGACCCTAATCTATGCCAACGGCAAGTGCCACGTACCCTTAGGTCTCTTTAACCGAACGACATAGAACGGGTACGGTTCCATCTAACCCGTGCTCACATCGCAACGACAATTTAAGCCATTTGCGCGGGTCAAACTTCTCCCGAGTCCCGTTTCCATCACAATTCACATAACCCGGTTATGTTCAAGTTGGCTCTCATGCCACCAAGTTGGCAAGATCACGTATCCGCCCAGTTTTCCGGGTGCACCTTTGGGTTAATCCCCAAGGCTCCCTGTTACAATCTACCGTGTAGAAAACCCGAAAACAACCAATAGCACGGAGTCTTCTCCGGCATTATGCAATGCAGCATCACCGATCCAGACCAACATGTCCGGATAGGCTTCACACATCATGCCTATGTCCGTTCTCGCTTACGGACTCTAAACAACGGGGACTTCACATATCTACCCGAAGGAATGCCTCCAACTCTCCGCAAACTCGCGAGAGCGGGCTTCCTATGCAAAGAAGGAGAGCTACTCATGCTCAAGAAGAGAATCGTTACCCTTGCGTTCTTCTTTGGCGCCATGGGAAAGTAAGCGGATGAAAAGCACCGCACTAGCTTTGCCTCCGAGGATCCGGAGTAGGCTCGCGATTTGGAGCTTCGAAGCTCCTCCAATGGCCGGATCTAGCTCCTTCCTTCCTTGGCTGTCCTCTCTCTCTAAGTTTTAGAAAGACAACCACTCATGAAAAGTGAGGGTTTCTAAGGCCCAATCCCTGGTATATCCCTTCAGGAACAACCCCCAGCCGTTGGATCATCAATTAAAGAAATGAACGGCTTTGATTCGGGACTGAAATGCCCAATCTGGACCGCACACGTCCTGGCACACGCCCGTGTCCAGGGCCGTGTTCCTCATTCGCCGTCAAAATCGACGCGCCTGGAACAACACACGGGCATCGAACACGCCCGTGTTCGATCTGACACGCCCGTGTTCCACCTGACACGGCCGTGTGGCCGGCCGTGTACACCCATCGTTTTTCCCTGAAAACAACCCGAGCACTGCACGGGTTCTAGGACACGCCCGTGTCCTTGCCCGTGTCACCTCAACACGCCTGGGCTCCAAGCCGTGTACACGGTCTCGACACTCGATACTTCGTCGAGCGAAGATCGTCGACCTGACGACATGGCCTTGGACACGCCCGTGTCCTAGGCCGTGTGCCTTGTCTCGACACATCGTCGAGCAAAGTGTCGACTTCCCGGGACGAGTGTCGACACAGGTCGACACGCCCTGCGACACTCCCGTATCGCAGGTCGTGTGCAATGTCTCGACACTTCGTCGAATGCATAGTGTCGACTTCGCGGGCTAAGTGTCGACACGGGTCAACACGCCCTGCGACACGCCCGTGTCGCAGGCCGTGTGCCCAGTCTCGACACAATGTCGAGCTCAAAATATCGACTTCCCGACTGAGTGTCGACACAAGCTTGACACGCCCTGTGATACACCCATGTCCCAGGCCGTGTGCCTCCTGCCAGAACCCAAAACTTGACCAAAACGTCCCCCGTCGCTCCTTTGAGTTTCGGGGCGTTACAACTCTCCCCCTCTTAAAAGAATTTCGTCCACGAAATTACATAAAGGAAAGACATGTACAAAACCAAAATTTGTACCTGAGCGGAACAACTCCGGATATTCGTCAAGCATAGTCTGCTCTCGCTCCCAAGAGAGCTCCTCACGACCGCAATTGTCCCACCGGACCTTGACCATCCTGATCTCTTTATTGCATAGCCGCTTGACCTCCGAGTCCTCAATCCGCACGGGCTTGACCTTTGTCATCAACCCTCTTTCCACCGGTACTTAATCAACCGCGATCACTTGCGAAGGCTCTTGCACCGCCTTCCGAAGCACCGAAATATGGAATACATCATGTAGACCACTAAGCTCCACTGAAAGCTTCAACCGATAGGCTGCTTTAACAACTCGCTCCAGAACCTCAAACGGCCCAAGGTACCTCGGGCTTAGCTTTTTCAATCGCCACACCCGCGACACACCCTTGAACGGCTTGATCTTTAAGTACACATAGTCGCCCACAGCGAACTCCACGTTCCTGTGCTTGGCATTATAGTACTTCACTTGCCGGTCCTGAGCGATAAGCAATCTCTCCCGAATGGTTCTCAACAAAGAAGTATCATCCTCCACTTCCAATCGCTTATACAACTTTGACTCACCCTTTTCTAACCAAGACAACGGCGTGCGACATTTTCTACCATATAGGGCCTCGAAAGGCGCCATCTGAATACTCGCTTGGTAGCTATTGTTGTACGCGAACTCCACCAAATACAGGTGGTCTTCCCACTGCTTTCCAAAATCCAAGACACACATGCGGAGCATGTCTTCCATGGTTCTATTGACCCTCTCGGTCTGCCCATCCATTTGCGGATGGAAGGCTGTGCTGAATTTCAGCTTTGTTCCCAACATTTGTTGCACAAGCCTCCAATCATTGGATGTGAACCGCCCATCTCGGTCACTCACGATGCTGCGGGGCACACCATGAAGCCGTACTATGTTATCCACATAAAACTTTGCCAACTTCTCCACCGGATCATCCTTCCTATGCGGAATGAAATGCGACACCTTCATTAACCGATCCACGACCACCCAAATAGCGTCGTTCCCCTTTTGCGACCTTGGCAAACCGTGCACAAAGTCCATAGAGATGTCATCGAATTTCCACTCCGGGATAGGCAAGGACTTAAGAAATCCTCCCAGCTTTTGGCACTCCACCTTCACCAAGGCGCAAGTTTGGCACTTCGCTACGTAGAGCGCCACATCTTTCTTCAAACCCGGCCACCAAAACAGTTTCTTCACATCACGGTACATCTTCGTGCTCCTCGGGTGAATCGAGTACTTGGTATGGTGTGCCTCGTACAACAACTCCACCCGCAAATTACCCACACTTGGGACGCACAGACGACCGTCCTTCCAAAGTAATCCGTCCTCCACGACGAATTGGGAATTTGACCCATCCAGAGCCTCTACCATGAACTGCTTCATATGAGCATCCATATCCAAAGCCTGCCGAATACGATCAGCAAGGTCATATTGGACTTCAGTCCAATTCAGAACTACTTCAGCACTTGATTGCCTGTCCACACAAACAATCTCCAACGCCTCCAACTCCAGCACCAACCGCTCATCATGCACCGATAGTCAATTGGCTTAAGCTGGGGCTCGGCGACTCAACGCGTCCGCAATCGCATTCCCTTTACCAGGCACCTAGTGGATCTTGAATGTATAGTCCCACGGGAACTCCATCCATCTACGCTGCCACATATTCAGATCCTTCTGATCAATAAGATACTTCAGGCTCTTGTGATCGGTGTAGATATCAATCTTCACACCGTACAAATAGTGTCTCCACAGCTTCAAGGCAAAAATCACGGCCGCTAACTCCAAGTCATGGACCGGATAGTTCCTTTCATGCACTTTTAGCTGTCTCGAGCGATAAGCTATTACACTTCCGTGTTGCAGTAGCACACAACCCAAACTGCTGCCCGAAATATCACTATAAATCTCATAGCCGTCGGTCCCACATGGCGAACTCAGCACAGGCGTCGTGGTCAACCAACACTTCAACTCCTCAAAAGCTCGCGCGCACTCCGGCGTCCAAATGAACTTATGCTCCTTTCTCGTCAAAGTAGTGAGAGGTAACGCTATCCGCGAGAAGTTCTCTACGAAGCGCCTATAATAGCCGACAAGCCCCAGAAAGCTCCGGACTTCCGCTACCATAGCAAGCTCAGGACACTCCCGTATCGCAACGATCTTCGCCGGATCCACAGCAATACCCTCTCCACTTACTATATGATCGAGGAACGCCACTGAGGATAACCAAAACTCGCACTTGGAGAACTTGGCATACATTTGATTCCTCCTTAGCGTCTCCAAACCCAAATGAAGATGATTGAAGTGATCTTCCTCACTTTGCGAGTACACCAAAATATCGTCGATGAAGACGATCACAAAATGGTCCAAGTACTCCCTGAAAGTCCTGTTCATCAAATCCATAAACACTGACGGCGCATTAGTCAGCCCAAACGGCATGACCGTAAACTCATAATGCTCGTATCTCGTACTAAATGTTGTCTTCGGGATATCACTCTCCCTTATTCGCAGCTGATAGTACCCAGCCTTGAGATCCAACTTCGAGTATACCGTCGACCCGACTAACTGATCAAAAAGATCATCAATCCGGGGGATTGGGTACTTGTTCTTCTCCGTCAGCTTGTTGAGCTCCCAATAATCAATATATAGCCTCAGACTTCCGTCCTTCTTCTTGACGAAGAGGACCGGCGCGCTCTAAGGAGAAGAACTCGGCGTACATACCCTTGCTCCAACAACTCTTGCAGTTGAACTTTCAGCTCTGTCATTTCCTTAGGCGCTAGCCGATAAGGAGATCGTGACACAGGCTTTGCACATGACACTAACTCAATCGTAAAATCTATCTCAAGTTGAGGCGGGGCTGCAGGAAGATCTGCGGGGAACACATCAGGCTATTCTGATACCACTGAAATACAATCCAACGCGGGCTTAGGCTTTGCAACCTCCACTAGCGTAAAGAACAGTTCTGCACCGGCACGAACCGCCTTCACCACCTGAAGAGCAGACATCAACGTCTTGCTCGACCCCTTTAAGCCCGTAAAAGTCGTTTCACGACTTGCTCCCAGCTTGACTTCCTTACTACCGCAATCTATATGGGCCTGCTGCTCCGAGAGCCAGTCCATGCCAAATATGACGTCGAACTCCACCAACAGAAGTAACGACGCCTACAGATCAAAAGCCTGATTCCCAATACGAATCTTAACATCGCAGATCCTATCCGCGCGCATCGAACACCCATTGGGCAACAACACATCCAACTTATCCTTCGCCATCGAAGAAGGGACTCCGATGCGTGATATAAATCCCTCGGACAAGAAGGAGTGTGAAGCTCCCGTATCGAAGAGTGCTCTTGCCGGATTTTCACAAATCAAAACAAATCCTAAACAAGCAGTGGTAAGGTAACATGTGCATAACAAGTATTTAAATAAATTGATTTCCTATAAATTAAACCGTACCTGTCACCACATCGGCCTGTTTGATGGCCTCCTGTTTGCCAAGATTGTACACCCTTGGTTGGGCCGGAGCATAGTGGGATGCGGTTGACTCCACCGCCTTGCCCTTCTCTTCATAGGTCGCTCCCGGCCTTCTCTCGGACTTAGGACGTCCGTTCCAACAATCGCGGGCAAAGTGCCTCGTCTTTCCACAAGTAAAACATGCACCCGGGGTCCGACACGTAGTCGCCCCAGAAGCACCAAAAGGATCTGGACCCGAAATCCCTATGCTTCTTGAAAGACCTCTGATAGTCGGACTTTGAAGTAGTCGGCACTTTGAATTCAGATTAACTATCACCCAAGCTTTTCTTTGCTTGTACATTCTTCATGTCCTTCTCCAAGGAACCGGGCAGTGTTGACCAAGGTTAAGAAACCCTGCGTCATCGGCCCCGAGAGTAGTAATCTCAACTCATCTCTCAAGCCTTCGTATAATCGATTCGTTTTGCGCTCCTCATCCGCAATAGTGGAGCTAGCATATCGACTCAAATGAGTAAACTCGTGGAGATATTCATCCACGCTCCTCTCACCCTGAACCAACTTCAGAAACTCATTCTCCAACGCTATCCTCTGCGTCGAAGGGAGGTATTGAGCCAAGAAAAATCCCGAGAACTCCTCCATCGAGACATCAAGTTGCCTACCTCTCAATAAGTGCAGCTCCAAACCTTCCCACCACATTCTCGCTTCACCGTCCAGAAGGAACATAGCGATGGTGGTCATTTGCCACTCCTCCGTCTCCGTTGCTGTCATGACTCTCTTCACCCTGGAGAGCCAGTCTTCAGCTTGAGATGGGGTTCCCAACCCCGAGAATACCAGAGGGTTAAAGCTCATTACATGCTTAAGCTGCCTCTCGGTTTCCCTCCTTGGCACCACCGGTTCCACAACCACTTGCTCCACTCTCCTCGGCTCAGCCTCTTGAAGAGGTTCCTGCTCCATCGTAGGAGCGGGCTACTGCATTTGCCTTGCAGGCTGCGCATTTATCACGGCCAACACAGCTTCGGCCACCAAGCGTATGTTCTCAGCCGATAGAGGTGTTGCAGGAGCAACATCTGGTGCACTGCTAGCCTCAGAAACTCGGCGTTCTGACGGCCCAACACCACTTCTGGTCACCTATAGTGGTACAAAACACCGTTAAGCGACCAAGTAAAATTGCAAACAGCAATTATAGGAACACGCAGGTTCCTCAAACACGTGTATTTTCATTCCTAAGTGGACATTCATGGGTTCTTTTACCGTTATAACGATGACGCACACAATGTGCTCACCACCCCTTAAAAAGAATTCGCCCACGAATTCATTTTAAGCCCGACCAAAACAAGTAGTCTGATACCAAATTGTAACACCCCCTATCTGTCGCATAGCATATAGCAGTAGGTCCGGCCGGGGCCCGATGTCGTATGCCACAGACAGACCGGGTGGTTACTCATGGAAACCATCCAACCAATCATAACGTCCTACATAGAGCATTCTAGCGGAAGAAGTTTTATAATAGTTGCAAATAAGAACCCAGCACTAAAGCATGAATGTCCACTAATACAAAATAGGAATGTTATACTTATACCAACACAAGCCTTAAGGCCTTACAAAATGTTTCACTTGATATTACATGATTTACAAACCACGGCACGCAGGCCGGTCATACATGAATAAAACAGTAAACACTTCCAATTAGGCCTTCGAGGGCCGGCTTCGCACTTGGGCTTTAGCCCGCTATTGACTGCTTGCTCCAGAAGCACCTGCAAGCAACAAACCACCGCACGGTGGCAAAATAAGGCAACGGTTAGCAATGCTGACCAAATTATAATGATCTCGCCCCCAACTCGGGGCGGCGATGCTCCTTCCCTGCATCTCATTAGCATAAGCGAGCAATATATAACAATATTCATTTCATCACTGACGTTGGCTCGCACGGCCACACGCCCCGTGCTCTCAGGGCACATTCTTGGTGAACCGGTTGATGTCACATCATTTAAAGCCATAGAAAATCCGGACTCACCAACGCCAATTTGACGGCCAAACCAATGAGCATTTTGTCTCCTTGGCCTGGGTCACGACAATTTAAGCCATTGACCGCCGAAGACCCTAATCTATGCCAATGGCAAGTGCCACGTACCCTTAGGTCTCTTTAACCGAACGACATAGAACGGGTACGGTTCCATCTAACCCGTGCTCACATCGCAATGACAATTTAAGCCATTTGCACGGGTCAAACTTCTCCCGAGTCCCGTTTCCATCACAATTCACATAACCCGGTTATGTTCAAGTTGGCTCTCAGGCAACCAAGTTGGCAAGATCACGTATCCGCCCAGTTTTCCGGGTGCACCTTTGGGTTAATCCCCAAGGCTCCCTGTTGCAATCTACCGTGTAGAAAACCCGAAAAACAACCAATAGCACGGAGTCTTCTCCGGCATTATGCAATGCAGCATCATCGATCCATACCAACATGTCCGGATAGACTTCACACATCATGCCTATGTCCGTTCACTCTTACGGACTCTAAACAACGGGGACTTCACATATCTACCCGAAGGAACTCCTCCAACTCTCCGCAAACTCGCGAGAGCGGGCTTCCTATGCAAAGAAGGAGAGCTACGCATGCTCAAGAAGAAAATCGTTACCCTTGCGTTCTTCTTTGGCGCCATGGGAAAGTAAGCGGATGAAAAGAATCGCACTAGCTTTGCCTCCGTGGATCCAGAGTCGGCTCGCGATTTGGAGCTTCGAAGCTCCTCCAATGGCCGGATCTAGCTCCTTCTTCCTTCCTTGGCTCTCCTCTCTCTCTAAGTTTTAGAAAGACAACCACTCATGAAAAGTGAGCGTTTCTAAGGCCCAATCCCGGGTATATCCCTTTAGGAAAAACCCCCATCCATTGGATCATCAATTAAAGAAATGAACAGCTTTGATTCGGGACTGAAATGCCCAATCTGGACCACACACGGCATGGCACACGCCCGTGTTTAGGGCCGTGTGCCTCATTCGCCCGTCAAAATCGACGCGCCTGGAACAACACACGGGCATCGAACACGCCCGTGTTCGATCTGACACGCCGTGTTCCACCTGACACGGCCGTGTGGCCGGCCGTGTACACCCATCGTTTTTCCCCGAAAACAACCTGAGCACTGCACGGGTTCTAGGACACGCCCGTGTCCTTGCCCGTATCACCTCAACACGCCTGGGATCCAGGCCGTGTACACGGTCTCTTCACTCGACACTTCATCGAGCGAAGATCGTCGACCTGACGACACGGCCTTGGACACGCCCGTGTCCTAGGCCTTGTGCCTTGTCTCGACACATCGTCGAGCAAAGTGTCGACTTCCCGGGACGGGTGTCGACACGCCCTGCGACACGCCCGTATCGCAGGCCGTGTGTCATGTCTCGACACTTCGTCGAATGCATAGTGTCGACTTCGCGGGCTAAGTGTCGACACGAGTTGACACGCCCTGTGACACGCCCGTGTCGCAGGCCGTGTGCCCAGTCTCGAAACAATGTCGAGCTCAAAATGTCGACTTCCCGGCTAAGTGTCGACACAAGCTTGACACGCCCTGGGACACGCCCGTGTCCCAGGCCGTGTGCCTCCTGCCAGAACCCAAAACTGGCCCAAAATATCCCCCGTCGCTCCTTTGAGTTTCAGGGCATTACAGGATTGGTGATGTTTATGTTGTGAACCGGAGAAGACTCCGTGTATTGCGTGGATGAATATAAATTGTGAATACCTAGAAAGCTCTGGATGAGCCCTTGTATTGTGTGTGTTGAACTGGAAAGTAGCTCTGCGAGAGCTGTGTGCTGAGCAGGGAAGGGAAAGCTGACCCACGTCAAGATCTGCGCTATTGACGAATTGAGCAATGGGAAAAGGCTAACCTGTACCTGTGTTGTGAGAGATCAATTGGTGGCAATGCAAATGGGAGGCTGCGGGCCATACCCGGGTTACTGCACCACGGGGGTGTGTCGATCTGAAATGCTGAAGTTTGACGTGAGGTTAGCACCTCTGAGTGGGATGGGCGAGGATGTCCCCGACATGCGTGTTGGTAGACTAGGGCCCATAGCCAACAATTTAAAAATATCTGACCGGTGGTGGTGCCAAGGAGAATCCGGTACACCGTAAATGTGCCCTGAGTGCACGGAGCGTCTGGCGGAGGTGGGCGCTTGTGATATTGTTGTGCCTGAGAGCACTTGTTGTGATATATATATGTTGTGATTGTGATGCATACAGGGAAGGAACCACTGCCCCGAGTAAGGGGTATGGTCGTTATAATTGGTCAGCTAATGTTGACTGTTGCTTTGTTTACCACACTTGTGGTGGATGTCCAAATACAGGTGTCGACGGGCAAATTTGGATTGAGCGGATTGAAGCCCTTGCTGCTTAAAGGCACTTGAAGGTCGTGTGAATTCTTACATATCATGTGTGGCCGGTCTGCGTGCCGATGTATGAAGCCAGATTTCTAAAGAGAAACTTGTAAGGCCTTAAGGCCATGAGCGTTTGTGAATTTGTATACATTCCTGATGAAATATATGATTGTGTGGTTTATATAATTAGTGGACATTCATTATGTTGAGTTCTTGCAACTTAAAACTCTTTCGCTAGAATGCTCTGAGCTAGGATGCGAGTAGAACGTCATTTTGATATCCATATGTGATTCCGCCATTTGTTTGTGAAATATGGCGTGGGGCCCCGACCGGACCGACCGTTATATTCCGTATGATAAAAGGAGACGTTACAATTAACACCGGTAAAAACAGTATAAAGTTGGGGGACACATTATCCGACACCAACCTTTAGAGCAAACATCTCGAAAAGGCACTATGGTGGTGGCCACGTTGTCCAACACAACCCAACAGCTCATAAGAAGAGAAGAAAAAACCCATCATGTGTAATGATTCAAAAACCAGCACTGAGGTGGAGGTCCTTTATCCACTGCCAACCAAGGCCACAAATTATCGCACATTATATTAATAAATGAAAAGAAACTCAAGGCTTAGCATCGTATTTTCATGACGATGCAATGGGAAGAAAACCAAAAGTTACTAAGATATATCAGACGAATATGATATGACGAACTCAAAGTCACTCGACAGATACATTAAAATTACTTGACATTAACTCTGAAATCACTCGACACCAAGACTACAGACACTCGATGCCTCTCTACTTCACTCAATGCCAAGACAGATTCACTTAATGCACTCGATCCCAAGACAGATCCACTCAATGCACTCGACACCAAGACAGATGCACTCAATGCACTCGATGCCAAGGCTGTTACACTTAGAGCACTCGATGCCTAGCTGAGTTCACTCAACACACTCGAAGCCAAAGGCAATTACACTCAGAGCACTCGACAGCTAGCTGAGTTCACTCAACACACTCGACGTCAAAGGCAGTTACACTCAAAGCACTCGATGCCTAGCCGAGTTCACTCGACGCACTCGATGCCAAAGGCAGTTACACTCAGAGCACTCAACCCCTAGCTAAGTTCACTCAACACACTCGACGCTAGCTGAGTTCACTCAACGCCTAACGCATATCCTTACAGAAACTTTCTTATCTAAACATAGGTTAATAGACTCACAAATTTTGATAACAGTTAAACTTAGATCATGAATAAGTTCCATAAAAATACGAGAAAGGAAAAGGTAGACAAGGCAGGATTCCAAACACAGATAAAAGAACTCTACAGCAATATAACAAGAAGAAAGGGAAAACTTTACTGATATGTTACATAAGATACAGCGAGCAGTAGACAAAAGAAATGACATGAAAGTATAAAATCTAACAGCAGGATCGACAAAAATTCAGAGAATGATACATAAGGAGTTTGTAAGAAGCTAGACAAGGGAGCAAACCACCACTTGCCTTAGACTTCATTATCTCACTCTTTCGAACACTCCACGGTACAGACCGGCCAAAAAGAAAGTGCAGCAATGAAATCTGGAGAGATTTGGACAAAACGAAAGTTTAGGGTCACACACCCCAACTCCAAAAGTCCAAGAAAACAAACTCCTACCGTGTGCGCGCGAAGAGGTGCACGCGCCTAGGAGCGCATGTGCCTATATGCATGCATCCCGGGCGCATGTGCGCTCCCGGGTATGTGCTTTCCCCCGTATGCGTGCATGGGAGCGGACTACACACCGCATAGCGTGCGGTCAGGCCGGATGTGGCCGAAAACCCGAGCTGCGCTTAACGGATCGCGACTTGACTAGACTGGGTATAGGGAGCCCTATCTTCACTCAACCCGTTCCTCACATCGCCATGACAATTTAAGTCATCGGCGCGGGTCAAGCTTACCTTAATCCCTAGTATCAAACACACCGTATTGCATAACCCAGTTATGTACGAGTTGGCTCCCAGGCCACCAAGATGGCAAGAACCACGCTTCTGCCCAGTTTCCCAGGTGCACCTTGAGGTTAGTCCCCAAGGCTCCCTGTTGCAATCTACCGTGTAGAAAACCATAAAAAATAACCATCGGCGCGGAGTCTTCTCCGACCATTCATGCAATGCAACATCAGCGATGCAGACCAACTTGTCCGGGTAGGCTTCACACATCATGCCTATGTCCGTTTCTCGATTCCAGACTCTACATGAAAACAATGGGGACTATTCATATCTACCCGAAGGAACACCTCACACTAACCGCAAACTCACGAGAGAGGGCTTCCTATGCAATGGAAAAGAGGACTTCACATGTCCAAGATTAAGAATCGTTACCCTAGCATTCCTTTTTGGCGGCATGAAGATCTATGTGGATGAAAAGCACCGTAACGACCTCGCCTCCATAGATCTGAACTCGGCTTGCGATTTGGGGCTCCGAAGCTCCACCAGCGGCCGGATCTCTCCTCCTTCTTCTTCCATGCTCTCCCCTCTCTTTAGAACTCTTAGAAAGAGAAACCCCAAAAGAAATGAGGGTTTCTAAACCCTATTCCCAGGATAAACCCTGCCAGGATCAGCCAAGACCCTTAGATCCAAAAGGAAAGAAATGGACGGCCATGATTCGCATTTAAAATCCAAAACCTGGGCCGAACACGGCTTGTGACACACCCGTGTCCAAGGTCGTGTGCCTCATTTGATGATGAAACCGTCACATCCCGAAAAGAACACGAGCTTTCGACACGCCTGTGTCAGGCTTGACACACCCGTGTCATCCAGTACACGCCCGTGTAGCTGGGCGTGTTCCTCCATCGACACAGGACCAACAACAACCCGAGGAGAACGCGCGTACTCGACACGCCCATGTCTAATTTGACATGCCCGTGTCAGGCTGAACACGCCTGGGCTCCAGGCCAATGTCCACCCCCGACACGGCACGACTAAACACCCGAGAAGGATATGGCCTGGGACACGTCCGTGTCTCAGGCCGTGTTCGTTGTTCGATGATTGTCGACTGCAATCTCGTTGACCACACAGACATTGTCGAACCCGAGCACAACACGGCCCTGGGACACGCCCGTGTCCTAGGTCGTGTGACCCCAACCAAGTCCCAAACTTGGCTCAAAACGTTACCCGTCCCTCTTTTGAGTTTCGGGGCGTTACAACTCTCTCCCTCTAAAAAGAATTTCAACCTAAATTTACATAAAGGAAAGATACACAAAACTTAAACGGTACCTGAATGGAATAACTCCAGGTACTCCTCAAGCATGGTCTGCTCTCGGTCCCACGAGAGCTCTTCCCGACCGCATTTGTCCCAACGGACTTTGACCATCCTGATTTCCTTGTTACGCAATCGCTTGACTTCCGAGTCCTCAATTCAAACGGTCTTGACTTTTGTCGTCAACCCATTATCGACCGGCACTTGATCGACCGCAATCACTTGTGAAGGCTCTTGCACCGCCTTCCGTAGCACTGATATTTGGAATATGTCGTGCAGACCACCCAGTTTCACTGATAGCTTTAATCGATATGTCGCTTCGTCAATCCTCTCCAAAACCTCAAACGGTCCAAGCTACCTCGGGCATAGCTTCTCCAAGCGCCGTACCCATGAGACACCCTTGAACGGCTTAATCTTTAAGTACACCCAGTTGCCAACAGCGAACTCCACGTTCCTATTCTTGGCATTATAGTACTTAGCTTGCCGGTCCTGGGTGATTAGCATCTTTCTCGAACGGTTCGTACCAACGAGGTTGCATCTTCCACTTCTTACCGCTTGTATAGCTTCGACTCACCCGTTTCCAACCACAATAGCGGCGTGCGACATCTTCTACTACAAAGGGCCTCGAAGGGCGCCATTTGAATGCTCGCCTGGTATCTATTATTGTAAGCGAGTTCCACCAAGTACAGGTGATCTTCCCACTACTTCCCGAAATCCATGACGCACATGTGAAGCATGTCTTCCATCGTCCTGTTGACTCTTTTTGTCTGACCATCCGTCTGCGGATGAAAGGCCGTGTTGAAACTCAACTTTGTTCCCAACATCTGTTGCACCAACCTCCAATCATTGGACATGAACTGCCCATCTCGGTCACTCACGATGCTGCGGGGAACACCGTGAAGCCGAATAATGTTATCCACATACAATTTTGCCAATTTCTCCACAGAATCATCCTTCCTATGTGGAATGAAGTGCGACACTTTCGTCAAACGTTCTACGATCACCCAAATGGTGTCGTTTCCCTTCTGCGACCTTGGTAAACCATGCACAAAGTCCATTGTAATGTCGTCGAACTTCCACTCCGGAATACGCAAGAACTTCAAGAATCCTCCAGGCTTCTGGCACTCCGCCTTCACTAAGGCGCATGTTTGACACTTCGCCACGTACAGTGCCACATCCTTCTTAAGTCCTGGCCACCAGAACAATTTCTTCATATCATGGTACATCTTTGTGCTCCCCGGATGAATCGAGTACTTGGTAGGATGAGCCTCGTATAACAATTCAACCCGCAATTTGCCCACATTCGGGACGCACAAACGACTGTCCTTCCATAACAATCCGTTTACAACCTCAAATTGGGAATTTGACCCATCCAAAACCTCAACCATGATTTGCTTCATGTGGCCATCCAAATACAAAGCCTGCCGAATCCGATCAATCAGTTCACACTAAACTTCAGTCCAGTTCAATAGTACTTCGGCACTAGTAGGCTTGTCTACACAGGAGATCTCCAAAGCCTCCAACTCCCGAACCAAATGCTTGTCATGAACCGACAGCCAGTTGGCTTGAGCTGGGGCCCTGCAACTCAATGCATCTGCAACCGCATTGCCTTTCCCAGGCACATAATGAATCTTGAATGTGTAGTCTCCCAGGAACTCCATACATCTATGCTGCCGCATGTTCAGATCCTTCTGATCCAACAAGTACTTCAGGCTCTTGTGGTTGGTATATATATAGACCTTTACCCCACACAAGTAATGCCTCCACAGCTTCAGGGCAAATATCACGGCCACTAACTCCAAGTCATAGACCGGATATTTCCTCTCATGCACCTCCAGCTAACGCGAGCCATAGGCTATCACACTTCCATACTGCAGTAGGACACAATCCACTGCCCGAAGCATTGCTGTAGATCTCAAAGCCTTCGGTCCCACTCGGCGAACTCAGTACAGGCGCCGTGGTGAATCGTGTAACAACCCCATCCATTTACATCGTATATCATAGAAGGTCCGGCCGGGGCCCCACAGCATATACCACAAAACAGGCGGTGAAGTTACGGTATGATACCGGAGTAGCGCAGCGCACCCTAACACATGACATTCTAGCGGAAGCCTAAACACTAAACTTGAACTCCACACCTGAATGTCTAACATATAGCAACTCTACATAACATAGGAATGTTTTATATATACAAACAGTTGGCCTTATGGCCTTATAGGGCTTTCACAACAGTGGCCTCAACATTGGCGCGCAGGCTGGCCACGTATAAATAAAACACCATATTTAAAAGTTTAGCCTTCAAGGGCTAGCAGCAGCAGCAGTAAAGGCAACAGGGACTTCAGCCCTTATGCGTCCCGCTCGGCTCTCCAACACCTGCACAGGGACAGCGCACCCAACGGTGGGAAACAGAGGCAACGGTCAGCATTCATCTGACCAAAATATAACGACCCTACCCTTTTCCCGGGGCAGTGGTATTCTTCCCTGTAGACATAGCATTTCACAAGCATATATATATATCTCATATAATGTGCTTTCACGCACACATTCCATCACAACCGTCAGCCACTCGGCCCGACGATCCATACACTCAGGGCACATTCTTGGTGTACCGGCGAACCAGGGTCCCAGCACCGTATCAACGTCACAACCCAACGGTAAAACATTGAGCATTTCACTTCATGGCGTGCAGTAGGAGTTCTAGTCATAATGCACCGGGATTGGCCTGTAGCCCCCCATTGTGTCATGGCACATAGGCCTACGACTCTTGTTATGTGCTCCAACAGACCGCACTTTCAGGTCTCACGTCGGACGGACATAGCGCAGGTCGGATCATCCACCCCCCGTTGCTCAAATCGCCTTGCCATCACCGAGCATAGCGTACTCGCGGCTATATCATAGGCGTGGGTCAGTTTTACCGATCTTGTTCTGGCATTCAAGCCTGGGTGCTTTCTTGGGCGCACCAGTACTTACTCTTACACACATTTCATCTCAACATCAGCAGGTCTTTCCTGGGCACACCAGTACTTCCTGCTACTCTCTTCACAGGTATGACCCCACAATTCTCACAAATGTCAAGGGTATTTTCCATGTCTTACCACGCCACTACTTCCAGCTACTTCCTTCACAGGTCCACCCATGAACATCAAACAATATAAATGGTATTTCCTGGACCTCCAATCCAGTACTTGTCACAACCCGCATTTTCTCAACGGTAAAAATCGTATCAGAGTAGGAGAAAACACGCGCCGTGATGCCACGTCGTGCGGGGGATAACTGCACACGCTCAGGCAAAACTCCAAACGTTAGATTTTAAGGAAAATGGTTAATTAAGTATGAAAGAAAATCAATTATGTTGAATGGCCGTATCCCTCGGCTCGGTGGATCAGCTAGTCCACAGTTAAAACTATATTTATACGCAGCAGAAAATACTTTGGTTCAATAAATTGACGCCCTGAAAGAGCAGAAGTGTCCCCGGGGGACGACTTATGCGTGCACGACCCTAAGGTGAATGTAGTAGGTATAAAAAGATAGTGTTTTACGCTGAGGAAAAGTAGTGTCTTTGTTTTAGAAAACATGTTATGCATGAAGTACATATATTAATACTTTTAGGGTTTAAAATATCTATCATGCAACCTAGCATAAATCCTTCCCAGAAGCAAGTAACCAACCTCAAATAGGCAAACACAACAGTTTAAATTCATATTCAGCATCACAAAAAGCCACCAGTGGGCGCCAACAACCTGACACGAACCCACTGGCGAGTATGTATGTCTATACAGAAGAGTAAAGAACTACCTCACAACAAACGGGGATCAACAATCTCAGCTACCCTAGAGGCCACCAACAAGCCCCTCCAAAAGGACTAGCCGCTGAACTGGCTACAACCTGGACCTGAGGCATTCAAGAAAAGAACACCTCAGCAAGGAAACAATCCAAAGTAAATAGAGCAATAGGTTAATGAGCAATAAGATGAAGGGGTACCAACCCAGCAACAACTGCTACAAGTAAAAGAAAAAGTGAATGATAGAAGGAAAAGAGTACAGTATAAAACACCGCAGAGCACACCAAGTGCGAGCAATAAAACCAATGTGCCTTACCAAGAGAGAGCCTGCAACAGCACCAAGACATATACGTATGCCAAAAGAAAGGAAGCATATACAGGAAAGGGACTAACAGTCCTAACACGTGGGTAAGTGGCAGTGGTCAAACATGGGTCTGATTACATAACTAGGATCAGACCCAAAAAGGGTTAAGGGGTCAAACAGTGGCAGCTTTAGGGTCCCACACACACCAACCCAAACCGGGGCAAAAGGCGGTGGCCACAGCTCTCCACATAAAACCACCCCTCTAGAGGCCACCAAAAACTCCACCACCTGCCACGACCCAAGAGTCGACATGCAGAAATTAGCCGCACACCCAAAACACCCCCCCCCCTAGGGAAAAAAAAGTCAATCTAACAATCCTAAGAAACACACGAACCCAAGACAAAACGTCGGGTCCAACCGACGCGGCCTTGCATGCCTAACCCGAACCAACCCCGAGTCTACCTGACCCCAAAACAAGCGCAGCACCAGTGTCGACACGATGTGTCGACACCTCGACAAGCCGGTGTCGACACAAGGTGTCGACACAAACACGGCCGGTGTCGACACCAAGTGTCGACACTACAGCGGCCGGTGTCGACACAAGGTGTCGACACTGCCGCGGCTGGTGTCGACACCAAGTGTCGACACTGCCACTGCTGGTGTCGACACCAAGTGTCGACACCACTGCAGCCGGTGTCGACACCTTGTGTCGACACTGCCACTGCTGGTGTCGACACCTTGTGTCGACACTGCCACTGCTGGTGTCGACACCAATGCGACACCAATGCAGCGGTGTCGACACCTTGTGTCGACACTGCCACTGCTGGTGTCGACACCAAGTGTCGACACCATGACTGGCCGGTGTCGACACCAAGTGTCGACACCAAGACTGGCCGGTGTCGACACAACAGTGTCGACACCCCAGCTGGCTACAGGAGCCAGATCCAGCAAACGACCAAAAACGAGAACGGGGAAACTCTCTTCTCTCTCGAGTACGACCTCCATCGGCAATGGTCACTACTCGACCTAGACCGAACCAAATCTGTCCCTAATAGACGCAATCCCTCAGGAAAACTGAGATTAACTGGAACCTTCTACACTAACCCCGGTATGATCGGGAACAAGCCCTAGCTTACACCTAAAATCCAAACAAGAAAGAGATAAACAAATTAAATCAAAAGAAAGCAAAGATCAACTAAGGCAAGGATGAGGGTACATCGCTTGCCTCAATACCAGGAACTCAGTCGGCGGCCTCCCCTGCTTGCGGATTTGGCCGCAGGGCAGCAAGTTGAGGAGCAGAAAGAAGGCAGATCCCGGCGGGGGCAGTCCAGATCCACCCTCGAAACCGAAACCCGACCGCTAAATCTCCAGGAAAACGGCGCCCCAAGGCTAGGGTAGTCCGGCAGAGCTCTTCCTCTCCTCTCGTACAGGCGACGGCTTCCTCCAAACAGAGAAACAGGAAAAGAACCAAAAAGGAACCCAACCCTAATCTGACCCAAGACTATATATATCAGCAGTAATAATAATAAACAACAATACATAATAATTACTATATACACCCAATATCAAAACAACCCGAAACCCGAAACTTCTCGGAAAAAGACGAAATTTACGCCGCAGCTAAAAACCCACGCTACGAACGCAACTACGAAGTCGAAATTAGCATTCGACGAACAAAACCCGGGATAACACCTCCCGAAGCCAAAACACAAGCATTCCCTAAGAGGCCCAACCGAGTCATCAAACGGACTCCGGCTAGCTCGGGAATCTTGCTAACAGGCTACAAACAAGCTACACAGGGAACCCTAAGAGCTAAGACCACACTCTACAACGGAAAAAAGCCGGAAATACGCCATCGTAACGCCAGCCATAGATCAAACGAAGCACAGAAAAACCGGGGGCGTTACAGCCACTCCCCCTAAAAGAAAGTTTCGCCTCGAAACTTTACTCACAACACTCCTATAAAGAAGGAGAGAGAAAAAGCCGGGAAAGGGCTAAATAAACAACAAAATAGAACATACCAAGCACAAGATCAGGGAAACAGATGAGGGTGAGCCTCCCTCATAGCCGACTCCAACTCCGAGGTCGCGCTTTCCACATCTTGATTTCTCCATAAAACTTTAACCATCAGAATAGTCTTCTTCCGCAACGCCCGAACTTGAGAATCCAAAATACGAACAGGCACCTCCACATAAGAAATATTCGGCTCCAACTGAGGCACAGAATCCAAAACCTGCCTGCCATTCATCACACATTTTCGCAGCTGACTGACGTGAAAGACATCATGTACGCCAGGGAAATTTGCGGGCAAAGCCAGCCTGTAGGCTGATACCCCAATCCGCTCATCAATCGGAAACGGCCCCACGTACCTCGGGTCCAACTTCCTATTTTTGCCAAACCGCTTGACTCCAATCAACGGGGAGACCTTTAAGAACACCGAGTCCCCCACAACAAATTCCAAGTCCGATCTACGTCGATTGGCGTTCTTCTCATATCTTTCCTGGGCTATCCGAAGCTTTTCCCGAATAAGCTTCACAGCGGTCTCCATCTCCTCAAGCGCTTCTGGACCCAACAAAGGTCCCTCGCCAAGCTCAGCCCAAAACAAGGGAGTCCTGCAGCGCCTCCCATACAAAGCTTCAAAAGGAGCATTTGCAAGCTTTCTTGATAACTGTTGTTATATGTGAATTCCATAAGCCGCAAGCGCTCGTCCCACGCTCCTTCGTGGTCCAGAATATAGCATCGGACCATATCTTCCACAATCTTATTTACTCGCTCTGTCTGACCATTGGTCTGTGGATGATAAGCCGTGGAATATCTCAAATCTGTACCCAACCCTTCTTGAAGGCTCTTCCAAAAACGAGACGTGAACCTGGAGTCTCGATCTGATATGATACTTACGGGTACACCATGCAATCTGACAACCTCTTCCAGATACAGCTCGGCTATCTTCCTCATCGGATAATCGATCTTAAATGGCACGAAATGAGTGCTCTTCGTCAATCTGTCTACAATTACCCAAACTGAATCATGCCCCTTAGGCGATCTCGGTAAGCCGGTAATGAAATCCATCGAGATACTCTCCCACTTCCACATTGGAATCTCCAAGGGAGTCAGCTTGCCACCAGGCCTCCCATTGTCAGCTTTCACACGCCTGCAAGTCAAACACTCTGAAACAAATCTGGCTATGTCCTTCTTCATCCCGTACCACCAGGCAATTTGTTTTAAATCATGATACATCTTGGTAGACCCCGGATGGTAGGCAACACTGGATCTGTGGGCGTCTCTGCACACCATATCCCGGATATCCCCCACTGCGGGGACGCAAAACCTGCCATGGTACTTCAAGGTACCCGCATCACCTATAAAGAAGTCTAGTAATTCACCCTTCTCAGCTCGAAGATACAAATGCAGAAGATCGGGATCGTCCTTCTGATGCAATCTCGTAAGCGTAATCCACGAAGGTTCTGCTACTGCTATGCTACTCTGCGAATCACAGCTTCCCACAGAAATGTCCATCAACAGAAACTCTTCCACTAGATGTTCGGCGGAAAGATTAAAAATCTTACCTGACTTCCGACTCAGGGCATCAGCCACAACATTTGCCTTTCCTGGATGATACTGAATTTCAACATCATAGTCGGCCACGTACTCCAACCACCGCCGCTGGCGCAGATTCAATTCTTTCTGAGTGAAGACATACTTCGGACTCTTATGATCCGTGAAAATCTTGCACTGCGTGCCATATAGCAAATGCCTCCACAATTTCAACGCATAGATCACAGCTGCAAACTCCAGGTCATGCGTAGGGTAGTTCCTCTCGTGAGTCTTTAACTGCCTCGACCCATACGCAATCACCTTCCGCCCTGCATCAAAACACAGCCCAGACCGACATGCGACGCATCCACATAAATATCATACTCACTGCCCTCCATAGGCAAAGACAAAATTGGAGCCGAACATAGCCTTCTTTTTAGTTCCTCAAAAGCCATCTCACACTTACCATCCCATACAAAAGCTACGTTCTTCTGCGTTAACTTGGTCAACGGCGCGGACAAGGTAGAGAAACCTTCTACAAATCTTCTATAATAACCAGCCAAACCCAAGAAGCTCCTAATCTCTTTGGGGGTAACAGGTCTCGCCCATTCCATAACCGCAGCGATCTTCTCTGGGTCCACCGATATTCCCTCCTTATTAATCACGTGACCTAGAAAAGAAACTTGAGGCAACCAAAATTCACATTTGCTCAGCTTGGCGTCTAGCTTATGGTCTCTCAGAGTCGCCAAGACCAGCCGCAAATGTCGATCATGCTCCTCTGCATCCTTAGAATACACCAAAACATCGTCTATAAAGACAATCACGAACTTATCTAGAAAATCCTTGAAAACTCTGTTCATCAAATCCATAAAAGCTGAGGGTGCATTAGTCAAACCGAATGACATAACCAAAAACTCAAAATGCCCATGACGAGAGCGGAACGCCGTCCGCGGAACATCTGACTCCCGAATCCTCAACTGGTGATAGCCCGAACGAAGATCTATCTTGGAAAACACGGCACTACCACGCAGTTGGTCAAACAAATCGTCGATTCGCGGCAAAGGGTACATGTCTTAATAGTAACCTTGTTCAGCTCTCTATAGTCGATGCATAACCTCATCGACCCATCCTTCTTTTTAACGAACAGCACTGGCGCACCCCAAGGCGAAGAACTCGGCCTTATAAAGCCCTTTTCCAACAACTCATCCAGCTGAATTCGCAACTCTTCCAGCTCTCGCGGGGCCATCCGGTACGGCGCCTTCACGATAGGACGCGTGCCTGGCTCCAAATCTATAGCAAACTCGATATCTCGATCGGGTGGAAGACCGGGAAGGTCGTCTGGAAACACATCAGAAAAGTCACACACCACAGGAATATCTTCCAAACGGGGCTCACTAACAATCGACCCTACCAGCGAAACCACACAGGCGAAACAGCCAGAAACAAGCAACTTCCGAGCACGCACCGCAGAAATAATTGGAGACTCCTGGAGAGAATACCCATAAACGCTCCCTGGCTGACCGTTGTCTTTGACGAAGTCCAAGCGCTTACCCTTGCACTGGATCACAGCATCGTACCTTGACAACCAGTCCATGCCCAAAATAACGTCGAAGTCCTCCAGGTCAATCACCTTCAAGTCTGCCTTGGCTAGAAAATCTCCCAACAAAATCGGACAATCTAGGACACCCAGGTCCGTAACCACAGAGTCACCGGAGGGGAACTTAACGCAGAAGGCACCACCAACACGATCTAGGCCCAAACTGAACCGCTCCACGAAGGCTCTAGCCACAAACGAGTGGGTAGCGCCGGAATCGAAGAGAACGCGCGCCCAGCGGTTCTTTACCTTAAATCGTCCTACGAATTGCACACGCATCTAAGGCAACAAGCGCTAAAACGAAAACTACAATCAAAGAAGAAACATAACGAAACGACTGGGGCAGAGTCGAACCTGAGACAACCTGGGTCGAGGTCTGCGCTTCGTCTGCCGAGAGCATAGTCAACTTTCCTTTTCCTTTATCCACTTGCTGAGGCGGTGGCAGAGCCTGGAGGGGAACTTGCTGCAGAATAGACTGGGTCTGAGGGCACCTTGTCTTGAGATGACCCTTCTGGCCGCACTGAAAACAGACCTTATCTTTTAACCAACAACGGGCAGCCTCATGCCCCTTCCTTCCACATAAGGCACACACCAAGTCTCCCCTGGAAGTACCCTGAATCGCGTACACCTGTTCCTTTTTCTGCGCTCCCAACCTTTTGAAACACTTCTCAAAGGGGTGGCCTGGCCGGCCACAAAAGATACAAATCTCTTTGACCTTCTTTCTTGCGACAGCATCAGGTTCCTGAGGGCTCTTCCCTCCACCGGACTTCCGCTTATCTTTCCTTAACTGCTGGCCTCTATTCTTGGCATTCTCAATGGCCTCAACTCTCAAAGCAGCTTCAACCGCACTGGCGTAACTGACTGCTCCATAGGCATTCGCTAACTGCTGTATGTCACTTCTTAGTCCACCCAGAAATCGCTTAACTCGGTCTGCCTCAACACTCACCAGACCCGGAGCAAACCGACTCAACTTACTAAACCCAATCTCATACTCACTAACCGTGAGTTTCCTCTGCTTTAAGTGAAGAAAGTCGTTCATTAGCCGGTCCCGTTCGACTGAAGGCAGAAACTTACTTAACAACAGCACCTTAAATGACTCCCAAGTGCAACCTGCCACTAAGCTCTCTTTCTCTCTCAGCCACCAATTCTTTGCTAAGCCCTTGAGCTGGTAGGCAGCGAACATCACTCTCAGATCGTCCGTAATCCCTGAGTAAGAGAACATTTCCTCAATGGTAATCAGCCAGTCATCCAAAATCATGAAATCCGCCTGCCCATCATAAGTAGGGGGTCTCAGCCATTGAAACTGAGATATAAACGCCATCTCCGGAGGCACCACAACCAAAGGCACGGGTGGAGCAGGAGGGACAGGAACAGCAACCCCCTCTGTGGGGTTCTGAGCTCTCGGGGGCTGTCCCGCCACCACAGCTACAAGGGACTGAATCTGAGCCTGCATAGCCACTACCTGCCTCGATAACTCCTCATTACTCTGCCGCAAGCTTTCTACCAATGCATCGCTCTGCGCTCCTGACGTCTCACCCTCAGATTGGGGGGTCGATCTCATCGCAAGACGTCTCGCCATCCTAAAATCGCACAAACTTTAGACAAATCCTAGCCAACCAACTAGAACAAAACTACCCGGTACGGACAAACACACTTAAATATGAACTTCAACTGCAAAACTTGCTCTGGGAGTTGTTTTTACCATGATGATATTATGCTTATCCTAAGATGGTTCACCACCATCATACTAACTCAGGTGCCTAGACCATGAATGCATGTACTTGTATTCCTTTTTTTGACTCAAAACCATGTGTGTACATATGTCATCTTGCAAATCTTTAGCTTGGCACGTTGTGCTTATGAAATGTTATGCTATGCATGATGTGCTATGCATTCTAAAAAGGCCTTAGTGCATGCCATGGGCGGAGTACACATGAAAATGTTATGCATCCCATACTACATAACATTCCCATGTAACGAGAAAAGAAAACGTGCTAGTCGCATTCACGCGGTGAGGTTATGCATCCCATACTACATAACCCTCACATGTTGCCTCCTATTTGTGGATCCATATACAAACACATATTATGCATCCCATACTACATAATATGTCATGTATACTTCTTTATGCTCATGAGTGTAGTGTACGTGCTTCGGCCAAGATGTGTTGATGACATATCGGTGTGTGAATGGTATGATGCTAAACACTAATGCAGACAAGGGAAAGGTTGCCCAACCATTTGTCAAGCAACCTCCCTCTGATACCAACTGTCACAACCCGCATTTTCTCAACTGTAAAAATCGTATCAGAGTAGGAGAAAACACGCGTCGTGATTCCACGTCGTGTGGGGGATAACTGCACACGCTCAGGCAAAACTCCAAACGTTAGATTTTAAGGAAAATGGTTAATTAAGTATGAAAGAAAATCAGTTATGTTGAATGGCCGTATCCCTCGGCTCGGTGGATCAGCTAGTCCACAGTTAAAACTATATTTATACGCAGCAGAAAATACTTTGGTTCAATAAATTGACGCCCTGAAAGAGCAGAAGTGTCCCCGGGGGACGACTTATGCGTGCACGACCCTAAGGTGAATGTAGTAGGTAAAAAAAGATAGTGTTTTACGCTGAGGAAAAGTAGTGTCTTTGTTTTAGAAAACATGTTATGCATGAAGTACATATATTAATACTTTTAGGGTTTAAAATATCTATCATGCAACCTAGCATAAATCCTTCCCAGAAGCAAGTAACCAACCTCAAATAGGCAAACACAGCAGTTTAAATTCATATTCAGCATCACAAAAAGCCACCAGTGGGCGCCAACAACCTGACACGAACCCACTGACGAGTATGTATGTCTATACAGAAGAGTAAAGAACTACCTCACAACAAACGGGGATCAGCAATCTCAGCTACCCTAGAGGCCACCAACAAGCCCCTCCAAAAGGACTAGCCGCTGAACTGGCTACAACCTGGACCTGAGGCATTCAAGAAAAGAACACCTCAGCAAGGAAACAATCCAAAGTAAATAGAGCAATAGGTTAATGAGCAATAAGATGAAGGGGTACCAACCCGGCAACAACTGCTACAAGTAAAAGAAAAAGTGAATGACGGAAGGAAAAGAGTACAGTATAAAACACCGCAGAGCACACCAAGTGCGAGCAATAAAACCAATGTGCCTTACCAAGAGAGAGCCTGCAACAACACCAAGACATATACGTATGCCAAAAGAAAGGAAGCATAGACAGGAAAGGGACTAACAGTCCTAACACGTCGGTAAGTGGCAGTGGTCAAACATGGGTCTGATTACATAACTAGGATCAGACCCAAAAAGGGCTAAGGGGTCAAACAGTGGCAGCTTTAGGGTCCCACACACACCAACCCAAACCGGGGCAAAAGGCGGTGGCCACAGCTCTCCACATAAAACCACCCCTCTAGAGGCCACCAAAAACTCCACCACCTACCACGACCAAGAGTCGGCATGCAGAAATTAGCCGAACACCCAAAGCACCCCCCCCTAGGGAAAAAAAGTCAATCTAACAATCCTAAGAAACACACGAACCCAAGACAAAACGTCGGGTCCAACCGACGCGGCCTTGCATGCCTAACCCGAACCAACCCCGAGTCTACCTGACCCCAAAACAAGCGCAGCACCAGTGTCGACACGATGTGTCGACACCTCGACAAGCTGGTATCGACACAAGGTGTCGACACAACCACAGCCGGTGTCGACACCAAGTGTCGACACTACAGCGGCCGGTGTCGACACAAGGTGTCGACACTGTCGCGGCTGGTGTCGACACCAAGTGTCGACACTGCCACTGCTGGTGTTCGACACCAAGTGTCGACACCACTACAGCCAGTGTCGACACCTTGTGTCGACACTGCCACTGCTGGTGTCGACACCTTGTGTCGACACTGCCACTGCTGGTGTCGACACCAAGTGTCGACACCACTGCAGCCGGTGTCGACACCTTGTGTCGACACTGCCAGTGCTGGTGTCGACACCAAGTGTCAACACCATGACTGGCCGGTGTCGACACCAAGACTGGCCGGTGTCGACACAACAGTGTCGACACCCCAGCTGGCTACAGGAGCCAGATCCAGTAAACGACCAAAAATGAGAACGGGTAAACTCTCTTCTCTCTCGAGTACGGCCTCCATCGGCAATGGTCACTACTCGACCTAGACCGAACCAAATCTGTCCCTAATAGACGCAATCCCTCAGGAAAACTGAGATTAACTGGAACCTTCTACACTAACCCCGGTATGATCGGGAACAAGCCCTAGCTTACACCTAAAATCCAAACAAGAAAGAGATAAACAAATTAAATCAAAAGAAAGCAAAGATCAACTAAGGCAAGGATGAGGTTACATCGCTTGCCTCAATAACAGGAACTCGGTCGGCGGCCTCCCCCGCTTGCGGATCTGGCCGCAGGGCAGCAAGCTGAGGAGCAGAAAGAAAGCAGATCCCGGCGGGGGCAGTCCAGATCCACCCTCGAAACCGAAACCCGACCGCTAAATCTCCAGGAAAACGGCGCCCCAAGGCTAGGGTAGTCCGGCAGAGCTCTTCCTCTCCTCTCGTACAGGCGACAGCTTCCTCCAAACAGAGAAACAGGAAAAGAACCAAAAAGGAACCCAGCCCTAATCTGACCCAAGACTATATATATCAGCAGTAATAATAATAAACAACAATACATAATAATTACTATATACACCCAATATCAAAACAACCCGAAACCCGAAACTTCTCGGAAAAAGACGAAATTTACGCCGCAGCTAAAAACCCACGCTACGAACGCAACTACGAAGTCGAAATTAGCATTCGACGAACAAAACCCGGGATAACACCTCCCAAAACCAAAACACAAGCATTCCCTAAGAGGCCCAACCGAGTCATCAAACGGACTCCGGCTACCTGGGGAATCTTGCTAACAGGCTACAAACAAGCTACACAGGGAACCCTAAGAGCTAAGACCACGCTCTACAACGGCAAAAAGCCAGAAATACGCCATCGTAACGTCAGCCATAGATCAAACGAAGCACAGAAAAACCGGGGGCGTTACAGTACTTCCTGCTACTGCCTTTCACAGGGTTAACCCATCGACTCCTAAACTACACGTTTATCCCGGAGTCTTCTCTGGTTCGTATATGCAATATCACCAATCCAGACCAACCTGTCCAGATGGGCTTTACACAACATGCATATTCCGTACTCCATTTCCGGATCTATATGCCAAATTGGGGATTCCATGAATCAACCCAAAAGACTCCCACAACAAGCCGCCCTCTAGTGGGGGAATCAGATGCACATGCCAAAAAGGAAGCCTTCACATGTCTAGGAAGAAAGGTCGTTACGCTTGAAGACCGCTTCGGTGCCATGAGCTTCTAGCTGGCTAGAAAGAACCGCAACAGCTTTTCCTCCGCAAAGATGGCCTCGGATCTCAGCTTGACACTCTCAAGCTCCACCAGCAATCAGCTCCACTTCCTCCTCCACCTTCTTCTGCTCCCTTTCTCTTTCTAATTTTAGAAAGATGAAGGCATAAACATAATGAGAATTCTTTCTCAGTTTCCAGCCTTTAGGAAGTAGGGAGGAATCTCAGTTGTTAGATCCCAGCTGAAGAAAATGGATGGCCACGAAAAAGCATAAAAATTACTTCTCGGGTCTGACACGCCCTGTGACACACCCGTGTCACAGGCCGTGTACTCTAAGCAGTGCACAAACTACCTTATCCCGAAATAGGTCACGGCCAGGGTACACGCCCGTGTCGGCCCAAACACGCCTGTGTCGCAGGGCGTGTTATTACACTCGACGATCATCGAGCTCATTTCATCGACCAAAAAGGCGGGACACGCCCGTATCGTATGGTACACGCCCATGTAGTATGGCGTGTTTCCTCTATCGATAACGTTTGTCGACCAAAGCACTCGACACTCGACTAGTGGGGACACACCCTAGGTCACGCTCGTGTCACAGGGCGTGTACCTCCTGAACACTTCGTCGAACGCATTTTCATCGAACTCGTGACGTCTACGCACCCGAGTAGGATAAGCCCTGGGACACGCCCGTGTCCCAGGCCGTGTCACCCAAAATTTTCCCATTCTGAAATTTCGGATGTTACAACCCTCCCCTCCTACAAGAAATTTCGTCCTCGAAATTTGCACACAGGAATGAAACCAGCAAGCAAAATGTTATAACATCAAAATGTTATGTTACAACAAAATTTGCACTATACAACCATTTTACAGAAACAGCTCGGGAAATTCAGCTCGTATGGTTTGCTCTCGCTCCCATGTTAGCTCCTCACGGCCTCAATTATCCCACTGGACTTTGACCATCCCGACCGTATTGTTCCGCAACTGTTTCTCGTCTCGATCCTCGATTTGAATGGGTCTAACCTCCGTCATTAGCCCATACTCTACCGGCACACGATCATCCTTGATCACCTGAGCTGGATCTTTCATGGCTTTCCGCAATACCGAGATGTGAAACACATCATGCAGTCCACCCAAGTATGCCGACAAAGCTAGCCGATATGCTGGCTCCCCGACTCGCTCTACCACTTCAAATGGATCAAGGTATCTTGGACTCAACTTCTTCAGACGTCGAATCCTGGATACGGCTTTGAAGGGCTTGATCTTCAAGTATACACAGTCGCCTACTGCGAACTCTACGTTCCGGTGCTTGGCGTTGTAGTATTTCTCTTGTCGATCCTGGGCTATGAGTAGCCTCTCTCGAATAGTAGGTATGGTCGAGTTTGCTTCATCGACCTCATTACGATTATAAACTCTAGCTTCACCCTCTTCTACCCAAGCCAAGGGAGTATGGCACTTCCATCCATACAGAGCTTCATACGGTGTCATCCTGATGCTCGCTTGGTAGCTGTTATTATAGGCAAACTCCACCATATAGAGATGATCTTCCCATCTCTTTCCAAAGTCGAGGGCGCACATCCGGAGCATATCCTCCATCGTCCTATTGGTCCTTTCAGTTTGGCCATCAGTTTGGGGATTAAATGTCGTACTGTATGTCAACTTCGTGCCCAACAGTTGATGAACTAGCCTCCAAGTGTTCGATGTGAATCGCCCATCTCTATCACTTACGATGCTCCGAGGAACACCGTGTAGCCGCACAATCTGCTTAACATATAATTTTGCAAAACTTTCCAACGAATCATCTCGTCTATTCGACAGGAAGTGTGCTACTTTCGTTAGCCGGTCAACAATTACCCAAATTGAGTCATTTCCGCGTTGAGATATCGGCAGCCCGTGCACAAAATCCATGGAAATATCGTTGAACTTCCATTCTGGAATCGGCAACGACTTCAAGTAACCGTCAGGCTTCTGGCATTCCGCCTTCACCATAGCACAGGTTTGGCATTTAACTACATAAAGAGCAACATCTTTCTTTATACCTGGCCACCAGAACAGCTTTTTCATATCCCTGAACATCTTTGTGCTCCCTGGGTGGATTTAGTACTTCGTATAATGCGATTCATGCACCAGTTCTTCCCTCAATTTACCCAAATTCGGGATGCACAAACGGCCCTCTTTCCGCAAAAGACCGTCATCCCAGGAGAACTTGCCCTCTGGCCCATCTTTAGCATAGCGTAGGAGATCTTCATCTAGCCCTGTTGCTCGTCGAATCCGGTCTTCAAGGTCACACTACACCTCCGCCCAGTTCAAACAGGCATTGGCTGCAGAATTCTTGTCAACACAAGAAATCTCCAATGCTTCTAGCTCCTGGATGAGACGTTCATCATGCCACTGCAACTAGCTCGCCCTTGTCGGAGCTCTCCGGCTCAAGGAATCCGCGACTACATTTCCCTTTCCGGGCGTATATTGACTCTCAAAGGTGTAGTCCCCAAGGAACTCCAACCACCTTCGTTGTCACATATTCAAGTCCTTCTGCTCCAATAGGTACTTTAGGCTCTTGTGATCTGTATAGATCTCCACCCTCACGCCATAAAGATAGTGTTGCCACAGCTTTAGTGCAAAGATCACCGCCGCCAACTCTAAGTCGTGGACGGGATAGTTTCGCTAGTGCACCTTTAGCTGGCGTGAGCCATAAGCCATCACCTTCCCATTTTGCAGAAGGACGCAGCATAAGCCACTCCCCGAGGCATCACTATAGATTACAAATCCATTGGTACCACATGACGATGACAACACAGGCGCCGTGGTCAACCGAACCTTCAGCTCTTCAAAAGCTCGCAGGCACTCTGGCGTCCAAACGAACTTCTGATCTTTTCTCGTCAGCGTGGTTAGCGGCAAAGCAATCTGAAAGAAGTTTTCAATAAATCTTCGATAGTAGCCTGCCAATCCAAGGAATATCACCACATGGCCTAGAAAAGCGACTGACGATAACCAAAACTCGCACTTCGAGAACTTGTCATAAAGCGTATTCTGCCTCAAGGTATTCAACACCAACCACAAGTGGTTTTCATGCTCGGCCTTCGATCAAGAGTAGACCAGAATATCATCAATGAACACAATCACGAACAAATACAGGTACTCTCGGAATATTCGGTTACAGGTACTCTCGGAATATTCGGTACATCAAGTCCATAAACACCGAGGGCGCATTGCACAGCCCAAACGACATTACCGTGAACACATAATGCCTGTACCGTGTTCCAAATGCGGTTTTGGGAATATCACCTTCCCGGATCCTTAACTGGTAATAAACAGACTTCAAATCCAACTTCGAGTAGACGGTTGATCCCACCAACTGATCGAACAACTCATCAATCCGTAGAATCAGATATTTGTTCTACTCTGTCAGCTTGTTCAATTCACAGTAATCAATACATAACCGTAAACCGCCGTCTTTCTTTTTCGCAAAAAGCACAGGGGCGCTCCAAGGTGACATGCTTGGGTGAATATAACCCTGCTCCAGCAACTCTTGCAGTTGGACTTTCAATTCGGCCATCTCCTTTGGCGCGGCGCGATATGGCGAGCGGGCCACATGTTTTACACCTGGCACGAACTCGATCGTGAAGTCAATCTCACGCTGGGGTGGTACCCCAGCGAGATCCTTGGGAAACACATCTACAAACTCCGATACGATCGGAACATCGCACACACTGGCCTTAGGCTCCACATCCTGAATTAGCTGAAGTATAACTCCACGCCCTTCCGAACAGCGTTAACAACTTGGAGTGCAGACATCAACGTCCCGCCAACTCCTCGCATACCCGCGAACCGTATTTCCTGCTCGGTATTCTGGCCCAACGTGATCTCTTTGGTATTACAATCAATCAAGGCATGATGCTCCATGAGCCAATCCATACCAAATATCACGTCAAATTCCGATATCGGTAATACAGATGTCGTTAAGCAGAAATCCCGACTTCCTATTTGAACTGCCACATCGCAAGCTTGATCCGCAAGCATCATACAATCATTTGGCAACACCACTCTGACGCTATCTGTCTTCACACGACTAGGTATCCTAAGCCACGCTATGAAATCTTTAGACAAAAAAGAATGCGACGCACCAGTATCAAACAGTGCTCGCTCCAGCATGTTCCGAACCATTACAAATCCTATGTCAATCATGTCACACACACACAAGCCGCATACGTATAGGAAATAAACAAAGCATGCAAGCAATACAATACTTGATAACTTAACTCGTACCTGTGACGACGTCACTTTATTGAATGGCCTCTTGCAGGCCAAGATTATAGACTCGGGGCTGCGCCTGCAAGGCAGAAGACTCCACCACTACCTTTCCTTTTTCCACATATGATGCTCCCACCAACTTTTCATTCTTTGGGGGCATCCAACATTCACGGGCTATATGCCCCACCCGTCCACAATTAAAGCATGTACGAGTATCCGGCCTTGAAGTGGCCCCTGACGTTGCTCCCGATGCAACTGAAGAAGGAGCTTGTCCCGCTGTCTTGGGCCTTTTGCTCCATTTCTTCTTATAAAATGACTTCGTCGGTCGGGGCACCTTGAACTCCGGCTGTGTCATAGCCAAGGCCCTCTTCCCTTGCACCCTTTTCATATCTTTTTCCAGCGCGCACGCAGTGTCGACCAATGCCTGGAAGCCTTGGTTCACAGAACTAGAAAGCAGGAACCTCAACTCGTCCGGCAGGACTTCATAGAACCTATTTGTCTTCCTCTGCTCATCAGCAAAAATCGAACCCGCATACCGCCCGAAGCGTGTAAACTCATGCAGGTACGTTTCCATACTGCCTTCTCCTTGCGTTAGCCTTTGGAATTCGTTCTCCATGGCAATACGCTGTGCCGCCGGAAGGTGCTTTGCCAGGAAGAGTCTAGAGAATTCCTCCATCGACACTTGTGTCAACGGTCTACCCGCCAAATGGTGTAACTCCATCTCATCCCACCACAAACGAGCTTCGCATTCCAATAAGAAGGTAGCTAAGGTGACCTTCTGATTCTCCTACGACCCAATAGGTATTATTATCCGCTTGACGCACGATAGCCAATCCTCAGCCTGCGTAGGAGATCCCACTCCCGAAAACATAGGCGGATGAAAGCTCATAAACCGCTTCAACTGTTGTTCAGCTGCCCGAGGGTCCACAGCCGCAACAGGTTCTGGCCTCACCACCACCTTTTTTGGCCTGAATGTCGGTTGTGCCTGCCCAATTGGCTGGGTTTGGATCATGGCAAACAAATCCTCAACAACTAATCGTACAGTTTCCGCAGAAGGCGGAGGTGTTGGCACCTCGGCTTGTGTCATACTTTCATTAGAATGTTGGGGCTCCGACTGCCCAGCTCCACTTTGTGTCACCTATAGGTGAACAAGACACACACATTAGCGACCGTACACAAGCAATATCAACAAGTTAGGAACACGCAGGTTCCTCAAACACATGTACTTGCATTCCTACAGTGGACATTCAGGAGTTCAATCGTGTTACCTTGGTTAGCACAGACACGTGCTAACCACCCCACAAAAGAAGTCGACCACGACTTCGAAAGGGAAAGACCAAGAAAATTGATACCAAAAATGTAACAACCCCATCCATTTACATAGTATATCATAGAAGGTCCGGTCAGGACCCCACATCATATACCACAAAACAGGCGGTGAAGTTACGGTATGATACCAGAGTAGCGCAGCGCACCCTAACACATGGCATTCTAGCGGAAGCCTAAACACTAAACTTGAACTCCACACCTGAATGTCCAACATATAGCAACTCTACATAACATAAGAATGTTTTACATATACAAACAGCTGGCCTTATGGCCTTACAGGGCTTTCACAACAGTGGCCTCAACATTGGCGCGCAGGTCGGCCACGTATAAAAAAAACACCACATTTAAAAGTTTAGCCTTCGAGGGCTAGCAGCAGTAGCAGCAAAGGCAGTAGGGACTTCAGCCCTTATACGTCCCTCTCGTTTGTCCAACACCTGGCCAGGGACAGCCCACCCAACGGTGGAAAATAGAGGCAACGGTCAGCATTCAGCTGACCAAATTATAACGACCCTACCCCTTTCCTGGGGCAGTGGTATTCTTCCCTGCAGGCATAGCATTTCACAAGCATATATATATATATATATATATATATATATATATATATATCTCATATAATGTGCTTTCACGCACACATTCCATCACAACCGTCAGCCACTCGGCCCGACGATTCGTGCACTCATGGCACATTCTTGGTGTACCGGCGAACCAGGATACCACCACCGTATCAGGGTCATAACCCAATGGTAAAACATTGAGCATTTCACTCCATAGCATGCAGCCGTAGTTCTAGTCGTAATGCACCAGGATTGGCCCGTAGACCCCCATTGTGTCATGGCACGTAGGCCTACGACTCTTGCTATGGGCTCCAACAGACCGCACTTTCAGGTCTCACGTTGGACGGACATAGTGCAGGTCGGATCATCCACCCCTCGTTGCTCAAATCGCCTTGCGATCATCGAGCACAGCATACTCGCGGCTATATCAAAGGCGCGGGTCGGTTTCACCGATCCTGTTCTGGCATTCAAGCCTGGGTGGTTTCCTAGGTGCACCAGTACTTACTCTTACACTCATTTCATCTCACACATCAGCGGGTCTTACCTGGGCACACCAGTACTTCCTGCTACTCTCTTCACAGGTATGACCCCGAAATTCTCACAAATGTTAAGGGTATTTTTCATGGCTTATCATGCCAGTACTTCTTGCTACTTCCATTCACAGGTCTACCCATGAACATCAAGCATTATAAAGGGTATTTCCTGGACCTCCAATCCAGTACTTCCTGCTACTGCCTTTCACAGGGTTAACCCATCGACTCCTAAACTACACGTTTATCAGGGAGTCTTCTCCGGTTCGTATATGCAACATCACCAATCAAGACCAACCTGTCCAAATGGGCTTCACACAGCATGCCTATTCCGTACTCCATTTCCAGATCTATATGCCAAATTGGGGATTCCATGAATCAACCCAAAAGACTCCACAACAAGCCACCCTCTGGTATGGGAATCAGATGCACATGCCAAAAAGGAAGCCTTCACATGGCTAGGAAGAAAGGTCGTTACCCTTGAAGACCGCTTCGGTGTCATAAGCTTCTAGCTGGCTAGAAAGAACCGCAACATCTTTTCCTCCGCAAAGATGGCCTCGGATCTCAGCTTGACACTCTTAAGCTCCACCAGCAATCAGCTCCACTTCCTCCTCCTCCTTCTTCCTCTCCCTTTCTCTTTATAAGTTTTAGAAAGATGAAGGCATAAACATAATGAGAATTCTTTCTTAGTTTTCGGCCTTAAGGAAGCAGGGAAGACTCTCAGCTGTTAAATCCCAGCTGAAGAAAATTGACGGCCACGAAAAGGCCTAAAAATTACTTCTCGGGTCTGACACGCCCTGTGACATGCCCGTGTCACAGGCTGTGTACTCTAAGCGGTGCATAAACCGCCTATCCCGAAACAGGTTATGGCCAGGGTACACGCCCGTATCGGCCCAGACATGCCCGTGTCGCAGGGCGTGTTATTACACTCGACGGTCGTCGAGCTCATTTCATCGACCAAAAATGGGGGGACACGGCCTCCGACACGCCCATGTCGGATGGTACATGCCGGTGTAGTATGGCATGTTTCCTCTATCGACCACGTTTGTCGACCAAAGAACTTGACACTCGATCAGGGGGGACATGCCCTAGGTCACGCCCGTGTCATAGGGCGTGTACCTCCAGAACAATTCGTCGAACACATTTTCATCAAACTCGCGACATCTACGCACCCGAGCAGGACACGCCCTGGGGCATGCCCATGTCCCAGACCGTGTCACCCAAAATTTTCCCATTCTGAAATTTGGGTTGTTACAACCCGACTCTTCAACTCCTCAAAAGCTCGGGCGCACTCCGGCGTCCAAATAAACTTTTGCTCTTTCCTCGTCAGAGTCGTAAGGGTAACGTTATCCGCGAGAAGTTCTCCACGAAGCGCCTGTAATATCCGGCAAGCCCCATAAAACTCCGGACTTCCGCTACCATAGACAGCACAAGCAACTCTCGTATAACAACAATCTTTGCCGGATCCACCGCAATTCCCTCTCCACTGACTATGTGACCAAGGAATGCTACTGAGGACAACCAAAACTCACATTTGGAGAACTTGGCGTACAGTTGGTTCCTTCTCAGCATCTCCAACATCAAATGCAGATGCTTAAAGTTATCCTCCTCACTCTGTGAGTACACCAATATATCATTGATGAAGACGATCACAAAGTGGTCTAGGTACTCCCTGAAAGTCCTGTTCATTAGATCTATGAACACTGACGGCGCATTAGTCAGCCCAAACGGCATAATCGTAAACTCATAATGCACGTATCTCGTACTAAAAGCTGTCTTGGGGATATCACTTTCCCTTATCCTCAGCTGATAATACCCGGACTTAAGATCCAATTTTGAGTACATCGATGACCCGACTAACTGATTGAACAGATCATCAATCATTGGGATCGGGTACTTGTTCTTCTCCATTAACTTGTTCAGTTCTCGATAATCAATACAGAGCCGCATACTTTCATCCTTCTTCTTCACAAAAAGAACCGGTGCGCTCCAAGGCGACGAACTTAGACGCACATAACCCTGTTCCAATAACTCCTGAAGTTGTACCTTCAGCTCCGCCATCTCCTTAGGCGTTAACCAATATGGAGAGCGTGACACAGGTTTCGCTCCTGGCACTAGCTCGATAGTGAAGTCTATCTCCCACTGAGGTGGGGATCTAGGGAGATCGCCAGGGAATACATCAGGGTATTCGGATACCACTGGGATGCTATCCAAAGTAGGCTTAGGCTTCGAAGTCTCCACTAGCGTGAAAAATAGCTCTACACCAGCACGAACAGCCTTAACCACCTTAAGAGCAGACATCAAAGTCTTGCTCGACCATTTCAAGCCTGCAAACATCGTCTCACGACCCGTTCCCAACTTAACCTCCTTGCGATTGCAATCAATATATGCTTGCTGCTCCGAGAGTCAGTCCATACCAAATATCATGTCAAACTCCACTAGCAGCAGTAACAACGCTTGCAAATCGAACTCCTGACTCCCAATATGAATCTTTACGCCACAGACTCTATCTGCGCGCATCGAACACCCATTCGGCAACAACACATCCCGTTTGTCCTTTGCCATCAAAGAAGGTACTCCGATGCGCGATATAAATCCTTCAGAAAAAAAGGAGTGCGAAGCTCCCGTATCAAAGAGTGCTCTTGCCGGATTATCATAAATCAAAACGAAGCCTATACAAGTAGTGTTAAGGTAACACGCGCAAGGTAATAAGTATTTAAAACTAACTTGCTATAAATTTAAACTGTACTTGTCACCACATCCGCTTGCTTGATGGCCCCCTGCTGGCCAAGATTGTAGACTCTAGGTTGAGCCGGAGCATAATGGGATGCGGTTGACTCCACCGCCTTGCCCTTCTCCTCATAGGTTGCTCCCGACTTCTTCTCAGACTTGGGAAGTCCTCTTCGACAATCTCGGGCATAGTGTCCCAACATTCTGCAATTATAGCATGCGCCTGGGTTTCAGACTGTAGTCGCCCCAGATTCACCAGAAGAAGGGGTTGGACCCGAAGTCCTAGCCTTTTTATTCCACTTACGAAACATAGATTTTGAGGAGTTCGGCACTTTGAACTCCGACCCCTTTGCAGTAGAGTCTTTCTTCGCTTGCACATTCCTCAAATCCTTCTCCAAAGACCGGGCCGTATTGACTAGGGTCAAGAAGCCCTGCGTCATTGGCCCCGAGAGCAGTAGCCTTAGGTCATCCCTCAGACCCTCATAGAATCGGTTTGTCTTACGCTCCTCATCAGTGAATGTAGAGCTAGCGTATCGACCTAACCGTGTCAATTCGTGGAGATACTCGTCCACGCTACTCTCTCCTTGCGTCAACTTCTGGAATTCATTCTCCAGCGAGATCCTCTGAGCCGAGGGAAGGTACCATGCCAATAAGTGTCTCGAAAGTTCTTCCATCGAGACGTCTGTGAGTTTCCTTCCCCTCGGATGATGGAGCTCTAAACCTTCCCACCACAGCCTTACATCTCCGTCCAACAGGAATGTAGCTATGGTGGTCATCTGCCACTCTTTCGTTTCAGTAGCTGACAATACTCTCTTTACTTGGGAGAGCCAATCCTCAGCTTGGGATGGGGTTCCCGTCCCCAAGAACACCGGAGGATTGAAGCCCATAACATGTTTGAGTTGTCTTTTAGTTGCTCTCCTAGGCACCAAAGGCTCAAACAATACTTGCTTCACCTGAAAGTGAGAGTTAGATCTGAAATACTCTAGAGGGGGGGTGAATAGAGTATTCTTAAATATTGTTAACAACTATTACAGCTTTTGTTGTAATTTAAAAGTGCAGAAATTTAGAGACTTGCAAACAATAAAACTAAAGCACAAGCACAACAAGAACAAAAGAAAATGAGGCAACCAGACGACACAAGAATTTTATAGTGGTTCCCCAACCTGGGTACATCCACTCTTCTACCACCCTTGGTAGGAATCCACTCAGATTTTTGATCAGGTGCCTGACACCAATGAGCTTTTGATCATGTGCTCAAAAACCAATCCAAGTCTTTTGATCAGGAGACTTGCAACCAAGGAATCACTTTTGAAGGGAGATGACAGCCCTTTATACAGTGGGGGTGAGAGATGATTTTGTCTTCTCTTTCTCAATATACAACTGAGAAGACGGTGGATTTTATTATAGCTTAAAGTTCCCCCTAAGGTGTAGAATGAATCAGGGAAAAGCAGGAACTAAGCTTCAGGGTGATAGGTCTTCAAACTGAATCCTTGACCAGCAATAGTCTTCAGGAACTTCTTTGACAGATTGAACTGAAGTTGTCCTTTTGAAGTGTCCTGGAGTACTTGAAGAAAGAAGACTCTTGATATAGGTATTGTTGTTCTTCTTCTTCAAGTGCTAATGAGCTTCTGGTCAAGAACTTCTGTGTATCATAGAATGCTTCTTATTTGACAGAGTAGATTATCCAAGTTTGAATGTTTGTCTGTAATCTCTATGTCCTTCTTAGTGAACTATGATCTGTGTTTTTCTTTCTCAATAATGCTTGATTCTCTCTATTAGTTTGTGTGTCTGTGTATCTGTTATTCTCTTCTTCTCTGTGTTTTGAAAATTTGAATGCAACTTTAATTAATGCTGACAGCCTTGAGAATAATCGGCATTGATTTATTTCACCAACTATCCCGTGGAAAAACGGCAAGCAATAATCCTGGAGAAGACCATAATTAATGCTCCTTCTAACAGATACATTCAGAGAATGTTAGAGCATTAATTACTCAGGAATTATCACATTTGAGTGGGGACAGAAGGCTGGAAATAACTAAGTCTGGAATCATCGAGCAGTTGGCAGAATTCGTCGAACTGAGTCCACAGTTCGTCGAGCTGAGATGTTGTATTCGTCGACCAGACGACTTCCGTTTGTCGAGCTGAGTTCCATGATCGCCGAGCTGGAAACTTAACTGCTGTCTCTTTTGATCTTTGCATATTCGTCGAGCTGGTAAATATGTTCGTCGACTGGAGTTCAGCAACTATTCTGGAGTTGTCAAATATTCTGTGTGTTGACTGATATCCTGTGTGTCGACACAAGTCTTCTGTGTGGTGTCGACATAGCCTTTCCTCAATGTCGACTGATGATCTGGATGTTGACACAAGTGCTTCTAGTGTCGACTTAGTTGGTGTCGACATATGCTATAAGTGTCGACACAAGTCTTTTGGTTCCATAATTCGTCGGGCAGAGAACTGAGTTCGTCGACCTAAGACTAGAGAACATAGTCTCGACAGAATGCTGTAGTAGTCCAAAGATTCGTCGACCAAAGAATGTTGTTCGTCGAGCTAAGTCTGTAGAACCTTGAATTCGTCGAGCAGAAAATGAATCTGGACTTAGAGAAAAATTGATGAACCTCTGGAAATAGAGTTGAAGTGGAAGTCCAGAATTCATCGACCAAAGAATGAAGTTCGACGACCTGAGAACTAGGCTCGTCGACCTGAGTCTAGAGAACAGTCTGGACTTAGAATGCTGAAGGTGGAGTCCAAGGATCATCGACCTGTGACTCAAGTTCGTCGAGCTCAGCTCATAGAAAATATCTCTAAGATCGTCGAGCTGAGAACGACTATTGTTGACCTGAGTTCGACGAACGTCGAACTCATTTTACTTAGGCTCTGTTTGGGGGGACTTATATTCACCGGTCAAGCGGTCACGACCACATGTACCGGACCTTAATTAAGTCTCGGTTCATGCGGTCATGACCGCTTGACCGGTGAAAATAAGTCCCCCCAAACGGAGCCTTAGTCTCTTGAGAAATCTCTGAATCTTTAGGAAAATTCTATGTCTTGAGTCTCTGGCAGTCTGATGATGGCTTGTTCATGTGATGTTGTTACTGAGGCCTTGGCCTAGACTGTAGGACACAACTTTGATCCTGGCTATACATGTTGGGTCATATCATCCTAAGTTAGTGAACCTAGCCCAAATCAAACTAGGGATCCAACAATCTCCCCCTATTTGGGTGAGGTCACTAATAGACTCAAAACAAAAACATAAAGTAAACAAAGCAGGAAAAAAGATATATCTGGCTGAGATAATTAATACATTCAGCAGATATATTTACACAAAAGCTTTGTTCAGACAATATGAAACAGTTTAAGATAGAAAAATAGAAATAAGATGGTTCATATTTCACTTCTTTTGCTTCTTCTCCTGATGCTTTACATCCTTGCCCTTGTCTCCTAGCTTGGTAAAGACTATTTCCCTGTTTGGATTTAAAGCTTGTTCCATAGTCATTGTCATGTCAGCAGCCCCTATAATCTTCAAAGATGTAGCTCTAGGTACCACTGCTTCAGGATGTAATTTCATATAATCATCAACATTAAAAAATTTGTTAGCCTTTTCAAACCTTTTCGGTTCTTCTCTCCTGTATTTTGACATTGTAGTGTATTCAGAAATATCCTTTCCTTCAGCCTTTGCCTTGTTGATCATAGAGAGGCCTACTAGTTCCTGGAAACTGGCTATTTTAGCTGTGTTGGCTGTTTCTGGATCTTCATAAGGAACAGGAGGAGATGGTGGTCTTTTAGGACTTTCAGCTTGTTGATGTTGTTATTATTGATGTTGTTGTTGTTGATGTTGTTTTCCTGAGGGTTGTTGCCTGTGCTGGCTGCTTTCATGATGAGGTCTCCCTTGATGTCTTTGATATGTTTGAATGGGGGCAGACCTTTGAGAACTATAGCCAGAAGCACCAGCTGCAGGAGGAGGAGGTGCTGGATCTTTTCTATACCTTTGAACTAGTGGAGGAGAGTATCTTCTACTCTTCTTCCTTTCCTTTTGCTGATTCTTAGATAGCCACATCCATGCTGGCATCCCTTTGTATCGAGTTAGCTTTTGAAGAATATAGTATGGGGTGTCATTGTTTGGATTAGGCTTAGGAGTAGGAGGAGGAGGAGCTTTTCTTTTCTTTGATACTTGCTTCTTCTTCTTTGTATCCTCCTCATCTGAATCCTCATCCTCATCTTCATCGTCATCATTGTCAGAACCCTGAGGGTTATCATATAGATCATCCAAAGCTTTCAAATCTTTAGCAGAAATAGCAGGCTTTTCTGGAGCAGGGGCAGGAGTCGTAATAAGAATTGGAGTTTCAGCAGGAGTTGGAGGAGAAGCTACACAAAAATCAGAGCTAACTTAGACAGAGCTTTCAGCTGCTACCTTATTTTCATCTGCAATATCAGCCAAGATCAGTTCATCTAGATCTGGCTTGGGAGAGTCATCCATTACAAAAGTTGGTGCTGAAGACATTATTGAAGAAAAGGGAACAGCCACTACTTCTGGAAGTGGAGTGACTACTGGCTGTGTAATAGCAAAACTGTCCCTAAGTTGCTTAACAACTTCTGAAGAGATGGGGGAAGTGTATGGTATAATAGCCAAGGATGGTTTAGTAATCTCAGCTGGAAGGTAATGCAAATGTATAGTATCAAAAATTCTCAACAGATGTTCTAAATTAACTGTGGGATTAAGCATGAAATCACCAACAGTATTAGGCTCTTCAGAGTCTGAGTCATCAAAATCCATATCAGTTTCAATAAAATCAATCAAATCTTTATCTATGTATTCTGTACACTCTGCTGCTGTTACTGAAGCTGGAGCATCTACTGCTGGAGCTAGAGCTGAAGCCTCTAGAGCTGTAGCTGCTGCTTCATCATCAGGCATCTCCCCCTACCTGGTTTCAGTGGTAACTGAGGCCAGGCCCCTGGCTGAGGATGGGGCAGCAGAAAGACCAGAGATTTTATCAAAGATAGAGGAGATGGTGGTAGCAAGAGATGTAATGGCCTCTGCTATAAGGGACTTGAGGAGGGGAGTGATTATGAAAATGATAGAAGATATGGTGGAGGGGTCCAGTGATGGAGTGGTAGATTGTGTTGCAGAGGGTGTAGAAGTGGGAACTATGGGAGTGATAGAAAGTGGAGCATCAGGTATGTGAACATCTGGAAGGATGGTAGATGTTGATGGGGATGGATGGGTGGCATCTTGCATGATGGTGTCTGTTGGTAGATGGTAAGATGGTATTGAAGAGAGATGGGGGAAAGAGGAGATTGTGGTGGTGTAGGAATGTAGGTGTTATGGTGGGAAGCAGGAGGTGTTGGTTGTTGATTATCTTGAAGAGAAGAAGATGGAATGTCAGTGATGTCAATTAGTGGAGATGGAGCTGGTGAAGCATGTTGAGATGGAGGTGTAGTAGGAACATGAGAAGGTTGTTGTGATTGTGGTGTTGAAGAGATAATGGGAGAGGAAGGGATTTGTGTTGCTGGAAGGGGGCTGGAAGATATGGTGATGTTGGATGAAGCTCTTCAGCAGGTGGGGGAGTGGCTTTAACAGTCCTGGTGCCTTTAGAAGCTGGGGTGGAGGAGGTAGAAGTCTTGGTTGGCTTGGTTATTGTCCTCTCCCACCTGCCAAATAAGGTACATGTTAGCCTTTTACTGGCATTGATGAATATGGTCTGGGAGACCAGTGATTCAGCAGCCTTCTATTGTAAAAAGATCCCTAGGATCCTTCCAAAGCATACTTCCTTTTTGTTGTTTTTCTTCTATATCAAATCAAAGAGAATATGTGCCCAATCCACCTGTTTCTTAATGATGATTGCACACATGACTAGAAACTGGTGTCTAGTGATGTAATCATGGGTAGTATGTTTCCCAAGCAGAACCTTTCCAACCAAATCTGCCAAAAACTTATAAGGGGCAGAGAGGTGTTTCTTCAAGAGTTTGTTAGGGTTATCTCCAGTATAACCCATGAGGATCAGCATCAATGCAGATATCCCTATTTCAATCTCCAGTTGCTCTTCTCCATTCCTTAATCCAAAAAATTCAGTTAAGATTGCGGGAGTTAAGGAGACGGGGTTACCCGCAATAGTATCTGTCAGCGTATTCTCCTCTGTTGATGATACGGTGTAGACCCATTCCCTGATTTCAGTGCTGTGTAATTTGATTCTTCTAGTCATTACGGTCTTGAGTTCTTGTTCTTCAAGGAGTTCCAGAATGTAAAGGAAGATGGGATCAGAGTGTTGAAACGAATCAAAATCCACATCAAAACCGGTATCGAACTTCATGCCTGCGAGAATGCTTGCCTGAATCGCCATGGAATCACATGCAAGAGAGACACAAAAATGGTGATCAAGTGCAAAGGAACCGAAAGCGCGGGACGGAGGTCGAAGAAAACCTAAATATAGGGTTTTCAAAAATATGAATCGACAGACTCCATTCCACAAAAATAAAAATAATTCTTTGAACTGAGGTCGATGAAATAATTTTGAATGAAATAATTCGTCGATCTTATCTATAAGAATTTAAGACAGTTCGTCGAACTTCGTTCGATGAATATCTTCTGAAGCAAGTTCGTCGAACTCCGTTTGACGAAACTTGTTTCACTCACAGAGAGTTCGTCGATCTCCGTACGACGAATATCTCTCAAACTTTCCCCGGTTCGTCGAACTCCGTACGACGAACTTTGGAAAATTCGTCGAGTGCAGACAGAAATCAAATAAAGTGTTCTCCATTGATCATTCCAAGTTGATTTACAAAGAACATATGATTTCTCTCATCCAGAAGTTTGGTGAATATATCAGCCCTTTGTAAATCAGTATAAATATAGACAAGCTTGATTTTATTTTTGTTTACACACTCCCTAATGAAATGATATCTTATATCAATATGTTTTGTCCTACTATAGTGAACTGGACTCTGGGTTATGGCTATAGTACTTGTATTATCACAGAGTAGGGTTGAATTATTTAAGTTGAACCCATAATCTAGAAGCTGATTTTGTATCCAAAGCATCTGTGAATAACAGCTGCCTGCTGCAATATATTCTGCTTCAGCAGTTGAGGTTGACACTGATGTTTGCTTTTTACAAAACCAAGATACTAATCTCACACCCAAGAACTGGCACATCCCTGAAGTACTTTTTCTATCTACCCTGCATCCAGCAAAATCAGCATCAGAGTATCCAGTTATCTCAAATTCTAATTCAGCAGCATATCATAGGCCTAGATTAGGACAACTCTTTATATATCTCAAAATCCTTTTTAGTAAAATTAGATGAGATTCATTAGGGTTCACCTGGAACCTAGCACAAAGACATGTGGCAAACATAATATCTGGCCTACTTGTTGTGAGGTATAATAGGGACCCAACAATGCCCCTATAAAGTTTCTGATCCATAGGTTTCTCTGGTACATTAGAGTCCACAACAACATTGGTAGCCATGGGAGTTTTCTTTGCTGAGGCATCAGCCATCCCAAACTTCTTTAGAAGTTCTTTAGCATATTTTGCTTGAGAGATGAAGATGCCATCAGGGAGCTGCTTCACTTGGAGGCCAAGGAAGTAGGAAAGCTCAACCATGCTACTCATTTCAAATTTGGAATGCATGAGGTCAGAGAACCTCTTGCATAATTTGGAATCTATAGAGCCAAATATAATATCATCCACATAGATTTGTACTAATAAGATTTGGTCCTTATGATGTCTAGTGAAAAGATTTTTATCTACAGTTCCTCTTATAAATTTATGATCTAATAGAAAACTAGCTAAGGTCTCATACCAAGCTCTTGGAACTTGCTTTAGACCATAAAGAGCCTTATGTAATTTAAAAACATGAGAGGGGTAAGTTGGAGAAACAAAACCTGGAGGTTGTTCTACATAAACCTCTTCTTGTAGCACTGCATTTAGAAAAGCACTCTTCACATCCATTTGGAAGACCTTGAACCTCTTGTATGCTGTATAGGCAAGGAATATTCTTATGGCTTCCAACCTTGCGACAGGTGCAAAGGTTTGATCATAATCAATTCCTTCTTCTTGACTGTATCCTTGAGCAACAAGCCTAGCCTTGTTTCTCACAATGACTCCTTGGGCATCCAACTTGTTTCTAAAAACCCATTTAGTTCCAATAACTAGGTAGTTTTGGGGTCTTAGAACCAAATCTCAAACTCAACATCTCTCAAATTGATTTAGTTCCTCTTGCATTGCAAGGATCCAGTGGGGATCCTGCTCAGCATCATGAATGGATAGAGGTTCAACCTGAGAGAGAAAATAGGCATGAATCAAATCTTGGGTGAGTTGATATCTTGTCTGTACACCTGCTGATATGTCTCCAATTACTTGAGATCTGGGGTGATCCCTAAGTGTGACAAAATCAGTGGGTGGAGTTGGTTGTGTAACAGCATTTGGAATTAATTCCTCCTGTGGAATTGTATTTGCTGTTGGTAGAGATTCATTTTCTTCAACTTCTTCTTCTTCTTCACTTTCTTCAATGGCTTGTGGAGAGGGATGAGTTGGCACCTTTTGGGTGAGGTTTAGTCCATCCAAGGTCTCACACAAATGGGGTACTTGCAAGTTGCTATTGGTAGAAACTTCTTTCTCCATGCAATACATGTTAGTCTCATCAAATGAAACATGAATAGACTCCTCAATTTTAAATGTTGATTTATTAAAAACCCTATAAGCCCGTCTTACTTGGGAGTATCCTAGAAAAACTACCTCTTCAGCCTTAGCCTCAAACTTTCTAATGTATCTTTTGTTGTTGTAATGAATGTAACATAAGCATCCAAATACTTTGAAATAGTTGATTTTAGGTTTCTTCCCTTTGAGCAATTCATAGGGAGTCTTGTTCTTTAGTTTGTGAATTAAGTTCCTGTTCAGGACATAATTTGTTGTGCTTATAGCCTCTTCCCAAAAGGTTAGGGGCATGTAAGCATCTGCAAGCAATGTACCTGCAGCTTCAATGAGTGTCCTATTTTTCCTTTCAGCTACCCCATTTTGTTGGGGAGTTCTAGGAGCTGAGAAGCAATGTCTGATACCTTCCTTCTCACAGAAATCATGCATAAGAAGACACTCAAACTCTGTGCCATGATCACTTCTGATCAATACAACATGAGTAGAGAACTCAATCGGTATGGTCCTGAGAAAATCTGTAAGAACCTTGAAGGTATCTGACTTTAATCAAAGAAAGAATACCCAACTAAACCTGGAGAAGTCATCCACTATAACCAAAGTATAGGATTTCCCTCCTAGGCTTTGTACAGCAATGGGTCTAAAGAGATCCTGAAAGTGCAGCTAGATCTGATATACTCTAGAGGAGGGTGAATAGAGTACATGGTGCTTGAAAACTTTTTACAACAATTGTTGTAATCTGAGTGAACATGGAAGCAACTATTAAATCTAATCACAAAATAACCTACAACAGAAATTAATCACAGATCTAAACTAATCACAAAACAATCACAGCCAGAAACAAAAGATAAAGACAACCAAGCCAGAAGACACAAGGAGCTATAGTGGTTCCCCTAAACTTGGGTACATCCACTCTTCTACCACCCTAGGTAGGAATCCACTGCAGGATGAGTTGATCAGGTATCCTGGGCACCAATGAGATTTTGATAAGGTGCTCAAAAACCAAATCAGATTTTTTGATCAGGTGTCTTGCCCCCAATGAGCTTTTGACAAGGTGCTCAAAAACCAAGCACAAACTTTTGAAGGGAGTTTCAAAAACCCTTTACAGAGATGGGGGTGAGAGAGTTATGCAAGTCTTCTCTTTCTCAAAGCAGCCGAGAAGACTATGTGGATTTGATGTTGTCAAAGCTCCCCCTGAGTTCTTGAGATGTTCAGGAAATGAAGCTTTGCTGTAGGGTGATAGGCCTTCAGAAGTTGATCTCCAGCAAATGATAATTTCAGCAACAGCTGAAATGTTAGGTGTCTGGAGTCTTTGAAAGATGTTGGCCTTGAACACTTGAATCAAAGGGGATCTGAAGATTTCAGAAGATTGATCTCCTTGGATGTGTGTTCTTGTATGAATTCTTTTAGCTCTTTCTCTTGTGAACAGTTGATGTTGAGAAAGATGTTGATCAGAGAATGTTGTAGCAAAGAATGAATTGTTCTTCTTCTTCTTGTTCTGCTTATCTATACTGTGTGTGTTGATCTGTGTTTTTGAGATTCAAAAAAATCTTGTATTTTATTCTCTGGTTCTGAATAGAAAATCATCCTCTGTCAAGAAAAGTCGTTGGCCTGTCATTAATTGACTTCCTTAATTGCAATTATCTTCTGGGGGAAAGTCCAAAGAAACATTCCTTGATAATCACTTGAAACTTGGTCCAGAATAAATGAAAATGGCTAGAAAATCTTCAGAATTAATTGCTGAATAACTCCTTAACTGTTCTGAATTTGAATCTTGAAAATCCTTTAACTCATCAGAAAAACGTCGAACTGAGCTCTGCTATCGTCGAACTGAGCTCAGCGATTTGGACTTAGACAGCGACAGAGATCGTCGATCTGAGCTCAATTATCGCCGAACTGAGCTCAGAGATAGAGAATCAACACTGGAGTCAAGATCGTCGAACTGAGCTCGAAGATCGTCGAATGGAGTTCGACGATTTGCTGCAGTTGAGCTCAGCGATCGTCGAATGGAGTTCGACGATCCGTTGAAGTTGAGCTAGACGATCGTCGATTGGAGTTCGACGATTCGTCGTACTGAGTTCGACGATATGACTTAGTCTCAAACTGAAAATCCTTGGTCTTGGGGGCAGCTTCCAAACCTAAGTACTAACCCTTAGACTCAATTCTAATTGACCTTTAGATCTATACAGGAGGTCAAAAATAGGTTTCCTAAGGACATAGTGATCCTGACCCAAATTAGTAATAGGGTGTTCCAACAATCTCCCCCTATTTGGGTTAGGATTACTATTTACAGAACTTGGAAAAATTAAATAACAACATACACAGCAACAATACAGAAATGCAATAAGCAGGACATTGCAGAAGCACAGATATATATTATCTCAGACAGAGTTCAGAATTCAGAATGATTGTCACCTTACATAGTTATTCTTTCTCCTTGCTCTTTATAAGTTTGATTTCTCTATTAGTATTGAGAGCTTCTTTCTTTGACCTTCTGTCATCTGCTGCACCTAAAGAGGTTTGCTGTTTGGGCCTGGGAACCACAGCTTCAGGATGCAGCTCCATATATCTATCAGAGTCAAAGAATTTGCTTGAGCCATATCTTTCCAGTTCTTTCTTTCTTTGTTCAGACAGTGTAGTGATGTTGGAGGAATCTCTGTCTTGCTCTTTAGCTTTCTTAATTTGGTCCAGTATAGCAAGCTCTTTCATCCTGGCAGTCCAAGCAGTTGGATTATTTTCAGGATCCTCAAAGGGCACTGGTGGCTCATATCTATTGGATGGATTATCTTGAGGAGCTCTGGATGAGACTACTTCCTTCAGCTTATAGGGAAAGGGACCTGACGTTGTGTCTGATGAAGCTTGTCCTTCCCTGGAGTAAGGATGTGGCCTTGAATAACCTTTTGAATAATCCTGGATTCCCTCTGGTTTCCTGTGTAACTTCCTCTTCTAGATTGGGAACCTCTGGACTGGTTTCCCCTATGATAAGATCTTGCATGAGGCTGATAGGGGGTTTGGATTTTAGCATGAGGTTGAGCAGCTGAGCTTCCACCTGCACCTGCATCAGGAGGAGGTGGTGGAGGAGGATGAGAATGATGAAACTGGGAAGATCCTTTTTCATACTTCCTCTTCTTCTTCATAGCTTTGAGTTGGTTCTTGGAATACTGCATCCAATGCTCAGTTATGGGGCAGTCATGAAGAATGTAATATGGAATGTCATTATTGTCCTTGACTTTGGCTGGAGGTACTCTTTTCATGCCTTTGCTCCTTGCCTTTCTCTTCCTGGCAATAGTGGCAGAGGAGTCATCAGAATCAGTCCTGAATTCATCACTTTCAGAACTTTGCTCATCATATAGAGCATCAATCTTTTTCATGTATTCCTTTTGAAGTTGAGTTGGAGCAGATTTAACAGCAGTGGTGACAGCAGCAGATACAGCACTTGTAACAACAGAAGTTGTAGCAGCAGTTGTAGTAATAGATATAGAAGTTGTAGGAGTAACAATATCAGCAGAAGTTATAACAACACTCTTAGAAGGTATAGTAGCAGTAATATCAGCAGAAGTTGGGGCAGCAGCAGTTTCAGATAAAACACTTTCAGATACAACAATATCAGCAACAGCAGGAATATCATCAGCAAAAATAGAAGGCTCAAATTCATATGCCTTTGTCATCTGCATATCCTTAGAGATTAACTCATCAGCAGTATCAACAATAACAGCAGCAGCAACAGAAACATCAACAAAATTCTCAGCAGGAGTAGCAGCAACATATACTGAATTGACAAAAGAATAAATAATGCTGGTGTCACAGCTGGAGAAGGGCACAATGGCTTTGGAAAGATCCTCTGAGGGGTGGACTGCAACTGTCTCTGGAAGACAACTGAAATAAGCTGAATCAAACACTCAAAGTAAGGACCCGATATCCACTGGGAAGACTGCAACTGGAGGGGGAACTGGAGCTTGAGGAACAACAGCAGCAGCAGCAGAAGAAACAGCAGACAAGCTAACTTCATAAGGCATCTCCCCCTGCCTGGATTCAGATAAGGCTGGATCAAGGCACACTGATGAAGGGATTGCCTGAGGAAATAGGGAGGATAGCCTGGCAGAAAGGGCTATCACTGACTGAAGTAATGGATCCAAGGAGGTCTCCAATAGAAGAGATAGCCTGGGGGCTAGCAGTTCATATAACTGGTCAGCTAGGGCTGGAATGTCTACTTGCTAAGCAGTGACTGGAGTAGAGGTAGAGAGGGATGGATGAGCAATTGGTGATGGTAGTGGAGAGCTGGTGTATGGGGGAAGTGATGGTTGAGGTGAGGGGATTGTGGAGATGGAAGACAGTGGGATTGAGATAGAGGGTGTGAAGGTGGGTTGATCAATAATTTCTTGTATAAGTTCCTGGTAAGATGTTGATGAGGGTAGCTCAGGAGTAGATGAGGGTGAGTCATCCATGAAGGAGTCATCAAGAAGAGTGAAGGATGGAATGGTGGATGATGTGTCAATGTCTGATTGAGGGTAGGTATACAATGGATGGAAGATTTCTTCTGTGATTGGTAGAGTTGGAATTGGAGATGGTATTGATGTTGGAGAAGGGCTGGAAATGATGATTGTGGATGGAGTTTGAATGGTGGATGGAATTGGAGGAGATGGAATGTGAGGAGGAGGAGAAGCAGCAGCAGGCAAGTCATCTACATGGGCAGTGACTTGAGGGGAAGTGACTGTGACAGTCCTGGTGCCTGAAGGTGTGCTTGAAGAGGGCCTGCTGGGCTTTGTTATCTGCCTGTCCCACTTGCCAAATAGGGCACAGGACAATCTTTTTGAAGCATTAATATGTATCCCAGATGATACAAGCAGAGTAGGGCATCTGTTCTGAAGGAAGAGCCCTAGGATCCTCCCAAAATTCACAAAATTCTTATTGATTTTCTTTTTAATCAGGTCAAAGAAGACCTCTCCCCAGTTCAATTTCTTCTTGTCCACAATGGCTCCCATCAAGCACAGCTGATGCCTAGAAATGGTATCATGTGCTGAATGCTTGGCCAGCAAAACTTTGCCTACTACATCAGCCAAGAACCTGTATTCCACAGCTAGGTTCTTCTTCAGCAGCTTGCTAGGGTTAGCATCAGAGTGACCCATTCTTGCGAGCAGATCAGCAAATTCCTCTCCAGATAAATCAGTAGAATCTCTTTCAGAACTTAACTCAAAAACTTCTGTCAGAATGGTTGGAGTCAAGGGTACCTGGGTGCCAGAAATTGATCCAACTATTGTGTTTTGATCCTGGTAGTGGGCAGTGTAGACCCACTCCTTAATCTCATCAGCAGCAAGTTTGATTCTGGTGGTCATGATGGTAGCAAGTTTCTGCTGCTTGAATAGTTCCAAAATATCCTGGAAAACTTGATCAGTAGTGCTGAAGGACTCCATGTCAATGTCAAAGCCATCATCGAATTTCACTGCGGCGAGAACAGCAACAGAGACTGCCATAGTTACCTGCAAAAATCAACAAACAAAACGACCAAGTGTAGAGATGTTTGGAGGGAAAGAGAATTTTTGCAGAGAAATCGAAAGCGCAAAAGGAGAACGATGGAGAAAAATGAATTTTATATTAGGATTCGACGCAGAAAAGGAAAGATCGTTGAACTCAGTTCGACGATCGGGGCTTCTAAAGGAATCTGAAGAATCTTCAATATCGTTGATCTCCGTTCGACGATATTGGAGAGCGTCGAGCTCTATTCGACGATTGTTCGGAGAACAAAATCGTCGAGCGCCGTTCGACGATCGTTGACCTGAAGAGATAGTTCAGACTATCTGAGAAGCGCTGAACTCAGGTCGACGATTTCGGAAATCGTCGATCTCCGTTCGACGATCTGGGGGAAAATCGTCGAGCGCAGTTCAGAGACCAGAAAAACACTCTAGACACTAAGGAAAATCAAGATGTTTGCCTAGTCTTGGTCAATTTTTAAACTTTTAAAATCTTGGATATTATTTTAGACTTCCTCCATCTAACATTCCTAACTGATTTAGGAAGAAGGTGTGTTTCTTTTCATCCAAGGGTTTGGTGAAAATATCTCCCCTTTGTAAATCAGTTGGGATATATTGAAGTTCAATTTTATTCTTCTCAACATTATCCCTTAAAAAGTGATGCCTAATTTCTATGTGTTTTGTCCTACTATGAAGGACTGGATTTTGAGCTATAGAAATAGCACTGGTGTTATCACAAAAGATTTTTGACTTCTCTAAGTTGTAGCTATAGTCTAGGAGTTGGTTTTGAATCCACAAGATTTGTGAACAACAACTGCCTGCAGCCATATATTCATCTTCAGCAGTTGAAGTTGACAAAGAAGTTTGTTTCTTGCAAAACAAAGAGACAAGTCTGTCACCAAGGAACTGACAAGTTCCACTGGTGCTTTTCCTGTCAATTCTGCATCCAGCATAATCAGCATCAGAAAATCCAGTTAATTCAAATGCTGAATCTTTTGGATACCAGAGACCTAGATTTGGACAACTTTTAACATACCTGAGAATCCTCTTTACTAGTGTTAGGTGTGACTCTCTAGGGCTTACTTGAAACCTAGCACATATACATGTAGCAAATATTATATCTGGTCTACTAGCTGTAAGGTACAGTAAAGAGCCAATCATTGCTCTATATGTTGTCTGATCAACAGGTTTCCCATGTTCATCAGAATCCAAATACAGCATTAGTAGGCATGGGTGTTTTCATACAAGATGCTTCACACATGCCAAATTTCTTAACCAATTCATTTGCATACTTGGTTTGAGAAATAAAGATGCCTTCAGCATGTTGTTTGACTTGAAATCCTAGAAAGAAGGATAGCTCACCCATGCTACTCATTTCAAATTTATAATGCATTAGGTTGGAAAACCTTCTGCACAAATGTGAATCAGTAGAACCAAAAATAATATCATCTACATAAATCTGTACTAGTAGGGTATGGGACTTATGGGTTCTAATGAAAAGAGTTTGGTCTACTCTACCCCTTATAAATCTATTTTCCAAAAGGAAGCATGCTAGGGTCTCATACCATGCTCTAGGAGCTTGCTTGAGACCATATAATGCTTTGTTCAACTTAAAAACATAATCAGGATAAGTTGGAGAGATAAAACCTAGAGGTTGTCTATCATAGACTTCTTTTTTGATGTCTCCATTGAGAAATGCACTTTTGACATCCATCTGATATACCTTGAAGCCTTTATGTGATGCATAAGCTAAGAAAATTCTGATGGCTTCCAATCTTGCAACTGGTACAAAAGTCTGGTCATAGTCTATGCCTTCTGCTTGAGAATATCCTTGAGCAACTAGCCTTGCCTTGTTCCTTACAATTACTCCTTGATCATACAATTTGTTTCTGAACACCCACTTTGTTCCAACAATGGAGTGATCCTTAGGCTTTGGCACTAGTTTCCAAACTTTGTTCCTTTCAAATTGATGCAACTCTTCTTGCATTGCAATGATCCAGTGTGGATCTTGCTCTGCATCTTGAATGGACTGAGGTTCAATTTGAGATAGGAAGCAGGTGTGCAACAGGTTTTGGTTGACCTGATTCCTGTTTTCCACAGCAGCTGAGATGTCTCCAATTACTTGGGAAATTGGATGGTCTCTTGACGTTACTAAATCAACAGGGGGTGTTGATTGTTCACCAACCTGTGTTGTTGTTTCCTCTTGTGGTACAACAACTGGCTCTTCAAGTTGTTTCTCTTCAATATGTTGAATGCTTTCTTCATCTTCACTGCTTTCCTCTTTTTGAGTAACCTGTAACTTGTTCAAATCTTCAACAAGAGAATGTACCTGCAAGGGTTCTGTGGTAGAAGTGTTCTTCTTCTTGAAAGACATGTTAGATTCATCAAATGATATATGAACAGATTCCTCAATTTTAAGAGATGATTTATTATAAACCCTATAGGCCTTACTGATCATGGAGTATCCCAGAAACACTCCTTCATCAGCTTTAGCTTGAAATTTTGCTAAATATCTCTTGTTATTATTATGTATGTAGCAAATACAACCAAAACTTCTAAAATAATCAACTTTAGGTTTCTTCTCTTTGAGTAATTCATAGGGAGTCTTACCCTTTAGTTTATGTATCAAACTTCTATTCATCACATAGTTGGAGGTGTTCACTGCCTCTGCCCAAAAAGATAGAGGAAGGTGAGCATCTGACAACAATGTGGTGGCAGATTCAATAAGGGTTCTATTTTTCCTTTCAGCTACCCCATTTTGTTGAGGAGTTCTAGGAGCTGAGAAAGTATTCCTGATCCCTTCACTCTGACAGAACTCTTGCATAAGAAGAGAATCTAACTCTGTCCCATGATCACTTCTGATCAGGGCAATGTGAGTATTGAACTCAATCTGTATACATTTGAGAAACTCTGTCAAACACTTAAAGTTATCAGACTTCTTCCTCAGAAAGAACACTCATGTGAATCTAGAGAAGTCATCTACAACTACTAAGGTGTAAGATTTCCCTTCTAGGCTTTGTACTGTAATGGGTCCAAAAAGGTCCATGTGTAACAGATACAATATCCTAGGTGAATCACTCTTATTAAGTGACTTAAAGCTATTTTTAGTTTGCTTGCCTAATTGACAAGCCCTGCAGAGTCCTTCCTTCTTATAGGGGCCAGAAGGTAGTCCTCTAACAAGGTTGTCCTTGGATAGCCTAGCAATAGTTCTAAGGTTTAAGTGTCCTAGTCTCTTATGCCATAAAATATTAGGTCTACAAACAGAATTGAACAGGCAAATATCTACATCTGTTGAAAGAAAATCTACTAGATAGATGTTACCTTTCCTTTTACCTGTCAACACAGTTGTGTTGTGCTCTGACTTGATCTTGCATAATGCTTTGCTGAAGGTCACCTGGTAGCCTTCATCACACAGCTGACTGATGCTAATTAAGTTGTGCTTCAGTCCTTCCACATAAGCTACCTTCTTGAATGTTACTGTCTCAATCTGGACTGCACCATATCCTTTAGTTTGTCCAAAGTTTGAATCACCAAAAATAACTTTGGGTCCAAGCTTGGCTTTAAAGGATGTGAGGTTGTCCTTGTTCCCTGTCATGTGCTTAGAGCACCCACTATCCAAGTACCATTGCTGGTTTGATGTTGGATAGGTCTTCACCTGCATATAAAATAATTCATTTGTTTTTGACCCAGTTTACCTTGGGCCTAGGTTGATAACCATTAAACTCAGAAATAAAAGACATCCCAGGTTGAATCTTATAACCTTCAGGATGATATCTTCTTGGAGGTATTATCCATTCAGTATAAGGGTTAAAGATTTGGGATGAAGGACCCCTAGGACTGGATTTTGATTTGCCCTTGAAAGAGTTTCCAGAGCTTTGATCTCTGTTCGACGATCGTGGAGCTGCGTTCGACGATCTTGGGTCAGATCGTTGAGCTCCGTTCGACGGTCGATTGTGGCAGAGTTCAGGAATTTGAGATCGTCGACCTGAGTTCGACGATTTTGCCTGAGATCGTCGATCTGCGTTCGGCGATCATCGAGCTCCGTTCGACGATTTCTGCTGGAACTTAGTTTTCTTAGGCAGATCAGAATTTTTCCTAGCTACCTCTACAACTCCCTTTCCTTTATCAGAAATGAACTTTATTGGGGTTGTTAGAACTATAGGTTGGCTGGATGAAGCACCCAAGCCCAGTGTACTATTAAATCTGGAGTTCACTGTGCTTGTGATGTCCATCAGTTTGATACTTCTCCCATTAAGGGATTCTTCAAGCTTCTTCGCCTCAGATAGCTCACCTTTTAGTGAAGCTATCTGCTCCCTACAGCACTCCAACTCCTAAGAGAGTTTGAGGTTTTCTGACTTTAAGGTATTATGTTCAGATAAATGATTTCTGAGAGAAATAATTTCCTTCTCAGATTTTAGCAAGTCTAAACATAATGCTTTAAACTCAGATTTAAAGTCCTCTAAATTGAAATCAAATGAACTAATTACCTGGTCTTCTTCAAGTTGAGTCTCTGAATCTGACTCTGAGTCTTCTTCATCTGAATTATGTTGTGAGGCATTGATTGCCGTCATACAGAAATCTTCTCTTCTGCATCATCTTCATTATCACTGGAGCTGGATGAGGCTTCTGATTCCTCTTCAGTTTCAATACAGGATTCAGCAAAAAATCCCTTTCTTGTGTGTTTGTTTTTGCTTGAGGAGGGTTTGCCATTTCCATTTCTCTTGAAGTCTTTCTCCTTTCTTCTTTCTTTCTTGTCCCTTCTGTCCTTGTTTTTGTTTTCTGGACAGTCAGGTACAATGTGCCCTGGTTTCCTGCAACCAAAGCAGACAATTTCCTTATTATTAGACTTATCATACCTTGGCTTATCATGCTCCTTATATGATCTCTTTCTGAAGTCCTTTCTGGCCATCTTGTAAAATCTTTTGGCCAGCATACTGAGCAGTTTATCATTGCCTGTGACTTTGTCTTCAGGCTGATCTTCAGTTGCTTTGAAGACTATTGTCTTCTCTTTTCTTGTGGCTGGTGAGGCAGCCTTCTGCTCTTCTTCTCTGTTCTTAATGAGCAGCTCATAAGATTTGAGCTTGCCCAAAAGAACTTCTGTGGTGATCTCATTCAAACTTCTGGCATCCTTGATTGACCAGATTCTTGAATCACAAGTGCTAGTGAAGCACATTAGAATTTTGTCATTAAGTTCAGTTAGTGATATCTCCTTATCCAAAGTCCTGAGTTCACTGACTATCAGACTAAGTCTATTGTACATATCTCCAACTGATTAAGTTTCTCCCTTCTTGAAATTCTCATATTGAGATATGAGGTGGGATCTCCTGTCCATTCTCTCATCAGCTGAGCCTGAGACTATTTCAAAGAGTTTATCGCAGATTTCCTTTGCTGAATTGCATTCAGCCACCTTTTGAAAGATGTCATCAGACATGGTCTGGGCTGAGATATTCATAGCCTTTGCATCAGCTACCTTCCACTTATTGATATCAGCATCTGTTCCTGATGGAGGTGGAACAGCATTTGTACTTGAGTTCTCTGGAGGTCTTGGACAAACTGTCAAAACAGAATTAAAAATATCCTCGTCAATAGAATTCATGTATAATCTAATCCTTGCTTTCCAAAGTGCAAACTTGGATAGATTGCACACTGGAGGTCTGGTGCTAGCATAACCTTTGTTTTGGGCCATGATTTGTGAAGAAATAATCTAATAATAAAATCTACAGCAAGCAGATCTAACTAGGAATCTTTGGGTTCAGGTGTTAGCCTGTGCAACCACCAAGGTGTGGTATGTTTAACCATCCTCCCTCTGATACCAATTGAAAGTGCAGCTAGATCTGATATACTCTAGAGGGGGGGTGAATAGAGTATATGGTGCTTGAAAACTTTTTACAACAATTGTTGTAATCTGAGTGAACAGGGAAGCAACTATTAAATCTAATCACAAAATAACCTACAACAGAAATTAATCACAGATCTAAACTAATCACAAAACAATCACAACCAGAAACAAAAGATAAAGACAAGCAAGCCAGAAGACACAAGGAGCTATAGTGGTTCCCCTAAACTTGGGTACATCCACTCTTCTACCACCCTAGGTAGGAATCCACTGCAGGATGAGTTGATCAGGTGTCCTGGGCACCAATGAGCTTTTGATCAGGTGTCTTGCCACCAATGAGATTTTGACAAGGTGCTCAAAAACCAAGCACACACTTTTGAAGGGAGTTTGAAAAACCCTTTACAGAGATGGGGGTGAGAGAGTTATGGAAGTCTTCTCTTTCTCAAAGCAGCTGAGAAGACTATGTGGATTTGATGTTGTCAAAGCTCCCCCTGAGTTCTTGAGATGTTCAGGAAATGAAGCTTTATTATAGGGTGATAGGCCTTCAGAAGTTGATCTCTAGCAAATGATAATTTCAGCAACAGCTGAAATGTTAGGTGTCTGGAGTCTTTGAAAGATGTTGGCCTTGAACACTTAAATCAAAGGGGATCTGAAGATTTCAGAAGATTGATCTCCTTGGATGTGTGTTCTTGTATGAATTCTTTTAGCTCTTTCTCTTGTGAACAGTTGATGTTGAGAAAGATGTTGTTCAGAGAATGTTGTAGCAGAGAATGAATTGTTCTTCTTCTTCTTGTTCTGCTTATCTGTGCTGTGTGTGTTGATCTGTGTTTTTGAGATTCAAAAAAATCTTGTATTTTATTCTCTGGTTCTGAATAGAAAATCATCCTCTGTCAAGAATAGTCGTTGGCCTGTCATTAATTGACTTCCTTAATTGCAATTGTCTTCTGGGGGAAGTCCAAAGAAACATTTCTTGATAATCCCTTGAAACTTGGTCCAGAATAAATGAAAACAGCTAGAAAATCTTCTGAATTAATTGCTGAATAACTCCTTAACTGTTCTGAATTTGAATCTTGAAAATCCTTTAACTCATCAGAAAAACGTCGAACTGAGCTCTGCTATCGTCGAACTGAGCTCAGCGATTTGGACTTAGACAGCAACAGAGATCGTCGATCTGAGCTCAACTATCGTCGAACTGAGCTCAGAGATAGAGAATCAACACTGGAGTCAAGATTGTCGAACTGAGCTCGAAGATCGTCGAATGGAGTTCGACGATTTGCTGCAGTTGAGCTCAGCGATCGTCGAATGGAGTTCGACGATCCATCGAAGTTGAGCTAGACGATCGTCGATTGGAGTTCGACGATTCGTCGTACTGAGCTCGACGATATGACTTAGTCTCAAACTGAAAATCCTTGGTCTTGGGTGCAGCTTCCAAACCTAAGTACTAACCCTTAGACTCAATTCTAATTGACCTTTAGATCTATACAGGAGGTCAAAAACAGGTTTCCTAAGGACATAGTGATCTTGACCCAAATTAGTAATAGGGTGTTCCAACAGATCCAAATGTAGCAAGTACAAAATCCTACGTGAATCACTCTTATTAACAGATTTAAAACTAGTTTTAGTTTGCTTGCCTAATTGACAAGCTCTGCAGAGACCTTCCTTCTTGTAGGGACCAGAAGGTAGACCTCTAACAAGGTTGTGCTTAGATAGCCTAGCAATGTTTTTCAGATTTACATGACCTAGTCTTTTGTGCTATAAGTTATTCTGATTACTAGTTAAGTTAAGTAAACAGATATCAGTTTTGGCAGAAAGAAAATTTACTGAGTATATGTTGCCTTGTCTACTTCTAGTTAAAACTATTTGGTTGTTTTTATCAATAATAGAACAAGTGGATGGGTTAAAGTATACCTAATAACCATTATCACATAACTAACTTATGGAGATGAGGTTATGCTTGAGTCCACTTACATATGTCACCTTTTTGAATGTGACAGCTCCTATTCTTACTTCTCCAAATCCTTCTGACTAACCACATTTGGAGTCACCAAAGAAAACCTTTGGCCCCAGCTTGGACTTGTAGTGGGTTAAGATGTCCTTGCTGCCAGTCATGTGTTTAGAGCAGCCACTGTCCAGGTACCAAGTTTGATTTACCCTGGACAACTCTTCACCTGCAATAAAAAATAGATAATGGTTTTTGACCCAGGTTACCTTGGGTCCTTTGTATTGCTGATAAGAGAAGCTGGAAATAACAGAGAATTCAGGTTGGGATTTATATCCTAGAGGATGATATCTCCTAGGTGGTATGATCCAGTCAACTAGTGGATTAAATGGTTTCTTAGAAGTATTTAAGTTGTTGTTGGAATTATAGTTTTGATCAAATCTTCCTGGGTTCGACGAATTGTTGTGAGTTCATCGACCAGAGTTCGATGAATTTTGTTGAGATCGTTGATCTCTGCCCAGAGAATGAACATGTTCATTCTTTGTGCCCCACGTTCGTCGACTTCTGCTCGACGATCCATACAGAGTTCGTTGATCGCAGTTAGACTAATAAATATAACTATAGTTTGCGTTCAGAGTTTGTCGATCTGGGTTCGACGAACTGGCCCCATTTCGTCGATCTGAGTTCGACGAAAATTGTCGAATCTTATTTTTATTAGGTGTTTTCTGGTTTTTGGTTTTTTGTCCTATTATCTTAGAGATCTTTTCTACTGTTTGTTTGTCATTTACTTTTTCTTTGTCTTTAGCAGATACAAACTTTATTGGAGTTGATAGAATGTTCTTCCTGAGAATGGGGGGCAAACCTGATGGAGCACCCAAACCTTGCTTGCCACTAAGTCTAGCATTAACAGTACTTGTGATATCCATCAGCTTGAGGCTTCTCCCATTGAGAGTTTCCTCAAGTTGTTTGGCCTCACAAAGCTCAGTTTTTAATGAAATTATCTTTTCATTTGCTAAGGTTAATTCATCTTTTAACCTAATGTTTTCAGATTGAACATCCTCTAAGTTTCCTAATTTTTCTCTAAGAGTTTTAATTTATTTTTCAGAGTTAATCAAATCTATGCACATTAATTTGAAATCAGATTTAAATATTTCAGAGCTGTAGTCAAAAGGGGACATTACCTGATCTGCCTCTGATTCAAACACTCCTTCATCTTCAGATTCTTCTTCTTCTGAGTGACTTCTGGAGGCATCAATTGCCATGAGGAAAACCTTCTTTGCCCTTTCTTCTTCCTCATCTTCACTGGAACTTGAAGATGTTGACTCATCTTCTGTCTCACTCCAGGTCCCAGCCACAAAGCCCTTTTCCTTCTTCTTGTTCTTGCTGGAAGAGGGTTTGCTGGTGTGCTATCTTCTGGTTTCCATCTCTCTTCTCTTCTCTTTCTTCTGGTTTTCTGGACACTCAGAGAGGAAATGCCCAGGCTTTCTGCATCCATAGAACACAACTTCTTTGGTTGGTGTCTTGTCATATTTTGGCTTGTCATCTTTTCTTACTTACTTTCTCCTGAAATCCTTTCTGGCCATCTTAAAGAATCTCTTAGCGAAGAGACTCATAAGCTCTTCATTTGATGTTGTAGTCTCTGTCTCTTCAGTGGATTTGAAAGCAATACTTTGCTCTCTTCTGGCTGCTGGAGGTGTTCTTTGTTCAGCTGCCTCCCTGGTCTTTATCAGCTGCTCATATGACTTCAATTTATCTAATAGAGATTCAGTTGAAATATCATTCAGGCATCTGGCCTCCTTGATGGGCTAGATTCTTGTATCCCATGAGCTTGGGAAGCACATCAGGATCTTATCATTCACTTCAGTAAGAGTGATGTTCTTATCCAAGGTTTTTAGCTCATTGATAATTAAGCTTAACCTATTGTACATATCAAAAACTGTCTCAGCTTCCTCCTTCTTAAAGTTCTCATATAGGGAGATGAGATTTGATCTCCTATCCTTTCTCTCATCTGCTGATCCATCCACAATTTGGTTTAGAGAATCCCAAATGTCTTTTTCTGAGGTGCACTCAGCAACCTTATGGAAAATATCATCTAACATAGTTTGTGCTAGGATATTCATAGCTTTAGCATCTGCAATTTTTGCTTTCTTCTGGGCTTCAGTCCACTCAGGTGGTGGGACTACATTGTTGCTGGAAGATGTTATGGATGTAGATGCTTGTGGGGGACCTGTCAAAATTGAATTGTAGATGTCTTCATCAATGGAATTCATGTATAACCTAATTCTTGCCTTCCAGATGGCAAACCTATTAAGGTTGCAAACTGGAGGTCTAGTGCTTGCATAATCCTTGTTCTGTGACATGTCTGTGTTTCTAATTTAAATAAGAATAAAGTAATGTGTAGATCTAACAAAGGATCTTTTGGTTCAAGATTTAAATTGTACAACCAAAGAAACCTCCTCTAATACCAATTGAAAGTGAGAGTTAGATCTGAAAAACTCTAGAGGGGGTGAATAGAGTATTCTTAAATATTGTTAACAGCTATTACAGCTTTTGCTGTAATTTAAAAGTGCAGAAATTTAGAGACTTGCAAACAATAAAAATAAAGCACAAGCACAGCAAGAACACAAGAAAATGAGGCAACCAGACGACACAAGAATTTTATAGTGGTTACCCAACCTGGGTACATCCACTCTTCTACCACCCTTGGTAGAAATCCACTCAGATTTTTGATCAGGTGCCTGACACCAATGAGCTTTTGATCAGGTGCTCAAAAACCAACCCAAGTTTTTTGATCAGGAGACTTGCAACCAAGGAATCACTTTTGAAGGAAGATGACAACCCTTTATATAGTGGGGGTGAGAGATGATTTTGTCTTCTCTTTCTCAATATACAACTGAGAAGACTGTGGATTTGATTATAGCTTAAAGTTCGCCCTGAGGTGTAGAATGAATCAGGGAAAAGCAGGAGCTAAGCTTCAGGGTAATAAGTCTTCAAACTGAATCCTTGACCAGCAATAGTCTTCAGGAACTTCTTTGACAGATTGAACTGAAGTTGTCCTTTTGAAGTGCCCTGGAGTACTTGAAGAAAGAAGACTCTAGATATAGGTATTGTTGTTCTTCTTCTTCAAGTGATGATGAGCTTCTGGTCAAGAACTTCTGTGTATCAGAGAATGCTTCTTCTTTGACAGAGCAGATTATCCAAGATTGAATGTTTGTCTGTAATCTCTATGTCCTTCTCAGTGAACTATGTTATGTGTTTTTCTTTCTCAATAATGCTTGATTCTCTTTGTCAGTCTTTGTGTCTATGTATCCGTTATTCTCTTCTTCTCTATGTTTTGAAATTTTGAATGCATCTACAATTAATGCTGACAGCCTTGAGAATAATCGGCTTTGATTTATTTCCCCAACTGTCCCGAGGAAAAACGGCAAGCAATAATCCTGGAGAAGACCATAATTAATGCTCCTTCTAACAGATACATTCAGAGAATGTTAGAACATTAATTAAACAGGAATTATCGCATTAGAGTGGGGACAGAAGGCCGGAAATAACTAAGTCTAGAATCGTCGAGCAGTTGGCAGAATTCGTCGAACTGAGTCCACAGTTCGCCGAGCTGAGATATTGTATCCGTCGACCAGACGGCTTCTGTTCGTCGAGCTGAGTTCCATGATCGTCGAGCTGGAATCTGAACTGCTGTCTCTTTTGATCTTTGCCTATTCATCGAGCTGGTAAATATGTTCGTCTACTGGAGTCCAGCAACTATTCTAGAGTTGTCAAATATTCTGTGTGTTGACTGAAATCCTATGTGTTGACACAAGTCTTCTATGTGGTGTCGACATAGCCTTTCCTCAATGTCGACTGATGATCTGGATGTCGACACAAGTGCTTCTAGTGTCGACTTAGTTGGAATCGACATATGCTCTAAGTGTCGACACAAGTCTTCTGGTTCCATAATTCGTCGGGTAGAGAACTGAGTTCGTCGACCTGAAACTAGAGAACATAGTCTCGACAGAATGCTGTAGTAGTCCAAATATTCGTCGACCAAAGAATGGTGTTCGTCGAGCTAAGTCTAGAGAACCTTGAATTCGTCGAGCTGAAAATGATTCTGGACTTAGAGAAAAATTGATGAACCTCTAGCAATAGAGTTGAAGTGGAAGTCCAGAATTCGTCGACCAAAGAATGAAGTTCGTCGACCTGAGAACTAGGTTCGTCGACCTGAGTCTAGAGAACAGTCTGGACTTAGAATGCTGAAGGTGGAGTATAAGGATCATCGACCTGTGACTCAAGTTCGTTGAGCTCAGCTCAGAGAAAAGATCTCTAAGATCGTCGAGCTGAGAATGACTATCATCGACCTGAGTTCGACGAACGTCGAACTCATTTTACGTAGTCTCTTGAGAAATCTCTGAATCTTTAGGAAAACTCTATGTCTTGACTCTCTGGCAATTTGATGATGGCTTGTCCATGTGATGTTGTTACTAAAGACTTGGCCTAGACTCTAGGACACAACTTTGACCCTAGATATACATGTTGGGTCACATCATCCTAAGTTAGTGAACCTAGCCCAAATCAAACTAGGGATCCAACACCACCCTTCTTGGTTACGCTGCTTGAAGCGGTACCTGCTCCACCGCAGGAGCAGGCTATTGTATTTGCCTTGCAGGCTGAGCATTGATCATAGCAAACACCGCTTCAGCCACCAATCATATGGTTTCTACTGAGGGAGGTATTGTAGCCACATCATTAGGTGCGCTACTAGCCTTAGAAATCGGGCGTTCTGACGGCCCTGCACAACTCCTGGTCACCTATAGTTGTACAAAACACCATTAAGAGACCAAACAAAATTACAAAAAGCAATTATAAGAACACGCAGGTTCCTCAAACATGTGTATTTTCATTCCTAAGTGGACATTCATGGGTTCTTTTATGTTATAACGATGACGCACACACATGTGTTCACCACCCATTAAAGAATTCGTCCACAAATTCATTTAAGTTGACCGAAACCAGTAGTCTAATACCAAATTGTAACACCTCCTATCCGTCGCATAGCATATAGCAATAGGTCCGGTCGGGGCCCGACGCCATATACCACAGACAGACCGGACGGTTACGCAATGGAAACCATCCTGTCAATAACCAACGTCCTACACATAGTACATTCTAGCAGAAGCAATTTAAACGTTGCAAATTAAGAACCCAGCCAACGGCATGAATGTCCACTACATAAACCCAACAGGAATGAACGCACAAATACACAAGTACTTGACCTTATGGCCTTACAATAGTTTACTCAAATAAAGTGTCTTCCAAACCACGACACACAGGCCGGTCACACATGAGAAACAAAGTAAACATCAAATAAAGGCCATCGAGAGCCAGCTCAACAACAAGGGCTTTTGCCCGCTATTTTCCACTCAACTCTACAGCACCTGCAAGCAACAATCCACCGAAGAGGTGGCAAACAAAAGCAACGGTCAGCTAAGCTGATCAAATTATAACAATCCCGCCCCCAAACTTGGGGCGACGATGCTCCTTCCCTGCACTTTATTAGCATTGCCATATAATAGAGAAATTACACATCATCATAGGCGCAGGGTTGCACGGCCACACACCCCGTGCTCTTAGGGCACATTCTCGGTGAACCCGGTCAAAGTCAGCGGTCTCACCACCGCCCCTTGGATGGCAAATCCTCGTGAGCATTTGAGTCTTTCCGGCAGAAGTCACGTCAATTGAAGACATCGACAGCCTAAGACCTGCCCTCTATGCCATCTGTAGGCCTCTAAAACTGAACCACATAGAGCGGGTACGGTTCCACCGAACCCGTTACTCACCTCGCCATGATAATTTAAGTCATCGGCGCGGGTCAAGCTTCCCGAATCCCGAGTATCGAACACACTGTATTACATAACCCAGTTATGTACAAGTTGGCTCCCAGGCCACCAAGATGGCAGAATCACGCTTCTGCCTAGTTTTCCTGGTGCACCTTGAGGTTAGTCCCCAAGGCTCCCTGTTGCAATCTACCGCGTAGAAAACCAGAAAAAACAACCATCGGCGCGGAGTCTTCTCCGGCCATTCATGCAATGCAACATCACCGATCCAGACCAACTTGTCTGGGTAGGCTCCACACATCATGCCTATGTCCTTTTCTCGATTCTGTACTCTACATGAAAACAACGAGGACTATTCATGTCTACCCGAAGGAACACCTCACACTCACCGCACACTCGCGAGAGCGGGCTTCCTATGCAAGGGAAAAGATGACTTCACATGTCCAAGATGAGAATCGTTACCCTAGCATTCCTCTTTGGCGCCATGAAGATCTATATGGAAGAAAAGCACCGTAATGTCCTCGCCTCCGTGGATCCGAACTTGGCTTGTAATTAGGGGCCCTGAAGCTCCACCGGCAGCTGAATCTCTCCTCCTTCTTCTTCCTTGCTCTCCCATCTCTCTAGAACTCTTAGAAAGAGAAAATCCAGAATAAATGAGGGTTTATAAACCCTATTACCGGGTTAAACCCTGCCAGGATCAGCAAGGACCCTTATATCCCAAAGGAAGGAAACAGACGGCCACGATTCGCACTTAAAATCCAAAACCTGGGCCTAACACAGCTTGTGACATGCCCTTGTCCAAGGTCGTGTGCCTCATTCGACACCGAAACTGTCGCATCCCGATAAGAACACGGGCTCTCGACACACCCATGTCAGGCTTGACACGCCCGTGTCATCCAGTACACGCCCGTGTAGCTGGGTGTGTTCCTTCATCGACACAGGACCAACACCAACCCGAGGAGAACACGGGTACTCGACACGCTCGTGTCGAATTTGACACGCCCGTGTCAAGCTGAACACGCCGGGGCTCTAGGTCGTGTTCCACGCCCAACACAGCACGGCTAAATACCTGAGAAGGACACGGCCTGGGACACGCCCGTGTCTCAGGCCGTGTTCGCTGTTCGACGATCGTCGACTGCAATTTCATCGACCACACGGCCATCATCAAACCCGAGCACGACATGGCACTGGGACACGCCCGTGTCCTAAGCTGTGTGACCCCTACCAAGTCCCAAACTTAGCACAAAATGTTACCCGTCCCTCTTTTCAGTTTCGGGGCGTTACATGGGCTTTGCGGTGTTGAATGTACACACAGGGGGGTTCTGCTTCAAACATGTTGACAGACAAGTGAGGGGGAACTGGACTGATGTGCCCCCTAATGGTCATCCCTTCTGTAGTGCGGGTAACTACTCCCACTATAGTCTCTAGTCATAAGTACCACAATATTGAGGGTACTATCTTCTAAGGATGTTGGGAACTCGTTTTCCACAGATGATGCCAAACTTTTGCTGACTAACTCGACGTCCCGGTCAAGCCGGAATTCTTGGACCGTCGTAGCTCTCGGAACGGTCAAGCACGCACAAAGTCAATGAAAAAAAAAATTTGACAAGGTAATTTTTTTTGATGTGGAAAACCCCGAAAAGAGGTGACAAACCATGTGGTCGGATCTGTACCGACCAAACCTCCAATAGATTTGAGCGCTGTTACAGGGCTTTTTCAAGAACTTGAGGGCTACAGGCTACCTCTTTTTACAATTATTGGGGGAGAGAGAGAGAACCTGGAGGATGTCAGGCCACCACTCAAAGGGCTAATAATTTCTTCGAGTGCTGCGGGGAGCGATGCGCTTGTTGTATTCTGGAGTCTTCTAATAATTCCCGGAGGCGGTAGTAGCTTGTTGTATATGTTCTGATGTCTTGAGCTTTGAGGCTCGGAGATGCGCTTAGCACACCATACCCTTCGCATTTTGTCTCTGATTGTCTTTTGGAGAAGCGTAGTTTGGTTTTCTTTTCGTTAGATGGAGTGCTTGTTCAGGAGCGTGAGGTACGCTTATTGTATTTTGGAGTGCATTGGGAGTTTGCTGGAGGAAAGCGCGCTAGGCGATTGCTGGAGGAGGGCACGCTGAGGGGTTGCGGGTAAATAGAGAGAGCGCAGGGTGCTTGTAGAAGGAGAGTGTGTGGAGCGTGTGTAACACCACAAAAAGGAGAAGTGGTCAGTGGAGGTTATCGCGTGGCGATAGCCTTATCGCTGATGATAGCTCAGTGAATTATAAGACCCAGGACTCAGGTTGTTATCGTCAGGGCGATAGTGGTTAGTGCACCGCGCTAACCTTTTGACGAATGTCGAGAAGGATTTCTCGATTAACCGATTTATCGCCAGGCGATAGCTGTAACCACACAGCATTAGCCTCTCGATGAATGTCTAGAGGGATTTCTTGAGAAACAGATCTACCGTCAGGCGATAGTTTTTATCGCAGAGCGATAACTCTGGATAGCAGTGCCGGCGAGTCAAAGCAGTTACCGTCTGTGATACCGCGCTGCGGTATCTTTTAGATAAAATTTGTACTTGAGATTTTATTCTCATTTTTTCTCACACACTCCCTTGCTTAATTCTAGAGAGGGAAGAGGAGGAAAAGTTTTGGAGCTCACGGGGATATTTGGTCCAAGGCGTGCTTATGATCGGAATCGTGAGTTGGCGCTAGATCCGCGGAGAGGAAGTGGTGACAATCAATTCCATCCAGATCAAAGGTAAAGGTCATGAATCCGAGGAAGACTACAAGGGTAACGATCTTTCGTCTTGGACACGTGAAGTCCTTTTTTGGAATATGCATGGAATCCCCCGCCAACAGGTGGAGAATCGATGGAATTCCTTTGGGTCGATTAGTGAAATCCCTAGTGAGTCTTTCATATAGATCTAAAAATGTGTAGTACGGAATAGGCATGTTGTCTGAAGCCCATCTGGACAGGTTGGTCCGGATTGGTGATGTTTATTTTGCATACTGGAGAAGACTCCGAGAATAAATGAGTAGTTTATGGGGTCTATAGGATTGTACCTGTGAACTGGATGTAGCAGGAAGTACAGGAGCTACACTCCAGGAAAATACCCATGAAATGCCACAGTTTGAAGGACTGATGGATGTCGTCGGGCGATAGTGAGTATCGCCATCGGCGATAGCTCTTGGTGAGCTATTTGTGTTGTGAAAGTCCAATGTTTTTGGCACAGCAAGTTATTGTAGTGTTTTGGCTGGGTCTGGTACAGAAAGTGAATTCTGTGGTTAACCCCTGACAACAGAGAGTATCGTTGGCAATAGTGGCCAAATACCCTTTTGATGTTAAAGCGTGTCTCTGGGAGACTGTGAGGCTATTGTCTGAGCTTCTATGCCAATGCTTGAAACCCTTAGTTCACCGAACTCGAGAGCAGGAATCTCAACTCATCCCACAGCCCTTCGTAGAACCTACTGGTGTGAGGCCAGTACCTGTTGAGGCTGTTGTAGATCCATGAGCAGCAGAACGCCAACTGAAGCGGTTCATGAGTTTTAGTCCTCCTATGTTTGCGGGAGCAGGATCCGCATTGCAGGCAGAGGACTAGCTTGCGCGAGTCAAGAGGATTTTGACGTCCATAAGAACTGAAGAGGAACATAAAGTCACCTTGGCCACTTTCCTGCTGGAAGGAGAGGCTCAGCTTTGGTGGGATGAAATAGAGATGCACCACTTAGCAGGTAGACAACTAATGGAGGTCTCGATAGAGGAATTTTCGAGACTATTTTTTGCAAAGCATCTATCGTCGGCACAGCGCATAGCCATGGAAAATGAGTTCTAGCATCTAACTCAAGGAGAAAATAGCGTTGTTACCTACTTACATGAGTTTATAAGATTGGGATGCTATGCAGGTCTATCTATGTTGAAGAAGAGCGTAAAACCAATAGGTCCTACGAAGGGCTGTGGGATGAGTTGAGACTCCTGCTCTCGAGTTCGGTGAACTAAGGGTTTCAAGCATTGGTGGATACGGACCGTGCATTGGAAAAAGACATGAAAAGGGTGCAGGGAAAAGGGTCTTGGTTGTGAGAAAGCCTGAGTTCAAAGTGCCGCACCGGGAAAATCGAACTACCGAAGGAAATGGGGTAAAAAGTCCAAATCTTTTGGACAGGCTCCCTCTATTGTTGCTTCTAGGGAACTTTGGGGCAAGGCCACGTACCTGTTATACCTGCGGCAAGCTAGGACACTTTGCCCATGAATGTCGATGTGGTCCTCGAAAGAGTAATAAGAAGGCAGGAGAGACATATGCTGAAAAGGGAAAGGCGGTGGAGTCCACTATATCCCACTATGCTCTAGCTTAGCCTCGGGTGTACAATCTTGGCCAACGGGAGGCCATAAAGCAAAGTGACGTCGTCATAGGTACGAGTTAACATCTTATTTTACTGCATTTTGTACTTCATACCTTGTACATAGCTTGTGTATGATTTGTTTGTATTAGGCTTTGTCCTTATTTGTGACTGTCCGACAAGAGAACTGTTTGATACGGGCGCTTCACATTCATTTCTATATGCGGACTTCATATATCAGATTGGAGTACCTACTTGCGTGCCGACAGAGAGCCTATTGATATTTTTGCCTAATGGATGTGTGATGCGTGCAGATAGGTCTTTCTATGTTGAGGTGCGGATAGGAATTCATAATTTCGGATTGAAAGCATCTGTGCTACTGATATCGGAATTTGATGTAATCTTTGGTATGACTGGCTCTCGGAGCAGTGTACCTTTATATATTGCAACTCAAAGGAGGTCACACTGTGGCAGAATACTGAGCTAGAGACTAAATTTGATGGTATGCTAGTATCGAGCAAAATGTTGATGTCTACTCTCCATGTTGTCAAAGCTATTCAGAAGGGCGTGGATTTATTCTTCACGCTTATAAACGCTATTGAGCCAAAATCCAGTGTGAGTGACATTCTGATTTTATCGGAGTATGCTGATGTGTTTCCTAAGGATCTTCCGGGGTTACCGCCCTAGCGGGAGATTGACTTCTCGATTGAGTTGGTGTCAGGTGCAACACCTGTGGCCCGCTCGTCGTACCGTATAGTGCCAACGGAAATTGGGGAACTAAAAGTCCAATTATAAGAGTTACTGGAGCAAGGATATATATGCCCAAGTATGTCACCTTGGATCGCACATGTCCTCTTTGTGAAAAAGAAGGATGGTAGTCTGCGTTTGTGCATCGACTATCGAGAATTGAATAAGCTGGAGGAGAATAACAAGTATCTGCTACCACGAATTGATGACTTGTTCGATCAGTTAGTGGGATCAACTATCTACTCTAAGCTGGACTTAAAGTCTGTTACTACCAGTTGAGGATTCGGTAATGTGACATTCCCAATACAGTGTATGGAACACGCTACGGTCATTATGAGTACGTTTACAGTAATGTCGTTTGGGCTAACAAATGAGCCATCATTGTGCATGGACCTAATGCACCAAACATTTCGAGAGTACTTGGACTTATTTGTAATTGTCTTTATTGATGACATTTTAGTGTACTCTCAGTCTAAAGAATATCATGCGAATTATTTGTGGATGGTGTTGCACACCTTGAGAAGAAACAAGCTCTATGTCAAGTTCTCAAAGTGTGAGTTTTGGCTGTCGTCAATGGCCCTTCTCAACAATGTAGTGAGCGGAGAAGGCATTGTGATGGATCCGTCAAAGATAGTAGCAATACGGGAGTGGCCGGTGTTGTCTACTGTAGCAGATGTCAGGAGTTTCCTTAGACTGGCGGGCTACTATAGCCCTTGGCACAACAGCCTCTGGATGTAATTTCATATAATCATCTACATTAAAGAACTTATTTGCTTTTGCAAACCTGTTTAATTCTTCTTTCCTATATTTTGACATTGTTGAGTATTGTGAGGGATCCTTTCCTTCAGCTTTGGCCTTGTTTATCATAGATAATCCAACTAGTTCTTGAAATCTGGCCATTCTAACAGTGGTTGTTGTTTCAGGATCCTCAAGAGGAACAGGAGGAGATTCAGGCTTCTTTGGATTATCAGCTTTCTGAGATTCTGGAGCTTGTTGTAGATGTTAATGATGTTGATGTTGCTTGCCTGAGTAGTACCTATGTTGGCTGCTACCAGAGTAAGATGAGTATCTACCCTGCTGTATCTGATAAGTTTGAAATTGGGTAGATCTCTGAGAAGAAGTGCCTGAAGCACCAGCAGCAGGTGGATGAGGAGGAGGAGGATCTTTCTTGTATCTTTGAGAAGGTGGAGGAGGAAAGTATCTCCTGCTTTTCTTCTTGGCTTTCTTCTCATTCTTTGACAGCCACATCCAAGCTGGCATGCCCTTATAAGGAGTGATATTCTGAAGAATATAATATGGGCTATCATGAGTTGGGTTTGGTTTTGGAGCAGCAGCTGGAGGGGCTTTCCTTTTCTTAGAGATTTTCTTCTTCTTTGCAGAAGGACTATCATCTGAATCATCTTCATCATCATCATCATCATCTGTAGATCCTTGGGGATTACCATATAAGGCATTAATTTCCTTTAGAGCTTCTGCAGATATCAACAATTTTTCAGCCTGAGGAGGAGCTGGAGCTGGAGTTGGAGGACTATGTACCACAGTGCTTTCAGCAACTAATTTATTTTCTTTTTCAATATCTGTCATGATCAACTCATCTAGATCAGGCATAGGACTATCATCCATCTTGAATGTTAGAGGAGAGATGGCTTTGGGAGGGGATGAAATAATGAAAGAAACTTCTCTTGGTGGAGATGGAATAACTGGAGCCTCTGTTCTTGCAAAACTGGCCTTGAGTTGCATGGCAACTTTGGGGCTTATTGGGGAGGTGTACGGAATTATAGCCATAGAAGGCTTAGGGCTGATTTATGGAAGGAAGTTCAAATGAACTATATCAAATATATTTAGCAAACTCAAAATATTTATTGTGAGATTTATAATGTAATCACCAATAGTGTTTATTCCATCTATAATTATCTCATCCATATCCATATCATATTCAATAAAATCAATTAAATCATCAGAAATAGCTGTGTCTGGAGCTTCTTTTGCTACTGCTGCTACTGCTACTGCTTCTACTTCTACTGGGGTTGGAGCTACTTCTTCATGGAGTATCTTCCCCTGCCTGGTTTCAGTAGGCAATAGAGTCAGGCCCCTGATTGAAGAAGGGGGGACAGAGAGGGCAGAAATTTGAGCAGCAAGGGATGAGATTGAAGAAGCAAGAGGTGAAATAGCCTTTGCTAGGAGGTTTTTGATGAGGGGAGTGAGAATTTCAAAAGAGATGGAATGGAAGGAGAGTCCAATGGCATGAACTCAAAAGGTGTCTGAGTGGATACAGAAGGGTAGATGGAAGATGATGGTGGAGGGGAAGGAAGAGAATCTGGCATTGGCTCATCTGGGGAAGATGGGGTATGTGTAACACCCTAGAGTCAATTTGGAGTCAGGAATGGGTGACACGACTTGGGACAAGGGCGTGTCCCAGGGCGTATCGTGTTTGGGTTGAGCAGGTGGTCGAGTGGTCGACGAACTTCAGTAAACGAAGTTTTGGGAGGGAACACGCCCGGCGACACGGGCGTGTTAGAGGGCGTGTCCCCCCTCCCCGTTCGACGAAATACGGTCGACGATCGTCGAGTGTCGAGTGTCGAGTGTCGAGTGCAGGGTACATGTCCTGTGACACGGGCATGTCACGGGGCGTGTCCCTTGGGGTTCCAGTGAGGAATTCGTGTGTTGCGGGACACGGGTATGTTCAGGTGTACACGGCCTGGGATACGGGCGTGTCCCAGGGCCGTGTGTCTCTCGGGTGAAATTGAGATTGTGCTGTGTGGGGTACACAGCCACATACACAGGCATGTTTGTAGGCGTGTCAGGTGACACGGCCCGTGACACGGGCGTGTCATATGGTCGTATACTGGTTGGATTGGAGTCTGTTGACTGCCGCTGAAGTGACACGGCCTGTGACACGGGCGTGTCACAGGGCATGTCACGCCGTGTTCAGGGTATTTTTGGGTAAATCTGAGTCGCTCATTTCCATTATCCTGGATCCAAAGGCTAGGCTACTTCCAGGTGGGTCAAGGCCGAGGATATGGGGATATAAGACCTTCCACTTCATCTCCTTCTTCTCCATCTCATTTCAAAAGAGTGAAAGAGAAAAAGGGAGAGCAAGGGAAGGGAAGGAGAAAGTAAGCCAGCTGCTGGAGGAGCTGTGGAGTGTGGAACAAAGATCTGAGAGCGGATTCGTGAAGGCAAAGCCGAGGCGGTGACTTCCATCCGGCTACTTCATGGCTTCGAAGCGATCTTCAAGGGTAACGATCTCCTTCTTGGACATAGAAGTCCTTTCTTTATGCATGTTCTTGGAATCCTCCACCAATAGGTGGATCTCGGAAGTGATTCCTTCGTTGAGTCTGCATCTAGAGCTAGAAGTGTGGAGTACGGCATAGGCATGTTGTGTGAAGCCCATCTGGATGGGTAGTCTGGATTGGTGATGTTCATGGGTAAACCGGAGAAGACTCTGTGGATTTGATGTATGAAAGAGATTATGTTGTGATTGTATGAATGTATGGATGTGATGATGGCTGTGAGGAGTCTTTGAGAAAGCTCCTGGTTATGAAGAGAGATCAATTGGTAGTATGTCGGGAAGCGAGTACCCGGCCGACTACACCACTAGGGTGGGTTGATCTAGTTAGAAGGGATCGATTGGTGGTATGACCCGGGAAGCGAGCACCTGAATTGTTGCACCACAATGGTGGGTCGATTAGGAAATAGGTGAGGGGTCGATTGGTGGTATGCCTGTGGAGCAACGATAACCCAGCTTGCTACACTACATGTTGTGGGTCGATCTGCTCTGGTTATTTGTGAATGCTGAGAGGTTTTACCTCTGAGTGGTATGGAAGGGATGTCGTCAGCTTGCGACACTGGTGGACTAGGCTTGAGCCATCCTACCAATAAGTGACGTACCTCGAATCGGCGGTGTACGACTGTATATCCGGTACACCAAGAATATTCCTTGAGTGCACAGAGTGACCGGTGAATACCGGCGTTTGTGATCTGACTGTGCTTTCTAGATTGATAGAAATGATTATGGCTATGCATACAGGGAAGGAACCACTGCCCCGGGTAAGGGGTGGGGTCGTTATAAGTGGTCAGTGAATGCTGATTGTTACCTTGTTTTCTGTTTTGATTGGATGGCTAATTGCAGGTGGTGCTGCTTGCATTGAAATGAACGGAGTGGAAGTATTGCTGCTAAAGGCCCTTGAAGTCCATGCAAATCGTGGTTGGATTTCATGTGTGGCCGGCCTGCATGCCGATGTACGAAAATGTAATTCTGTGGAAAGAGAAACTTGTAAGTCCTTAAGGCCAGTGTGTGTGCGTTGTATACATTCCTGGTGTTGATATATAAATGTGGAGTTTATATAGAAGTGGACATTCTCTGAGCTGAGTTCTTTAACTTAAAAATGTTGCGCTAGAATGGATTGAGTTAAGGATGCGAATAGAATTTGATTTTCCCACATAATTCCACTTCTTGTCTGTGACATATGGCGTGGGGCCCCGGCCGGACCCATCGTTATATGCCATGTGACGAATGGGGGCATTACAAAGTGGTATCAGAGCTAGGTTGAGATTGTTTGGGAGGAGAGAACATAATTGAACTCATGAATGTCCACTAGGAATGTAGTTCATGCACGTAAAGTGCGTGAGTGTGTAGTCAATGTATACTTACCGTTATGAAATGGCTACTTAATGGTGTTTTGTACATTGATTGGTGGCGAGGAGTGGTGTTGGGCAGTCTGAGCCTCAGCGGTCCGATGAGAGTGCAGCACACGTTGAAGCGCCTATGCCTCCTTCGGCGGAGACTATACGGGTGGTGATGGAGACGGTACTTGCCATGTTATAGGCACAGCCGACTGGACAGGAAAGGCCTGCATGACTGGTGCAAGGCAAGAGCGTGTTGCAGTTGTGATGGACGAGCAAGCCATGGGGGAGTCACTGCAACGGTTTATGGAGTTTCATCCACCTACGTTCGGTGGGGCGCTTTCCCCAACGCAGGCGGAAGATTGGTTGGGTCGAGTAAAGAGTATCCTGACTGCAATCAGGACGGCAGAGGAGCAGAAAGTGACGTTAGCCACTTTTCTGTTCGAAGGAGATGCGAGACTGTGGTGGGATGAGATGGAGGTGCATCACTTGGCAGGTCATGGATTAGCGGAGGTTTCAATCGATGAATTCTCCCGATTATTTTTAGCCAAGTATGTGCCAGTGTCGCAGCGGATTGCGATGGAAAATGAGTTTCAACGCCTGGTGCAGGGTGAGGCAGATATTGATACATACCTACATGAGTTTACCAGACTTGGTAGATATGCGGGGTCTACCTTTGCGGAGGAAGCACGGAAGACGAACTGATTTTATGAGGGACTGCGGGATGAGTTAAGGTTGGTCCTCCCGAGTTCAGTGAACCAAGGCTTCCAAGCGTTGCTTGATACGACCCGTACTTTAGAGAAAGATTTGAAGCGGGTACAAGAGAAGAAGAGACTGGCAGTGGAAAAGCCATAGGTGAAAGTACCGCAATCAGAGCAGTCGGAGTTTCGAAGACGAGAAAAGAAAAATTTTAGGCCTACGAAATCTGCTCCATCGGTTGTTTCTTCGAGGCGAGTTATGGGCCAGGACATGTTGATACACGTATATGCTATAAATGCGGGAAGCAAGGACACATAGCAAAATTTTGTTGGAATGTCCCGTTAGGAAGTGAGAAAAAGACATGTGCGTCTTATGAAGAAAAAGGTAAAGCAGTGGTCGAATCATCTACATCTCAGACGCAACCTCGATTGCATAATTTGGAAGTCCAAGAGCCGCAAGGCTCACTTGGTGAAATTCAGCCTCGAGTGTTCAATTTGGCTCTTTCGCGAGAAATGCAAAATCGAGAGGCTGAGCGGAAGTAAGGATAGTGACTTGTATCATTTTGGGGATGAAAATAATGTTGTATATGTTATATGTCATGATATATGTTGAAATGTTGCAATGTTGGTGCACACTTGTGATATGAAAGTGATCGTTTGATTGTGATATAGTCTGAATGATGTGTTTGTTCTTTTGATCACTTTCGTTGTGGCTGATTGGAGTGAGCCAAATTTCGAGAACGAAATTCTTTGAAGGAGGGGAGGATTGTAACACCCCAGAGTCAATTTGGAGTCAGGCATGGGTGACACGGCCTGGGACACGGGCGTGTCCCAGGGCGTATCGTGTTTGGGTTGAGCAGGTGGTCGAGTGGTCGACGAACATCGGTCGATGAAGTTTTGGGAGGGAACACGCCCGGCGACACGGGAGTGTTAGAGGGCGTGCCCCCCCTCCCCGTTCGATGAAATGCGCACGACGATCGTCGAGTGTCGAGTGTTGAGTGTCGAGTGTCGAGTGTCGAGTGCAGGTTACACGGCCTGTGACACAGGCGTGTCACAGGTTGTGTCCCTTGGGGTTCCAGTGAGGAATCCGTGTGTTGCGGGACACGGGTGTGTTCAGGTGTACACGGCCTGGGACACGGGCGTGTCCCAGGTCCGTGTGTCTCTCGGGTGAAATTGAGATTGTCCTGTATGGGGTACACGGCCACAGACACGGGCGTGTCTGGAGGCGTGTCAAGTGACATGGCCCATGATACGGGTGTGTCACACGATCGTGTACTGGTTGGATTTGAGTCGGTTGACTGGCGCTTAAGTGACACGGCCTGTGACACGGGCGTGTCCCAGGGTGTTTCAGGCCGTGTTCAGGGTATTTTTGGGTAAATCCGAGCCGCTCATTTCCCTTATCCTGGATCCAAAGGCTAGGCTGCTTTCAGGTGGGTCAAGGCCGAGGATATGGGGATATAATCCCTTCTTCTTCATCTCCTTCTTCTCCATCTCATTTCAAGAGAGATAAAGAGAAAAAGGGAGAGCAAGGGAAGGGAAGGAGAAGGTAAGCCAGCTGCTGGAGGAGCTGCGGAGTGCGGAACGAAGATCAGAGAGCGGATTCGTGAAGGCAAAGCCGAGGCGGTGACTTCCATCCGGCTACTTCATGGCGCCGAAGCGATCTTCATGGGGTAATGATCTCTTTCTTGGACATCGAAGTCCTTTCTTTATGTATGTGCTTGGAATCCTCTACCAAGAGGTGGATCTCGAAAGTGATTCCTTCGTTGAGTCTGCATCTAGAGCCGGAAGTGTGGAGTACGGCATAGGCATGTTGTGTGAAGCCCATCTGGATGGGTAGTCTGGATTGGTGATGTTAATGGGTAAACTGGAGAAGACTCTGTGGATTTGATGTATGAAAGAGATTATGCTGTGATTGTATGAATGTATGGATGTGATGATGGTTGTGAGGAGGCTTTGAGAAAGTTCCTGGTTATGAAGAGAGATCAATTGGTAGTACGCCGGGAAGCGAGTACCCGGCCGACTACACCACTAGGGTGCGTTGATCTAGTTAGAAGGGTTCAATTGGTGGCATGACCCGGGAAGCGAGCACCCGACTTGCTGCACCATAATGGTGGATCGATCAGGAAATAGGTGAGGGGTCGATTGGTGGTATGCCTGGGGAGCAACGATAACCCAGCTTGCTACACCACATGTTGTGGGTCGATATGCTCTAGTTATTTGTGAATGTTGAGAGGTTGTACCTTTTAGTGGTATGGACGGGATGTCGCCAGCTTGCGAGACTGGTGAAATAGGCTTGAGCCATCCAACCAACAAGTGAAGTACCTCGAATCGGCGATGTACGACTGGTATATCCGGTACACCAAGAAGGTGCCCTGAGTGCACGAAGCGACCAGTGAATACCAGCGTTTGTGATCTGACTGTGCTTGCTAGATTGATAGATATGATGATGGCTATGTATACAGGGAAGGAACCACTACCCTGGGTAAGGGGTGGGGTCGTTATAAGTGGTCAGCGAATGCTGACCGTTACCTTGTTTTCTGTTTGGATTGGATGGCTAATTGCAGGTGGTGCTTCCTGCATTGAAATGAACGGATTGGAAGGATTGCTACTAAAGGCCCTTGAAGGCCATGCAAATCATGGTTGGATTTCATGTGTGGCCGGCCTGCATGCTGATGTACGAAAATGTAATTGTGTGGAAAGAGAAATTTGTAAGGCCTTAAGGCCAGTGTGTGCGTTGTATACATTCCTGGTGTTGATATATAAATGTGGAGTTTATATAGAAGTGGACATTCTCTGAGCTGAGTTCTTTAACTTAAAAATGCTGCGCTAGAATGGATTGAGTTAAGGATGCAAATAGCATTTGATTTCCACATGTAATTCCACTGCTTGTCTGTGACATATGGCGTGGGGCCCCAGCCGGTCTCATCGTTATATGTCATGTGACGAATGGGGGCGTTACAGTATGAATGGGGGATGAAAGCAGATTGAATGATGGTAGGGATGACAGATTGGAAAGAGGGATGTTATCTTTATGTTGTGGTAGAGGAGATGAGGGTGGTGATGGAGTTGGTGTATGAGAGTGAATATGAGTTTGTGATGGAGTTGGTGTACCAAGGAGTGAAGGAGTTGGTGTACCATGTTGTGATGGAGTTGGTGTATGAGAGTGAATATGAGGTTGTGATGGAGTTGGTGTACAATGGAGTGATGGAGTTGGTGTACCATGGAGTGATGGGGTGGATGTATGAGAGTGAATATGAGTTTGTGGATGGTGCACTGGAGAGAATGGAGGTGTAGGAGTATGGACTGTGGTATGAACTGGGGAAGAGAGATGAATTGTGGAGGCTGGAGTACGTGGTGGTGCAACATCTTCAGCAGGGTGGGGAGTGGTTGGAACAGCCCTTGTACTCTCAGAAGGTCTGGAGGAAGAGGAGGGAGCCTAGGATGGCTTGGTGATAGTCCTCTCCCACCTGCCAAAGAGGGCACAAGTAATCCTCTTGGAGGCATTAATGAATATGGTCGGTGTGACCAGGGATTCAGTAGCCTTGGCTTGAAGGAAGATGCCCAGAATCCATCCAAAATACACCTCTTACTTGGTGTTTTTCTTCCTGATCATCTCAAACAAGATACTAACCTAGTTCACAGGCTTCTTATTCACAACAACACACATCATAAGGAATTGATGCCTAGTGATGTAGTCATGGGCTGTGTGTTTTCCCAGCACTACCTTGTCGATGACATCTACTAGAAACTTGTATTCAGCAGACAAATGTTTCTTTAGCAGTTTGTTGGGTGTGCCTCCAGAATAACCCATCTTATTTAACATCGCATCAAATTCATCACTATCAATCTCCAATTCTTCTTCACCATTAACCAATCCAAATATGTCTGTTAAGACGGCGGGGGTAAGAGATATTTCATTACCCGATATGGTTCCCATCATGGTATTCTCATTGGGGGAGGAGGGGGTGTACACCCATTCTCGTATTTCTGCACCAGCTATCTTTATTCTTGTGGTCATCAGATGATTTAACTGTTGATCTTCAAACAGCTGCAGAATTTCCATGAAGATGGGATCAGAGTGTTGGAATGACTCAAAGTCAATATCAAAACCTGTATCAAATTTCATCGCTCCAAGAACTCCTGCTGGAATCGCCATGAGTTTGCCTCCAACAAACACAAAAGAGATCAAGTGCAAGTGAACTGAAAGCGCGGGATGGAGGTCGAAGAAAAACCTAGATATGAGGTTTTTCAGAATATGAATCGACCAACTCTGTTCTGCGAGAAATTAAAATTTCTTCGAGCTGAGATCGACGAAATCTTTGATGGTCAAAAGAATTCGTCGATCTCTGTCAGAAGATGTGAAAGCATTTCGTCGAGCTCCGTTCGATGAAAGTTTTCTAAAGCAAATTCGGCGATCTCTGTTAGATAAAAATAGTTTCACTCACAGAGAGTTCGTCGAACGCCGTTCGACGAATGTCTCTAGAACTTTTCCCAGTTCGTCGATCTCCGTTCGACGAACTTTGAAAAATTCGTTGACCATAGACAGAAATCAAGTTAAGTCTTCTCCATTTATCATGCCAAGCTTATTTATGAAGAACAGATGATTCCTCTCATCCAAAGGTTTGGTGAAGATATCTGCCCTTTGTAGATCAGTATAGATATAGACAAGATTAATTTTACTTTTATCTACACACTCTCTAATGAAATGATGCATAATGTCTATATGTTTGGTCCTACTGTGATGAACTAGATTTTGTGCTATGGATATAGCACTTGTGTTGTCACATAATAAAGTTGAATTATTTAAGTTGAACCCATAGTCCAGGAGTGGGTTCTGAATCCATAGCATCTGGGTGCAGCAACTACCAGCAGCTATATATTCCACTTCAGCAGTTGATGTAGTCACAGATGACTGCTTCGTGCTAAACCATGAGACTAATCTCATACCAAGGAACTGGCATTTTCCTAAGGTACTTTTTCTATCTACTCTGCATCCAGTAAAGTCAGCATCTGAGTATCCAGTTAACTCAAACTCTGACTCAGTAGGATACTAGAGTCCTAGACTAGGACAACACTTTATATATCTCAAAATTCTTTTTAAGAAAACTAGATGAGATTCTTTAGGGTTCACTTGGAACCTAGCACAAAGATATGTAGCAAACATTATGTCAGGTCTGCTTGATGTAAGGTATAGTAGGGACCCAACAATGCCCCTATATAATTTCTGATTAATAGGTTTCCCATGTTTATCAGAGTCTATTACAGCATTAGTGGCCATGGGTGTTTTCTTTGTTGAGGCATCAGCCATCCCAAACTTTTTGAGAAGCCCCTTAGCATACTTAGCCTGGGATATGAAGATGCCATCAGGTAGTTGCTTCACTTGGAGACGAAGGAAGTACGAGAGCTCACTCATGCTACTCATTTCAAACTTTGAATGCATGAGGTCAGAGAACCTTTTGCATAGTTTGGAATCTGTAGACCCAAATATAATATCATCTACATAAATTTGTACTAACAATATTTGATCTTTATGGTGCCTAGTGAATAATGTCCTATCTACAATGCCTCTAGTAAGTTTATGATCTATCAAGAAGCTAGCTAAGGTCTCACACCAAGCTCTTGGAGCTTGCTTTAAACCATAGAGAGCTTTACACAATCTAAAGACATATGAAGGATAAGTTGGAGAGATAAAACCTAAAGGTTGTTCAACTTAAATCTCTTCTTTAAGTTCTCCATTCAGAAAGGCACTCTTGACATCCATTTGATAGACTTTAAACTTCTTGTAGGTAGCATGTGCAAGAAAAATCCTGATTGCTTCTATCCTTGCAACAAGAGCAAAGGTTTAATCATAGTAAATACTTTCTTCTTGTCTATAGCCTTGAGCAACAAGCATAGCCTTGTTTCTCACAATTACACCATGGGCATCAAGTTTGTTTCTGAATACCCACTTGGTTCTAATTACTGGATAACCTTTGGGCCTTGGAACTAATTACTAGACTCTGCATCTCTCAGATTGATTGAGCTCTTCTTGCATTGCAATAATCCAGTGGGGATCTTGCTCTGCATCATTTATGGATTGAGGCTCAACTTGAGAGATGAAATAGGCATGCATCACATCTTGGTTGATTTGATGTCTTATCTATACACCTACTGGCATGTCCCCAATCACTTGAGATCTAGGGTGATCCCTTAGTGTGACAAGATCAATGGGTGAAGTTGGTTCAGCAACAGTATTTGGAGTTAATTCCTCTTGTGGAATAATGTCTGCTGTTGAAGGAAGTTCTACTTCCAAAAATTCTTCTTCACTGTCTTCATCAACTTGTGGTGGAGGAGGTGATATAACCTCTTGTGTAAGGTTCAACTCACTCAATTTCTCATACAAGTGAGGTACCTGCAAAATATCTGAGGTAGAAGAATCCTTCTCCTTATAATACATGTTAGCTTCATCAAAAGAAATATGTACAGATTCTTCCATTTTTAGAGATGATTTATTAAAAACCCTATAAGCCTTGATAACTTGGGAATATCCAAGAAAAATTCCCTCTTGTAGCTTTAGCTTCGAATTTTCTAATGTGTTTCTTGTTATTGTTATGAATGAAATATCTACACCCAAAAATTCTAAAGTAATCAATTTTAGGTTTCTTCCCTTTGAGTAATTCATAGGGGGTCTTACTCTTAAGTTTGTGTATAAAACTTCTATTCAGCATATAGTTTGTTGTGCTCACAGCCTCTGCCCAAAAGGATAGGGGCATGTGTGCATCTGCAAGCAATGTTCCTGCAGATTCAATGAGGGTTCTGTTTTTTCCTTTCTGCTACCCCATTTTGTTGAGGAGTTCTAGGAGCAGAGAAACAATGCATGATACCTTCCTTCTCACATAATCTTTGCAGGGAAGAGATTCAAACTCAGTACCATGATCACTTCTGATCAATGCAACTGCAATAGAATACTCAATCTCTATGCTCTTAAGAAAGTGTGTAAGGACTTTAAAGTTATCTGACTTATTTCTCAAAAAGAACACCCAAGAGAATATAGAGAAGTCATCTACAATAACTATAGTGTAAGACTTCCCTCCTAAGCTTTGTATAGTAATGGGTCCAAAGAGATCCATATGTAGCAAGTACAGAATCTTAGGTGAATCACTCTTATTAATTGACTTAAAGCTGTTTTTAGTTTGCTTGCCTTCTTGACAAGCCTTACATAGGCTTTCCTTCTTATAGGAGCCAGAAGGCAATCCTTCGATAAGGTTGTCCCTAGATAGCTTAGATATATTCTTAAGGTTAACATGACCTAGTCTCTTATGCCAAAGAATATTATTACTAACTTGATTGAATAAGCATAATTCTGAATTAGCAGAGTTAAAGTTTACTAGGTGTATGTTCACTTGTCTACGACCTGTTAAAACAGTTTGGTTATTTGAAGAAATGATACATTTGGAATTAGTAAAGCAAACCTGATAACCTGCATCGCATAACTGACTTATGGATATTAGGTTATGTTTGAGACCATTTACATATGCCACTTTTCTGAAAGTGACAGTTCCACTGTTGAAGTCTCCATAGCCTTCAGTTTGTCCAAAGCTGGAGTCTCCAAAGATCACTCTTGGACCCAGCTTTGCCTTGAAATTGATTAGGCTATCCTTGCATATAGTCATGTGCTTTGAGCACCCACTATCTAGATACCACTTATTTTGAGTGATAGGATAGTTCTTCACCTGCAAGGAAATAATTTAGATGCTCTTGACCTAGGTCACCTTGGGTCCTTATTTCTTTTCATAAGAAAAACTTGAAATGTAAGAATATTCAGGCTGGCTTTTATACCCTAAGGGGTGATATCTTCTAGGAGGAATTATCCACTTATTAAACTGATTACGGAATATTCTTGGTTGGTTATAAGTTTAAGAGAAATTTAAATTTCTATTATATTGATCTGCGTTCGACGAACTCTGGTGAGTTCGTCGACCTGAGTTCGACGAATTGGGATGAGTTCGTCGAACTGCACTTAGAGAATGATAGAAGTCATTTTCTAAGCCCCAGAATCGTCGATCTTTGGTCGACGAACCATACTGGTTTCGTCGATCGTAGTTCAGCGAGTTATTATAATATAAATCTGCATTCGGAGTTCGTCGACTTGAGTTCGACGAACTGTACATGTTTTGTCGATCGGAGTTTGACGAAAACTGCTGAACATTATTCTGGTTATTATTTTTTTCTTATTCTTTCTTCTTTTCTTATTCTTGTGTGTAATTTCAGTTTGATTAAGATTGTTATCTTCTACTTTCTCCTTACTCTTTTTAGAAACAAATTTTATTGGGGTGGTTAATATGTTTTTCTGAATGAGTGGGGGTAGGTTTGATGAAGCACCCAAGCACAGCTTGCCATTAAGTCTGGCATTCACTGTTCTAGTGATGTTCATCAACTTGATGCTTCTCCCATTTAGATATTCTTCAAGTTTCCTTGCCTCAGTCAGTTCAGATTTTAAACATATAATTTGTTCACTTGCTAAGGTTAGTTCATCTTTTAACTTAGTATTTTCAGAAATCAGAATCTCTTGATTAGACAATCTTTCCCTAAGCATTTTGATTTCTTTTTCAGAGTTAATTAAGTCTATACACATGGTTTTAAATTCAATTTTAAAACTATCAGAATTATAATCAAATGATGATAGTACCTGATCAGTTTCAAATTCTGAAGCTTCTTCATTATCAGATTCTTCTTCAACATTTGATGGGCTGCTAGAGGCATTGATGGCCATGAGGCAGACATCTCTGGCCTTTGCCTCTTCTTCCTCTTCACTAGAACTGGAAGATGTGGATTCATCTTCTGTGTCACTCCAGGTATCAGCAACAAAGCCCTTCTCCTTTCTTTTCTGTTTGCTGGAGGAAGGCTTGTTGTATTGTTGCCTTCTAGAGTCCTTCTCTTTTCTTCTTTTTTCTTCTGATTCTCTGGACACTCTGGGATAAAGTGTCCAGGTTTCCTTCACCCAAAACACACTACTTCTTTAGTAGGAGTTTTATCATACTTGGGCTTATCATCCTGCCTGGATGATTTTCTCCAGAAGTATTTTCTTGCCATTTTGTAGAATCTCTTGGCAAAGAGACTCATTAGTTCCTCATTAACTGTTGAAGCTTCTGTCTCTTCAGCAGCCTTGAATACTATATTTTGCTCCTTTCTAGCTGGTGGAGGAGTCCTTTATTCTGCAGCTTCTCTAGACTTTATCAGCTGCTCATAGGATTTGAGCTTTCCTAATAGAGATTCTGTGGAAATCTCATTTAAACTCCTGGCCTCCTTGATTGGCCAGATCCTGGAATCCCATGAGCTTGGGAAGAACATGAGGATCTTATCATTCACTTCAGTAAGAGTGATGTCCTTTTCTAAAGTCTTCAGCTCATTAACTGTTGAGCTCAATCTGTTGTACATGTCAGCAACAGATTCTGACTCATCCTTCTTGAAGTTCTCATATTGGGAGATGAGAGTTGATCTTCAATCTTTCCTCTCATCAGCAGAACCAGCTACCATCTGGTTAAGAGAGTCTCAAATAGCCTTGGCTGAGGTGCACTCAGCCACCTTCTGGATGATATCATCAGACATTGTCTGAGCCAGAATATTCATGGCCTTTGCATCAGCAATCTTGGCCTTCTTCTGAGCATATGTCCACTCAGGTGGTGGAACAACATGTGTACTTGATGTTGAAGTTGATGCAGTTGGTTGAGGGGGACCTGTCAAAATAGAATTGTAGATGTCCTCATCAATGGAATTCAAATAAAGTTTAATTCTTGCCATCCAGATGGAAAACTTATTTAAGTTGCACACTGTAGGTCTGGTGCTTGCATAATCCTTGTTCTGTGTCATGTTATGACAATAATCCTAAGAGAAATAAAATATTTGATCTAACACAGGATCTTTTGGTTCAAGGGTTAGCTTGTACAACTAAAGGAACACTGCTCTGATACCAATTGAAAGTGAGAGTTAGACCTGATATACTCTAGAGGGGGGTGAATTGAGTATCTTGAAAACTTTTTGTTGTTTATAAGATTTTTAGAGTAAACCAAATAATAGATACCAATATTAATAGAAAGCAAAAAGAGCAACCTAAGATTAATCTAACATAGTCACAGCAAAACAAAACTAACACAGGCGCAGCAAGAACAAAGAGAAAGAGGGCAACCAGACAACACAAGAACTTTTATAGTGGTTCCCCAACCTGGGTACATCCACTCTTCTACCACCCTGGTAGGAATCCACTAACAGGTTTTGATCAGGTGACTGCCACCAATGAGATTTTGATGAGGTGCTCAAAAATCAACCCAAGTCTTTTGATCAGGAGACTTACAACCAAGGAATAACTTTTGAAGGGAGTTAAAGAACCCTTTGTACAGAGAGGGGGTGAGATTTTGTAACACCCCCTATCCGTCACATAGCATATAGCAGTAGGTCCGGTCGGGGCCCGACGACATATACCACAGACAGACCGGGTGGTTACTCATTGGAAACCATCCAACCAATAACAACATCCTACACAAAACATTCTAGCGGAAGCAATTAAAATTTTTGCATTAATAAATAACCCAAAACTAGCATGAATGTCCACTAATACGCCTAAAGGAATGAAGTACAAATACACCAGTACTGGCCTTATGGCGTTACAATTGTTTTTCTCAAATTACATGTCTTCAGACCTCGGCACGCAGGCCGGCCATACATGAATAAAAGAAAACAAACAAAAATTAGGCCTTCGAGGGTCGGCACAGCAACTTGGGCTTTAGGCCGCTATTTACCGCTTGGCTCCGCAGCACCTGCAAGCACAATCCACCGCAACGGTGGCAAACCAAAGCAATGGTCAGCCATGCTGACCAAATTATAACGATCCCGCCCCCAAATCGGGGCGGCGATGCTCCTTCACTACACTTTATTAGCATAACCAAGCAGTATATAAATACATTGCATCATAGGCGTTGGCACGCACGGCCATCCGCCCTGTGCTCTCAGGGAACATTCTCGGTGATCACGGTCAAAGTTCGCTGACTCACCACTGCCCCCATGACGGTAATATCTCGTGAGCAATCTGGTCTTTCTGGCCACTGCCTAAGACCCTCCATCTATGCCAACGGTAAGTGCCAAGTAACTTTAGGTCTCTTTAACCGAACGACATAGATTGGGTACGCTTCCACCTGACCCACTACTCACACCGCAACGTCAACTTAAGTCATTTGCGCGGGTCAAGCTTCCCCGAGTCTCGTATCTCCCATACAGATCACATAACCCAGTTATCTTCAGGTTGGCTCCCAGGCCACCATGATGTCAAAACCACGCGTCCGCCCAGTTTTCCGGGTGCACCTTGGAGTTAATCCCCAAGGCTCCCTATTGCAATCTACCTCGTAGAAAACCCAAAAAACATACATTCGCACTGAGTCTTCTCCGGTCATTTATGCAATGCATCATCACCGATCCAGACCAACTTGTCCGGGTAGGCTTCACACATCATGCCTATATCCGTTCTCGATTACGGACTCTACATGTACACAACGGGGACTATTCATGTCTACCCGAAGGAACGCCTCAAACTCACCTCAAACTCGCGAGAGCGGGCTTCCCCTTGCAAAAGAAGTAGAGCTTCACATGCTCAAGTAGAGAATCGTTACCCTAGCTTTCTTCCTTGGCGTCATGGAAATGTAAGTAGATTAAAAGCACCGCACTCTCCTTGCCTCCGTAGATCCGAAGTCGGTTAGCGATTTGGACCTCCGAAGCTCCGCCGGTGACCGGATCTAGGCTTCTTCTTCCTCCTTTGCTCTCCCCTCTCTCTAGACTTAAAAAGAGAACCACTCAAGTGAAATGAGGGTTTCAAAGGCACAATCCCGGGTATATCCCAGTAGGAACAACCCCCAACCATCAGATCCCAAAATAAGGAAATGAATGGATACGAATCGTAGCTGAAAAGTAAAACTTGGGGCGAACACGGCCTGCGAAACGCTCGTGTCCATGGCTGTGCCCTCATTCACCGTCAAAATCGATGCGTCTCGAAAAATACACGGGCATCCAACACGCCCGTGTTCCACCTGACACGCCCGTGTCAGCCAGTACACGCCCGTGTTCCCGGGCGTGTTCCCCCATCAACACAGGACAAACACCAACCCGAGACTCATACGGGTCTTGGACACTGTCGTATCCTATTTAACACGCCCGTGTCAAACCCGAACACGCTTGGGCTCTAGTCCGTATTCACTGTCTCGACACTTCGTCAAGTGCAGTTCGTCGACCACCTGACACGGCCTTGGACACGCCCGTATCCTAGGCCGTGTTCCGTGTCTCGACATTTCATCGAGCGGAAATCATCGACTTCCCTGGCAGATCGTCGACACGAGCTCGACACGCCCTGAGACACGCCCATGTCTCGGGTCGTGTTCGCTGCTCGATGATCGTCGACTCCAGAATTCGTCGACCTCACGGCCAAATCGTCGACTCGAGCCTGACACGCCCTGGGACACACCCGTGTCCCAGGCCGTGTAACCCCTGCAAATTCCAAATTCGGCCCAAAATGCCTCCCGTCGCTCTTTTGAGTTTCGGGGCATTACAACTCTCCCCCTCTTAAAAGAATTTCGTCCTCAAAATTACATAAAGGAAAGAAACATTAAACTTAAACGGTACCTGAGTGAAACAACTCCGGGTACTCCTCAAGCATAGTCTGCTCTCGCTCCCAAGAGAGCTCCTCCTGACCGCAATTGTCCCAACGGACCTTGACCATCCTGATCTCTTTATTGCATAGCCGCTTGACTTCTGAGTCCTCAATACGTACGGGCTTGACCTTCGTCATCAACCCACTATCAACCGACACATGATCGACCGCGATCACTTGCGTAGGCTCTTGCACCGCCTTCCATAGCACCGATATATGGAATACATCATGTAGACCACTAAGCTCCACTGACAGCTTCAACTGGTACACTGCTTCACCAATCTGCTCCAGAACCTCAAACGGTCCAAGGTACCTCGGGCTTAGCTTCCTCAAGCGCCGCACCCGCGAGACACCCTTGAACGGCTTGATCTTCAAGTACACCCAATCGCCAACAGCGAACTCCACGTTCTAGTGCTTAATATTATAATACTTAGCCTGGCGGTCCTGAGCGATTAGCAACCTCTCCCGAATGGTTCTCACCAAAGAAGTAGCATCCTCCACCTCTAGTCACTTATACATCTTTGATTCATCCGTTTCAAACCAGGACAACGGCGTGCGACATTTTCAACCATAAAGGGCCTCGAAGGGCGCCATTTGAATGCTCGCCTGGTAGCTATTATTGTAAGCGAATTCCACCAAGTATAGGTGATCTTCCCACTGCTTTCCAAAGTCCAGGACACACATGCAAAGCCTGTCTTCCATTATCCTATTGACCCTCTCGGTCTGCCCATCCGTTTGCGGATGAAAGGTTGTGCTAAAACTCAGCTTTATTCCCAACATCTGCTGCACCAGCCTCCAATCATTGGACGTGAACCGCCCATCTCGATCACTCGCGATGCTGCGAGGCACACCATGAAGCCGTACAATATTATCCACATATAGCTTTGGCAATTTCTCAACCGGATCATCCTTCCTATGCGGAATGAAATGTGACACCTTAGTTAGACGATCTATCACCACCCAAATGGCGTCGTTCCCCTTTTGCGACCTTGGCAATCCGTGCACAAAGTCCATAGTAATGTCGTCGAACTTCCACTCCGGAATAGGCAAGGATTTCAAGAATCCTCCTGGCTTTTGGCATTCCGCCTTCACCAAGGCGCAAGTTTGACACTTCGCCACGTAGAGCGCCACATCCTCTTTCAGTCCTAGCTGCCAGAACAAATTCTTAGCATCACGGTACATCTTCGTGCTCCCCAGGTGAATTGAGTACTTGGTATGATGCGCCTCGTACAACAATTCCACCCGCAAATTGCGCACACTTGGGACGCACAGACGACCGTCTTTCCAAACTAATCCGTCCTCCACAACGAATTGGGAATTTGACCCATCCAGAGCCTCTATCATGAGTTGCTTCATGTGGACATCCATATCCAACGCCTGCCGAATCCGATCAACCAGGTCATATTGGACTTCACTCCAATTCAATACTGCTTCAGCACTTGATTGCTTATCAACGCAAAAGATCTCCAACGCCTCTACCTCTCGAACCAATCGCTCATCATGGACCGCCAGCTAATTGGCTTGAGCTGGGGCCCGACGACTCAACGCGTCTGCAACTGCATTACCTTTACCAGGCACGTAGTGGATCTTGAATGTATAGTCCCCCAGGAACTCCATCCACCTACGCTGCCGCATGTTTAGATCTTTCTGATCAATCAAATACTTCAGGCTCTTGTGATCGGTGTAGATATCGATCTTCACACCGTACAAATAATGTCTCCACAGCTTCAAGGCAAAATTCACGGCCGCTAACTCCAAGTCATGGACCGGATAGTTCCTCTCGTGCACCTTCAGCTGTCTCGAGCCATATGTTATAACGCTTCCATGCTGTAACAACACACAACCCAAACCACTGCCCGAAGCATCGCTATAAATCTCATAACCTTCGGTCCAACTCAGCGAACTCAACATAGGCATCGTGGTCAACCGACACCTCAACTCCTCAAAAGCTCGCACGCACTCCGGTGTCCAAACGAACTTTTGCTCCTTCCTCGTCAAAGTAGTGAGAGGTAATGCTATCCGCGAGAAGTTCTCTACAAAGCGCCTGTTGAGAACCAAGGTCTAGCGGGATTGGGTGGGTGTGGGACCGCATATTTGGGCTTCCCCATCACATTCCAGGTCTGGGTTTGACCCCGGTGGGTCCCCCGTGTGGCGGAATATCCCCGCCATCCCGTGGATGGATTAGTCCCACATTGCCTGCAGTGGGTGGTCCTTGTTGTTTATGTACCCCCGTCGCCCCTTTCTACTACCTCGGGGTTTTGGGAAGATGTGTGGT